>OZ024930.1:48652874-49852874 GCA_964017235.1 Sabellastarte sp. h YS-2021
AATGCTGCAGATATAATGAACTCATGTAGGTTTCCAATTTAAATTTAACTGAAGATGGATACCAATACAAAGACTCGGATCAAGTCTAGATCCTGCAAAAAAATTCAGAAAACTGACAAACCACATGGTTTGTCCTTAATTAAAAGATCAGTTGTTAGACTGAACAAATCACCCTTATGACCAGTTCCTACTACTACTAGGATTCATAGATTACTTGTCATACTTGAAGCCCTGGCCACTCTGGCGCAGTAATTGGGGGACTTCTTGTGACTAAGGTTATGTTTTCGCCTGGGTTTGTTCGTGGGTTTGTGAGTTTGTTTGTGAACAAGATAACTCAAAAACTTATGGATGGATTTTGATGAAATTTTCACAACATGTCTGAAAAGGTAAAAGGAAGAAATGATTGAATTTTGGGAGTGATCTGGATCACTATCTGGATCTTCTAGATCCATGAAATGTAATTTTTAAAGACAGATAACTCAAAAAGTTATGGACGGATTTTGATGAAATTTTAAGGATAAGTCCTAAATGGGACAAGGAACAAGTGATTAGATTTTGGGAGTGATCTGGATCACTGTCTGGATCCATGAAAACTAAATTGGGAGTGATCCGGATCAATATAGGCAAAAATATGAAATAGAGGGGGGAAAAGTATTATCAGTGCTAATTAGGGATGGGTCGGTATGAAAACTAGAAATAGAACGCCCTGTTGATAGTAGGTGCGAATAGAAACAGGATAGCACTGAAGAACACACATTATCATGTGTAATGTCCACCCATGAACCTTTTGCCCAAATTGTACAGTAGTCTTACAAGACCCTGTTTCATTTGTAAAATATATCAATGATGCTTAAATAGTTGTTAGTGTAGATGTAAATTATTTCAGCTTCATGCCTTTTTGCATTGGTTGGGTCAAAAATTTTGACGAAATCACTCTATCTTGCACAGTTAAGATAGAAGCAAATTCCTGTTTTTCTATTTTTGGCAAAAATTTGAAAATTCAAAATGGCTGCCATTTTTGGGAAAAGGAAAATTTTTTGAAAATTGCCAAGAGTACATTTCTTAGATACCCTATGGGTCGAAAATTTCAACGAAATAACTCTATTTTGCACAGTTAAGGAAAATTTGTGTTTTTCCATTTTGGGCAAAAATTCAAAATGGCCGCCATATGTGGGGAGGGGAAAATTTTTTGAAAATTGCAGAGTACATTTCTTATATACCCCATAGGTCGAAAATTTTGATGAAATTGCTCTATCTCGCACAGTTAAGGAGATAGAAGCAATTTTGTGTTTTGCCATTTTTGGCAAAAATTCGAAAAATCAAAATGGCCGCCATTTTTGGGGAGGGGAAAATTTTTTGAAAATTGCAAAGAGTACATGCCTTAGATACCCTGTGGGTCGAAAATTTTGACGAAATCGCTCTATCTCACACGGTTAAGGAGATAGAAGCAAATTTGTGTTTTGCCATTTTTGGCAAAAATTCGAAAATTCAAAATGGCCGCCATTTTTGGGGAGGGGAAATTTTTTGTGAAAATTGCAAAGAGTACATTCCTTAGATACCCTGTAGGTTGAAAATTTTGACGAAATCGCTCTATCTCGCACAGTTAAGGAGATAGAAGCAAATTCGTGTTTTGCCATTTTTGGCAAAAATTCGAAAATTCAAAATGGCCGCCATTTTTGGGGAGGGAAATTTTTTTTGAAAATTGCAAAGATTACATTCCTTAGATACCCTGTGGGTCGAAAATTTTGACGAAATCGCTCTATCTCGCACGGTTAAGGAGATAGAAGCAAATTTGTGTTTTGCCATTTTTGGCAAAAATTCGAAAATTCAAAATGGCCGCCATTTTTGGGGAGGGGAAAATTTTTTTGAAAATTGCAAAGAGTACATTTTTTTGATACCCTGTGGGTCGAAAATTTCGACGAAATCGCTCTATCTCGCACGGTTTAGGAAATATGAGCACATTTGCCTTTTTCAGTATTCAAAATAGCCAATTACTCATTTATTTAATTAATTACTCACTCATCTATGAAGCAATTACCCCCAAAAGCAATCCCATACAAGCTATTAACCCAATGAACCTCCATACCAAATTTCAGAAAGCTAGGCTTAATAGCATTCCTTAAAATGTCTGGAAACCAAAGAGCTACTCAAAAGTAGCAAAGTAGCTATTACTCAGTTAGCTATAGAGCTATCATCACCAAAAGCAATCCCATACAAGCTATTAACCCAATAAACCTGCATGCCAAATTTGGTAAAGATAGGATAAGAACTGTTGCCTAAAATGTCTGGAAACCAAGTGGGATGCTGGATGGCGGACAGCGGAAAAAGCAAAAATAATATGTCCACCCCCCAGTGGGGTGGACATAAATATGTACATCGGGAGGTCGCCAATGCATAACCATACCGATTCTGGGATTCCGCGTTTTAGTAAACCCCAAACAAACATGGATGTTTCCTCTTCACGACATCACAATAAAGGTGATCAAATGCGTGAAATACAAGATAAAATTGGAAATTTTAATTACTTAAATGTAGCTTTTATAAGCTACAAGCTTACCATGTGGGACTTAATGCTGTTCTCGGGTTGCCACACCCGGGGCCAACGTCTTAGAAAAAAAGACAGTTCTTGAGGGCATGTCAGACAAAGCTACTTCCCTATAATAAGGGGGGTCTGGATCATGTTGTGGGAGGTCTTGATCAGAAGCTACTCCTGAGGGCTGAGCCCTAGAGGGCTTAGAAGACCTGTGTCTGGCTACAGGGGAGTGATCCTCCTCTGAGGAAAATGACACGTATCTAGATCTTGATTTATGTTTGCTCTTGTCAGAGTGTTTTTTGGATCTAGAAGAGGGGATCCGAGGTTCATCGGAATCCTCAATTGGTTGGTCCGAGGCAGAGCTCGGGTCAACTGGCTGCTTATGGCTTTGCTTTTTGTGAGAGTACGAGACCTCTTCGGGATGACCTTCAGAGGGGGCAACGTACTGATCCGAGGAAGGTTGAGTAGATACTAGACGCGGAGGAAGTGCTGGACCGAAGTCCACATCCATATCCTCGCTTGGGATGTTAGTACCAGATCTCGGAGGGGGCAAATCCAGAGGGGCAGCAGTATTACTGGACAAGCCAGGTTTTGAAGCAAGAAGCGAGGACTCTACCTCGACTTTTTGTTTTGCAGCCAACTCCTCTCGGAGTGACTGAAAAGCTTCCAACATGGATGCCTGGAAGGTACCCATTTGCTGCTGTAAATGTATATTTAAGGAATCACCGAGTGATTTCTCTATGTTTTTCTGGATTTTATTTTGCAAAGCCGTACCAGGGGTGGGTGGAATAGTCTTGGCTGGCGTTTTCAAGGACAGGGAACTGAAGGCAAGAGGTTGTGGACGGGGGGGGGGGGGGGGGGTGAGGTAAAAAGGCTATCAGCAGCACACTCGAGGTCTGCATTGGATCCAGTGAAGGAATCCCCGTCGCCTTCACCCAAAAGATCTAGTTCATCTTTGGAACTAGTTGCCGCTTTTTGCTTTTTCAAATACCGCTTCCGGTTTTGAATTTTCTGTAATTGCTCATCTGTGAAAGACGTGCAAATTTCACAAGGGGTTTCAAAGGTGACACAGGGGTCATCTCCCTTGCCAGCCTCCCTACAGGTAGGGCAGAAATTATGTGTATCAAAACTAAAGCAGAAATGGCGGCATTTCTGAGCTCTCGGTTTGTCTTTATTTGCTTGATGTGTCGACATTTTATACGCAATAAAAAGACATACAATAGAATTGCCTGAACCGAGGAAAGCTAAAAACACGCGAAAGTCAAGAAATACTTAAGGTGTGAAAATCAGAATTTTACAGAATGATCTATAGCATATAATTAAAGAAATATGCAAATATTAGCCTCCAACAATAAGTAAGAACTGAGAAAAAAATAGAAATGTCTGTATATTTACAAACTGCTACCAGTCAATCGTGGCCAACGAGAAAGTAGGACGATTGGTCAGAAGTTATCACGTGACGACAACTACCAGTATATCCGGTGGCTAACAAGAACTGTCTTTTTTTCTAAGACGTTGGCCCCGGGTGTGGTAACCCGAGAACAGCATTAAGTCCCACATGGTAAGCTATTGTAGCGTAATAAAAGCTTATAATTTCTTCAGATTTCTTGTTTGTTCCCAGTATTTTAAGTTTTCCTTCCATTATATGAGCTGACAAGCGAAATTGAGGTTATAAATTGTTGTAACCTAAACATGGCAGTTCTGCTCAATGTAATCGATAGTACTGTATAAAGTCTGCAAGTGCATGAAAATTGGGGAGAAAAGTTTATAATTTCTTCAGATTTTGAGTATGTTTCTAATATTTTAACTCTTCTTTCCATTATATGTGCTAACAAGCGAAGTGGCGGTTGTAAAATCTCGTCACGGTATTTCAGTAAAATGCTCTCGATACCGAGATACCGGAACTACCGACCCATCTCTAGTGCTAATGGTAGGTTTTGAAAGTGCAGGAATGGAGCTCCTGTGGCTGAGGTCTGCGCTCTACGAGTGCTCTTGTTGGTATTGAGTTTTTCTGACAAACTGTACTCTTAAATATAGATCTGATGCATGCAGAGTATACAGTTACATCATGAAACACCATGTAATGCAATTATTATACACTACTTCTTCGATTCCAAGTATAAAGGGTTTATTGATGGCTATGGTTCATCAATTATAATCACATGACCAATAGTCAACAGATATTCAATACAGACTGACAGTATTTAATACCCTGAACTCAATTATGATAATACCACTCTATCTGTCGAGATTCAATTACACTAAGAAGTATGGCTTCTGTTGGCTGACATTACCAAGGGAGTCCCTAGTGGATAAACAGTACACTGTGTGAGAGAATTACTATTGAAGACTTTTTTTGTAACAATTAACTTACTTACTTATGTAATTAAACTGACTTCACTCTCTTGAATCATTAGCTTATTTCCATGATAAATCAATATTTATGGAGTTACTTAACCCAAGAAATGGAAAAAGTAACTTATTAGTATGACCATACTATTTATCCATACAGAGTTATATCTATATTCTGGAGGTATTCTCTTTTCAAGTTGTGATGTCAGTAGTGTTTTTCACAGTGGCCAGCTATTTTTTTTCAAACCGTACTAACTTTGGCATCATATCACTGCAATTTGATGAAACTGTACCACTGCAGTGGTATCAAAACAATGTATAATTCAATGGATTGCATCAGGCTGACACAATTTAATTTAGAGCCATTACATTTATGTCCAGTGTTGATGCTACAAAATTTTGAAATGTGGTGGCAGTCAAATTAGATGGAAACCTTTCTTGTACCTAGTGAATGAAGAATAAAATGGAAATTTTATTCGATATGTAAAACAGGAAAAAAGTAGCTTTAACAAAAGTCATAATCAACATATGAGAACATTAAACTGAAACTAGAAAAATGTTTTTGCTGACAAAAACGAAGCGGCCCTGATGAAAAAGTGTGAAGTAAGCCGTAAAAGATGTCAAGATAATTCTAATTTAATTCTAATAGCACTTTTATAGCGCTTAATCTCTGTCAAAAGACAGACTCTAAGGCGCATCACACAAAAACATTGTTCAATATTCAAAAACCAGAGACATTGCAGGGGTCAGCACCGCGGAGAAAGCAGAAAGGAGATTGGAAATTTAGGGTGGGTATGCTTTTCCAAAGAGGTATGACTTCAACTTTGACCTGAAAGAGGCAAGTGAGTTTGCAGAGCGGACCTCATCAGGAAGGTCATTCCAAATCATAGGTGCGTCATACGCAAAACTGAGTCCAAAATGTTTTCGAGACTTGAAAATTGAACCAAAGTGGGGAACCTCAAGAAATATGCCATCAGATTGACTTCGACGAGTGTTATATGCACTATGTCTGGGAATGAGGAAGGGTTCAAAGTATTTGGGGTTACCACTGTGTAGGAACTTATATACCAACATGGCAGTCTTAAAGATAGAACGGTACTTAATTGGCAACCAATGTAGTGCTTTTCTAACTGGAGTGATGTGTGAGTACTTGGTGGTGTTGGCAACAATTCTGGCCAGGCTATTTTGAACACATTGAAGTTTGCGCAGATCTAGAGCTGAGAGACCTCTGAACAGAGAGTTACAGTAATCTAGTCGACTTCCGACCAGAGCATTGGCAGCCATAAGAGTAGCTTCATGTGTCAGATGTCCTCGGAGTCGCTTAAGATCCCGGACATGAGCAAAACAAGCCTTGCAGACCTTCCTAACATGGCAAGAGAATGAGAAATCAGAATCAAACCAGACACCAAGGTTCCTAACTGCATCTGTTGGTGATATGAGATTACCAAGTATGTTGACCGGGAAGGACTGATTAAGTTTTTCGCGCTGAGACTTTGAGCCAAACACAATGAATTCGGTCTTATCTGGATTTAGCTTGAGCTTATTTGTAGAGAGCCATCTCTTTACGTCTTCAAGGCAGTGTGACAGCTTATCAAGGGCCGAGGCAACATTTTTATGTGTGAGGTGTACATACAATTGTGTGTCATCAGCGTAGAACTGGAAACTAATACCAGGATGATTCTGTATGACTTTACTCAGTGGAGTAGTATAGAGTGAAAAAAGGATTGGCCCCAGGACAGAGCCTTGAGGCACACCATACAATAACTTTTTGGCATCAGATAAAATTGACCCAATCTTAATGCACTGAACACGGTCTGAGAGATAAGACTTAAACCAATCGAGGACAACCCCGCTCACACCAAACCAGGAGCTAAGAGAATTAAGTAGCGTATCATGATCAATAGTATCAAACGCTGCTGATTGATCCAAGAGAACGACAGCAGTAGCCTCACCTTTAGCAAAAGCCAAATGAACATCATTCTTAATTGAAAGCAATGCAGATTCAGTTGAGTGACCTAGTTTGTAGGCAGATTGCCTGACATTCTCCAGTCCGTTCAAACTAACATGGTCATTCAACTGAGAAGCAACAACACGTTCAACCAGTTTGGATATGAAGCCCAACCCAGAAACAGGTCTGTAGTTTTTTAAGTCATTGGGTGGTAGTGATGACTTTTTAATCAATGGGGTTACAATAGCCTTCTTGAATTCATCAGGTACAACACCTTCTGACAACGAGCAGTTAACAAGCCTGGTGATAGAGGGCAGTAAAATATCAATACATTCCTTAACAAGAAATGTAGGCCATGGGTCTAACAAACAAGATTTAGTGGGTGACTTCATGATAATTTTTCTAATTTCCTCTTGAGAAACTTGTTTAAAGCAGCTGAAATTGGGTACATCAGGTGGAGGAGGCAGAGTGAATGAGTCACTAGAGGAAAATGAGTTTCTGATTTTATCTATTTTGTCACTGAAGAAAGTGACAAACCGGTCAGCAAGACCTTTCTTAGATTCATGAGAAGGGAGTACTGCTTCAGGACTAGAGTGCAGTGCGGAACGCAAGACCTGCCATAGCTTCTTGGAGTCATTGGTATTTTCTTTGACCAGGTTTCTGAAGTAATTTGCCTTATCTTTGTTGACCAGTGAATTGCAGCGGCCAATCTGTCTTCGAAGTCTAGCTCGATTATAGGCAGATTTATCTTTACGCCAGATTCGTTCCAGCTGTCGCCTGATGGTTTTTGCCAGCCTGTAGGTGTCAGATAGCCAACCAGTAGCTTGCTTAGTAAAAGTGCGAGTAACCAATGGTGCATGCTTGTTGAGCAATTTGCTCAAATCATCTAAGTATTGTTCACACAAACAACTGACTGTATCACCAGGGCATTTTACGAATGCGCTATTTCCCAAATCCTTACGGAAACTGTCCATGTCAATTTTATGATACCTCCTGAAAGTGACAACTTTTGCCTTATGTGAAGGAGGATTAACTGAGTCAAGCTGAGCAAGGACAAGAGCATGATCAGAAATAAATTCAGCAACTCGTACATTAGAGATGACACTGGCATCAGTAGGAGTAAGAACAAGGTCTAGGATATGACCATGTAGATGGGTAGCCGTTTGAACATTTTGTGTTATATTGCATGATTCTAAACAGTTCTGGAATTTGATACTATCATTTGAAGAAGTATCCACATGAATATTGAAATCCCCACAAATTAGGAAAGAGGGAGAAACAGAGGATAAATATTCTAAAAGATTGAGAAATTGGTCCAGGAAACTTTCAGAGCATGAGCCAGGTGGACGATAAACACAAGTTAACACAAGCTGTTGAGCCGCCGACCCAATTGCAATGCTAACATTTTCAAAGGAACTGAAAGTAGGTGTGTCCACAGATCTAAACTGTATAGCTTTGTTGATAAAAAATCCGACACCACCACCACGGCCATGAATACGGGGTTTGTGGCAGAATTTGAAGCCTGTCGGGGTGATGGAATGTAGAAGGCTGTCCGTTTCCTCCTGGCGAATATGTGTTTCAGTGACAGCAAGAATGTCGACAGAATGTACTGTTACAGTATCATCGATGCAGGGTCCCTTGTTTCTTACAGATCGGCAATTTACCACCCCAAACGAGATTGGTCCAGGATTAAGGGAGATGTCACCACAAAGCAACAATAAGGTCGCAAGGCCCTGACGCTTAGCCACACAAGGGAAAAGATGTGTATTCAGGACATAGCTGTGGAGTCTGTAGGGGCGTGGTAATGACGTAAGACCATGAGCAGACAACGGAATAAACACATTAGGATCACTGCTTACTGACTTTCTCCAAAACAACAGTAAGAGGAACAACCAGCGGATGGTACTCATTGCACTCCAGTTCCCTAAACTAAGAACAGGACCGTGAGGAGTAACACCAGTATGCCCTAATTCTAATTAGTTAGTTACTATGTGACACAGTCTGTCCACTCTAAATTCCGTCCCGTGGGCGACTCACGGGCACCCTACACTCCTCACTGAGCCTCTAGAATAAACAATTTCCCTAAAGTGAATCGAAGAGGGGATGGCCTTAAGCTTAAGGAAAGTATTGGAGTGACTAACAAAATAGTCAATTGTATTCAGTAGATATTTCACAACAGTGAAAAAACAACAATTGGAATGACCAGAAACTGGAGAATGACTATGATATTCAGGTGATATTGACAGCCACTACAGTGAAAAACAACAATGGACTAAAATATCAGTAAAATAGGAATAACTCACAATAAATCTGGGCCGATAATTCCCGCTAAATGGGCGATAATACCCGTACTATCAATAAACATGCAAATACAAGCTACAGCATTGGTAATAGGAACACAGATTACACATATTGTGGATATTATTTAGTTTCCTTGCAATATATATTAAAAGCTTCTTATATTCGCCTAGACTTATGTACCAAACAGGGTTTCTTTTGTTATTTACAAAAAAAGACGTCTCCGCGGTGCGCACTAAGGTCTACTGATATGCATCAGATATGCGCACTAAGGTCTACTGATATGCATCACAAGGAATAGAAAATGTAAAGTTTATTGCATTGTGTATGTTACCATATTTAACAAATGAAAGAACGACCACAGCTTGGCAGAAGAGAAATTGTAGGTGTGAAATTTACTTCTGAAAAGAATGTACCGTATGTCCGATGAGCGGAAAAAATGCCTCCTAGAAAATATGCCTCCTAGGAAATATACCTCCTAGAATGAATGCCTCCTGAATATTTTGTGACCAGAAAAAATACCTCCTAGGAAAACAAGTTCTTTCAAGTATAACACTACAGGTTCACATTACAACTTCAGAGCATCTTCATTTTTTCCACTTGAGTCTTATAGTCGCCAATGCCTGTGAAAAATTCAGTCTTTTACCCATTTTGCTTAGCTGTACAAAGGTATGTAAGTTTCTCTTGTAAGGTTTTGCTGGTGCTTCTCACTCTTTTGGCTGGCTGCTCATCCCTGGTTTCCATTATGACAGGTGTCGTGTTTTTCTTGTAATTACATTTCTGCCCCTAGTGCATCTAACTGCGATCAACTCCTTACAGAGGGGATAACCTATGTTGTAATTTGATAAGAATGCATATTGTAAGCCATCAAGGCCACAACTATTTCATCAAGAAAGCTCACAGCCATAAATCCTGCTTTTAAACTGGTCCAGAGTACAGCTGAAGGGATACCCTTTCAAGAAGATATTTGTAATTTGTACGTTCTGGTTTTGACTGTACATATCTGAAATTAACATGTTTTTGATATTATACCTTATAGGTTTCATATGTAACATGTTTACAAGTTGAAATAACATTTTTTTCTCAGGAGGCATTTTTTCCTAGTCACAAAATATCCAGGAGGCATTCTTTCTAGGAGGCATTTTTTCTAGGAGGCATTTTTTCCAGGAGGCATTTTTTTCTGTGAGGCATTTTGTCAAGGAGGCGGTGTCGGAACTTTGCCCTTCAGGAACCTTGCCCTTCAGGAACCATGCCCTTCGGAACCTTGCCCTTCAGGAACTATGCCCTTCACTAAAATTGAGGGGTAGGAACTTTGCCCTTCACATGAAAAAATTTATCAATCACATTGGAAATCGATCACATTTAAAAAAGTTTTATTGATATTAAAATACTACATATAATCACTACTAAGGCTGCAACGATTCTTCGGTTACTCGGAAGCGAAACGATTCAGTTAAATACTCGAGGCAAGAAAAGTGAACCGGATCTTCGAAAACTAAACATAGATGTAAAATCTACCACAAAATTTTATTTTTTCTTCAAATATATGAATATATTTATATATTTTACTAATATAAGGCATTTCCATTTCAATATTTATATATTTTAAGTATTTGCAAGCTTTAATTCTTTGTGTAACAACATTTTATAAGACGGCATTTTATTATAACGTATTTCGAAGACGCCTCAAATCTCGCAATATAAAGATGGTTAAAGTTTCTTATATTTTGCAATATAAATGCGTCTTTTCCCCCAAATTCAATAAATTATCAAAATTCCTTCCTGTTGTGTGGTTTGTAACCATTTTATAAGGCGTGATATGTCAAAATATGAAGCAGTTTATTTCGTGGGCGATAATCAAGCGATTAACCGAGTCCGAATCGATTCTTCTAAAACGAGGAATCGAGGCGCATTTTCGGGCTCGTTTGCAGCCCTAATCACTACTATAGAATGAAAAAACTGGTTTAAACAACACAACAGGAGGCATTTTTTTCTGTGAGGCATTTTGTCAAGGAGGCGGTGTACGGAACTTTGCCCTTCAGGAACCTTGCCCTCCAGGAACCATGCCCTTCGGAACCTTGCCCTTCAGGAACTATGCCCTTCACTAAAATTGAGGGGTAGGAACTTTGCCCTTCACATGAAAAATCAATCACATTGGAAATCGATCACATTTAAAAAAGTTTTATTGATATTAAAATACTACATATAATCACTACTATAGAATGAAAAAACTGGTTTAAACAACACAAAAAGCACATTAAAAACACTGTTTAGTAGCAAGCACTGTTATTGTAACTTATATTGTGGACTTCTATTTTTTAAATTTTTCTAATTAAGATTTTTTTTTCTAATTAAGATTTTTTTCCATGTGAAGGGCAAAGTTCCTACCCTTCAATTTTAGTGAAGGGCATAGTTCCTGAAGGGCATAGATCCTGAAGGGCAAGGTTCTGAAGGGCATGGTTCCTGAAGGGCAAAGTTCCTGAAGGGCAAAGTTCAGGGATTCGAAAAATGTGCACATTAACTAAGCTTAGGGCTGAAAAACTCTACATTTTAAGTTTAAGATGGCCCTAACATTATTAATATTTGAATCATAAGGTAGTAAGAGTGTTCTTTTGATGTACCTCAATATCAATATATGTTAGATTTTTAAAAAGATGGAAAAATAACAGGCCAGACAATTTTATTCCAATTTAATGACTTTAGGGGGGCCATAGCCCTAATAATATTAACAGTTTAAGGTCACCATAAAGTCAGGATAATCCTTTGGTGAATCTTAATATATATGCCAAGTTTGGTTGAAAAGTGTGGAAAACTAAGTGAACTGGAGGGTTAAAACCCACGTTTTGGTCATTAAGGTGACCTTAAGTTTGCAGATACAGAGCTAAAACTTCGGCATGTGAAAGATTATCAAAAAGTAGCTGAATAAGTTATTCCAACAAAACGCCGAAATCCTAACCGTTTTTGAGATACAGACCAAGTACCCATTTTAAAAAAATTTACAAAAATAAAACGCCCCATACAGGCATCTATGGTGCGATTGATGAGAAAATCCTTTTACGACCTTGGAAATTTGGTCTAGAATGTACCAGATAAATTTTATAGCACAGGTGTGTGTGGTTTTTTCCGAAACGTGATGACGGGGTGTTTTGGAGTTATGCTTAAGGTGACCTTAAGTAAAGCTTAAGGTCTGCGCAAAGTATCCCCAAAATTTTTCCCGCCCCTATAGTTTTAAAGAAACATAAGAAGGAAAGAAAATTTTGAAAGGCTAAGAAGTTATTTAAGGGAGACCATAATCCGGCGGCGGCGATCAGTCGAACTTCGGTGAAAACAAATAAGCGTCCCTGACGGGCCGCTTAATTAATGTTTAAATTTGTACCATCTGTACTGTCAGACTGATACAAAGTATCGTATTATCTTTTTTTTGAAAATTTTTGTGATGACTTCATTCAGTAATTGTTCTGACCCTTGATGACTCAATAAACTACAAAACGGATTTTGTATGATATGCTAATTAACCAATTTGCAGATAATCTGATTTGAAATTTTAACTACAAAAACGTTTTTGCTAACAAAAACAAAGCATCCCCAAAGGTTAAAATGCAATATAATGTAAAGTTAAAAAAGGTTTTTGAAAATAAAAACATGCAGCACTGAGAGAAGAAGTGAAAGTAAAGCAGACGGTGTGGAGGTTTATGCATGAACATGAAAGAAAGATGTAAGCTTTATTTTGTTTTCTATGGTCATAAATTGCGAAAAGTTAATTTAATAAATGCTATAGTTTGTAAGAACGGTAGTTTTAAAGGAGATATAAGGCAAAAACACAAAATCTGCTCTTTTATGACCCCAGTTTGACCCATAAGAGGGGGACAGGGGGTAAATCTGACCGGCTATCTAGACTCCCCTTGTATGAAATCCATTCTAAAGCTGTAAAAGCAATAATAAAGAGGTAATTCTTATAAAGGAAATATAAGGCAAAAACACAAAATCTCTATTTTATAAAAGAATTTTTGGAAATATACTCAGGAAAAACTAATATAAAGACATCAAAATACATCAGTTAATGTTATATAATGGAGAACTAAAGGAAATATAAGGCCTTTTTAGTAAGATAACCCCACTTGACATTGAAGAAGGGGTCAAACTTTTACTAGCCATATATATTTGGCGCATATTTGATGAACCTAGCTGCAATATTTCAAGTTTTAGAGCATCTTAATGATCTTTAAATAATTGGCTATTCAAACATTTGAAGGCCAGGACTTTTGATGGTCTGTCTTTACAATCTGAAGCCATAGCACCAATAATAAGGAAGAATAAGGATGTTTTAGTGTGACAACCTCAATTAACCTTGAAGCAGGGGTCAAAGGTCAAATTCAACACCAGGAAAAGATCCCAGGCCATGACAAGTTGTTTTCACATTCCGAACCTCTAGGAGCAATATTTGGGGAGATATAAGGCCTTTTTTCTAGCAGAATTTTGTTGTAACTTTAACCATATTTTATAATCACATACATCACAAAGAAACTGCATGTGAAATAATTATACGCCTAACCTTCTCATCAGGGTCAGAGACATTGCTGGTGTTCTTTTGTTTTTCTTTTGTCTTTATGCCTTTGTCTTCTTTATTATTGCTTTTAAAAACAAAAGCTCAACTTTGTACTATATCTTTTTATAAATTTATTTGACACTTATAAAGCAATTTTACCTTTATCTAAGCAGTGTTATGCTCTGGTTATTAATTTTGCCTCCTCATAATGGTCAAACAGAGGTCATTGCCATTTTTATCTCCCGCCTGCGGCCGAAGGCCGTGGTCAGGAGATTATAATAAGCCTTCTGTATGTCCGTCTGTCCGTTGGTTCGTCACGTTTTGCATAAACCTTAATATCTCATTCATTTATGAAGATATCTTCACCAAATTTGCAGGGAATTTTATGGCTATGAAAACATGTCTCTGAAAATTTTTGGCCTCATTTTGAGAAACAAAATGGCCGTCAAAGCTAATTGTTTGAAAATCATAAAGGTGCTCTAAATCTTAAAATATTCCAGCTAGCTTCATCAAATTTGCACAAAACCTATATGGCTAGAAAAGCTAGCCTGGTAGTAATTTTGGCCTAGTTCAAAAAACAAAATGGCCGCCTTATCATATGTTTAATGTCAAACAGGGTTATCCTATTAAAAATAGCATCAGAGATGCCCGTACCCCAAAGCCTGGGGAAATATTTTTCAACACCATGAGATATAGACGTAGTGTAACAGTACAAATTTCAAGATACTTTCAGAGCAGCGTCAGTTATATTAAGGTCCAAATAATGCTTAAGTAGAGAAAATAATATCTAAGGAAAAGAAATGTATGTAAAGATGAAGTATTAAAACAAAACAATTCAATAATAAAACTAGATGAATGCTTTTGCTAACAAAAGCGAAGCGTCCCTGAGAGTTTAAAATGCCTTGTGGTTTTAATAAGCATGCTGTAAAGCTAAGAATGCACAAAGCTGTACCGTACTGTTACATAAACCAACCCCCTTAGTGATATCATGACAGGGAAAATCCTACAAAGGTCTTCTTTAATTAACATAAACAAGCATTGTAGACATAGACAAGCTGGAGAAAGTGTTGTACATTGGATGTACAACATTGGATGTAACTTTAGTAAATTTTGTGTAAATGCTACAAAGCATTTCAGTAACGAGTATTGATAACTTCATATATAATCATGTGTGCAAGTATGTATTGCTATTTAGATTGTCCACAGGGTTTTGCAATAGGTTTTAATACATTGTGAAAGCATAAAAGCAACAATAAAGGCAAAAGCTATTTCATGACCCCAGTTTGACCCATACATGGGGGTCAGGAGGTAAAACTAACCAGCTATTTAGACTGTCCACATATGGTTTCCCAATACCTCTTAATACATTCCGAAGCTATAATAGCAACAATAACAGCTATTTTTTACCCCAGTTTGACCCATAAGGGGAGGTGTGTGGTAAAACTGACCGGCTACTTAGACTCTCCACATATGCTTTCCCAATACTTCTTAATACATTCTCAATCTATAAAAGCAACATTAAAGGAGATGTAAGACAAAAACTCGAAATCAGCTATTTTATGACCCCAGTTTGACCCATGGGGGGGAGGGGGGGGGGGGGGGGGGGGGGGGGGATCAGGGGATAAAAGTGACCAGCTATTTAGATTCTCCACATATGCTTTCCCAATACCTCTTAATACATTCTGAAGCTATAAAAGCAACAATAAAGGAGATATAAGGCAAAAACTCAAAATCGGCTATTTTATGACCCCAGTTTGACCCATAAGAGGGGGCTGGGGGTAAAACTGACCGGATATTTAGACTCTCCACATATGCTTTCCCAATACCTCTTAATACATCCTGAAGCTATAAAAGCAACGATAAAGGAGATATAAGGCAAAACTCAAAATCAGCTATTTTATGACCCCAGTTTGACCCATAAGGGGGGGCCGTGGGGTAAAACTGACCGGCTATTTAGACTCTCCACATATGCTTTCCCAATACCTCTAAATACATTCTGAAGCTATAAAAGCAACAATAAAGAAGATATAAGGCAAAAAGTCAAAATCAGCTATTTTATGACCCCAGTTTGACCCATAAGGGGGGGGGGGGTCGGGGGGTAAAACTGACCGGCTATTTAGACTCTCCACATACGCTTTCCCAACACCTCTTAATACATTCTGAAGCTATAAAAGCAACAATAAAGGAGATATAAGGCAAAAACTCAAAATCGGCTATTTTATGACCCCAGTTTGACCCATAAGGGGGGGTCGGGGGGTAAAACTGACCGGCTATTTAGACTCTCCACATACGCTTTCCCAACACCTCTTAATACATTCTGAAGCTATAAAAGCAACAATATAGGAGATATAAGGCAAAAACTCAAAATCGGCTATTTTATGACCCCAGTTTGACCCATAAGGGGGGGTCGGGGGGTAAAACTGACCGGCTATTTAGACTCTCCACATATGCTTTCCCAATACCTCTTAATACATTCTGAAGCTATAAAAGCAACAATAAAGGAGATATAAGGCAAAACTCAAAATCAGCTATTTTATGACCCCAGTTTGACCCATAAGGGGGGGGGGGGGGCCGTGGGGTAAAACTGACCGGCTATTTAGACTCTCCACATATGGTTTCCTATTACCTCCCAATACATTTTATGGCTCTAAATGCAATACTTAAGAAGATAATAGGGGGGTTGACCTAAATTTAAGGCTCTCAGATTGGAAGGTGTGAGGAAATCACCCATAAATGAGACATTTTTCAAGGGATTGCTCCCAAAATCTAATCAGCTCGCGTTTTCGATAGAATGAACAGGTGTTTCAAGCATAAGGCTGTGTAGCAAGTAGTTTTTCCTGAACTGTGATGACGGGGGGGGTGTACTTTAAAAAAATTGTTTTTGATCATGTGACCTTCATAAAGGTCAACGGTCAAATTTAAGCATGCAGAAAAAATTTCCCACACCTAAGGTATATAACTGCCAAATATGGTTTGAAACCTTCTAATAATAAGGGAGATATTCAAGGGAGACCATAATGCGGCGGTGGCGGCGGCGGTGGCTGCCGCCGCGGCGAGGAAACTGAGACGAAAACAAATAAGCGGACGCTTAATGACAGTGTTTATCAGTAAACCAAAAATGGCTGAATTATGGTTTGGACGTTTTGAATATTATCCATGCATACAGAAGTGGCAATACATTCAAGGAATGCTTATGTGTGATGTTGGAGAAAAGCCTGTGGCTTACTTGATGAAATTCATCTGTTACAATGGGAACTTGCAAAAGGAAATTCTTAATGAATTCTAATATGACTTTAACAGTGCTTAATCTGCATCAACAGACAGACCCAAAGGTACAACAAGATTTTAAAGGTCAATACAGCAGGGTCAATGGTGAATCAGTGTCACACCATGACGTGGCAGACCTAAAACCCTCAACCAATGTCCCTACCAAGTATAAACTTCCTACACCTTACAGTCTCTGAGATATAGCCTGGACAAGATTTTATAGGTCAAGGTCACTACAGCAAGATCAAAGGTCAAATCAAGTACACACTATGACACAGCACACCTACACCCCCTAACCAATGTCCCTACCAAGTATCAACTTCCTACACCTTACGGTTTCCAAGATATAGCCCGGACCAGGTTTTACAGGTCAAGTTCACTACGGCAAGATCAAAGGTCAAATCAAGGTCACACCATGACGTTGCACACCTACTACCCCTAACCAATGTCCTCACCAAGTATCAGCTTCCTACACCTTACAGTTTCCAAAATACAGCCCGGACAAGATTTTATAGGTCAAGGTCACTACGGCAAAGGGCAAATCAATTTCACACCATGACATTGCACACCTACTACCCCCAACCAATGTCCTCACCAAGTATCAACTTCCTACACCTTACAGTTGCTGAGATATAGCCCGGACAAGGTTTTATAGGTCAAGGTCACTACGGCAAGGTCAAAGGTCAAATCAAAGTCAGACCATGATGTTGCACACCTACACCCCCTAACCAATGTCCCTACCAAGTATCAACTTTCTACACCTTACGGTTTCCGAGATATAGCCCGGACAAGATTTTAAAGGTCAAGGTCACTACGGCAAGGTCAAAGGTCAAATCAAGGTCAGACCATGACATTGCACACCTACAACCCCTAACCAATGTCCCTGCCAAGTATCAACTTCCTACACTTTATGGTTGCCGAGATATAGCCCAGACAAGATTTTCAAACTCAAGGTCACTACGGCAAGGTCAAAGGCCAAATCAAGGTCAGACCATGATGTTGCACACCTACATCCCCCAATCAATGTCCTTGCCAAGTATGAACTTCCTACACCTTACGGTTTCTGAGATATAGCCCGGACAAACTATTTCCCGCCGCCCGCCCACCCACCTACCTGCCCATCTGGACACCATGGGTGAAAACAATACCCCGACAGCCCTTAAGGGTGTGGGGTAAAAAGGCCTTATATCTCGCCTAATGTTGCTTCTAGAGGTTCAGAATGTGAAAACAACTTGTAGGAAGTGATGGCCTGTAAATTTTTTCCAGGTATTGAATTTGACCTTTGACCCCTGCTTCAAGACTGAATGGAGTCGTCACACTAAAATGTTCTTATTTCTCCCTTACTATTGGTACTATGGCTTAAGAATGTAAAGACAGACCATGAAAAGTGAAGATCTTTGTCGGGAGATTATAGAACGCCTTCCATATGTGCGTCCGTCTATCACCTATTTCATAAAGATATCTTCACCAAATTTGCAGGGAATGTTTATGGCTACAAAAAAAACTGTCTGTGCAAAATTTTGGCCTCATTTTGAAAAAAAAAATGGCTGCCATAGCTAACTGTTTGAAAATCATAAAGGTGCTCTAAATCTTTAAATATTCCAGCTTGCTTCATCAAATTTGCACAAAAGCTATATGGCTAGAAAAACTAGCCTAATAGTAATTTTGGCCTAGTTCAAAAACCAAAATGGCCGCCATATCATAAAATTGCTCTATCTCTTACGGTGTTCGAGATATTCACACTTTTTCATTTTCCGCTAAACTCCAAGATGGCCGCCCAAAGTGATCAAAATTGAAATTTTTCCGCTTTGCACAGGATACTCTTGTACTACACTGCGGGTCAAAAATTCGCTCGAAATCGCTCTATCTCTTACGGTTTTCGAGATATTCACACTTTTTCATTTTCCGTAAAAATAAAAGATGGCAGCCAAAAGTGGCGAAAATTGAAATTTTCCCCCTTAGCATAGTATACTCTTGTACTATCCTGTGGGTCAAAAATTTGCTCGATTGCTCTATTATTAGGCCATTAAGATCCAAAGTCCCAAAACCTAAAAAAATTTAAGGGCATAAAAATCCATTAGGACAAGTAATTCACAAAAAAATTGTAAATGCATTAATGCAGTAGTTTTAGAGAAATCTGCTTGACACACTAGTTGTGACACAGGATATATTTAACTCACATTTTCCCTCCCGTAAAGCCCAGTGGGAGATAAAAATACTACAGATGACCTGTAATACAACCAGACTCATTGAATGGCATCTACTGTTCTCAGTGTTTGCACTTCAGAATTATTGATTTTGTAATATCCAAAACGTTTTCACAAAAATAGCATTTTTCAAACCAAAAATGACTGAATTTAGACTTGACAAAAATTAAAAAGGATTTCACAACAAGTATTTGGTAATTTTGAATGACCTGTAGAGTTCATACATCTACGGTGCGTTTCATCACGTTTTTATATAAGAATGCAAACTCTGTATTCAAAATTTTAATTTTAGACTATGATATCGATTCCAAGTAAAAATAAAGATTAATTCCAATTGATGCAGATATTAAAATGTAGATCACTAGGCTACTGTGGTCCTCAATTACATTTGGAATAATTTATGCTATATCTGGTATATTTTGAATCTTTGATATTCATGGTCATCATTCCAATTCATTTGTACAAAATTTCTCTTTGATAGATAAACCAAAGCTGACACTGTTCTGATACACACAATGGGAATGGTGAAAGTAACTCATCAATTTTTAAGGTACTTCCGGGTAATTGGAAATTAACTTTCTTTTACTCGGGAAAACGTAAATTGGGAGTTTAACTAAACTAAATACAACAGTGTATCAGAGATTATTTAAGCTGTAAAGAAACACTTCTATCTTTTACAACACAACAAATTTTGAGCCACTTTTTAAACCTTTTTAAAAACAAAATTACTATAAACAGATTGCTCCAACACTAGAAAATGTTGTAATTTGACAAAGTGAAAAGATGTGTTCTGAAAGTTAATGCTTTAGTTTGTAGGTATTTTTATCACTTTGCACTTGTGGTTTCCACAGCTTGTGACACATCTGTGAAGTGTGACCTGTACCAATTCTTATACAGTAACCATTTAAGAATGGACTTATTCCACCCTGAAATGAGATCTGTGGTCTGACTATTATTCTACAACAATATCTAGTGTTTGTAGTGGCACTTAAACTCAATAAGAAAAAATTTTTAACAGCAACAAAAACACCATCCTGCACTTTTAAGAGATGAAATGTGTGACATGATCGTCTTTCAGTCACTGGGCTTTCCTCGGTAAGGACTTTTCAAACCTTCCATCTCATTGCATTGCCAGATGCATTAGAGAGTAGTGTAAGGGAAATTTGCTCTAGAGGAAACTCACTTCACTGAAAGCATTATGGGTTATTCTGGTCACACTTGTGACTTCGGTGACAAATTTACACCAGTTATCTGAAATGTTGCTAATTTTAATACAGTTTGCTTATGGATTTTTTTTACTGACCACTGCTGACCGATATATTTCAATGTTCTTACTCTAAGAAGGTTTCCGATCAATTACAAAATACAGTTCTCTCAGTCCCACCAGTAATATAATTTACTACCCACTGAGTAGGACAAGTTCTGAATCCAAATAGCATTTTAAAGCAGATTACAGGGGTAGAGTTATAGCAATTTTATCACCCCTCAGAAGGCAATTGTCCCGCTATAAACTATTTTATCTCCAATATCAATCAATTGGCATGAAGCATTCCTATCAAAGAATAGAGGACTTTACTGGCAGACATAAGCTCAATTATTTCATTCAGGCACAATGGTCCTGTGGCCCAAAACACACAACACAATTATTTTCTCAATTTACCTTTTCCCTGTAATAACTTATCTTTTATTGTATAAATGTATCTCTTTGATCTAAAATTTCTGTAAAAAAATTCCTGCAAGGTATAATTTCCATGTAGAAGATGGCCTGTTGTTGGCTGCCAATTGCAAATGCACAGCCCACTGACTTTAGTACTTCCATGTACCACATTTTATTGGCTCATTTTGAATCACAAATTGAAAGAAATACAAACAAAATCACCATAATTTACTGAAGTAGAGAGCATATTTCTCTGAATATTTACAACCAGATTGCATTAATTTAGTAGTCATGGTGTCTGGTACATGGAAAAATCCAGATATAAAAACAAGCAATCAGTGCCTGTGAATGGGCTCTGTGTCAGCTTACTGTGTGTTTTGAGTTTTAGAGCAGAATTGAAAAAAGGACAGGACACAAACATTGTGCCCTGCAAATAGTATTTAGAAATAAAGTACCAAGTTAACTGCTGAGAAGTAAAAAGTACGTGGAAAAGGAATCCAGGAAAATTGACCTCCTGGAAAAATGGCCCCCTAGAAAATTGGCCTCCTTGAAACTTGTGGGGGTTGAAAATTGGCCTCCCTCTAGTCTTTTTATAATAATGGAAATAAATAAAATTTTTTAAATCATTCATTACAAATAGGTTATTGCATTGCATGACCTAACCAAGAAACTGTTTAATAACAATAACAAAGGTAAAAAGTGTATATAATTTATTAAAACGAATATATTACATTACATGACCAAACATCAAATTAGTTTTAAAACAGAAATATATAAATCAAAATGTAGGGATAATGTATAATATAATGTGGGCAATGTAGATAATGTAGAGTATAATGTAGAAAGCTCAGTTCTTAACTAGTTCCCTCAGTAGTTATGTAAAGCAGTTATATCTTTGTTCTTACAATCCTGAGCAGGTATTTGTGTCCTCCGTATATTTCAATCAGACATTGCTGTCTTTGAAGTTTAATGATTGAAGGTTCTTTCTGCATAATTTTACTCCTAATTAGTCTTTGGTGTTTCAATCCTAAATAGTTATCCAGTATTAAAATTAACTATATTAAAGAATAATTCATATAATCCAAATGGGAACTATGGAGAGCACTATTAAGTAAAATTAAACTGGTGCAAACGTTTCGACCACCAAAAATATTCAGCAGGCCATTTTTCCGTCCCCTCAAATTTCAAGGAGGCCAATTTTCTAGGAGGCCATTGTTCCAAAAGGCCAATTTTCTGTGTCCTGTGGAAAACATGTTGAGAGAAAATACTGTAAATGCAATAGTTTTGAAGTTACAACTGATTTACTCAACAGTGATCAGCTCAAAGTAGCTGTTACTCAGCTACACAATCACAAATAATTTCATTATTGTTATAGCTGACCCATAAGAGGTGTATAACATATTTAAACACAATTCTCTAAATGCAATAATTTTCAAGTTATAAGCAATTTACTCAACAGTGACAACCTCAAAGTAGCTTTTGCTCAGCTATGCAATGAGCTACACGTCTGCAATTTTACTATGTTATAGCTAACTCCAAAGTAGATGAAAAATATTAAACAAACACTGTAACTGCGATATTTTTAAGTTCTTACTGATTTACTGATCAGTGATAACCTCGAAGTAGCTATTACTCAGCTATGGAATGAGGTATGGGCCTACAATTTTACCATGTTACAGCTAACCCCAAACTAGCTGAATAACATATTTATATATAATTTTCTAAATGCAATAGTTTTCAAGTTACAAGTGATTTTACTCATTATGGAAGTCACTGAAAAGTCAGAAAGTCAAGCTATTACTCACTTAGCTATGCGGATAGACACCGAAGTTACTTACCATATTGTAGCTATGGAAAAAGCAGCTGAACAACATATTTTTGAAAGTGCTCTAAATCCAATACTTTTAAAGTTATAAGTGATTTAGTACGATTTCAGGAATTTGAATGCATTTAAAATTATTTCAAAAATTCCTAAAAAAATAATTAAGAAAGATCCAGGCCTGATACTCACACAAGGAAATTTACTTATGGCCTAGTACATATATTCAAGACAAGAGAGAAATCCCTGCAATAGTCAATGAGAAAATTGTGATAAAGTGTTGAAATTTTCACACTTTCGGTGAGGGTACCTCACTTTTAATGACTCTGGGGAACAGACGAATTAACAGATCTGCATGCCTTGAACAATTTTTAATCCTGGGTTAGATAAGGTATCTTTTAAAAGCAGAAGAAATAGTCCTTACTACCCAGGGTATCCAAAATTTGTTTCAGTTTTACTTACTCCTAACTCTTTAGAGGATTTCCAATTTGAGATAAAATTTATTAAATCTACAAGTCCAACTAATATTGGAAAAAAGTGAAAGGAAACAACATACATTTGATAGAACAGCATACACAGCTAGACCTGATAAAGCTCGGTGAAATGGAACCTTTCTATTTACCTTCATTTTCTTAGATTAACCCCAAAAATATGTAATACTGCAGAGAGATTATGTATTGTAAATCTTCCCAACCCCTCCCCCATCCCTCTCCACTTCAATTGAAACACTAAAGAAAGAAGCACATAGACAAATATAACACACACACAGGCAATTCTTTTTTCTGTAACACACACACACACACACACATAGAGGCAATTCTTTTCTCTTATACAGATTCTGTACAGATCAGAAAATGTGGCAAATGTATAGTTTTTATATGCAGCTATTTCATAATTATGCAATCAGCTACAAGTCTGAAATTTAACTATGTTATAGCTGAAAGAAAAATAGGTGAAAAACACATTTAACAAAATGTTCTACATGTAATACTTTTCAAGTCATAAGTGATTTACTGCATGAATTCACGAGTTTTAATGCATAAAAAAATAATTTTTAAAAATTCATAAAAAAAATTAGGAAAGATCCAGGCCTGATGCTCACACATGGGGATTTACCTATGGCCTAGTACATACATGGAAGATAAGGGAGAGATCCCTGCAATAGTCAATGAGAAAATTGTGATAAAGTTTGAAATTTTCATTCTTTGAGTGGGGGTACCTCTCTTCTAATGGCTCTAGCAAACAGACGAACAAACAGATCTGCATGCCTTGAACAATTTTTCATCCTCGATAGATAAGGTATGTTTTTAAAAAAGCAGCATGTCTCTGGGCCTTGTAGTTTTGGAGGAGAAGTCGCTCACGGGGACGCGTACGTACACACTGTAGAGTGACAACATAATGTCAGCTGACTGATAAGTCAGCTGACATTAAAATGCCAGAGTCAGCCTCGGGTGTTCATGCCGTGGATGTATATACCATTGACTCTCCTGATTTCCTGGTTCTTCTGGGCAAGTTTACCCATTGACTGCCTTGATAATGTAGTCACAAGGCCTACCTCACTGGTGGTATATTAATCAAGTAGTATCATTTCTGTCACAAATGTATGGAGTGTCGATTCTTGTCCTCGATATTCAACATGTTCAAGAAACTTTGTGAGTGAGCATATCTGTCCTGAGTACTCATAAACAGTCTTTTCAGTTGTAATTGTCAGGTAAAACTTATTTTTGAAGTGCCAGGACTTTTCTTTATAAATAGAGACGAGTGATCCTATCCCAAGAGAAGAGTAGTCACACAAGTCCCCCAATTGCTGCACAAGAGTTATCAGCACTTTGTTAGGAGTTACACAGGGTGGGGGGTAGGGGGCACGTAATTAAATGGACACAAAGATAATCGATCTTCAGAGATTTGCATATCCTATTGGTACAAACAATGGTCTTCAGAGATTTGCATATCCTAGTGGTACAAACAACAAAATTTTACAAACTAACAGATGTCATGATAAGCTGTGTTTAAATGTATTTTGTCATTTAGTTTGTGCAATTTTGTCATTTATACCACTTATAGTTGAAAAATTCTGAATACTGTTTATCTTCATGTCCATTTATCTTTGTATTGACCCGTATATCTTCAAGACTTATGGCAGTGTAAGTCACATCATAAGGCCAATATTCTCTTTTAACTATCTTTTCACTAGTGGGACAAATCATGTGGAATGACAGCTTAATTCACCTCTTTTAACAGGATTACTTGAAGCTGTCCACAGTTCTTATAAAATTGGCTAGATCTTATAATAACTTGCAAAAGTGGAGCAACAGTATTACAGACACACACACACTAAAAATGCTAGGATAAAAAAAAGATAAGATCAATACATATTTTTATGGCTGTGTACGATATTTACATTTATGTGTCAGATATTAACTATATTCCTTATAACCACTGCTGAAGAGGTTATGTGTTTGGGTACGTTTGTCTGTATTTGTGATTACTCCAACGCTACTGGTACCAAATGTACGATTAGGAGATTTCTCATGTGCATAGGATCTGACCAAAGGAAGAAGTGAATAAATTTTGGCAAAGATCTGAATCATACTCAAGGTACAAAAAAGAATCACTAATTTTCAAAAATTACAGTTTCATGGTCACATTAGATATATTCACATAATGAGGGTTGAAATAATGAAGCACTATTTTTATTCTAATGACAGTATGGGGATACAAAGTTTTCTAGTTTAAATATGTTAACATATTCATGTGTCCTATGAGTTTCAAGAAAATATATATTCATGATATATCATCAGAAAAAAAGGTCGAAGAATCATTACAAGAAATTAAATTAAATTTTCATTAAACCTCCTTTGTATGAAACTTAATTACCTCTGCATCACAACCACAAGTTTGCCTACTGACTGCCCCGACAATGTTGTCCTGAGGGTAATCTTGAAGGTTGGATAACTGATCTTTTTAATCATGGAGATAGAGAATGTTTTATAGATGCTCATAAAAAGATCAAAAACTTTCTTTCATTTTTTTTCTCTAGTAGAGATCACTGATCTTTCCAGTCATACGGCAGTTATGATTAATCTTCACAGAGCTACAACTCATCATTATGGTGCAATGATTCATCTGTTTGGTCTTATAACTTAAGGTGGTCACTCTTCTTCAACAATGGCGACACGGAATCATTTTCACAGGATCAGTTGCAGTAGCAGCCTGAGTTTAAAATTAACTAGACATTACAATTAGATGCAACAGTGTAACTGCAGCATTAAAAGGGCACTACAGTGAAAATTATTTCAAGAAAGCAAATCACATGATGTGTAGCATATGCTTCTATGCATGTGATTTCTGATACACAAGTCATTTTTCTTCTTATTCTATATAAGGCAGTGAAGTGGGGGGATGGGACTAGGTATCCATTTGGTAAGAGTCAATTTGAATTTGGGCAAATGCATTTTAGATGAAGCAACTGGAAGTACAACTGAGGCAAACAGAGCAGATGATGCAAACAAATTTATCAAAAATGTTAAATATCTATGAAAATTTTTCTGAAAAGCTAATACTTGGGACACAAACCTGACAGAATGCTAAAAGTTTATCCATATTGAATTGGTATTTGATTGATTTAAGCTATATTAAGCTAACTTATTTGGTACTTTCTTATTATTTTGCACTTACTTTGACAACAACTTTGAGCTGTTTTGGGTACACAAAGTAGCCTATCATAGACTTAATTCTACAATGTTTCTAAATATCCAAATGTAATTTTAATATAAGCTTGTAATTTCTACCGAAAAAAATTTAAAAATTGCAGACGAAAATTCACATATAAAGAAATACTACATCATATATCAAATGTGTGGGAACATGCACAATATAGTCTTTTTCACCAATATTTGAGAAAGAAGATGATTATGGGGTCTGCCTACTTCTATATCCGGAAGATCCGAGTGAATGTTTTTGGCTGAATAAAACTGTCCCTGACAAGATGACATTTTTGGAGCTGACAAGCACTTTGGATGGTGACAAGCCACATGCAATATTTATGCCAGTTAGTGGTGAGATATCAGTATAAGCTGTGACATGAAAGAGCACACAGAATCTGCAACTAATGTCTGAACTGGAAATTAACTTGATCCCAGCTTACTGCTCTCCTACAGCGCACACTCGTAAACAGAGATTTGCTGACAGGGTAAATGACAACTGAATAAGAGCCTGTTTTATAAACCTTATGGCAAACAAGAATTCAGAAGAATTGTACTGTGTCACCAGCTTTGGTTAAAGACTGAAGCGGATGAAATTCAAAAGGACAAAAATTATGCTGGACATAAATAATTGGCTGACTGGCAGTATTTTTGCAGATCCAGACCATCTTTGAGAAGTACTGGGCCATAGTGAGGCTCCAACTTGTTGAAAAATATAACCTAGATCCAATGTACAGGACATGACAAATGGACACAGGCAGAGAGAGAGGCAAACACATGAAGTTATCACTTACCAAGTTTTTACTAGATGTCAGGACTAAGCAGGAAATTCAATAAAGTATCATTTGGGTAACCTACTATTAAACTGCTAGTCATATGCCCATATAAGTTAATGCACTGTGCAACATGGTTCCTGTTTTGTCTGCCTCCTCTCTTCACTGAGGAAAGAAGGAACTACCTATATTTGTCAGCTATTTTGTGGGACAGCAAACAAGCCAGATCATTGTCTGATCTTGTGGAGTGAAAGGTTACTTAACCCTACAGATCTTCTTCAGGACTGTTTATATCCACAACCTATATATAGTTGTCAGGTACTGTCTAAAATCTAATCAGCTCCAATCTGTGCAGGGGTATGGAATGCATAGAACCCATAAAAATATTTGTAAGTCCAAGAAACAGAAAGAAAGTGATGTGGTGGCAACACTTGTTGCAAGTTATTGGCGAAGTTATTGTTGGCAAATGTTGCCTAAAACCAAATCACAAGTTCCTCTTGTAATGAACATATTTTAAAAGTTTTGAATAATGTTAAATGCCCACAAAATAAAAGACCAAGTTATACTACTCTATAGTATACTATATACTAAATAAAAAACTGAAACTCAACATAATTCTTTTATACATGGGAGTTTAAGGTCATCTTAAAACAGGACACACCTTGAATACCAGTTACAACCACATGCCAAATCTGAATTGAATCCGTCAACCATTTTCGAGATACTGTCTGGAAACGGAAAACCTTAAAATCGATATAAGTACGTTACTAGTGGGAGTTTAAGGTCACCTTAAAATAGGGCATACCTTGAGGACCAGTTACATCCACATAACAAATTTGAATTTAATCCAGCATGCCATTTTTGAGATACTGTTGGGAAAGGAAGTGTGACGACCACACTGACAATGTGTTATTACTGGGAGTTTAAGGTCAACTTAATGTATACATGCACTTATCTATGGCCAGTTACATATACATGAAAAAATTTGAATGAAATTTCTTACGTTATCTTCAGTATACTCTATGGAATATCACAAAGCTTAAACTCAGCATAAATCTTTTATACATAGGAGTTTAAGGTCACCTTAAAATAGGACACACCTTGAATACTAGTTACAACAAATGCCAAATTTGAATTGAATCCCATCAACCCCTTTTCGAGATACTGTCTGGAAACAGAAAAACTTAAAATTACTATAAGTATGTTAGTAGTAGGAGTTTAAGGTCACCTTAAAATAGGGCAAACCTTGAGTACCAGTTACATCCACATGCCAAATTTGAATTTCATCCATCATGCCATTTTTGAGATACTGTCTGGAAAGGAAGTGTGACAACGACACTGACCATACTTGTCCTCCAACATTGTTGCTAGTGACACAAAAGTAATGCAACCATAAACTAATAAGTTTATGAAATATCAGGAATTTACTATAACCTTACAAAAGAAACCTTTTTGGTGTATACAGATATACATGATGAATATCAAATAATAAAGTCTTAATTAGCAAATCAAATATCTTTTAAAATATAAAAAATTGTCCCAACCTTAAACCCAAAGTTAGTTTGCAGCTGTGAGGGAGTTTAAGGTAATCTTTTCCTGTAGGTTTTGTTCACGGTTTGTTACATCCACAACTTGAAAGATGCTTAGAATTGCACAGTGTTTGAAATACTATTGAAAAATTGCCAAACTTAAAGTGAATATAATTCTGTTATTACTGGGAATTTAAGGTCACCTTATTGTATGGCACTTACGTATGGCCAGTTACATATACATGCAAAATTTGAATGAAATTTTTCAAGTTTTTTCCAGTATACTCTATTGAAAAAATAATGTAAACTCAACATAACTTTTTAATACATGAGAGTTTAAGGTCACCTTAAAATAGGGCACACCTTGAAAACCAGTTACAACCACATGCCAAATTTGAATTGAATCCGTCAACCCATTTTTGAGATACTGTCCGGAAACAAAAAAACCCTTCGACTCAATATAAGTATCTTACCACTGTGAGTTTAAGGTCACCTTAAATAGGGCACACCTTGAGGAAGAGTTACATCAACATGCCAAATTAGAATTTAATTCAAGAAGCCGTTTTTGAGATAATGTCTGGAAAGTAAGTGTGACAATGACACTGACCATGTATGACTTCCATCATAGCTGCTAGTGTTACACAAACTAATGCAACCTTAAACTCATAAGTTTATAAAATATCAGCACTTTACTATAACCTTAGAAAAGAGACCATTTTTGGTGGAGATATATGTACATGATGAATATCAATGTAAAAAGTCCTAATCAGCATATAAAATATCATCCAAACACCAAAATTATAGTCCCAGCCTTAAACTCAAAGTTTGTTTGCCCTGCTGTATATTGTAGTGAGTTTAAGGTAATCGTTATCTGAAGGTTCTGTTCAACGTTTGTTACATCCACAACTACAATATGCCTAGAATTGCACAATATTTGAAATATTGTTCAAAAATTTCCAAACTTAAAGTGAATATAATTCTGTTATTACTGGGAGTTTAAGGTCACCTTATTGTATGGCACTTAACTATGGCCAGTTACATATACTTGCAAAAGTTGAATGAAATTTCTGAAGTTATTTTCAGTATACTCCATGGAGAAAGAAACAACGTAAACTGGAAATAAGTTTTTTATACGTGGGAGTTTAAGGTCACCTTAAAATAGGGCACACCTTCAAAACTAGTTACAACCACATGCTAAATTTGAATTGAATCCATCAAGCCATTTTTGAGATACTGTCCGGAAACGAAATAACTTAAATTGCATTTAAGTATCTTACTAGTGGGAGTTTAAGGTCACAAAACTATACAGCAAACCCTCAGCACCAGTTACATCCACATGCCAAATTTGAATTAAATCTGACAAGCCATTTTTGAGATACTGTCCGGAATACAAAGAGTGACGACAGACGATGACGACAACACCACAAAATTGGATGACGAAGCAATCCCTATATGCCACGCAGCATAAATGCTGGTGACACAAAAATTGTCTAAAAGTAGTGTTGAATAACTGTGAAAAATTTAGTCAAAGATCTCTAAGATAACCAAATTGTATAAAAAACTGTATGTTTTTCTGTACTGTTAAAATCCCTTCATTAAAAGAAACTAATGCGTAAGCTATGTTTTTGAATCACTTTTAACAATTATGTCGTACTGGAACAGGCTACCACTTGGTCCCATATGAAGTCATAAACTGTATTCAAAGGTACAACAATAGGAGTAAAGGACAACTGATCTTTTACCAAGTCTTGTGATCAAATAAAAGGTTCTTATTTTTATTTCCTATATAAGGAAATCATACCTTGTATAGATGTAACTGACTGAATAAATTCATAACCTTATTATTCAATCAAATACCAAACCAACTGGATAACTTCATTCCAGGAATTTAGTCAGAAATTACCTCCAATGGTTATGTCATAAACAAACATCATCATGACACATATTGTCCATTCAGTTGTGTATCCAGACAATGCCAAGTTTATTTTAGATTTACCCTTTTTTCCTTTTCTCAATTCTTTTTCTAAAAGGTAAAAAATAGTATATTTTTTATCTGAGATTCTAAAACTATAATATAATAAAATAATGAAAATATGTGTTATGATTTGAATGCTCCACCAGCCATCACTTATTGATGTTTGTGCAGGACCAATTTTCTGTAAAACACAATTATTATGAATTATTTTTCATTATTTTATGTTCAACCCTTCCTGCAATGACAAGATCGACCATTTTTTAATTGCTGTCTGTACATATTCAGCCAGAAACAGTTTTATCTGTTTAGTGAGGATCTGTTTTGTATGCCTTCAATGTATTATTGGAGATATGAAATATTATAAATGTTGTGATTAGATCTTAGCAGACTGTCAGACTTATATCTATTTTTATTTTTTTTATTTGTACATAAATATATATTTGTGTTCTTACATATACAGGATATTGAAAAAAATAATCATTTTGAAAATTCTTAAAAATTGGTTTAATTTCTTATGAAATCTCTGCCGTCTATATACAGCACATAATTGTACACATGACCATACACACATCAGATGAATCACTGCCAAAGGTGACACTGCTCAAACAAAGGGGCCTGCGAGCATTTTAAAACACCTTAAGGTGACCTTCTTTAAAACTATAGACCTTAAATTTTCCACAAAGATCACATGTAAGAGTTATATCTAACAAAGTTTGAGGCTGCTCAGATTTATAGGGATATTCCACTACTGCGATACCATCATAAACCTAGTTTCTACCTGGAATTTAAAATGAAGACATTCACAATCCATGGGTGCAGTTTAAGATACTGTATTTATCCGTACTAGCACCCCTCCCTATTAATCGCTCCCCCCTACTTCTGTCTACCCCCTTTGCAAAGTTCATATTTCGGGATATTATATCCCTCTGAATAGTCAACACATTTGTGATTCCTGGATTCAGAAAAAAGATATGTTTTAGTACTTCCCCAATCTTGTATAAGTTTACAAGAAATAAAAAAAATCACAATACGTGGCCGCTTTGATCAAAGACGCATTGAAATCTGTAAGAATATGAGATAAAACATTATAATTTCTTCAAATTTAAGGTTTGTTTCCAATATTTTAAGCTCTCTCGCCATTATACATGGTGGTAAGCGAGATCAAGACTGTAAGTCTCCATTATCATCCATTGCCACTGGACTCGAGAGTTGATTTTTCTATCTGTAACAGTAGTAACCCCCCCCCCCCCCTTTTTTTTGAAAAATGCATTGATGTTGCCTTTGGTTCAAGAAGTCTTCTGATAGGTTCCCCACAGATGTGTGATAGTTTCCTGGTCCATCCAAATGGCTTAATTAATACCAATCTTAAATATCAACTTCAGATGGAAAAGATAGGTTAACGATCGATACAAGATCCAAAAGATGAGCTTTACGAGCAGTAACATAAGCTTAACATGATAAAGATCTGGGGCTTTTTATCATAATTTCAAACAGATTAATATTGTCATAAATGGTTCCCGATGGTCTTATGAATGCATCCAGTCAGGAACCCATCAGGAAGTACCTAACTTTTATACATGATCATCCCGATTGTAGTTTCCAATGGGTTAATATCATTCCGGTTGAAAAGATTGACCTCCCAAATGGCAATAAGGAGAGATCGTATTCCAATCAGGGAAACAATAGTAATGGTGGAACATACCTACAACTGTTTGAAATTATAGGCCAAAATATACGGGGAGAAAGTTCCCATTTGGAGTCTTTAAGGCCCTTAAACACAGTTTCAACCTCAACATAAAATCTTGATTTTTAGCATATGTGAGAAAAAGCATATTCATGTGTCCTTATGTAAACATTTTTGCTGGATGAGTTATACAGTCTTTGATAAAGAGGGTTTTAAGTAATTAAATGTCCATTTCTGACCTTAATTAAGGTGGCCATAGGTTTTATTATTTGGACTTTAGGCTAACCTTAAATTAAGGTTCCTCTACTTGTCCAAACACAGGTGAGCCAAAATGTGAAAAAAATTCATGAAATCATTTTTGATTTGCCAGTAACTCATGTACACCAGTCAATATGTATGAAGGCAGAAGTTCAACATGGGTGATTCCAGTATTTATTATCCACCAAGCAATGTATTTGGAATGAAGTTTGGGCAGCCAGATATAAATCTGATGCTAAAAATGTTATGTCATCTAAAACAAATAGATATAAATCTGATGCTAAAAATGTTATGTCATCTAAAACAAATATATTCTAGGCAAAAATATGTTAAAAAAGAAAAAAAATAGTGAAAGTTTGATGGATACATGCTACTGTTTCTTATTTTATATTATTTAATTTTGTTTGATTGTAACAGAATACACAGTCTGCCCTACTAGCTACTTCTTGAAATACACACAAAACAGAGCATACTCATATCAACAAAGTTCATTTTATATATATTTTTTTATTTTACCAGAGTCAATCAAATTTGACCGTAAGAGCTACCACTTTTCACTAGTTTTTTACATCTTGATCTGAAGCTGTGTTTCCTGTAGGATGTTGTGAAAGTTGGATTTTCCAGGTTATACAGTCTACTGTGCTGGCTATGATTGGAAATGGATGCAGAATGGGACAGTGACACTGGCAAAGTTCATTTGATTAATTTTGAAGAGAAACCTATGGAGATGAGATTCTATTTTCCTCCCTTCTTTATCAGATCTCCTCAAAGTATCTTGTTTTTTGCAGTCCACAGTAATGCACTTTGACATTTGTACTGTGAACTAAAAAGAAGGCAAAAAAGCTGTGATGTTGTCCCAATGGTATCACAATCTCTTTACACTGAGATAATGCACTGGAGAAAGAGACTTGTACATCTTCTCATGTTATTTGTTTTCCCCCCTAAAGCAAGGAAATAAGGAAGTTAACTCAGTCCTCAACACTGACTCATTTGTCCAATTTTAAGACTACCCTTATTCTGTTGTCACAGTGACACAAAATGATTGAAAAACAAAATGTTCTGCAACTTGCAACATTTGATTACTGTGCTCACAAAAGGGGTACCTCTGAAAATACTACAGACTACAAATATATTATTTTGAACATAAATTAATTCTATACAAGTCATCTTAGAACTGTAAATTTCCCCAAGAATAAATTAATACTTAGTTTAAATATTGTTTATTAAACAAAATTTTTATTTTAAAAAAGGTTTTGCATGTTGCCTATATATCTGGCCTTCCTATGTTACAGTAAACATGTCAAATCAGTAAATTTTCAGCCAATATGCATATTTACTGATTAACGCTCGACGATAGGAGAGGGTTATTGTGATCAGTTTGTTTCTGTCTGTCTGTCTGTGCACCGTTTCACCCTTATAACTCAAAAACTATAACACTAATTGAGCTCAAATTTGGTGGGCATGTATTTTATGGGGTACAGACGGATTCTTCCAAATTTGGTATAATTTGTGTGAAAATTAAAGCCAGGAGAGAGTTTTTCTTATTTTTAATTGGGCTTTCACAGTGAAATCTGCTTCTCTGTCTGTGCACCATTTTGCCCTTATAACTCAAAAACTATAACATCAATCAATCTCAAATTTGGTGGGAAGGTATTTCATGGGGTACAGACAGATTCTTCCAAATTTGGTGTAATTTGTTTGAAAATTAAAGCCAGGAGAGTGTTTTTCTTATTTTTAATTGGGAATACACAGTGAAACTGCTTCTCTTCATCACATACGTAAAAAAATTAATATTTTGCTTTCTCATGACATCATTACTCAGTGATGTCACAATGTAACTGTCATTGTGAGGTCACAAACCTAGCTTGTGATACTTACTCTCTTTAAGTAAAAATATTTCTTCTCATTTTATGTCTTGAAATTGACATAAACATAATGAAGATGGAGGTGGTATATTCATCATTTTTATTAATTATTATTTTTTTATGTTCTCTTTTCTCTTTCAGTTCCTTGACATTCCATCACAAAAAATTACCATGCGTGATTTTCACCAAGAAGTGGCCTTTAAGCAATATTTTTACCTCCACCATTTTTTGTGTGTGTGTGTCACTGTGTGTGTGTTTGGATTACTCCAGAACTAATAACAGATCTTTATTTAAAAATTTGTGGGTAGGACCTGACTGAAGGAAGAAGTTACTAAAAGAAAGATCTGGATCTTATTTTGGATACAAAAAATCATGATTTTTCAGAGGTCCCATTTCAATGTATTTTTAATGACTTTAGCTTTCTACTTGATATTTCTATGAAGATTAATTTACATGTTTTTATTTTATTGTCTTCCTTAAAAATAAAGGTTTTATTTTATTGTCTTCCTTAAAATACTTTATGTCACTTGAGAGACAGGTCACATGGAGTCGAGCGTTTTGCTCTCTCTGAGTGCATCTTGTTTATGACCTGTGTTATTTCACAAGTTTACTGGTTTGACTTTCAGTGAAATGAAACTTTGATGTTCACTGGTTGTAAATATACAATATTGAATTGTAAACCAAAGTATACATTATGTTCGAATATTTTACTCTTTTATAATGACTATTAGAACATACTAATCATACTTCCTTTTACAATACATTATATGCAAATATTATGTTGAAAAAGTACTAGAGTTTTAAATATTTATGTTTACAAACTTTAGGTATGAGCTTTCAGTAAATATTTCATTTAAGCTTACATTATTTTCAATCCCACAGCTACTAAGGACCTATGACATCCCTACAAATGATTAAAGATCATTTACCTTTTCATCACTTTTATGTGACTGATACATAAAAAGTGTTTATGGCAATAAATAAAAATTTTACAAATTGATTAAATTGGATTTTTAAAATTCTAACATATTTTAACTATATTTTCATTCAACAGAAATTTTACCTCATCATTTAAAATAAAATAATTTACACCATAACAAGTCTGCATGTATTCGTTAAGAATCTACTGTTAACCAGTTTATCAGTAAGTGGTTTCTTTATTTTATTTCAATCAAAACTTAATATTTTGCTATTATGTAGTAGATATATGATTTAAATGTAGGGACTGGCTACTTGATCAAAGAATTGTTGTTACAATGAAAAAGCCCGCTAGCCCTAACCCATTTCATCATAATCTTTCAGAGGGACTTAATCCCGTTTTAGGCATCTATGGCTATAGTGTGGCTTCCTCTATTAAACAGACAACATTAAAGGGATATTTTACTTAACCCTAATTACAGATCTAAATTTTATTGATTTTTGGAAAAGAAATACATTGCTAAAATACATTGTTAAAACTACAGAGATATTCAGTTCTGGACAAGAAATATATCTTAATTTTATTACCTTGCTTGTTCTTCCTTGTACATAAAGTATCATAATGTAACAAATATTTGGATATTTAAAATTATAAACTGGTCAATTTTGCATCACATATCCCTTACAAGTTACAACAAGTGATGTAAAATAGTTATCCCAGTTATCCCAGTGCTGGATTGTTGACAAGTATCAAACTTTGAATATGACAAAGCCATTTATTTGATAGGCGTATTTACTGAAATTTTCAGGGAATACGCGATTTACTGACCAAATCAGTATATATGTGTATTTCAGTAAATATACATATTTACTCATTTCACATATTTACTGTAATATATATATGCGAGATGCTTCGTCAGTTATAAAAGTGTGTTTGTACTGGATCTCGCTAATTTGTTTGAAGTTGCAAACAAATAATTGGTTCAGACAAATAAGGCAACACAATGTCAGTTACTTGGTTAGCTGACATAATAAAGCTTACATAAAATAACATTAGAATGTCTTTTTAACTTTCCTTTCAATCCCCATAAGTGACAGTCACGGAGACAATCAATTCATTTGCAGAATTGACAAACAGGGTCAGATTAATTACTGAAAGCAGTAACAAAGGTACGTTTCCTTTAAATGAACAATTTTTGGTTCATACCGCAATGAAGAGAATTCGGCATTTTACTCCATCTTGTTCAGACATGTGGCATTTCTGATGGTAAATTCAATATGATTCTGGTTACAATAAAACGAAGACAAGCTGTGTGAGTGATTTCATTCACATTCCTTGCTCATATACTTTCTGTGTTTACATTTGAAACACATGACAAGGGATGAGAAATTTGCCACACTATATGAAATTCAGCACTGAGAAACCCCAAAACCCCTTTAATTCCTTGACTGGTGAAAGTTTTTCTCTTTTTTTTTTTCGATAAATATTGGCACAAATTTAGAAAATTTTGTTGTACTTTAAAAGGCAGCCCCCTGTAGTGAATTAAACCTATCTTACTTTGAATGAACAATCTAAGCTTCATATAATTTCTTTATTTTTGTTTTTTTTAGATTAAGTCAGTTGACAGAATAGTGATCAACAGACAAACTTTAAATTTGCTTCATGTTAGGTCTCACAGTTGTCTAATGTACAAAACAGATGTACACATCCGGCAGTTCTCTCAAACATGCTTCAGACATACTGATTACAAAAAAAAAAAGAAAAAAAATTTAAAAAAAAAATCAATTAATTAAATTCTGAAAGTATAAATGTAGGAAATGTTTTAGTATAACTTGGCTGTACAAGCAAATGAAGAAGTCATAGACCTCAACAGGTGGGTTGTACGATCAGTATTAGGGTTAGGGTGCCAGATGATAGCTGTGCTAGAAATTTCAAAATAGTCCTGTCCATCAACTCTATCAAGTTTGAAATTGATCAGTGGAACTGTCTTCGAGTTATAGTCTAGAAATGAAAATGTGAATGTGACAGACACACTTGACCAAACAGACGGACACCAATTTTGAAACCAACCTAGTCCAGGCAGTGTCCTACAACCCTGGTTTCAAATCAATCAGAAGTGTCTTCGAGTTAGAGTCCGGAAAGCATAATACAGGCAGATGTGTGCACACCTAAAAATGGGCAAAAGGATGGACACCAATTTCAAAAGCAACCTAGCCCTGGTGATGTCCTATCACCCTGTTAAATGTCAAATCAACTGAACAAAGCATCTTCAAGTTTGAGTCCGGAAACCAAAATATTTTGGATGAGCACATGCCCAAAAAAGGCCAAAAGACAGATACCAATTTCAAAGGCAACCAAGCCCTGGTGGTGTCCTATCACTCTGTTAAGTTTCAAATCGATTGGCTGAAGCGACTTCAAGTTAGAGTCTGGAAACAGAATTTCAAAATGGTGGCCATGGCAGCTATCTTGTTTTTCAAAGAGGTGCCAATTTTGAAAGCAACCTAGCCTAGGTGGTGCCCTTATTTCTTTATGTCAATTGTTTTGATTCAGGATTAAGTTTGTGTCTATGATTAAAATTTAAAAGATAATCTTTGTTTTTGGTTTGAACTACCAGAGAGAAAGCATGTAAAGCACAAAACTGTCTTCTATTTTGAGCAATATATTGTAATGATAAATATGATTTAACTGAAACTGTTTTTTGAAAAAGTCCCCACATAATAGTTTACTTCAGGTAAATATGTCATTGGTAATGATTCACATCTATCTGTATCTCACAGAGAGGAAAAATATCTGTTGTGTATACAATGCTTTTAATCAATCCCACTGTCAGATTGTATGTTTGAAAAGGTTGTCTTTAATTAACAGTTACATTCTTCATATTCCTCAGACTTTCTAAAAATCTCAATGGAAAGTTGTGGATTTACAATATATAAAAGCTCTCACATGGATATTTGGCATCACTTTTCTAATTGGTTACACCATTTTATGGAATTGGTCTACTTAACTAGAAACAAGGCTGAAAAGTCTTTTGGTCTACATGCATGAGCTGCACAGCCATCAGAGATACGAGTAGTGCACTAGAATTTATGAAAGTCTGGTGACAAAAGAAATTCCAACTCAGACATATCCCACAGCTGGTCTAGAACTCAGACAGTCACCCATACAAGTACTAATGTGGCCCATTGCTGCTTTACTTCAGTGAGCAGACAGGTCCTCATCACACTACTCCACAATTCATAGAAGTCCGGTGACAAAAAAAACAAGAAATGAAAAAAAAAGCTATCTCTTGAAGCGCGAACCTCGCAAGAGGCTGCGCTTAAAAATAATGGTGGACCAGAATATTTAGAGCATTACTGTAAGTTACTAGTTCAATGGTTTTGTAACTATTTCCATCAAGTTTTTAAACCCAAAACTTGTTCTGTCTTATGTGTGTTCTGTTTTCATGTGAGACACAGATATTTTGCGTAATGTTCTTTTTAAAGGTTATTTAGATTACATTGCCCTAAACTTAAAAACTTTTAGAGACAACCATGTATCCCAGGAGTAACAACCTGCATATATATTTTCAGTATCTTTTTGGCGTTCCTTTCAAATTTTAAATGTTTTTTTGGTGTTCATTCTTTGTAACAAATTTCAAAAGCCATGAGATGTGCAACATATTTTACATGCAGAAAGTTAATTTAAATGGCCCATAAATGAGTGTACTAAAAACCCTGTTTTTACATGTGGTAAATATCTGTGCAAAATATCTGAATGTCATTGATGTATTGTGTTTGCCCCACTTCTGTTTGATAAAATGTTGTGCTGAATGTCTTAAGTATTCAGCAGTTCTCTGACTATAAAACAACCACCGGGTATAGTTGTGACTACTTTATGCCAAATAATTAGTGGTCTGACCAATGAAGTACAGTAACAGAAGCTCCACAGAATATTAAGTCTACCAGTGACTACACATCCCTTGAAAAAAAGAAATGGTAATTGAAATTCAGTGAATACTCTAACATATCAGATAAATTACCAGAAAGTGTCTATGAATCAAATTTTTGGAAAACTAATCGGGGGTTTTCCTCAGTAATGAATGCTACATATTGTCTGTATTTACTATCTCTTAAGTATATCTGAGAATATAAAACTACCAGCGGGGTCTTGACTAGTTTATCACAAATAACTAGTGGCCAGAGTAATCAAATTAATCCCTAGTCAGTCCTTGTATTTTCTGGCTGTTAACACTGACAATCAGGGATGTCCACATAGGGGACCATTATGGCTGCCCCTTGAATGCTCAGTGAACCACTTGACACACATTTTGGCTTTAGCAGAGATAATAAGATCCTGTGATAAATTGCCCCCAATAATGTCATCAAGGAACCATAAAAGCCACAGAGTTACAAACAAGAACAAAATTCAGTGGCCAGCTGACAAGTCTAAAGTAGCTGAAAGATGATCTGAGTATAAAGGCTCTTGCACATATACGCGGCGTGGTGCGATACGATTTTGACTGCATACTGAGCAGACAAATTTTCTTTACCTTGCACATTTGGGCGGTTTTCCCAGCAGTTTTCAGTATATACTGACAAAATATTTTGACTACAGTGAAAGTGGATAGAATAGTTAAAATAATCATATGTAATTAAAACGCTAATACCCCACAGTACACTTCCACACCCTCCTACCCTTGCATGCATTTAATCTCATCACAATGAAGAGCCTAATCACACCATATTTTATCATCTCTCTCCTAGTAGTTAATTCCTTCAGAATGAGAATGTGTATTTTGCATTTTTTTTCCAATTAAAATATTTATGTAAAATTCTGTGATAGACTGCCATTTTTAACCTGTGGGGAATCCAAATATCAATGAAAACTCGAGAAATAATAAAAAAAGCTGTGCGGTTTTTGAAAAAATTAGAAAATTTTCTAAATAGAAAAATCCGCACAGCACTGTTAGCTGCTGCGCCGCACATATGTATAAGCAGTGAACTACTTCCTTTATTTCTATTTTATTTAGCCGCGCCGCACTATGCCGCGCCACGCTAGTGTACAATGGGCTTAAGGGAGTGTGACACTGGGTGCGCGGACAATTGGCCGGCAGACAATTGGTCGGCGGACAACTGGCCGGTGGATAATTGGCCGGTGACTTTTTTGATGTTGTTTTAATATTGTGCAAAAATGAAATAAAACTCTTAAACAGTTCGAACAGTACTCTTTAATAATCTTTATCAAATATATTATTCTGATAGTAATTTTCTGATTTTTTACAAACAGTACTCTTTGAATAATCTTTGTCACATATATTATTTTGATAGTAAAGAATTTGACCCCTACTTATACACACAGTGTCCCAATATATACTGCAATAATTGAGCAAAGAGCCTTTTGCACTAAGTGGAGCAATCCTGAGCAGTTATCAAAGACTAAACTTAGCAGCAATTAGAAATTCTGAGTATAAATCAAAGGACCTTTAGTTCTTTTACGAACATGTTAATCCTGAAGCATTTTGCATTAAATGTATCAATCCTGAGCAGTTATCAGAGACTAAACTTAGCAGCAATTATAAATTCTCAGTAGGAATCAAAGGGCTTTTGGTTCTTTTATGAACATTACATTTAATACAATTTGGCACAATATTAAAACTAAAAACAACATCTAAAAAGTCACCGGCCAATTGTCCTAACCCTCAGAAAAGTCACCGGCCAAATGTCCACCGGCTAATTGTCCCAGATTCGTGACACTGTTGTCTCTGATTGTCTACCGTGATTATTCATTTCTTTTACACTTGTAAAGCTGGCCTTTTCAACTGCTAGAGTTTGCAATATGAATAGAAAGGAAGGAATGTGTAGCATATCATATATAGAGTAATAGAATACTCTTTTTACATAAATTTAACTGTACAGTATGAAAGGACTTCCAAGGATAATGTATCACCAGCTATTAAAATGTGACGTAGTGAAAGTTAATACACTTGGTCAAGGATAGTTTACAAGAACATGAAGGATAGTTTACACGAACATGAAAATGTGATAGATTTCTTTGAACTTAGCTATAAATTTAACACACTACAAAAGTACAGTAGAACCTCACTTATCCGAATCCCATGGGAGACATACAATCCGGCCGGATAATCGAGGGGTTCGGATAGATGAAGGAAACCGGAATTCACGGTCTATGGGTTACCGAGTGGGCGATAATTGAAGAATTGTCGTTTTTATGCAATAAACATAGACGTTGGTGGTCCTTAATAAAATAATTTAATATTTTTGTGTCATATAATATAAGTGACCCTTCAGTTGTCGTTTATTTGCTCCATATCCATGGATATTATTGTTATTTTTATTTGAAATATTACGCGGACTTGAGCTGGTTGTGTTCGGTTGGTACTTGCATTGTTAACGTTTTAATTTTAGATTAACATCATCCCACATATTGTCAACTAAAAAACTCCGGGAGATTATTTATTGTAAAACCCCAAGCGAACACGCCTTCAGTGATATGCGTTTGATTGGTAATGCATTGTTGACGTCTTTTCTTTTCTACACGTCAGTTTTTTTAACCTACTCCAGGTGATTATAAATTGCGAAACCCAATCGAACACACTTTCATTGATTGGTGCATTATCAAAGAAGTTGTGTAGCGGGGTCGTGTAATTGAATTAATCCCTCCCCTATTGTAACAATGGTGATAAAGATGAAAGAAGTTAGGCGTCTCTGTGAATGGTACGTTTTATAAAGCACTGGAATTCATCGTTTCCGAGACTGTGTAAAATCTTGTATTATCGCTCACGCTTGACCGTGTTTTATATGTAGGGAGACATGATTTCGGTTCGGTTAATCCGGAGATTCGGATAATAGAAGGCCGGATAACCGAGGTTCTACTGTACCTGTATATACTGGCACATATATAAATTAACACACTTTATTCATTTGAAATTATTTTTAGCAAAATATCTCTGTAACCTCTATTTTGATAGATTGTTCAAACTGCCACACTATAAATGACACTGAGATCAACATTATTCTTAAAATGGCATTTCTGGGGAAAGGATCATGGTTACCTATACTTCTATATTGATACAAAATTGTTTGTTTTTTTCTCAATATATTTTCTTATTATATCTTATGAGTCCGTATTATTCCAAATATTATTGTATATAAACTATTCATTATTGAAATTAATAATGAAATGCCACCTGTGTGCGTACCATCTATTTTTCATGTTTTACATACATTACCTTTATATCTCATTCATTTATAAAGATAGTTTCGCCAAATTTTCAGAGAATGTTTATGCTTTCAAAAATAACTAGAAAAATGTTTTTGCTAACAAAAACAAAGCGTCCCAAAAGGTCAGATGCTTTATAGTATAAAGCAGAAAAAGGTTTTTAAAAAGAAAAACATGCAGCGCTGAGAGAAGAAGCTAAATAAAGCAGACAGTGTGGAAGTTTATGCATTAACACGAAAGAAAAATGTAAGCCTTATTTTGTTTTCTATGGTCATAAATTGTGTAAAGTTAATTTAATAAATGCTATAGTTTGTAAAAAGAGTAGTTTTAAAGTAGATATAAGGCAAAACAAGAAAATCTGCTATTTATGACCCCAGTTTGACCCGTAAGAAGGGGTCAGTGGGTAAACCTGACTGGCTATATAGACTCTCCATATATGGGGTAGTGTGACCACAAAACTTGGTTGAAAGCCCAAGAAGCAATAATGAGAGGGATAAATGAACTTTTCCATATGATAAACTCAACTTTGAAGAAACTTTACTAAGCAGCAGATGTAAAATTTACTAAAATCACTGTATCTTTTACAGTTAAATAAATGACATTTTCCATTTCCACAAAAATTCAAGACCCCTGTCAGAAAATTGAAAATTCAAATTTATTTCCACAATAGTCCTTACTACTAGGGGTGCAAGGAATCATAAAATTGTGAACTGAATCAATTTGCAAATCAAGTTTTGCAAACCAGATCAATTCATGAATCGACTTGGTTTAAAAAAAACTTTCTCAATCTTGATGCTAAATATTATGTCACTATGAATATCAAAGTCTTACTACTATATCAGGCATTTAAAGGAAAATTTGCTCAGGGGGAAGTTGGAACTTAATAAAAGCCTTTACATGAAACAGCTTGTCCCTGTTAAATGCCATATATCTATTTATATTTTAGAAAAAGGCATAGTAAAATTTTAGCCTTTAGAAAGGCAAGAAGGTTTTGACACAATGCTCTGAAGACATCTATCCCAATGTGTAAACTAGATTGGGCCAACTCGGCGCCAACATATCCCCAGACAGGTCATCACTCACGCCACAGGTTTTGATCGGGAATTTTTTAAAACATAATTACCCATTATTATATGAACTTCAGCACATCAATCTACTCTGTTTATATCTTCCAAGGAAGATGGTGTATCCCCAGACGCCGAATACATAACTCAAATTATATTTTCAATCTTCCTGCAATGATAACTCTAAACCTATTTTCAAAGTATTTAAATGATTGATGATTGAATGTCCATTCTAAAATAATAATCCCAAAAGAGCATATCTGTTTCTATATTTGTTGACAAATAAAATATTATTTTTAACTCAACTCATCATACTTTTCAATCTTCCTTCAAAGTATTTAAATGATTGATGATTCAATGTCCATTCTAAAATTCATAATCCCAAAAGCGCATATCTGTTTCTATATTTGTTCACAAATAAAATATTATTTAAAAAAAAATTATTTATATTATTATTTTATTATATTATTTTTAGAATTTGCAAATTGTTTTCAGTTATTCATTTCCTCTATACCTATATATGTGGTCCATATATATGCAACCTAAATATGTGACACAATCTCAGTTCTGACTCCCCTTTGTGTTATATGTAATGAAGCCCACCACCTCCCACCCCCACCCCTCTCCCCTTCTCCACACCTCTCTCACTATTACACAAGATCTGCAACCCCATTGAGTTCTTTGTTTCTCATCTGATATCATTAAATACCTTTGTTTATTTAGTGTCACTCAATATAGCTGGAGGTCCCAGAGGTGGGTGGGGGGAATCCGGGTGGGGGATGCATAAATGGTAAACAAACAATCTATATAAAAGGGGTACTCAAATACAAAAAGAATTGAGAATTTTAAGTATGTGATTATCAACTGAAATGAGTTCATAACTGTAGGAGCTGTGTCAAAATTAACTGAGGCAAGTTGAATAAAACTGGGCTAGTTGAGGGTTAAAAATCCCCTACTTTTACTACATAAGGATATAATTTCATTAATATTGGGACTTAAAGCTCACTTAAAGTGTCCATTTTGTCTACTTGAATATGTTTAACCAGTTTCATTTTAAAAAGTTAAAAACTCAGCAAGCAGAGGTATAACACACAACAATAAGTTCTTAAAAGACTAAGATAGCCATAACATTATTAATATTCAAAATTTAAATAGACAGGCATTTCCTTTTAAAAATTCAAAGATTTCAGCTCTATAACCCACATAGTTTGACAGTTACTGGGCTTTAAAGTGGCATAATGTCCATAAATTGGGTTTCTGTGGGCATTTTACAATTGTTAAAGAGACCTTAGCAATTAAACAACAGATCTGAAACTTTTTGGGGGACATACATAACAAACAAAAATTATATATAATACAGTTTAAGACTTGTCACACTAAGCATTTCCAAATAACAGGGCAAAATACGGAAAAAATGTCCAAAAAGGCACTTGGGCGAGTGTCTATGGCCCTCATACACAGGTTAAATGTCTACTAAAAACCTTGATTTTCGGCATATGTAAAAAGGACATAATAATGCATTCCCAGATGGGATTTCAGCTCCATCAATTACATAGTTTAACAGTCACAGGGCTTAAAGGTGGTTAAAAAGTCCAAATATTGGGTCTCTGTGGGCCTTTTAGAGATCTCGATGTGGCTTTCAAATTAAAGCTTCAGACTTAAAATTTGTTACATACTAAGATTACACATAGAATATGTATCTAATAAAGTTTGAAACTTCTCAGACTTACCATTTCCAAGTTACAGAGCAAAATATGTGAAAAATGTCTTAAAAGGGTCACTCAGGTGGGTGTTTAAGGTCCTCATACACAGGTTAAATGTCTACTTGAAGCCTTGATTTTTGGAACATGTAAAAAGAACATAATAATGTATTCCCAGATGAGATTTCAGCTCTATCAGTCACATAGTTTAACAGTCACAGGCCTTAAAATTGGCAAAAAGTCCAAATACTGGGTCTTTATGGGGCCTTCTAGAGACCTAAATGTGGCCTTCAAATTAAAGCCTCAGACTTAAAATTTGTCACATACTAAGATTACACATAGAATATGCATCTAATACAGTTTGAAACTTCTTAGACTTACCATTTCCAAGTTACAGGGCAAAATATGTGAAAAATGTCTAAAAATGGTCACTCGGGTGGGGATTTATGGTCCTCATACACAGGTTAAATGTCTTCTTAAAGCCTTAATTTTTGGCACATATAAAAATAACATACTAATATCTTCTCAGATAGGATTTGAGCTCTATCAGTCACATAGTTTGACAGTCACAGGGCTTAAAAGTAGCAAAAAGTCCAAATATTGGGTCTTTGGGAGCCTTTTAGAGACCTCAATTTGACCTTCAAAATTAAAGCTTCAGACTTAAAATCTGTTACATACTAAGATTACACACAGAATATATATCTAATACAGTTTGAAACTTCTCAGACTTACCATTTCCAAGTTACAGGGAAAAAGATGTGAAAAATGTCTTATAAGGGTCACTCGGGTGGGTGTTTATGGTCCTGATACACAGGTTAACTGTCTATTAAAGGCCTAAATGTTGGGGCACATATAAGAAAACACATAGATATATTCCCAGATGATATTTAACTTAGATGAGAGACATAGTTTGAAAGCTACAGTGCTTGAAAGTGGCAAAAAGTGCATAAATTGGGTCTCTGTGGGCACTTTTGAGACCTTAAGTCGACCCCTTTGGGTAAACCTACAGCCCTAAAATTTTCTACAGACAAGGATTACATATCAAAGTTATACCTAGCGCAGTTTGAGACTCATCAGAATTACCACTTCCAAATTATAGGGCAAAATATGTGAAAAGTATAGCAAAAAATCCCCAAGTGGGGGTATTTATGGGCCTCAAACACAATTTTCTCCTCAACTTAAAGTCGTGATTTTCGGCACATGTACTAAGAACATATTAATGTGTTGTCAGGTAAAATTTCAGCCAGCTGAGCATCATAGTTTGTGACCTACAGGGCTCTAAGTGGCCAAAAGTCCAATTTCTGACCTTAAGGTGGCCATAAGTTCTTTTTTACTGGGAGTTTAAGGTCACCTTAAAATAGGGATCTTCCTTTGGGCACCCTTAACATGTGTACCAAGTTTGAAAAAAAAATATTAATTTGTTTTTGAGTTATCGCGTCCACAAGGAAATTTCTACGGCGGCGGCGGCGGCGGCGGCGGCGGCGCGACGGACCTGAATCCAATATATCCCCGACTTTCGTCTGGGGATATAATAAATGGTCAAGGTTCCCACAAGCCTATTTATATCTTATAATGCTCATTTCTATTTATATATAATTGCCAGTCTTTGATGAGTCCCCAGAGAATTAGTCCACTGGGTATATGCTGATAAGGGATAAAATCAAGTTAATGTGTGTCTCCCCAACACCCCCCCCTCCCCCTGTTGTAGTCTATGTATGAAGAAATGCTCATATAAGGAGTTAGGATGTTATCTTTACCTATGCTCTGTTGAAAGTGTCAGTGATACATAGATGTTATGTATAAATAAGAGATATAGTAAAGAATATGTTTGCATTGCTGAGTTATTAGTCTACTGCAGAAGAATGGAAGTCAGAAGAAGTGATAATGAGCTGAAAATGGGAATTTATAAATGTGTCATTATCAAATTGCTGCACTGAAATAAGTTTGTAAATATCTGGACCCAGTTTTTTACAATAAAACAAGCATAATTTGAAGCATATCATAAATTTAGATGATGACAACAAAATAGGAATGTATTTTGGCTGCTTTAATAGTATGTATAAGTCGTGAGTGCAATTTCAAAAAGTTACACCCTTTGCACGAATATATGAAAATAACATTAAGCTAATGACATCATTAATGTTGAAATATTAAAGTAGAAATTGCAAATTATGACCCCACTGTGACCAGCTCTTAAGACTCTCCATATATGGTTTCCCACTACCTCTTAAAACTTGTAAAGCTGTAAAACGAATAATAAAGAAGATATTAGGCAAATACAGAAAAATTGATATTTTATGACCCCAGTTTGACTCATAAGATGAGGTCAGAGGGCTAATTTGACCAGCTACTTAGACTCTCCACGAATTCCAACTACCTGTTAATACATTCTAAAGCTGTAGAAGCAAAAATGCAAAGGATATATTAGGCAAAACACAAAATCGGCTATTTTATGACCCCAGTGTGACCCATAAGGGGGAGGTCAGGGGGTAAATGTGGCCGGCTATCTAGACTCTTCACAAAAGATTTCCCAATAACCGTTAATACATTGTAAAGCTCTAACAGCAAGAATAAAGTAAACATAAGACAAAAACACAAAATCGGCTATTTTATGACCCCAGTTTGACCCATAAGGGAGGGTCAAAGGGTAAATCTGACCGGCTATCTAGACTCTTCACATAAGGTTTCCCAATACCTCTTAATACATTGTCAAGCTCTAAAAGCAAGAATAAAGTAGATATAATGCAAAAACACAAAATCAGCTATTTTCTGACTGCAGTTTGACCCATAAGGGGGGGTCAGGGGGTAAATCTGACTGGCTATCTCGACTCTTCACATATGGTTTCCCAATATCTCTTAATATATTCTAAAGCTCTAGAAGCAAGAGTAAAGGAGATTTAAGGCAAAAATACAAAATCGGCTATTTTATGACCCCAATTTAACCCATAAGGGGGTCGGGGGTAAATCTGACCGGCTATCTAGACTCTTCACATATGGTTTCCCAATATCTCTTAATATATTCTAAAGCTCTAGAAGCAAGAGTAAAGGAGATTTAAGGCAAAAATACAAAATCGGCTATTTTATGACCCCAATTTAACCCATAAGGGGGTCGGGGGTAAATCTGACCGGCTATCTAGACTCTTCACATATGGTTTCCCAATACCTCTTAACACATTCTAAAGCTCTAAAACCAATAATAAAGGAGATATAAGGAAAAATGTCAAAATTGGCTATTTTACTACCCCAGTTTGACCCCTATAGGGGGGGTCGGGGGAAAATTTGACTTGCTTTCTGGACTCTCCACATATCGTTTCCTACTACCTCCCAATACATTTTACAGCTCTAAATGCAATACTTAAGAAGGTAATAGGGGGGTTCACATGAATTTTAAGCTTTCTGGTTGGTAGGTGTGAGAAAATCGCTCATAAATCAGTCATTTTTTTATCGCATCGCTCCCAAAATCTAATCAGCTCGCATTTTGATAGTATGAACATGTGTGTATGAAGTTACAAGCCTCTGTGGTCAATAGATTTTTCTGAGCGGCGATGACAGGCGGGTGTACCCAAAAAAACTATTTTTTGGATCATGTGACCATGATAAAGTCAAAGGTAAAATTTAAGCATGTGGAAAAATTTTCCCACACCTAAGGTATATAACTGCCAAACATGGTTAAAAAGCTTCGAATAATAAGGGAGATATTCAAGGGAGACCATAATGCGGCGGTGGTGGCGAGGAAACTGATGTGAAAACAAATAAGCGCCCTTTTCAGGGACGCTTAATTAAGATGTTCTAAAAGTTAAAATATTGCAGCGAGCTTTGTCAGATTTTGCACAAAATGTATATGTCTAGAATAGCTTGGCCAAGAGTAATTTTGGCCTCATTTTAAATACAAAATAGCTGCCATATCGCATCTTTAAGATTGAACGGAGGTCATCATATAAGAAAAGGCCTAATATCTCCCTTATCATTGGTCATAGGAGTTCGGAATGTAAAAAAAAATTATAGCAATCATGCCCTGTGAATGTTTTGCAAAGTATCAAATTTGACCTCTGCTTCAAGGTCAAGTAAGGCAATCATACTTAAAAACCTGCCCTTGTCTTTCCCTTATTATTGGTCCTTGTGCTTCATACCCTGCTTCACAATCACACTAGTTTGACTTTTGTTTAATATCTGGTGGGAGAGAACTATGGTGGCAGTGGTCTTTTTCTTCACTAATTTATGTACATTTTAGTAAATGGGGCATTATTCACTGTCAAATGATGCATTTTCAGAAAAAGAATGAAAACTGATTACATAGTTTCGCTGCATTAGATGAAATATTACTGGATTCAGGGAATGAAACTCTAGAATCATTAAACTACTTGCTTCATGACAGTTTTTTTCTATATCTTGGAGATACCTTGTTTCAAAGTAGAAAAAATACATACATTTCATACAACAGTCACATGACATCATATCATGTGACACCAGACAAAAAACAGTACCAGTGAATGTTGAAATTATGGAAACCTTAGATGCAACAAAATTACTATATTTTTTTTCAAAAGTTAAAAAAGGGCATGCTTCTTAATATGATGGGGAGAAAATCTTAATTTACCACACAATGAGTATATGGCTTTTCAGACTAAAGATACTGCTCTGACGTGAACATGGCTAATTAGGAATATGAAATTCATTATATTACAGGTTGTATTGTGTCTTGGATTTGGATAGCATTACTGTTTAAACATCAGCTGTAAATTTGAATCTCTCTGTGTGAACTTGATGAAGTAACAGCATATTAACTTGTCTGGGCAACAACAAATATCAGTAATTGATGTCACTCACTTGACTGATACAGGAGTATGCAGGTTGTCTGAAGAAATTAATTTTAAAGAAATACATGTATATCAGTACTCGTTATGATTTTATGGAGGCCATAGTAGGGGGAATGACATATACATATTTTCTGAGTGCAGTTTATATGCTGCTTTTATAATTTATAATAATCTAATGTCAATAATAACAATCTGTAATCATTGAGGATTAATTTGCGCTGGAAATTAAGTAATACATAATTACCATGCCCCTGATGGGCTCTAGAAAATTAATACTCTATAGTACTTTTTTGCTTTTTTTCTCCTCATCAAAATGGATCTATCATGATAATAGCACATAATAGATGGAATAGTCTTTTTCTATTAATGGACATTTCCCTGTTGTTTTATTACTTTTTTGTAAAAAATACTCTCTTTGAGAAAAACAGTAATTTCCTGTCTAAAATAAAGACAGACTATTGTGTTGACAGTTTTACCAAGTCTATATTAAGGGACACATAAATGATTGATGGTACACGTAATCACACTATGTGTACTCTTATAATCAGGTGGAAATAAAGCTCACTGCTCAGTGACATTACAGCTACATTACTAAACTTACTAAAAGCACAATTGCTGCATCAATGAAACATCCAGGAAATTGGCTAAGTTTGGATATATTATTACATTCTATTACACTACCAGGTTGATAACTGAACTGGAATAGAAAATATTTTGCAGAATTTCTATATTTTGGCATGTGCAAATCTGCCATTTGAACATTCTGTTTTATCAGGTACATCACAGCCTGCTGTAAATGTGGCTTATCCTTCTGGTTTATGTATTTCTTCAATGAATAATTAGACAACAAAACTTAATTGTGGAGAGCTTTTCCTTATTTCAAAGGATATCACTGACTGCTTGATTAGCGCAAAACATATGAAACAGTCTTCATCAGGTGTTTTATGTGCTGAAAGATCTTCCTAAGCCTTCATCATATCATCTTCAATGGAAAAGTAGAAGATGTAACTTAAAGACAAGAAAAAATTAATTAATTTAAAATATATGAAAAACAGAATCTTGTAGCACACAGGTACCAGTTGGTTTTATCGGGTGCATATTTTATTATGAACTTTTTTTAATATGTCTTCAGTGACTAATTAGAAAACAAGATCTAAAAGTAAAGCATTTTTGTTATTTCAAAGGATACAAATACCACTGGATTAAACATACTGGATTTGTTTGAACAGACTGCAAATGGTCAAGATGTCTCTCAAATCTATACCAGGTGACCACATTCAGGTGGACGATGATGTATTGACAGACATGTTGGATTTAATCTTTAATAATAGAGGCAAGTAGTTTTATTTCATCAGGCTAAATTGTGTTAAATATTCAATTATATATGGTAACAGCTTCAAATGTACACTACTGTTATATAATGGTCTTTTCTGAATACAATGAATTTTTTCTCATGAACAAAAACACCTGAACAGTCTAGTTTATTATTTTTTTCCTAACAACTCATATCTTAACACTAATTTTTTTAAAGGAAAAAAATGAGATTTAATCAAATAGAAAACATTAAGTGGGTTTTATGTTGGCATTAGGTTGACGTAAGATGTCAATAGAATACCTGTCAACAATAACAATCTTAGGTAGGGTACCAATCTCCAGTCTTTAACCATGTTTGTCTTTTGGTTCTTAATGTTTAATATCTTACTAAACAAGAATGCCAAAACAGATGTTTTTATTTCATAAAAATGTAAATATACTATACCATATGAAAACACTTGGGTAAGCTTTGCTTGGCATTCGGTGACCGCCACGTACACCGTACATAGAATTTAAACTATGAGGGGAGACCCTCTTTAAACCTATATACTTGCTACCCTTTGACCCCTGGTGACCTAGTTCACTCTGCCATGCGCATTAATGCAGAAATAGTTCATTCTTTTTGTGGCGGTTGAACTCTCAACTCGGCATTTTTGCTGCCCAAATTTTTAAGACCTGCAGGTGTTGTGGTGCTCTGTAAGTACGTTTATGCTGTTTTTAATCACTTTTCCTTCATTCTTATTCGATTTTATCGATTTCTGGTGTTTTTTATTGCTTGTTTTTGCAATATTTCTTCTTCGTAACTTAGCTCATGTGGTCACGTGGTACGGATGTGGGTTTCCCTTCGGAAATATTCATTTCCTTGGTGGTTTGCATTAGATTTTTAGTTCTAAATGTTTATTTTCACCTATTCAGGGTATTCCTTCATTCATTCTTCGAAATTCTTCGAATCACCGCAATTTTCACATTTATTTAGCTTTTGTACGAAAACTTCACCAGATCACGTGACTGTGACGTCACATCCAAAATGGAGGTTAATCGTGAACTTTCTGAAGAATAGTCATTCTTTCAGTGAGTACAGCATATTTACTTACTCATTTGCTTTATTATACATACTTTATATTGTGTACTTTGTTTTCAGAGCAATACTTTTTCACAAGTGTCACAAAATTCAAATTTTTTTTTTTTTTTTTTTTTTTTTCACAACTACCTACCATACTCGGTTCCTTATGGATCCTCCCCGAACTACCGGTACTTCAGTTTCTTCTGGCTCGTGTTTTTCCACCTTGCCTTCGGGCTTACTGCCTAGTATGACTTCTTTAGAAGCATGCACTAGTTGGCTTTTGGGGGTTACTCAATCCCCACCGGTGGATTCACGTCCAGTTACTGGTGTGCCTTTACCCCCTCAATCCTGTGTTATGTCATCTTGGTCTGTGAATTCTTCGAATTCTTTGGGTAGACCAATTTCCCAGCAACCGGGTTCTGTGGGTAACTTTCCCTCAGCTCAGCCTATTCAGGCTGTACCGGTGCCGGCAGGCTACCCTGTTTATGACCAATCTTTTCACAGGCCCCCTTATCAGCCTCAGGCTGATTTCTTCAACTCTTTCTCATCTCTCATGTCTTCCATGTTAGATAGGGTACAGGGTATTGCCAACCCTGCTGTTACTCAACAGCCAATGGCCAGTCAGGATCTGTCACAACCTTCGGGTGCGACTTTTAATGATTCCCAGGACTCATTTCAGACTCAGTCTCAGGTTAATCTTGAGGCTGAGCTGCAGGTCGTAGATTCAATGCCAAACATCCCTTACGTCCAGTCGGTCAATAGGGACTACAGGGAGGCTTTAGACTCTGTCTTTGAAGTCTTATCAGATAAGATTTCCAGGCCTTCTGTTCAGAATCACGATCCCGAGGATTGCTCGGACCTCTACCCCGACCAATCAAAATCCTCACCCATGAGTCTCCCCATCAGCTCTAGACTGAGGAGTTCCTTTAAGATGGCTGATGCGTATCTATCTGATTTGTATTCACGCTCTTCTAATTCGGGAGCTTCCCAAACTAAGTTGAGGAAGTTGGGAATTTTCCCTAACAAACCCTCAAAACTTAGCTTTGCCAGGTACAGACCCATGGCTTCTGATGTCTGGACTGATCTTTTGAAGGATCCGGATCAGGGGTCAGGTTTGCCATCTCCTAAAAAGGAGATTTACTTGTCCAGAAGTACAGCTCATGCCCTTGAGAAGAGTCTTAGGTCAGATTTAATGATTCTGAATTCCCTAGACTTCTATCGAGAGGCTTTAGCGGTCAATCATACCAACTTAGTGAAGTTGGTTGACCAAACTGAGTCTAATCTTTCTCTGGACATTCAGCAGGCCTTGGACGTCGATTCTTTGCTGATCAATCAGGTGAAGTTTCACTTAATTGATTTGTTGGCTTCCATCACCCATTCTATCGCTACTGTGACCTTGGCAAGGAGGGATTCCTTCCTTTGCTCAGTCCCTAAACATGTGCCAGATCATATTGTTAGGGACCTTAGGTCTCATCCTATCTATGGTCCTTCCCTCTTTGGTGAATTTGCCCTGAAGGCTCTTTCTTCTCACACTAAAGAGTATAAGCAGGAACAGTTCCAGACTGTCTTGACTAAGGGAGTGTCCAAACAACTTTCTGCTTCTGCATCCAGGGGCAAGTCTTTCAAAAGACAACAATCCCAAGATAGGGATTCTCAAGATAGGAAATTTCAGAAGGGTTCTACTTCTGGTTCTGGTTCCTTTCGAGGTTCCAAGAAACCACGTGGTGGAAAGTCTTCCAGGGGTAGGGGCAAAAAGCCCCAACCTCAATCCCAACAATGATGTCCTACAGGAGGTAAGAGTGACCTTGGAACTCTCCAAGGTCCCACTCATACCTCCAGACCCCACCACTTTGCCAGTGGGAGGTCGACTGGGTTATTTCCATCTCAATTGGAAGTTCCTAGGGGCCCATCCTTCTGTTATCAAGACCCTGGAATTTGGACTTCAGCTTCCAATAGGTTCAGTTCGAATTCCGTTATCCAGGGTCCCTTTGATAAACAGTCACTATTCTTCCCTAGAGAAGAATCTAGTTCTTTGCCAAGCTGTTGTGGATATGCTGCTCAAAGGAGCAATCCAGGAGGTCAGGGATTCCTCATCCCTGGCTTTCTACAGCAGACTTTTCCTTGTGGCAAAGAAGACTGGAGGATGGAGGCCAGTAATAGATTTGAGTCATTTAAATCTTTATATGGACTTCCCCACTTTCAGGATGGAAACTACTCAGTCCATCAGAAACTCCCTTCAAGTTGGCCAGTGGACAACTTCTCTGGACCTCAAGGATGCATACTTCCACGTTCCCATGGCTCCTACGGTTCACAAACTGCTCAGATTTCAAGTCTTGGGCAAAGTGTACCAGTTTGTGGCTATGCCTTTAGGCCTAGCCACAGCTCCCAGGGAATTCACTACCTTAGTCAAGGAAGTGAAAAGGATGGCCTTGAGGTTGGGCATCTCAGTTCACATGTACCTAGACGATTGGCTTATCAAAGCCAACAGTTGTCAAGAGGCTCATTCTGCAACTCTAACTTTGTTGGAGTTGACTCACAAACTGGGGTGGATTGTAAACAGGGAGAAGTCAGATTTGCTTCCAAAGCAAGTTTTCACCTTCCTGGGCCAGGTTTTCGACCTGTCCAAGGGGGTTTGTTATCCAACAGAGGCCAGGTTCCTGTCCATTCAGGAGGCTATTCATCCTCTGCTTTTCAACCCCCTTACTACTCCACGCCAGGCTATGCACCTTTTGGGTCTACTAGCTTCCACAGAGAAGTTAGTACCTCAGGGTCGCCTTCATATGCGACACCTTCAATTTCATCTCAGGAGAAATTACAATTGCCACCTAAAAGGTGCCCTGGATTCTCCATTCACCTTGGACCCTTCAGTGAAGGTTCATCTAAGGTGGTGGTTACTGAGGAACAATGTCATGGCGCAAGCTCCACTGCACCCACCCAAGTATGTAACATCCATTTACACGGATGCCTCAGCTCAAGGTTGGGGAGCTCATTGTGCTCACATGATTGCCCAAGGTCATTGGTCGACTCAGCAGTCCAAACTGCACATCAATGTTCTGGAGCTCAAAGCTGTGCTCCTGGCCCTCAAGACTTTTGTACCTCAGTTATCCCCTCATCAAAGGATTATTCAGGTAGCCTCAGACAACACCACTGTCTGTGCTTACATAAACAAACTAGGGGGCACCCGCTCCTGGGACCTGTTTGCCCTGACTTGGCATCTGTTTGCCTTCTGTCGCAAGAACAAGGTTGTTCTTACAGCAAGACATGTTCCAGGGGTCATGAATCTTGTGGCAGACCAACTCTCCAGGTCTCAACAGACCCTTCATACAGAGTGGTCCCTCAATCCCAAGATCTTCAGGTGGCTGTCACAAATAGACTTCCAACCTCAAATAGATCTTTTTGCAACAAGATTCAATCACAAGCTTCCCCAGTATGTTTCTCCAGTGCCAGATCCCAAGGCTCTGGCAGTAGATGCCCTGGAGATGAATTGGTCCGAACTTCATCTCTACTCCTTCCCTCCTACAGCTCTTTGTCCACTTGTGGTCAAGAAGTTAATCAACTCTCAGAGCTGCAGGATGCTTCTTGTGGCCCCTCTCTGGGAAACCAAAGAGTGGCTTCAAGATCTATTGGCACTGTCAATAAGAAGACCAATCGCTCTTCCTCTAAAAGAAAATCTCTTAAAGCAACCTCATCTCGAGGTGTTTCATCAAAATCTAAGGAGTCTAAACCTTCATGCCTTTTGGCTGAAGTCTCCTTAGAGAAAAAAGGGTTTTCTCAGGAAGTGACTTCTAGGATTTTGAGTCCTATTAGAAAGTCTTCTAAATCAGTGTATGAAGCAAAGTGGAACGGCTTCTGCACTTGGTGTGAGGAACATGGCTTCTCTGCCATGCACCCTACTGTCCCCATCATAGCTGAGTTTTTCCTGTTTCTTTTCTCTGAAAAGAAATTACTTCCTCAGACTATAGAGGGATATAGGTCAGCTCTCTCCATGAAGCTTGATGCAGATTTGGAGTTGGGTTCTAATAAGGAGCTCAAAAGACTCATTCAGAGTTTTTACAAGTCCAGGCCTAAGACTTCTCGTCACATTCCTTCCTGGGACTTGACCTTGGTTTTGCAGGCTCTTACCAAGGCTCCTTTTGAACCTTTGTCTCTTGCTGAGCCAAAGTTCCTCACTTGGAAGACGGTCTTTCTTATTGCCCTTGCATCTGGAAGGAGAAGGAGTGAGATTCATGCCTTTACTTTTAAGGGTTGTTCTCACTCTAAAGGATGGTCAAAGGTCATCCTTAAAACAGATCCTGCTTTTCTGGCTAAGAACCAGTTAGCTTCAGAGGGTGCTTCAATTTTTTCGGAAATTGAAATTCCTGCTTTGACTAAGTGCCTTGGTCAACAGGATACTGAAGATAGGTCTCTATGTCCTGTCAGAGCCCTTAGACATTATTTGTCTAGCACTTCTGACCTCAGGCAGGGTAGATCTCTTCTCTTTGTTTCTCTCTTGAAGTCAAAACAGGGTGATATCGCTGCCCAGACGATTTCTAATTGGATTAAAGACTTAATCCATTTCACCCTTAAGAACTGTTCCACTGAGAATGCATCTCTTCATGGTGTCAAGGCTCATGATGTAAGGGCACAGGCTGCGTCCTGGTCCTTTAAGGGTGGAATTCCACTCCTTGATATCATGAGATCCTGCACGTGGAAGAGCCATTCCACCTTTACATCCTTCTACTTTAGGAATGTGGCTCTCAAGAATCTTGAGGATACCTATAGATTGGGAGATATTGTGGCTGCACAACGTGTAGTCTCCCTTTCTACTTGATCTTCCTTTTTCTTGATCCTTTCTGGGGCTTCTTAGCCTCAGAAAAGGGGGGGGGGGTATTCCTTTTTTGGGGACTTCCTTTTTTGGGGACTGTGCTTGGTAGTGTACTTTTGGCACATCTTCTGGGTTTTGACACTTTAGTGCTTATCCTCTTAGAGCTGACCTCTTGGGTATAGACAGCAGTGCTGAAGGTAATAAGTAGTTAACTACTTCACACTTAGTCAAGTTGCACCTTCATCACAGGGGTTTCGGTTATGCACCAGGAATTTTCCTTTTTTAGTGCACTTTAACCATGGGTGGTTTCCTCCTTAGTCTGTCTTTTTTCCCACCATCCTTCCATGTGGGCATTCAACCCAAGTGTTTTCATATGGTATAGTATATTTACATTTTTATGAAATAAAATTTCCTATTTTTAAATGTAAAATCCATTTTTATGAATAAAAATGTATATACTTACCATATGAAAACAGCAAATCACCCTCCCGCCTGCCCCGCTTTTAGGCCTTTTTCCAGCATCTAGGTTTATTCACAAAAAGAATGAACTATTTCTGCATTAATGCGCATGGCAGAGTGAACTAGGTCACCAGGGGTCAAAGGGTAGCAAGTATATAGGTTTAAAGAGGGTCTCCCCTCATAGTTTAAATTCTATGTACGGTGTACGTGGCGGTCACCGAATGCCAAGCAAAGCTTACCCAAGTGTTTTCATATGGTAAGTATATACATTTTTATTCATAAAAATGGATTTTACATTTAAAAATATGAAATTTTACTAAGACAACATGTAGGTAGTTTTAACTAGATTGGGCCAACTCGGCGCCAACATATCCCCAGACAGGTCATCACTCACGCCACAGGTTTTGATCGGGAATTTTTTAAAACATAATTACCCATTATTATATGAACTTCAGCACATCAATCTACTCTGTTTATATCTCCCCAAGGAAGATGGTGTATCCCCAGACGCCGAATACATAACTCAAATTATATTTTCAATCTTCCTGCAATGATAACTCTAAACCTATTTTCAAAGTATTTAAATGATTGATGATTGAATGTCCATTCTAAAATAATAATCCCAAAAGAGCATATCTGTTTCTATATTTGTTGACAAATAAAATATTATTTTTAACTCAACTCATCATATTTTTCAATCTTCCTTCAAAGTATTTAAATGATTGATGATTCAATGTCCATTCTAAAATTCATAATCCCAAAAGCGCATATCTGTTTCTATATTTGTTCACAAATAAAATATTATTTAAAAAAAAATTATTTATATTATTATTTTATTATATTATTTTTAGAATTTGCAAATTGTTTTCAGTTATTCATTTCCTCTATACCTATATATGTGGTCCATATATATGCAACCTAAATATGTGACACAATCTCAGTTCTGACTCCCCTTTGTGTTATATGTAATGAAGCCCACCACCTCCCACCCCCACCCCTCTCCCCTTCTCCACACCTCTCTCACTATTACACAAGATCTGCAACCCCATTGAGTTCTTTGTTTCTCATCTGATATCATTAAATACCTTTGTTTATTTAGTGTCACTCAATATAGCTGGAGGTCCCAGAGGTGGGTGGGGGGAATCCGGGTGGGGGATGTGGGTTGAGCATAAATGGTAAACAAACAATCTATATAAAAGGGGTACTCAAATACAAAAAGAATTGAGAATTTTAAGTATGTGATTATCAACTGAAATGAGTTCATAACTGTAGGAGCTGTGCCAAAATTAACTGAGGCAAGTTGAATAAAACTGGGCTAGTTGAGGGTTAAAAATCCCCTAGTTTTACTACATAAGGATATAATTTCATTAACATTGGGACTTAAAGCTCACTTAAAGTGTCCATTTTGTCTACTTGAATATGTTTAACCAGTTTCATTTTAAAAAGTGAAAAACTCAGCAAGCAGAGGTATAACACACAAAAATAAGTTCTTAAAAGACTAAGATAGCCATAACATTATTAATATTCAAAATTTAAATAGACAGGCATTTCCTTTTAAAAATTCAAAGATTTCAGCTCTATAACCCACATAGTTTGACAGTTACTGGGCTTTAAAGTGGCATAATATCCATAAATTGGGTTTCTGTGGGCATTTTACAATTGTTAAAGAGACCTTAGCAATTAAACTACAGATCTGAAACTTTTTGGGGGACATACATAACAAACAAAAATTATATATAATACAGTTTAAGACTTGTCACACTAAGCATTTCCAAATAACAGGGCAAAATACGGAAAAAATGTCAAAAAAGGCACTTGGGCGAGTGTCTATGGCCCTCATACACAGGTTAAATGTCTACTAAAAACCTTGATTTTCGGCATATGTAAAAAGGACATAATAATGCATTCCCAGATGGGATTTCAGCTCCATCAATCACATAGTTTAACAGTTACAGGGCTTAAAGGTGGTAAAAAGTCCAAATATTGGGTCATTGTGGGCCTTTTAGAGATCTCGATGTGGCTTTCAAATTAAAGCTTCAGACTTAAAATTTGTTACATACTAAGATTACACATAGAATATGTATCTAATAAAGTTTGAAACTTCTCAGACTTACCGTTTCCAAGTTACAGAGCAAAATATGTGAAAAATGTCTTAAAAGGGTCACTCAGGTGGGTGTTTAAGGTCCTCATACACAGGTTAAATGTCTACTTGAAGCCTTGATTTTTGGCACATGTAAAAAGAACATAATAATGTATTCCCAGATGAGATTTCAGCTCTATCAGTCACATAGTTTAACAGTCACAGGCCTTAAAATTGGCAAAAAGTCCAAATACTGGGTCTTTATGGGGCCTTTTAGAGACCTCAATTTGACCTTCAAAATTAAAGCTTCAGACTTAAAATCTGTTACATACTAAGATTACACACAGAATATATATCTAATACAGTTTGAAACTTCTCAGACTTACCATTTCCAAGTTACAGGGAAAAAGATGTGAAAAATGTCTTATAAGGGTCACTCGGGTGGGTGTTTATGGTCCTGATACACAGGTTAACTGTCTATTAAAGGCCTAAATGTTGGGGCACATATAAGAAAACACATAGATATATTCCCAGATGATATTTAACTTAGATGAGAGACATAGTTTGAAAGCTACAGTGCTTGAAAGTGACAAAAAGTGCATAAATTGGGTCTCTGTGGGCACTTTTGAGACCTTAAGTCGACCCCTTTGGGTAAACCTACAGCCCTAAAATTTTCTACAGACAAGGATTACATATCAAAGTTATACCTAGCGCAGTTTGAGACTCATCAGAATTATCACTTCCAAATTATAGGGCAAAATATGTGAAAAGTATAGCAAAAAATCCCTAAGTGGGGGTATTTATGGGCCTCAAACACAATTTTCTCCTCAACTTAAAGTCATGATTTTCGGCACATGTACTAAGAACATATTAATGTGTTGTCAGGTAAAATTTCAGCCAGCTGAGCATCATAGTTTGTGACCTACAGGGCTCTAAGTGGCCAAAAGTGCAATTTCTGACCTTAAGGTGGCCATAAGTTCTTTTTTACTGGGAGTTTAAGGTCACCTTAAAATAGGGATCTTCCTTTGGGCACCCTTAACATGTGTACCAAGTTTGAAAAAAAAATATCAATTCGTTTTTGAGTTATCGCGTCCACAAGGAAATTTCTACGGCGGCGGCGGCGGCGCGACGGACCTGAATCCAATATATCCCCGACTTTCGTCTGGGGATATAATTATTTTAAGCCATAATTGTAATAAACTGGTTGAATAAATCATGAATTTTCTATATTTACTTCAAGCATACCAGTGAGGCTGGTAAATAGGAGTAGCTTATAAACCCTTCAAGGTACTTCATAATGCATGGATAAAATATTAGTTAACCTTAAAGTCGGTGTTCATGAAGACATGGAACAGATTCTGCAAAACACATCTGAATCAGGACATTACACAAATTTTCAGAAGGAAGGAGTATCTGACACTTCCAAGATACTAAGGTCGTTTGAATGGCAGGTATGACAATCCAGTAACCTGACAGTTTTAACACATTCAGGTTACCTTGGTAGCTGATATGCCATTCTGATAAACATGAACAAACAATATCAATCAGTGACACCAGCTGCTTTTTGATATTGACTATATTAAAAAACAAATTTTCAACAAATAATTTATTTCAGTTATATGACAAATGCACTAAGATAATGGTATAATACTGTCATAAAAATTGTGTCTCTTTCCCATATCATATTTTTTCAGTGCTACATGGTCTTAAAATCATTGACTAGATTTATGTAACAGGCAGAAAGCACTTCAAAGCAGACAAAAACAATTGTTAGCCTTATTAGTAGTAGAACCTGCGATGTTTAAAATTACATAAATGAACAAATGGTAGCATTTTAAAACAGAATTCTTTTAGAAGATTCTAGTAACTGTTACACAGTGTCTCCTTTACTTGATTAAAATACTTGTGTATAATTCATTACACACATATTATAATTTAATTGATACTTTTTCTAGTCTTAAGCCACCAACTACATTCATATAGCATACAATAACAACACAATATATATAACTCAAAACACTTCATCACAGTCCAGCAACTTAATACTGATAGCCATACATGAGGCTGCTTTATACACAGCTGGCAGGCTTGGTCTGAGTTCTCCTCCAGACTTGGACCTCCTTAGCTCTCTCCGGGTGGGAGTCTCTGATTTTTTCTCACAGACAGACTGTTTTCTCTGGATTTTACAATGCATCTGATGATCAGCCTCCTGTGGAATGTCACCTACTAAATTGATATAACTGTCCACAATATCATCCACAGTATATGTATGGTACCTGTTCTGAATAATTATATCATTTATGTCTCTCTTCACATTCTCCATTTTCGTGAATTGTGAAGGTTTCTTCTTCAATTCAACATTGGAAGATAACTCACTTCTGTTCTGCTTCTTTTCAAAGCTGCTTGTTTTTTTCTGCAAGCTGTAATATCCTGGGTTCACATCTGGAAGATCTTCAGACACTGCCTTCACATTAGCATAGGACTGTCTGTATTTTCTTGGTAGAATTGGGGACAGGTGAGTATCATTATTATAATAATCACTATCAATACTGATGTAGGTGTCTTCTCCCTCTGTCCATGTTTCTTCCTCTTTCCACTTCTGTTGTACTGAACAGTATGCCACATTGTCACACAAGTCTATGTGATCTGAACTACATCTCACATCATTCTTTACATGATCTGGCTCTGGGATGGCTTGGCTTGCATATTGCGATGCTCTCATTGCTTGGCTAAGTCCTGATCCAGATGAGACCAGACTTCCATGCCCTGAGTCAACACTCTCACTATCCCAGTTTGTTGAATGCTTTGCACGGAGCTCCCTCCTGCCCATGACCCGCTGACTGCCACTGGTATAATCTGTTGCAACATTGTTGAATTTTTCAAAGCCAGAATCATGATTGTGGTGAGCCTCTGTAACAACATCTGGGCAGCACCCATCTGATTGATGGTTCATTTGGGAATGTCTATTACCACTCTGACTGGACTTGAACAAGGGATGAATTATTCCTGAAGAAAGAAGAGTGGTCTTTTGACTCAAACAATGTCTCAGGTCTTTTAATCTTCTGCCATTTTTCTTTGTCATATTACAAGTGACTTCACAAAAAAGCATCTTCACCAAATATACAATAAGGGTTTACTTGATGGTTTAAAATACATATATTTCAAGATGTCCCTATTGTGTGAGATTTATCTTATATAGTAATTTTAAAAGTATATATTAAACTGTTTCTCCAGTAAGTGCAACTGAAATTATTCTGTTTTGTGACCCATTTTGTCCCATCTTATATACCCATGAACTGCTAGAATGAAGAAAATTGCAATTCACGCCTGTAAGGATGATCATAGAAACCTGCTCTGTTTGAAGCCTTACCAGCTTACTTTTTGATTGTACCACATCAATGATATGACCTTACATAACCTGTAGATTACAGGAACAGTTAATTGGAATTCAATTTGTCACACTCCCAAACATTAAAGGGGGTACTTGAAATCCCTTCATGTTCTTTCCATAAACTTAACAATTGACCTTTTCAACCCTATCAACAAGTAATTAAGACTGTCACTGTTACTTACTGTATAAAGTAATTACAAGAAACAATAGACAGGTGCAGTTTCAGTGGCCTCAAGTTACACACATTCCTTTTGCTAGTGCACTAAGTTTATGCATTATTCACATGAAATTAATCTATTTGGTTCAATCCTATGGAAAGAGAGGAGTATCAATTGTATCTGAAGGATGAAACGATAAAGTAATTCTTTTATTACTCATTTAAAAAAAATTTTTTTTTTTAAATGCTACATTCTGATACTCTTTTCAGTGAAGATAGAATATATCAAACAAATACATTGTAAATTCTACCATATTTCAAATCCTTGAGTGTAAAATATGAAAAAAATGTGAATTTGGAAGATAAAGCCTTCTTTCTGTTACTGCACATTTTTAATTCTGAAACTGTTTCAAAAACAGCATTCAGGTCACCTTTGATATGAGAGCTCCATTAGGCCCCTTCCTTTGTTTTGGTTGTGTGGTACAACAATTTTACTTTTTTTTAAATTTTCTTATATGTGTGGACAGTAACCATTCTATTATTGCTTCTTTAATCAGTACACATTTACGAGTCTAGTGTCAGCCACAAATAGAACACTTTATTATAAGCATAACAATGCACTCTTATATGTTTCAATATACAATGTGTCCAATATTTCTTCCAGGACAATAACACAGTGACAAAACAAAACAAAATCATTGAAACATTGTTCAGAATATACATTAATAAGTATTGGTCAGCTTATTGGTCAATTCTTTTTTAACAAATTCATTTGCTTTTTGAACTTATATATAGACATATACATATTTATATATACACTAATTAACATCTGAATAAAATGACATGGGATAATGCATATTTAAATCTGAACATAGTTATACGTTACTGTTGTAAGACTATTTATGTATTAACAGTGCCTCATGAGTACTGATGTTTAGGGCTGGCTGCTGTAGATCACATTACTGCTGCATGTTTTTGTAAACTATATGCAGGTGGCACTTAATAAAACTCTCTCTCTCTACATTCTGCATAAAGTTAATAATTAATTAAAATACAGTAGTGACGTCACTCTATTGTTAAAACAGTAGATTCATACAACAGAATGTATTGTTTTCAGTACATTCTGATACACGAATCTACAGTTTTTGTGTTGATATTGCCAATGGTTTGCAAGCCCTGTGCTGCATGAAAAAGAAATTTATCATTTTCAGATATATCCAAATTATAATTGTCATATACAAAGTTTTTTTTTTTTTCATTTTCTAAATCACTTGATGAATTCTTTTCCAATTTTTATCCTTGCTTTCAGTAGTGAGGACACTTTATGAAGTATACTAGAGGACTGCCTATAAAATGCACAAATCAACTATTTTTGTAAAGGGAGCCAAAGTACAAAGCCTGACCATTTACAGTTTAGCCTTCAAATATCGCTACATTTTAAACAGTATTTTACGTTCTTTAAAAAGCATTCAAAATACACTGTTTTGTGTGTGATATTCATAATTTTAATGTAATACAAGTTGGTGTTTAAGAACTATGTAAAAATGTTTTAACATTTACTTACATTAATTTTTTGTTGTGAAAAACTTAAATTGGGAAATATTAAATATACCAATATTTAAAGGTTTTACGTTTTACAAGTGTACGAGTATACTCAATCAAAGCCCAGGGGCCGATTTCATAAAGGGACTTAAGTCCAGATTTAGACTTAAATCTAAAACTTTGGTCTTAAATTTTGTCAAAAGACTGTTAAGTCTGTGGTCTTAGACTTAGCAGATTTCACAAAGCAGCTAAGTCCATGAAATTGCTAAGTCAGTGGACTTATCTTTAAGTCTGGGAGGTAGTGGGCTTAAATTTTGTGAAGAGGATTTAAATATGGCCGCCATACACTTTTCTCCACTTCAGAATTTGATATAAAATTACAATAATAAATAAATTATAATTGTACAGAACACCTCACTAAAGTAGTGTTTGGGAATTTATATGTGGTAACAAGGTTTTCCATTACAAAACAGCACTTATCCTTAGATAAAATATATCAAAATGAAGAATATGTGGCACCAACATTATAATTTGAAAAGATACAAAAGGTCACATGACACAGAAAACCACTGTGGTTATTTGATAAGCTTGGACTTAGCTAATGCTGCGTTCAGAGAGCCCGTGCACACGACCTGTGAGTTGGTACCCACCAGTGGAAAGTTTTGACCGTTCTTCACAATTTACCGCTGGTGTGTTTATGTTTGGATGTAAACAAACACAAATGACAAAGAGAAAGAAATAAAAGAAATCACAATACTTCGCTATCCACCATACAAAAGATATATATTTCATTGGTTATTCGTTTTCTGAGGTTAGTACTGTATTTATCAAAATCCCGAGTACCGAAACAGTTCATTTAGCAGGTTTTTTAATAACAAAAGCACATGTATTCTGCATCTTTGTTGTCACTAGAGGTGAAGGTCAAAGTTTGGAAAGTTTCTTGTGACACCCAACTCACCAGTGGTATATACCACCTGTGAGACCGTTCTTGACAAATTTACAGGCTGTGAAGTCGTGTTTACGGCCGGTAAGAACGCAGCATAAGTCACCTTTGTGAAATCCATTTTAAGTCCCAGGCCTAGCTAAGACCAAAGTCTTAGATTTAAGTCCAAGACTTAGCTAATAAAGGGACTTAGTTTAAGTCCTTTAGTGAAATCGGCCCCAGATCTATACGGCATTCTAATTCTACACTTTAAGTATTTAAGATTGTATTTATTTTATTTAGGTTAAAATATTTATAATTATAATTTTGCATATTTACAACTAATAGTAATGTGATAATTTTGAAAAATTAACTAATAATATTGCCATGCTATGAAAAATGTCTTTTAAAATGTAGAAATAACTTGAAACCAATCTTTTTATCTTACAATACTTGGGAAAATATCATTGCCTGATATCAGAGTAAAAGGTTAAACAACAGTCACTTTAAATTACTGGCACACATGCTTCTCTGTAGATTTTCAAAACTTAAAGTTATATATTTTAGAAATTTAAAAAATCCAGGTTATGTTAAAAATACTTCTACAATCAAATTGGATTAAGCTATAGCATAGTACAAATATGCTCAGGCCTTTGGCCCTTGTACATTCGTATCTACGAATCTACTGTTCCTTGTGCTTTCTCCATGACTTAAATTTTAAACAAAGTATAAAAAGAGTATGATTTTACCATAAATTTATGTGAATCTCAGGTTGAATTAATAGGCTTTATAAATACATCTACATGAATGTACAAACTTTTAAAGTGTAAAATTGTACCATAAACTATTTTAACTTTCTTGCATTGACATGATTTTGAAAAATATTCATTTATCACAAGATTGAAAAGGATGGTCCTTGAAATAATTTTACCAATATAAATTGCATTCTTATTTCTCACAAACATTTTAATTATCTCTTCAGTAACCTTCTAATTACAAATTCAGTTGTTCTTGAGATAAAAGAAAAGCTCAATTGTAATTGATGAACACTGGCAGTAAATCTCTTCCACAATATCCCTGCTTTTGTTTTTTTTAAGTTTATTTTTTGACAATTATGAATCACAAAGGCTTCAATTGTTCTTCTGATCTATGGACTTAAACATCATAGAAATGAATTAAATTGCAATTCACAATTAATTTCACTCTACCTACACTGTAATTTGGGATTATTTATAATCTTACAGGCTTCAAAAAACTTAGCAAATGTTACTTTATTCAGAATTATATGGTATCTCTCAAGTTTTACTAAATGTGTTACTTGTTGGAATGTTTAAAAATAAATATATCACATTTTTATTTCATTTGATAATTCAATAAAATAAGTGGATCCAAAACTTAAATTTAAAGTGTGGAAAGATTTTCCTCATTGAAAATGGATAGAAACACTTGCTTTTTTACCCTTTACTTACAGATATAAATAATAAATTTTTCACTTATATAACTGTTGTGTCATGAATTAAATTGAACTATGTGCTTAAATGTATATCATAATATCTGTATTTATCACAAGCTGCACTTTCACTTTGACATGTAGCATGTAGTTTATTGTTCTTTGGTAAGCAATGGAAAGACTTCAGTAGCAAACTAATGACATTTCTCTTTTATAAAGCTACTTGAAACCAAACCATTCATTTCTTTTTAGCTGAAAAGATCACTAATAACTATAATAACAATGTCCCCTTATAAAACATTTTCTGTTTTTACCCAAATAACATATCACCTTTAGGGAGTTAATACCATAACTTGCACAAGGACATTTGGTCGTGACATGCAATCTAACCCTTGCATAAATCAAATGAGTTGCCTGACAAAGGTAAAGTTTGGGCAAGACTTGACATTAACATTCAGATCTGACAGGAGGGATATACTGACCCCGTTTTATTCTAAGGAGAATAATTATCTCCAGACAAACCCCACAATATGAATATCCCCAGGGAACAGAAGAATCTTTTTACAGACAAAAGTAAGTTAAGGCATACTGGAACAGACAAGAATTGAAATAAGGCATTTGAAATAAAGCTTAAAATAGTAACAGTATTGGGTGTTCTGCTCTGTCCAGTAACACTGAATGAGGTTGTTCTTTAGCTAATGTTTTTTAAGTTATGGCAATTAAGGGAAATAGAAGTGTAACTCATGCAATATAGTCCAGAGCGGATCTTGAAAGTCACTGACCTGTTTAAGGTTAGAGCACCACAATGCACTCCTGTAAGTCAATACTACTAAAAATCAGTTATTATTTCCAAAGTGTTCCAATTTATCAAATGATGCTACAGTTATATACAGTTCAAAAGATTATGTAATTCTCTGTTGAATAGAATATCAGGAATTAGATGGCTTTTAACCACTGTAATATACCCCTGTAACTAGATGCAGAAGTGTGACTGGGTCCCAATGTCATTTAATGTAGTAATAAATACTGAGTGTGAGGGCGTTTATGGCATTATTTGGAATTTTTGCCGGGCGTATATCCTGTAACAAACGCCCAAGCATGAGGTATTTATTACTATTATAAAGACCGGCCTATCTGGTTTCAAGGAACATGCCTTTATTTTGATGAGGTGAAACGAACAAAGGACGCCGCCATATTGTTTTGAATGCATGATCGCTCTCGTAAAAGCAGACAATCTTACTACCGACACACAATCGAGCAATCGAAACAACACTTCTGTTTCTAAGCGGGCCGTTATTGGAGGTTTTACTCCGTGCTAATTCTATGCGCACAGACGGATTTTCGTTCACTGTGCACTTCCGGTCTGTAAAATCCACAGTTTCAACTTTATGAACTCATGCGGTTTGGTTTCTGAGGCTGATTGATCAGAAAAAAATATTTTAAGATGATCAGTGTCACAATCCTTCAACTTAAAAAGGCTAAAGACTATGTGTTAGGGCAGGTTGTTTTTTCATCAGGTTTTTTTTATCGATATATAAACCAAGAATATATATATTTACTTGACTTCTGCAGAAACTATAATATATCTTCAGTAATTCCATACAACAAAAGCCTATAAAAGAACAAGTTTAGGGTAACTGTGTAAATTTTATCTAGAGGTTATGTGCAGGTATCAATTATTTTCACAAAGTCTTGAGATTGGATAATATTTTCAACCTAACACATTTTAATATATAATGTGTATCAAGTAGTGTGAAAATGCCAACCAATGTGTACTTGGTATATAGTACTATTTATTTCAACTCTTGCAATAGTTTTGAAATTAATGGCACATATTTTTGTCAATGAGTATACTCCCAACTTGTCATAAAACTTCAGACTCTCGAAAACTTTACCCATTTGGTTCTAAAACTGGAATTTTAAAGCTAACAGGCTAAAGGTAATTTAAAATCACACGTATCACTATCAAATTTGATGCAAAAACTAACTATAGCATGATAAGTGCTTCACAATTAATATCAAAACAGTAATACTGCTCTTAACACTGCTTTGAAAATGAAAATTTCACTGTAACAGTCCCACTAAAGAGATGCAAAACCTCAGTAGTCAGTTGGATTTAACCTTGTAGATAATACCTCTAGAGATATCAAAAGCCATAGTTTAATGGGATTACTGACCCTGGAACTAACACCTTCCTGCCACACACTGACACTGCACACTTTATAAAATACAGAGTACTTTAAAGATTGAAGAGCTGTGTGGAAACTAGTACTAGGGTGCACTGACTATAAAGAAAACACAGGAAAAGTCAGAAATTTGTGAATCATCCTGGAAACAGAGACGGAAGAGAAAATAACATTTGAAAGGTAGTCTGGTGCACCCAATAAAAAAAATTCAAGCCGCAAGAAGCAGATAAACAGCTGTATAAACACATTTGACACTGTGACATTGGTAATGGAATTGATGGCAGAAGATAAATGATCCAAGTGCAATTCAAGGCACAGTTTAATACATTTGCGATCACATTACTCAAATATGTCTCTGTTCTCTCCTTCATACTACTGACAGGTTAAAATTTATTTATTTATTTGGGGTTTTACGTCGCTTTCAACACTGTACAGGTCATATCACGACGGGTAGTTGGAAGGGCAGAGGAAAACCAGTCTGACAGGTTAAAACAATGGGCATCTAGTCATGTGACTCTCACCTTTTTGGTTGGGGGTTTGTATCCAGCTCATGGTAACTGGAAGGATTCAGAGAAAGCCCATCCTGGTGAGACATCAGCAGTTGAAAGTGACAATAATAAAACCACAACTTTGACCTTGTTGAGAACCCACTGGGATATCATTATAATATACAACAACACCTTAAATGTTTTGGTCCCAGGAAAAATTTATTGTTTCTTTTCGGCATATTTGCAAGTGTTATTTACAACCATCAGCAAACAAGCCAACCTGCTAGCTTAAACCCCTTAACCGTGAACCCTTCATTTTACCTTGTTCATGTGGGAAAAATTGGGGATACTCTTGACTTATCTGGGCAGGCATAGACCTTGAAAATGGAGGTCAAAGTTATCAATAAAAAGGTTTTTTATCTTGGCCCATATATACACACACCACAATTGAAAACTCTGGCTAAAAATACCTTCTGAGAAAACAAATCACTGCAGTGGTGGACTGGTGGTATGCCAATATCAAAACCAATATATCCCAAACTTTCACCTAGGGATATAAATATACATTTATGGGAGGGAAAAAGATTTGATAAAATCCAATGTGTTGATAAAAAGACTGTTGGATGACACAGGTCAGGCTTTATTATATGAAGGAGGTATAAATGGTATTTTATCACTGGAGAGAAACAACATTTTACAGATCTCAGTAAAAGATGAATAACTTGAATACAAAAATATGAAAACTATGAATTTTAGCCATTAGAAACAATACTTGCATTAATTAAATTGATACTTTAAGTAAGAATATAACTACTATTGGACCTTTGTTACCCAAACATCTTGACAGAGGACCATTAAAAACTTTGAGAATATGGGAGATAATTTAATTTAAAATAGCATCAGAGATGCCCGTACCCCACAGCCTGGGGAAATAGTTTTCAACACTATGAGATATAGAAGAAGTGAAACAGTACAAAGACCGGGATACTTTCAGAGCAGTGTCAGTTATATTAAGGTAAAAATGATGTTTAATTAGAGAAAATAACATCTTAGAGAAAGAAAATGTATATAAAGATAAAGTATTAAAACAAGACAATTCAATAGCAAGATGACAGCATAAATCAGTAAACTAAAAATTATGATGTCTTTCAGTTAGGGGAATGTGAGGTACTTGTCAGCTGGGACTATACTTGTGCAGTCGAAATGGTTAAATAGCGCTCTGAGTCCTGTAGTATATGGAGATATTGCGCTGAGTATAAAAATAAATACACAAATGTACACCTACAACCCCTAAGCAATGCCCCTACCAATTATCAACTTCCTACACTTTACAGCTTCTGAGATATTGCCTGGACAAAATTTTAAAGGTCAAGGTCACTACTGCAAGGTCAAAGGTCAAAACAAGTTCACATATGACATTGCACACCTACAACCCCCAACCAATGTCCCTACCAAGTATCAACTTTCTACACCTTACGCTTTCCGAGATATAGCCCAAACAAGATTTTTATAGGTCAAGGTCACTACAGCAAGCTCAAAGGTCAAATCAAGGTCACACCATGACGGTGCACACCTACACTCCTTAACCAATGTCCCTACCAAGTATCAACTTTCTACACCTTACGCTCTCCGAGATATAGCCCAGACATGATTTTATAGATCAAGGTCACTACGGCAAGGTCAAAGGTCAAATCAAGGTCATATCATGACGCTGCACACCTACAACCCCTAACCAATGTCCCTACCACGTATCAACTTCCTACATCTTACCGTTTCTGAGATATAGCCCAGACAAGATTTTATAGGTCAATGTCACTACAGCAAGGTCAAAGGTCAAATCAAGGTCACACCTTGACGTTGCACACCTACACCCCCTAACCAATGTCCCTACCAAGTATCAACTTCTTACACCTTACAGTTTCCGAGATATAGCCCGGACAAGATTTTCAAACTCAAGGGCACTGCGGCAAGGCCAAAGGTCAAATCAAGGTCACACCATGACATTGCACACCTACACCCCCTAACCAATGTCCCTACCAAGTATCAACTTCATACACCTTACGGTTTCTGAGATACAGCCCGGACAAACTTTTTCCCGCCACCCACCCGCCGGCCCGCCAATCCATCCGGACACCGTGGTTGAAAACAATACCCTGACAGCCCTTAAGGGCTGTGGGGTAAAAACAGCAAGAAAATAAAATTTTTGGATGTTAGAAAGGAGTAATTGGCAAGTCGACAAATCTAAACCACAGAAATTTGAATATAATCAGTTCAGTTGTACAGTATTTTGAACTATTTCATTAAAATTTAATGTTCAATGCACAAAAGACAAGAAATTTACTACCTCTTAAAATAAAACCAATAAGAAGTAATATTCACAGGTAGTGGGGCAGTTAAGGCCAAAATTGTTTACTTAGGGTTAAAAGCATGAAATTTGGCATGGACATCCTTGGGCATATTCTAATTGATTCTGGATATGGAACCCAGCCTACAGCTCACCCTGGTGACCATAATTGCAGTCTTTCCAAAATGGCTACCAAGAGTGTAATCGAGGATGTTTTGATAGTTCTTACAAAGCTAGTATAGATTCTTAAGAGGTTCAAACAAGAATTTTAGACCCAAATTCAATGTTTTGACCAAAATTAATATATTTGGTTTTTACTTGTTGGTAATACAGACGTAGAAAAATCAAAATGGTTGCCATGGAAACAAAAGAGATATTGTTTCATTGTCTGCAGCACATCAAAGTATTATGTTTGTTACTTGTAGGTGAAATGGCTTCTTATGACGTATCTATTGGCCTATACTCATTGGTTATGAATCCAGTGCCCTTGAAAAAGTTCATCCTGGTGGTCAAAAAGTTTCAGTTTATATGTCACAAAAACTTTTTGTTTATTGAAATTGATTTAACATAATATTCCACTTTGGTAAATCACAAGGATCATAAAAGCTGGGTTGCTTCATATTGTAAACAGACAATGCAAAGAATGTAATTTTGTAAGCAGCATTGTGATATCATGTCAATTATGTTACACCATTTTGTTACATCATTATGACATAAATATAACCTCATCAAAGTTTCATCAGACAATATTTTGTAAACATGAATGTGAGTAGCTTTTGATTTTCTATACTTTATTCAGAAATTCATCAGGAAAATCTTGACCTGCAAGTATTTCTGGTCTACATAGAGCCTGTACTTTTGACATTGATTTCCGGGTTCAAAAATTTGCCACTGACCTAAATGATATATCATTATTATTCAAGTTATCAGCAGGAGATATGGTTGCTATAGATGCTTAGTATCACACAGAATGTTTAGCAAAGTTCTATAAACGTGTGCAGACAGTTAACCAAAACAGAGAATGGAGCACAGCAACAGTTGAGGCTCATGGCATAGCATTTGCAGAACTAGTCATGCATATAGAGTCATTTTGGGAGACAAGTGATACAAGACCAGTATTTAGTATGACAGATATAAAGAAATTGTACTCTGCCAGGTTACAAGAACTTGGCTTCCCAAAAGAGCAAGTTCACACTACAAGACTGAAACTTAGGCTGTTGGCAGCAATCTCAGATTTGACAGTTCACACTCAAGGCAGGGAAGTATTGTTAGCTTTTGACCAAGACATTGGTAATGCACTTAAAGAAGTCTGTGACTAAGATTTTAATTCTGAGGTATTAATACTGCCTAAAGCTGCTAAAATAGTACGGCATGATATCTTTGCCCAGAAACAAATGTTAACAAAGTCTGCACCATATATGATGAAGAAGGTGTAGTGTGTCCTCCAAAACTAAGGAAAAACATCTTTACAACTGCTGCTGTCAATAACATAGACCATAATCCAAGTTAAGACCAACATTTAAGACCAGATTCTCTGGGAACTGAATGTAACATTCCAACAATTGCCAAAGATGATCCAAAGACAAAGAAAATTAATGATTTGTCTGTATCATACACAAATGTGGTTCCTTCTGTTCTTTTAAAGTCCAAAGATCAGTTTATGTCTCTTTCTACTGAACCTGTGAGAGTGGATATTTCTAGCATGGATGAAGCACTCACAAAATCTTATGAATGGCTAGATCATATTCAGCAAGCGATACAAAAGACGGAGCTGGATAAGGATGATTTTGTGTCATGGGGAGCATATCATGCTTCATTGCAGGAACCATTAACACACCAAGCCACCATAATTATTCTACTGCCATTGTTCCTTGAATGTACACACTCAGTTGCTATGATTCAACATTCAATGAATGTAGTGAATGTCTCTTGTTCAGTTACTTAACCCCTGTCAAATTCCCATCTTTGTCATGGACCAACCCCTTTTTGCTATTGCTAAAACAATCCAGTGGAACTTTCCAGGCACGCATTGTGAGGACAGATTCCTTATCATGTTTGGAAGGCTCCACATTGAAATTGCTGCATTTTAGATTCTAGGTGTTTGGCTGGAGGGCAGTGGCTGGACCACAGATATTTGTGATGCTGGTATTGCCTCAAGTGGGGTTGCAGATTCACTACTCAAGGCAGCACATGTAACTAGAACCAGACATGCAACCCAAGTTACAGCAGCTGCTTTATATATCCTGAGAAATCAAGCTTATAAAAGGTACACCGAGTCAGTAAAAGCAAAACATCTGTTTGGAATACATGGAATGCATATCCCAATGTTACAGAGGCATTCCTCCAATAAGCAAATAGTCCACAAGAATTTCTGACAGTACCATGAGCATTGTTGAAAAGCTTGTGGTTCTTTGGTATGACAGAACCAGTGAAATGTCCAAAGTAAGTGATGTTAGACAGTAGCAGTTTTCCAGAAAGTCACACACGTTGGAAAATATTCCACCAACATTTGCAGATCTTAAACAACATACACTGCGAGCAGTTTATCAAGGAGGACATGTATGGGGACAAACATTGTTTAAATCTCCAAACTTGCCATGTCCATCAGAATGGGGATGGGAGAAGTCTGGAGGAACTTCATGGAATCCCAGGTGGACAACTATTGGCCAAGCTTAAGCAAAATCCTGTGAACTTGTACATTGTGTTTGCAAAAAGACATGCAGGGGTCAATGCAAATGTTTCAAAGCAAGTTTAAAATGTACATGCCTTTACCACTTTGAAGGGAATTACTTCCAAGAAGCATTGTAACAGCTGAAAAACTAAATGTGAATGGTAATGGTCTCTTAACCATTATTTTACACTATCTAATAAGTGATCTATGACTGCTTTAAATTGATATAAATTAGTAATGGTACAGTAAAAATGTATTTCTGTTTGATGTATGTATGGTTTTATAGGCATTTCCATGCTGATTTGCATGTCATAAATGTATCTTACAAGAACATATCAATACAACTAAGTCATTTTATACGAATTTGGCAGCCATCTTGAAAATTGACCCAATATGGCCACAAGGGGTCAGTGCCAACTGGGTTCCATATCCAGAAATGTTTCATATGTACCATTAATTGAGTCTGTGAAGTTTCATGCTTTCAACCAAAAGTGCACGATTTTGCCCAAATCCTAACCTTAACTGCCCCACTAAGGTATTCAAAAAGAAGGATAAAAATTTCTTTTTGTTACATAAAATTTACCCAAAATTTTCCTGAATTTCTCAAGTTTTTCATGCCACTGTTTTCTATTTCCTCTATATGTTTCTTCTTGACTTATTTATACACAGAGGTTGATTATACATAGCTGGTAAAAATAACAATACATTGCATGCAAACAAGAAACCACAAAAGCTCTGCACAATTATATTCATATTGGTTCATGCTTGACCTCTGTATAATCTTAGGTATCAGAAGTATAACATAACCATTATTTATTTACAACTTGCACAGAGAAACCTTTTTTAAAAAGCCAGACTAAATATAAAATTTCCAAAACTGGGACTTTTTCCTGTGCTTTTCATGATCACTTCGAAGAGTGTGCAATAAACTGGTTAAATGGACCAAAGATTGACCAAAAGTGGTAAGAATGTCTTTCAAGACTCAGTGATAAATTTCACATACTTTGTAGAGTGTCATATTTCTTACTCTAAATGTTTTTTTTCACAGGCAGTATCCTTTCACATGTTACTTCACTCTTGTTAAATAGTCCTATGGATCAGCTTACATGCCCCGCCACTCTTTTCATTTGATCACATCTGTCTCTCCCTTTCTGTCTTTTCCCCCTGTTATATCACTTACATGCGAGTCAATAATGCCTTATATCTTCCTTTAGATCAATTCACACAGTAATGGATAGAGGGCCAGATATATGAGGACTGCATAGAAATGTCCCAAGAAGCAGCAGATGGCTGCCCAAAGGGGACGCTTAAAGAAACCGTATATATTGGTTTCTGCTAGAGTCTTCATTGTGCAACTGGTCAGCAGTATTTTGTCCTTGGCTGTTTATACATTATGCATGAAATCAAAACAAATGGCCCAAAACTGTACCGACTCAAATCTGCTAATTTAATTTAGTCTGTTTTTATGAACCTATTTTTGCACCTATCTTGTTGAGACACAGTCTTATCATCACAATACAAGACAATATTGGAAGGAATTTTGCAATTTTATGCAAGTATAGCTTGAAACCTCTATTGAAGAGGCATTTTTGAAATAAAATAACATAAAATACCAATCTGGGAAAGTTGAAAGTAGTTTCTTTAAAACCGGAAAAATTGAATATTCGGATAATTGGATATTGGATAATAGAGGTTCTGCTGTCTTAGAAACCATTAATTTTTAGTGTATTCCACAAAAACTTTGTATTTAAATTTTTTTAACTACAAAAATTGGCAGAGATCAGTGAATCTGAAGGTTTACATTAAGCTACTATAAAGTTCTATAGATCCTTTATATGAAAGTAACCCTACACAAGACAGAGAAGCAGCAATAAGCCATCTAAAGATATCAATAATATCAAAAGCAGTTGTTATTGATTGTGTTTCCATTAAGAGAAAAGTGCTGAAGATTGATGAATTGTCAAGCTAATACCAAAGTGTCCTCTCTGAACCATCAGCATTATGGTAAGGTTATCATTATCATGCTCTCTTTCATATATATATTTAATACTCAAAACAATCACTCTGCAATGGTAAATTCCAAAACTCAGTTGTTGTAACGATTTGACCATTTTGGTGTCCATGTCCCCCGCACCCCTCTTTTGCACTTGCAGCACCATCAAAGTAGAATAGATTACCACTTACAGTGAGATCAAAAACTATCATGCCTTCTATCAGGAACAAACACTCATCTTTACAGACTTGCCTTGCCACCATGATAACCACCCTTCCCTGCTTTATGCTGTTTTTTGGTATTGACTGTCTTCTGGCCATTCAGTACTTAAAAGGATTTTCACATCAATTTGGTGCTTTACAAAAGAAAATCAACATCAAAGTTAAAGTTTTTATATCCTGTTCAACAGTTGGGGTCATATTGGGACAGGTCCTCTGCTTTGTCACTTGTGGGAGTTGAACCCACACAGAGTTGACAGCCTGTGATTAGGTACCAAACCTGCTAACCCATTAGGCCACTGAGAACAGCAAGAACAAACTCATACAAGAAACTTGATTAATCAGCTTCATTAAATTGCAAAACTGTGTATAGAAAATATCCTAGCAGCTAACTCTTCTTGTTACTTTCAAGCTGAAATATTAACTGCAGATTGGTTGTGTAGCTGAGATCTAATTAATACAAAAATACAAATATAATAAACTCAATAAAAAATGAAATAATCCCTGCAAATATGGAAACAACTTCCCAAGATTTCAAAACACGTCTCTACTGTTGATGGCCAACAAAAATAATGAAGTAAACAATGTGGTCATGTGAACTATTTGGCGGGAGGACGGACTACTGTAACCCAATGGCTTGGTTAAGGTTGTTAGAAAACCTTAAAATCACATCTCTGCGTTGGCCATTGGGTTGGATGGCTCCAACAAATAGCTACTGTTAGGAAATGGTAAGGGTATTTCGCTATAAAAATAATAATGTTAAATTTTTGTGTTTTGTGGTGTATACACATTAGTGGCAGACTGTACAGCTTTATATAAGAAACAGGATAAATGACATGTTATAAAAGATATCAAATATTCAAATAATGGCCAAATACATCACAACAGTATTATGACACCAGACCAGTTAGTTATCATCAGACCACACCATTATCAATCACATTACTGATTGAGAACTTAAATTTACCTTATATATTGTGTCCACATAACCAGGAGCCTGTCTGTCACTTTAATAACTACTGACATTCAACTTGGGAATCCCAATAAGTGCTGTGAATAGCCATCCACAACAAATACAGTTACTGATCCTTGAAAATGTCAAAGTGGTTTACCAAGACCCACATAAAAAAGTGACTTTACATTCAGAGTAATTCACTTTTCTGTTTCCTGGTCTTTTCTTTTAACAAAAGGAAAGTAAGGAAACTTGTTCACTGAAAGTGCACTGTGTATTGTTTGGGGGTATTTGCTTTCAGAAGTTCAGTAATTACATAACACAATAACATAACACTGTAAACTTACCATTTATTGAGAAAGTACCAACCGATATAACTGGTAAAGAGTCATCAGAGATGCCCATACTGTGCAGCTCCAGGAGAAAAATATTATAGAGTAAGAAATCTCAAATTCGCCAGGAATCTAAAATTCGCCACCTCTAAAACCTTAGTTAATTTTATGAAGAAAATGATGTTTTTGTGCAAAAATTGGTATTTTCAGTTCAAAAAGCCTTAATTTGCTATACAGTCAACAAATCTCACCACAATTCATTTATTTTATTAGTATTTTCACATGTGGCGAATTTCATATATGTGGCGAATTTTAGATTTCTTACTCTATATCACTGGAATTTTAACAGAAATGCAGTGCTAGTCAAAATATCTACCACATTTATTTGTACAAACGCCCCCTCCCTATTAAATCACAACAAAAACATGGCAGTTTTGTTCACAGATGCGGTGAAATCTGCAAAAATACGAGATAAAATGTTATTTTATATTTCTTCAAATTTAAGGTTTCTTCCCAATATTTTAAGCTCTCTTGCCATTATACATTAGTGTTACGATCGAAAGTAATTATGGAAACCGGGTCCCGAAAACAAAAATTCGGCGGAAACCGGATTCGTTCGAATTAGTATACACCAAACTGTAGTCACACTGTAAAATCTTCTGCACACGTACATGAACAATTCAACTAAAATGCGGTTTATTTTTTGATAAAATCTGACATTTAGGACATTATTTCACTGTATATTGGTAAAATATTACTCAAGTAAATGTTTTTAAGTGCTTTTGTGCAATAATTTATACGTTTGAGGTGTTAATATGTGACATTTCGGGAACCGGTTCTTGGATTTGGTCACCGGATTTCGTTTACGTTTATATGAATCGAATAGAAACCAACTATCCGGTTTGCCGTCTTTACCACTATTATACATGCTGGCAAGTGTGATCAAGGCTGTAAGTGTCCATAATCATCCAACTCCACTGGACTCAAGAGTCGATTTTTTTACCTGTAATATCCCCCCCCCCCCCCCATCCCCCCTTTTGAAAAATCCATCGCCCCCAGGGCATTTATACAAATAAATATGGTATGTTAAAAGTCAAACTGTCCAGGCCTTTGTCTACTAACACACAAAAGGACAATATTCCCAAGTTTCAACTTTCATTATGAGATACAGTTCAGTGGTAAAATATATATATACCGGTATGTTAAAAAATATATATATATGTATATATATATATATATATATATGTAGTCAGAAATTTTGTCATTAATATATTCTTTAACTCAGTCATATTTGCCCGCCTTACCATACAACAGATCATGGTCTCTGGTTGTTCAATTTCATCTAGAGATACAAATATGTTTTAAGTATATATGTTAAATCCACAGTGTGAGCAAACTTAGACGATACCTTGAACTAAAAAGGTCTATTCAAATATACATTGCAACAAATTAAAATCGGGAGTTTGTCTAATTTTGTAAAATTTGACATTATCAAATTGAGTAAAATCTCTTTTATCTGACCCTCTATTATCTGCATTTTCAATTATCCAACCTCAAACCTACTCTCCAATCTCAATTTAAACCTATTATTTTAGGCTTTTTATTATCCGACCTTTCTATTATTCAACCTATCACTCTCTCAAGAGGGTTGGATTATAGTGGTTCTACTGTAAATATTTTGAACATAGTTGTAAAGTAGTTAAGAACATAATTATCTGAAACACAACTGTAACATTAGTGTAAGCAATTAAGAAGATGATATAAAAAAAGAATATCCTGTGAACATATTGTCTAAGAGGAAGTAACTTGTTGAGAGAAAGTGAGCAGGCAACTGCAACACATAAGAAAAGGGGGGGAATGCTATTTGTCTGCATGCTACAAAGACTTGAAATATTGCACTCAGCAGAAAGACTGTCAGGATTACCATCAACACAAAAATGGAATTACCCCCCACCCCCCACCCCCAGCAGAAAGACTGGAGTATACTCTGATCAATGAAGTGCTGAAAACCCTCCTAAAACCTGTCAGCAAAACACCAATTAGTCAGATCCTGGTCATCCTAATAGCCCAATTAGCAACTCACTTCCATAAAATGTCTTTACAATGACAGACTTGAAGGGCTAAAGCCTGTTCTAAAGAACCTGATTGCTGCTTGCTGATAATTCTTTGCACTAGCAAGAAATATTTGCAAATATTTGTCATCAAAACTAAAGCAGCACACAAGCTGGTTGGCTGTTAAATGGCACCTTTATTTCTTAGAGGTTAATTGACATTTCCCTCCCGAATCCCCCCCCCAATAATATATTGTGCAAAGAAGATTTTGGGGAAAAAAGCAGAGACAAGTAAAAGTGAGGTGTTATGAGCCTCTTTGTTGTAATTTACTGTCTACACAAGATCTTCATAATGACACAGAGATTCCACCATGCCAAAAGATACAGGCACCAAGTGAGAAACATCTCATCAGGACACGCGAGATAGGTTTACTGGGCATAGTTATGAATAATCTATAATATGAGAGATATAAAGGTGACAAAAGGATAGAGATCTTCTCATATCACCAAAATGAACATCAGATGTTGCAGACATAAACTAAAGATTTTAAAATAGAATGTTTTCAAAAAAATAAAGCTTGAGGATTTAATAGACTGTTTTGTGAAAGTAAAATGTGGCAACATAAAAAAATCACTGAGAAACACAGCTATTGTTGCAGCTGCTGTGAATGTAATTAAAAGGATAATATAAATACTATATTATAGAAATATATTGGCGAAACAGTTTATAATACATTGATTAACTGACAGAAGTGCTAACCTTGACAAAACATGAAAAATTGTGGCAATGCAAAATATTTTCATATTTTTCAAACTTTAAAGCTTCTTTGTTGTAGTGCTGGATAGAAAGTGTTTGGGGATTACCATTAAAATACTCTGGGATATAAACATATTTCTCGTTCAATGTTGTCAGGTATGTTGCAATATTTTAAAATCTAAATATACTTTGTTACAATTCTTTTGTATGGACGTAATTGAGTTCTATATCAATTTTACACATTTGCTTTGTCTAAATTCACAAAGCTAATCTTTTATGGGGAATGTGAATGGTGTTTAAACATAGACAATGAAAACTTATTGGTTTTCTATTAGTCATAAATAAAGCGGTAGTGAATTAGGTAGTGAATTAGAAATCTATAATTCACCACATATCTAAAATTCGCCACATGTGGAAATACTAATAAAATAAATGAACTGAGGTAAGATTTATTGAATGTCTAGTAAATTAAGGTTTTTTGAACTGAAAAATACCTAAAGACAAACCATCACTTTTTCATAGAATTAAGCAAGGTTTTAGAGGTGGTGAATTTTAGATTTCTGGCGAATTATAGATTCCTTACTCTAATAATAAATAAATGAGAAAATACAGATCTCCTTATCTGTATCACGGTGGTGATCCAGATCAATCTCAAAATTTAATGGGAGCTAAGTTGAACCAAAATCCATTTCCCTTAATTTTTTTTTTTTTTGAGGAAGATCCATGCAGTAATATTTGTGAAATCCTGCTAACAAATAAATAGACAAATAAACACCCCCCAAAAGAAAAGAAACAGTCATGAAAATAATACCTCCTTGGTGATAGTGAATTAGATGTATAGTTTAGAAGGTATGATTTTTTTTTTAAAGGCTTACTAATAAGCAAATAGGAAAATCCATATTTTGATATTTTTTGCATCCAGGCTGTGATCCAAATCACCTCCAAAATTAATGGGACCAAGACCCATTTTCTGATTTTCCTGCTAACAGACTGAGAAAAGGACAAACTGACAAACAGGGAAGCAGATAAATTGCCATTAAAATGATACCTCTCAAATTTTATTGGGATCTAAGTTGGACCAAGTCCATCTTCTCATTTTTCAGGAATATCAAAGCAGTAGTATTTTGTGTAAACTTACTTACAAACAATCAGGCAAATAGAGAAACAAACAGACAAAAATAATACCTCCTTGGTTGTAGTGAATTAGATGTATAGTTTAGAAGGTATGATTTTTGTTTAAAAAAGGCTTACTAATGAGAAAATATATATAACTAATAAATAAATCCACATTTTGATATTTTGTTTTTTGTATCCTGGCAGTGATCTGGATCACTCTCAAAATTTAATGGAATCAAAGCTAGACCAAGACCAATCTTCTGACTTTTTCAGAAAGATCCACCCAGTAGTAGTTGCATAATCCTGAAAAAACAAGGCACATAAAAATAAGTAAATGGGAAAATGCACATTATTTTTTGTATCCAGGTAATCGGATCACTCAAAATTTAATTGGATCTAAGTTAGTCCAAGACACATCATAATTTTTTTTCAGGAAGATACAAGTAGCAGTCTCTGTAATCTTGCTAACCAATGGTCAAACAGACAGAGAAACAAACAAACCGATGAACAGTCATGAAATAAATACCTCCTGGTGGTAATAAACCAACACTGACCAATGACGTTGGTTGGTGTTTTACAAGCTGAACTGAAAAGACAAGAGGCAAATACCAGACACTGTCCCGACACATTAGAAAGTGTGCAGGGTAACCTCTGATAACCTATACCTTTACTGATCCACACTTTTTTAAAGCAATCACAAAAGCACACCCCAGAGGCCATAAACCTCCTCCCTGTCTAAACTCTGTAGTCTCCTCCATGTAAAGTTACAGATAATTCACTATTCCAATATTTCTTTTACGCCAATAAACGATGCCTAATTACCAATGATGATGCATATATTTCCAAGCACCAGATATTAAAGGCTGATGAGGTTGCATCTTTATGTAGCATAAATCCTTGATGTTTTCCTTATTATTATTGACCATGTATTCATAGTTAAACCATCACCTTTTATTTTTTTTCACAACGGAATCTGACGACTCTTGTTACTTGTGTCCCCACTCCTGATCAAACAATTTTTTATACCAAATTCAAATGCCTCATATACTCTGATTTAAATAAATAGTTTCATTTGGCATTTGTATTTAGTCTTCAACCATGGAGGTCACTCAAATATTTATGCTACTTGTCATAAAATCAGACACAACAAGAAGATTTTAACCAAAACAAGGCCGCCACAGTGGTGTGATCTTCTGCTGTGGATTAAACACTAAATGATATGAAATTATACGAATGATACGAAAAAAATGACATGACACAGAACATCAACCAGACCAAGAACGCATCTCTGGCCAGATATAAGAGAAATTTTCCTCTATTTTTCAGAGGCCATTGAAGAAGTAGTCCTTAGTACCTAGGGACCCAAAATTTGCCCGAAATTGCTCTATCTGCTACAATTTGTGAGACAAACAACATAATCCATTTCCAACAAATTTAAAGATGACAGCATTGCACACCTACATGTCAAACCAATATCCCTGCCAAATATCAACTTCATACACCTTACGGTTTCCAAGAAAATGCCCACACTAGATTTCAAAAGTCATGATCACTATAGTAAGGTCACGTCAAGGTCATATCATGACATTGCACACCTACACCCTCCAACCAATAAACCTATTAAGTCTCAACTTCCTACATGTAAATTGGCTTCAGAGCTACAGCACAGACAAGATTTAAAGGTCAAGGTCACTATGGCAATGTCAAAGGTCAAATCAAGAATACAAAATAATCTTGCATACCAATATCCCAAACAATATCCCTACCAAGTATCAACTTTATACACCTTATAGCCTCCAAGATACAGCCAAGAAAAGTTTTTAAAAGTGAAAGTCACTGAAGTAAGGTCAAAGGTCAAATCAAAGTCACACCTTTATGTTGCACACCTACACCCGAACTAACGTCTCCACCAAGTATGAAGTTTCTATGCCTCATGGTTTCTGAGATACAGCCCAGAAGAGATTTTTTCCTGCCACCCACCCAGCTTTTAAAGGCTCTGGAGTAACAGAAAAAACTTAAACCAGCATGAATCCTCAGTGGCCATAGTGCCACTCTAAACACTGTACATGCGCACATGCATGACAACTCAGCCTTAAAGTTAGTATATTCACAAAAGCAAAATTTAACATTGTTTTACAAGTGAGGTTTACAGGATATTTTTATTAGAGGTTTCACAAATTATATTATATTCTTCTCATGCTATTGTTTTCGGTAACCCTATCTGTATTACTTCAAATACATTTTGTTTCTGAGCTCAATTTTCCAAAACATATTAACACAAGGAATGACTGCTGATTTAAAGGAGCTGCGCTAAGAAATGAGAAATTCAACACTGATAAAACTCACCTTGTTGCTTGTTCTGCTTTCTCTTTAAATTTGTGTCTCTTGTGACAATGTCAGGACATGTACTTAATCTTCTTACAGAATTTATATGAACATTGCTTCTTTATGTTGAATTTTTAAAGTGGGGAATTTCTTATTTTATTATCCATCACAAACCGTATTTGACCTGTATAAGGGGGGTTTGCTTGTAGTTATGATTAACTTAAACATTATATCTATGAAACTACTGTAATTACCTCCGCCAAGGATTTTATGTTTTCGCCTGGGTGTGTTTGTTTGTTTGTGTGTTTGTGAAAAAGATAACTCAAAAACTTCTGGACGGATTTTGATGAAATTTTCAGGATATGTCTGAAAAGGTAAAAGGAAGAAATGATTAAGTTTTGGGAGTGATCCGGATGACTATCTTGACCTTCTGGATCCATGAAATGTAATTTTTAAAGACACATAACTCAAAAAGTTATGGATGGATTTTGATGAAATTTTCAGGAAATATTCTAAATGGGACAAGGAACAAGTGATTAGATTTGGGGAGTGATCTGGATCACTGTCTGGATCATCTGGATCCAGGCTTTTTTTAAAGGAAGTTATGGCCAGATAATTTTAGGGCGGATTTTGATGATAGTCCAGGAATTGAGCTTCCATGGTGGAGGTCTGCGCTCTCCCAGTGCTCTTGTTCTAAATAGGACCTAAAGTTAGATTTATACCTAAAGTTGACATACACTGGTTGTACATAATTTACAAAACTTCTATAATGTCCAAGGGTTCAAATTACCTGTTGTCCTTTCCATCTCTTTTCATAACATTTTTATATTTATCTTGTCATATGCACTTTTTCTAGAAAACACATCCCTGATGGAAGATATGCTGGATGAGGACCAGCTGTTCAATATGGAGGAGATGTCCCCCGCCAAGTATATAGAGAAGCAGGTCATCATCTACAGCTCCCCCTTTCTCCTGCTCCTTGCCACAGTGGGAAACATTCTGGTCTGCCTGGTGATGTGCAGACTCTGTCAAGTAGTATGGTCCTCATGTGTCTATATAGCCATTCTGGCTATATTGGACCTCTGCATTGTTTATACTTGGTGTGGAAACGAATGGCTCTCTGAAGTGGGGCATATAGATATTTCTAACATGCTGACAATCTCATCCCAAAGTGTATGTAAAGTCTACAATTTCATCCTAAACTCAATCTACCAAATGGAGAAATGGTTGACAGTCTGCCTGAGCATAGAATGTTTCATTGCGGCAAAGTACCCAAAGCGGGCCTTTGAAATGTGCACACTGTCTCGAGCCAAAGCAATCATCCTTCTACTTACTGTGATCATGTCATGCTTAAACATCCACTACTTCTGGACATTCAGTGTCATCAACCTCAAAGAATTATCCACTGAACTCGACATGCCAGATTTACTCATGTGTTCATTCGTAGAGCATGGTGTTCCATTTAGCAAGGTGTTTCAGGAGGTGGCGTATCCAATCATCGATGTCCTTGTTGCCCAGGTGTTTCCCTTCACCCTAGTGACCTTGTTTTGTTCTCTTTCCATCTATTACATCAAGAAGGGGCCAAGGCTCGCAGACATGATGGAAGATGAGTGGAGGAAGAAATACCTTCTGTATCCAGAGGGAATGAATGAGCTAAAAACAGCTATAATTGTGATTGGGTTTGTTTCCTTATTGTCCCTACCCAAATTATTGATTATATGTTTTAGACAGGGAGCACTTGAATCAATGGAAGCCGAGTTTAAATTAGATCTTGCAGAAACTATTACCAAAATGTTGGAATACATCCATTTGAGTGCTAAGTTCTTCATCTTGCTGTGTACTTGTAAACATTTCCGACAGGAACTGTACAGGAGTTTAAGATCTATATGCAGATGTCGAACTAATATGGGGGATACAGATCCCCACAAATGTCACAAGAATGGAAAAGACATTGATCCTTTAACTTTTCAAAGGCGCCAAAATGTAATTGGATCAAAACTTAGCTCTGAAACTGAACATACTGTTGTGTAGTAACATGAATACTAACAATATCATGAAATACCTAAAATTTGTGGTCATGTATCTTGCCTTAAAAATGGCAAATTATATTACAATTTCATTGATCTTTTTCTGCACAAAAACTGTGATCCATGACACATAGTTTTAGTAATTTAGTTTCATTTCTAAAACAGATAGAGTTAGGAATCTAAAATTCACCAAAAATCTATAATTCGCCACCCCTAAAATCCTAGTAAATTCTCGTGATAAAATACAGTGTTGTCTTAAATTTGGTATTTTTCAGCTAGGAAAACCTTAATCTACTTATACAAACAACAAATTTTGCCTCCATTTATTTATTTTTAGTATTTCAACATATGGGGAACTTTAGATATATTTCGAATTTTAGATTGTTTACTCTATCACACAAGGTATAATGACGTGTGGCACAAGCATTTTGATAACTTTGAAAAAATGTAACTCTACGTACAGTTAAGAGAATGTTTTACATTAAAATGAATTGATATGGGTATGAGTAATGTCATTAGCTTAGCAAAGCCCTGTTCAGTCAGGCATGACCAGAGAAATTAACATACAGATAATATATTGCACATTGTTAGTAAACAGATTTTACAAACTGTAGCGAAGTTCATATTTCATACTTATGGAAGCTTTCAAAAAACTAATTTTCTCCATCATACAGTTTATTGAAAACAACATGAATCTTCAAATAATTTAATTAAACACTAAATACTCAAACTAAAAGTATGGATTTTCTTTTGGTAAACATTGAAACAATATCACAATACTTTTACAATTCTTTTCTCTGTAAACCATTCTGTTTAGTTAAAATAATTTGTTTTTGATTTTCAGAATTTTCTATTTTGTCATTTAGAACTTTGAAAATTTTTGTTTATTATATCGACTAGAGTATTAAAAATAACATGTATTAAAAGATTAAATGCAAAATTATCCATAATCTCAATTCTTTGTGACATCAAAATCTTTGTTCCCACATTTGACATTTAGTCAATTACATAAAATAATTACATTCATGTATGATGCTCACCCATCTCGAGTCGAGATTCTCGACACTCAGCAACTTGCTCTAGGCTATCCTAAAATATATGTGGATAACTCTCATTCATAACAAATTTCAGTTTATGAAATTTTCATCCTTTCTGACAATTTTCACACTGGGATATTATACTCATTAGATAAATGTTAATATCACACTGATGTACAAGAAATATTCACAACTAAAAAATAGCATCAGATATGACCGCACCCCAAAAGCCTCTTCAAACAGTGCTTAAAACAATGAGATGAAGAAGAGATGACAAGATAACTGAACAAGCAAAGTTAAGTACAGGGGAAATAATAGTTAAGAAAAAAAATGTATGAAGACAAAGAATTAAAATAAGATAATTTAAAAGCAAGGTCTCAAATGTGCAAATGAAAAATGTTCTGGTACAGCCAAGGTCTTAGGTTACACCTAGGTTACTAAAATAATTTGAACTGCTCCCACCTTTAATGGTTGTGGAGATCTGGCCCAGACAAGACTTTCAAGTTTTACCATGGCGACAGACTGCCAGCTTTTTGCCAGATGTTGCCCAAACCTAATCAGCTCCTATATCTCTTTGGATAAACATATCCTAAAAATTTGGAAGAAATCTGTACACAGATCTGGATAGTAGAACATCTGCAAACTCTATGGCCGCCACAACCACTGCCACTAGAATGATCTTAGGATGACTATAACCTCAGCATATAATGGCTGGGTTAAAAATGGTAAATAGTTTGAAGATAAGTAGCTGGGTCAATTAAATATAGAGCTGTATATTCTAAAATCACATTAGGAAGCTCCAGAACAATCTGTTATCTGTTTTCTGTGCCTTTTTAAAGTTGAACTTGCTGGCAAGAGGGACAAAATATTAATATAAAAGGCATACCATTAGATCTTAACATGCTGTATTTTGGATAACTACACAATATGTGCACATCAGGGGCCGATTTCACAAAAGGACTTAGCCCAGACTTAGGCTTAAATTGAAGATTTTTGTCTCAAAATGAGGCTAAGTCTGTGATCTAAGACTTGGAGGATTTCACAGAGCTGCTAAGTCAAGGCTTTAGCTAAGTCTACCCAAGAGTGGGCTTAACTTTTGTAAACAAAGGCTTAAATATGGCCGCCATATATTTTTCTCACTTCAAAATTTGAAATGCTTGAAAATAAAGATTAACTAGAAATAGGCCGCCCTGTTGATAGTAGATGCGAATAGAAACAGGATAGTATAGAAGAACACACATTATCATGTGTAATGTCCACCCATGAACCTTTTGCCCAAATTGTACAGTAGTCTTACAAGACCCTGTTTCATTTGTAAAATATATCAATGATGCTTAAATATTTGTTAGTGTAGATGTAAATTATTTCAGCTTCATGCCTTTTTGCATTGGTTGGGTTGAAAATTTTGACGAAATCACTCTATCTTGCACGGTTAAGAAGATAGAAGCAAATTCCTGTTTTTCTATTTTTGGCAAAAATTTGAAAATTCAAAATGGCCGCCATTTTTGGGAAAAGGAAATTTTTTTGAAAATTGCCAAGAGTACATTTCTTAGATACCCTATGGGTCGAAAATTTCAACAAAATAACTCTATTTTGCACGGTTAAGGCCAGTTTGTGTTTTTCCATTTTGGGCAAAAATTCGAAAATTCAAAATGGCTGCCATTTTTGGGGAGGGGAAAATTTTTTGAAAATTGCAAATATTACATTCCTTAGATACCCTGTGGGTTGAAAAATTTCGACGAAATCGCTCTATCTCGCATGGTTAAGGAGATAGAAGCAAATTTGTGTTTTGCCATTTTTGGCAAAAATTTGAAAATTCAAAATGGCCGCCATTTTAGGGGAGGGGAAATTTTTTTTTAAATTGCCAAGAATACAATGCTCAAATACCTGTGGGTCGAAAATTTTGACGAAATCGCTCTATCTCGCATGGTTAAGGAGATAGAAGGAAATTTGTGTTTTGCCATTTTGGCAAAACTTCGAAAATTCAAAATGGCCGCCATTTTGGGGGAGGGGAAAATTTTTTGAAAATTGCAAATATTACATTCCTTAGATACCCTGTGGGTCGAAAATTTCGACGAAATCTCTCTATCTCGCACGGTTAAGGAGATAGAAGCAAATTTGTGTTTTGCCATTTTTGGCAAAAATTCGAAAATTCAAAATGGCCGCCATTTTTGGGGAGGGGAAAATTTTTTGAAAATTGCAAAGAGTACACTCCTTAGATACCCTGTGGGTCGAAAATTTCGACGAAATCGCTCTATCTCGCACGGTTAAGGAGATAGAAGCAAATTTGTGTTTTGCCATTTTTGGCAAAAATTCGAAAATTCAAAATGGCCGCCATTTTTGGGGAGGGGAAAATTTTTTGAAAATTGCAAAGAGAACACTCCTCAGATACCCTGCGGGTCGAAAATTTTGCCGAAATCGCTCTATCTCGCACGGTTAAGGAGATAGAAGCAAATTACTCAAAAGTAGTACTGAAAATACACAATGAAGTACCTAAATGGCTATTACTCATGTACTGACAAAGCTATCAGTCCCAAATGCAATACCAAGCGAGCTATGGACATAACAATCTTGTATTCAAAATTGTAGTAAAATATCTTTAATTATTTTGGCTTAAATGCACGGAAACCAATGGGTACTGAAAATAGCTGTACTTAAGTATTACTCAGTAAGCAAAAGAGGTACAACAGCCAAAAGCAATCCCAAGCAAGCTACTGACCCAATAAGCCTGCATACCAAATTTGGTGACAATAGCTCTAATACTTTTCCTTTAAATGAGCGGAAACCATGCGTGATGCCGGACATCGGACGCCGGACATCGGACAACGGACATCGGACGGCGAAAAAAGCAAAAACAATATATCCACCCCCCAGGGGGGTGGACATAAATATACAGAACACGTCCCTAAATTATTTTTTGGACATGTCTGTGTGATTATAAGGTTTCCCATTTAAAAATACAGCATTTTTTCAAAGATAAAATGAGCTAAACAAGGGATATATGTTACACTAAAATATTTTGAGTAGAAATAAAGGGTCACATGACCTAGAAAACCACTGTGGTTATATGATAAGCTTGGACTTCGCTAAGTCACCCTTTGTGAAATCCATTTAAGTCCAGGACTTGGCAAAGACAAAAAAACTCAGATTTAAGTCCCTGACTTAGCCGAAGTCTGAGACCCTTTGTGAAACCGGCCCCAGTATTCTTTAACTAGGGAACACAAATAACTAGAAATAGGACGCCCTGTTGATAGTAGGTGCGAATAGAAACAAGATAGCATAGAAGAACACACATTATCATGTGTAATGTCCACCCCATGAACCTTTTGCCAAAATTGTACAGTAGTCTTACAAGACCCTGTTTCATTTGTAAAATATATCAATGATGCTTAAATATTTATTAGTGTAGATGTAAATTATTTCAGCTTCATGCCTTTTTGCATTGGTTGGGTGGAAAATTTTGACGAAATCACTCTATCTTGCATGGTTAAGAAGATAGAAGCAAATTCCTGTTTTTCTATTTTTGGCAAAAATTGGCCGCCATTTTTGGGAAAAGGAAAATTTTTTGAAAATTACCAAGAGTACATTTCTTAGATACTCTATGGGTCGAAAATTTCAACGAAATAACTCTATTTTGCACGGTTAAGGCCAATTTGTGTTTTTCCACACCAAATTTTAAAAAGATGAGTTAAATATGTTTCCTTTAAAAGAGTGAAACAGAAATGCAATTCAGAGTAGGCTCAAAGTAGCAAAGCAGCTATTACTCAGATAGCTACAAAGCTATCATCGACGAAAAGCTATCCTGGCCAAACTATTGACCCAATTATCCTTCATATAAATTTTTGCGAAGATAGAAAACATTGTTTCATTAAAATGTACAGAAAAGGTCAACTCAAAATAGCATAATAGCTATATAGCAAAGTAGCTATTACTCAGTTAGCTATAAAGGTATTATCACCAAAAGAAATCCCAAGCAAGCTACTGATCCAATAATCCTCCATCCCAAATTTTGTGAACATAGGTGTAATACTTAGGTCAAAATGCTTAAAATAACAAGCATTCTGACACATGCATTTATCTCCCGCCGTATAAATTAGATGTCCTAAAGATAGTGGAATATAAATTTTCCTGCGAGATGGAGGCACATGTAGAAGTGACAAGTTTAATGTTTGATTGCAATACTTTTAAAGACAAAAGGCATTTACTCATTTTAGTAGCTATTACTTTGCCATCCAAAGAGCTACAGTTCTGCCACTTCATTATGCAGATCAACTCAAAGTAGGGAAGCACGTCTTTAGAAGAAATAGCCTATCTGTACTACTTTTAGAGATACAAGACATTTACTTATTTTAGTGGCAATTACTCTGCCATCTAAAGAGCTACAGTTCTGCAACTTCACTATGTGGTAGATCACCCAAAAGTAGGTGAATGACTTATTTAGAAGAAATTGCCCACCTGTAATACTTTTAGAGACTAGACCAAGGATGCATCTGTGGCCAGATGCAAAATGTATCCACCGGCAAAGGCAAAAGTAGCTATTACTCAGCTATGGCACGAGCTAGAGGTCTGAAATTTTAGTATGTTATAGCTGACCCAAAAGTAGGTGAATAACATATTTGCACAAAATTCTCTAAATGCAATAGTTTTCAAGTTACAAGTGATTTTACTCATGATGGAAGTTAGTGAAAAGCCCAAAAGTAGCTATTACTCACTTAGCTATTCAGATAGACACCCAAGTTACTCACCATGTTGTTGCTATGGAAAAAGTAGGTGAATGACATATTTTAACAAAATGTTCTAAATGTAATACTTTTCAAGTTATAAATGATTTAGTGTTGAGTAAGAACTTCAAAGTAGCTATTACTCCGCTATGCAATGAGCCACAGGTCTGGAATTTTACTATGTTATAGCTGCCTCAAAATAGGTGAATAACATACTGAAACTAAATAATGTAAATGCAAAAGTTTTCAAGTTATAAGTGATTTACCCAACAGTGATAACCTAAAAGTAGTTATTATTCAGCTATGCCATGAGCTACAGGTCTGAAATTTTACTATGTTATAGCTGACCCAAAAGTAGCTGCATAACATATTTGTACAAAGTGCTCTAAATGCAGTACTTTTCAAGTTATAATTGATTTAGTGCATGATTTAATTAAGTTTAATGTATTAAAATTCATTTTAAAAATTCATAAAAAAACTTAAGCATGTGAAACTTCTCCAAAATGTAGGTGAATGAGTTATTTGAGAAATACTGGCTATCTGCAATACTTTTAGTGATAATAGGCATTTACTTATTTTGAGTAGGTGAGTAATTAGCTACAGGTCTGAAACTTCACCAAGTGAAAGCTGTCCCAAAAGTAGGTGAATGACTTATTTGAGAAAAATTGGCTATCTGCAATACTTTTAGAGATAATTAGCATTTACTCATTTTGAGTAGGTGAGTAATTACCTACGGGTCTGGAACTTCACCATGTGAAGGCTATCCACAATACTTCTAGGGATAATTAGCATTTACTCATTTTGAGTAGGTGAATAATTAGCTACGGGTCTGAAACTTCACCAAGTGATGGCTCTCCCAATAGTAGATGAATGAGTTATTTGAGAAAAATTGGCTATCTGCAATACTTTTAGAGATAATTAGCATTTACTCATTTTGAGCAGGTGAGTAATTAGCTATGGGGCTGAAACTTCACCATGTGAAAGCTCTCCCAAAAGTAGGTGAATGAGTTATTTGAGAAAAATTGGCTATCTGCAATACTTTTAGAGATAATTAGCATTTACTCATTTTGAGCAGGTGAGTAACTAGCTATGGGTCTGAAACTTCACCAAGTGAAAGCTCTCCTAAAAGTAGGTGAATGAGTTATTTGACAAAAAATGGCTATCTGCAATCCTTTTAGAGATAATTAGCATTTACTTATTTTGAGTAGGTGAGTAATTAGCTACAGGTCTGAAACTTCACCAAGTGAAAGCTCTCCCAAAAGTAGGTGAATGAGTTATATGAGAAAAATTGGCTATCCGCAATACTTTTAGAGATAATTAGCATTTACTCATTTTGAGTAGGTGAACAATTAGCTACGGGTCTGAAACTTCACCAAGTGAAAGCTCTCCCAATAGTAGGTGAATGAGTTATTTGAGAAAAATTGGCTATCTGCAATACTTTTAGAGATAATTAGCATTTACTCATTTTGAGTTGGTGAGTAATTAGCTATGGGTCTGAAATTTCACCATGTGAAAGCTCTCCCAAAAGTAGGTGAATGAGTTATCTGCGAAAAATTGGCTATCTGCAATACTTTTAGAGATAATTCGTATTTACTCATTTTGAGTAGGTGAGTAATTAGCTACGGATCTGAAACTTGACCATGTGAAAGCTCTTCCAAAAGTATGTGAAGGAGTTATTTGAGAAAAATTGGCTACCTGCAATACTTTTAGAGATAATTAGCATTTACTCATTTTCAGCAGGTGAATAATTAGCTACAGGTCTGAAACTTTACCAAGTGAAAGCTCTCCCAAAAGTAGATGAACGAGTTATTTGAGAAAAGTTGTCTATCTGCAATAATTTTAGAGATAACTAGAAATATGCCGCTCACTTTATTGTGAGCCAGCTTTGTATCCCCAAACATAGCAAACCTAAAGAAGCAATAATAAAAGATATCGAGGAAATGAAGAGTTTTACCAATATTATTTCACCTTTAAGGATGAGTCCATGGTGAAATCTGAGATCTTAAAAAGATCCACAGCTTATTATTTCATATAGGCTGGTTTTACAAATGAAACCTATGGAAGCAAAAATATGCAAGATAGACGTACCATAAGGTTGGATTACCATCGTTTGACCTTGAAAAAGGGTCAAAAGTCAACTGTGATTCCATCGATAGATGCACAGTTAATGTTTTTCCATAGGGTATTACATAAGAAACCTCTTGAAGCAATAGTTTTCAGTTTCATGTGATTTACTCGATAGTGAGTCGGTAAAATTTACCGTGTGCACATATAAATATTCGCTGATTAGAGGCCTTAGTCACATACAAAGTCTGAACCTTGTGTGAGATCATAATAAGTGCAGCCTAGGTTTCCTGTCAGGTATATGAACATCCCAAACCTCTACCAGCAAGAACCAACTGAAATAAAGGCCTTTGAAAATTCAGTTTTACTGTTTGACCTTGAAGGAGGGCCAGAAGTTGAAATCTGACCACATCAGAAGATCTGAAGGCCAGGGTTTCCTATAAGTTATATCAACATTCTAAACCTATATGAGTATTAACAAGATGCACTCAGAGAGAGCAAAACGCTCGACTCCATGTGACCAGTCTCTCAAGTGATATAAAGTATTGTAAGGAAGACAATGAAATAAAACCAAACATGTAAATTAATCTTCATAGAAATAATTTAAGTAGAAAGCCAAAGTCATTAAAAATACATTGAAATGAGACCTCTGAAAAATCACGTTTTTTTTGTATCCAAAATAATATCCAGATCTTTCTTTTAGTAACTTCTTCCTTCAGTCAGGTCCTACCCACAAATTTTTAAATAAAGATCTATTCATTAGTTCTGGAGTAATCTAAACACACACACACACAAAAAAAAACCCCAGACAAATAGACAAATAAACAACATGCTGAAAGCACTTTTAAGTTTGGTTACCCTTATTTGACCCTGTAGCAGGGGCCCAAGGTGAAGTCTGACCTGATCAAAAGATTCGCAGCCCATGATTTCCTATAAGTCGTTTTCACATTGCAAACCTCTAGGACCAATAATAAGCAGGAGGGGCCCAAGGTCAAATCTGACCACATGAAAAGATTTGCAGCCCATGACTTCCTATAAGTTGTTTTCATATTAATGAGTTATTTGAGAAATACTGGCTATCTGCAATACTTCTAGAGATAATTCGCATTTACTCATTTTGAGTAGGTGAATAATTAGCTACGGGTGTGAAACTTCACCAAGTGAAAGGTCTCTCAAAAGTAGGCGAATGAGTTATTTGAGAAAAATTGGCTACCTACAATACTTTTAGAGATAATTCGAATTTACTCATTTTCAGTAGGTGAGTAATTACCTATGGGTCTGGAACTTCACCATGTGAAAGCTGTCCCAAAAGTAGATGAATGAGTTATTTGATAAAAATTGGATATCTGCAATACTTTTAGAGATAATTAGTATTTACTCATTTTGAGTAGGTGAATAATTAGCTACAGGTCTGAAACTTCAAGTGAAAGCTCTCTCAAAAGTAGGTGAATGAGTTATTTGAGAAAAATTGGCTATCTGCAATACTTTTAGAGATGATTCGCATTTACTCATTTTGAGCAGGTGAGTAATTAGCTACAGGTCTGAAACTTCACCAAGTGAAAGCTCTTCCAAAAGTAGGTGAATGAGTTATTTGAGAAAAATTGGCTATCTGCAATACTTTTACAGATAATTTGCATTTACTCATTTTGAGTAGGTGAATAATTAGCTACAGGTCTGAAACTTCACCAAGTGAAAGCTCTCTCAAAAGTAGGTGAATGAGTTATTTGAGAAAAATTGGCTATCTGCAATACTTTTAGAGATAATTCGCATTTACTCATTTTGAGTAGGTGAGTAATTAACTACGGGTCTGAAACTTGACCAAGTGAGAGCTCTCCCAAAAGTAGGTGAATGAGTTATTTGAGAAAAATTGGCTATCTGCAATACTTTTAGAGATAATTAGCATTTACTCATTTTGAGTAATTAGCTACGGGTCTGAAACTTGACCATGTGAAAGCTCTTCCAAAAGTAGGTGAATGAGTTGAGAAAAATTGGCTATCTGCAATACTTTTAGAGATAATTCGCATTTACTCATTTTGAGTAGGTGAGTAATTAGCTAAGGGTCTGAAACTTCACCAAGTGAAAGCTCTCAATTAGCTACAAATGAGAAAATAGCTATTACTCACTTATGGCATGCAATAGAACCCCAAACTATGTACCATCTTATAGCTAAGGACAAAGTAGCTGAACAACATATTTTAGGCAAACACTCTAACTGCAATAGTTTTGGAGTTACAATGGCTTTACTCAACAGTCAGAATTTCAAAGTAGCTATTACTCAGCTATCAAAGATTCAACAGGTCTGAAACTTTACTATGTGATAGCTTACCAAAAAGTAGATGGACAACATATTTGAAAAGATTTCCCTAACTTTAATACTTTTGAAGATATTTGACATTTACTTCTTTTGTTATTTAGCTACAAATGAGAAAATAGCTATTACTCACTTATGGCACGCAATAGAACCCCAAACTATGTACCATCTTATAGCTAAGGACAAAGTAGCTGAACAACATATTTTAGGAAAACACTCTAACTGCAATAGTTTTGGAGATACAATGGCTTTACTCAACAGTCGGAATTTGAAAGTAGCTATGACTCAGCTATCAAAGGTTCAACAGGTCTGAAACTTTACTATGTGATAGCTTACCAAAAAGTAGATGGACAACATATTTGAAAAGATTTCACTAACTTTAATACTTTTGAAGATATTTGACATTTACTTCTTTTGTTATTTAGCTACAAATGAGAAAATAGCTATTACTCACTTATGGCATGCAATAGAACCCCAAAGTATGTACCATCTTATAGCTAAGGACAAAGTAGCTGAACAACATATTTTAGGAAAACACTGTAACTGCAACAGTTTTGGAGATACAATGGCTTTACTCAACAGTCGGAATTTGAAAGTAGCTATTACTCAGCTATCCATGGTGCAACAGGTCTGAAACTTAACTATGTGATAGCTTACCCAAAAGTAGATGAATAACATATTTGAAAAGATTTCTGTAACTCTAATACTTGAAGATATTTGGCATTTACTTCTTTTGTTATTTAGCTACAAATGAGAAAATAGCTATTACTCACTTATGGCATGCAATAGAACCCCAAACTATGTACCATCTTATAGCTAAGGACAAAGTAGCTGAACAACATATTTTAGGAAAACACTCTAACTGCAATAGTTTTGGAGTTACAATGGCTTTACTCAACAGTCAGAATTTCAAAGTAGCTATTACTCAGCTATCCAAGGTGCAACAGGTCTGAAACTTTACTATGTGATAGCTTACCAAAAAGTAGATGAACAACATATTTGAAAAGATTTCTGTAACTCAAATACTTTTGAAGATATTTGACATTTACTCCTTTTGTTATTTAGCTACAAATGAGAAAATAGCTATTACTCACTTATGGCATGCAATGGGACCCCAAACTATGTACCATCTTATAGCTAAGGACAAAGTAGCTGAACAACATATTTGAAGAAAAAGTTGTAACTGCAATAGTTTTTGAGTTATGAGCCCTTTACTCCAAGTAGCTAAGATAGCTATTACTCAGTTATCTTTAGGCCTAAGTCCATAAAACCAAAAAAATTTTCGAGGGCGTGAAAATTCATTGGGACAATTAATTTACAAAAAATCTGTAGCTGTAGTAGTTTTGGAGGAATCTGCGTGACTAACTAACGCATGCACACACGCACGCACGCACGCACACACAGGCATCATTTCATAATCTCCCTCCCGGGCTAAAGCCCGGCGGGAGATAAAAAAAATATAGGGGAAAATACATAGGTGAAAATGCTTAAAATAAAAAAAACTACTCAAAGTAGCTAAGTAGCTTTTACTCAGTCAATTATACAGCTATTATCACTAAAAGCAATCCCAAGCAAGCTATTGACCTAACTATTGCTCATACCAAATTTGGTAAAGATATGTCAAGTATTTTTCCTTACAGTGCCCGGAAACAAAAGAAGTATACAAAAGTAGCTAAGTAGCTATTACTCCGTTACCTATAGAGCTACCTTCACCAAAAGCAATCCCATGCAAGCTATTAACCCAATAAACACCCATACCAAATTTGGTAAAGATAGGATAAATACTTTTCCTTGAAATGACCAGAAACCAAGTGTGACGGCAGACGGCGGAAAAAGCAAAAATAATATGTCCCCCCCAGTGGGGTGGACATAATTATTTTTCCTGGTCATCTAGGGTTTGAACTGTCAGGTTTTACTGTATATCATCTTTACTTCAATCAATGATTTTTGGAAAAAGTTATTTTACCATTATGCATATATCTTAAATTTACAAGTCACTTCAAATTCAGCTATAAGCCAGATCTTCAACTATATTAATTTCATCAAAATAACTTTTTCCCCAAAATTTCTTGATAATATTTTAGCAAAGTACAAGTCCTTCACTTGCTAAAATATTATCAGTAACATCTATTCATGTGGCGAGGTTATGTTACCATAATTGGTACATTATTTTGCCTGACAGCAAAGATGGTTTATATTTTATGTATGTTGGATGACTAAGTCAGAAAGGGCCAAAACACTTTTTCCAGAAAAAGCAATTATTTTCAGCACATTTACGTCGAGGTTACCACAAGTTATAGCTATACTTCTCAGATGCAATGGTCTTAAAGAATGATCGCCTTGGACAAGTAGATTCAATTACTACCACAGTAATTACCAATTTGTGCCAGTATATTTTCACAGAGGAATCAACAGATTACAGGCTAAATTAAGCCTTACAGCAGTACATTGATTCTAATATAAATTCACTCAGACCTTACATTCAACTTGAGTAGACACAAAGCTTTCACGGGTAGATCTATGACCAGAATATTAATATCAGCGAGTTAAACCCTGGGGAAAATAGTTGTGAGACGATAAGGCAGGGAGAAGCACAAAACCTTATTCGATCTAAAGGAATTTTTTTTGATTTCTTTTAAAGAATTCTAACACGTTTTGTTAGAAACACCATCATAATAATATGCTTAGTAATTTCTTGTTTGTTTGTTTTATTCTGTATGAGTTTATACTTTATTTTAATGAAATACACTTCAACATTTTATTAACATGCACACATAATTTTATAAAGTTTAAAGACAGACCATTATATTACTAGACTTGGGGGTGAAGGACAAGGCTTCACACTGTGCCCTGATTAATATACTTCAAACACCAGTGAAATGTGCTATCTTGATGTATTGGCATCTTTTTGAAATACAATTTTTTGGGGTGGGTGGGTGAGTGGCTATTAATCTGAACCACAGAGATAATCAGTACTGGTAAAAACATAAGATTTATGCATTGAAACAAGAATTTTCTCACAATGTGGTTTTGTCACATTTGGTGGGGATTTTACTGGATGATGACTTTGCCATGACAACTTAAAAAAAAAAATTACTCGAAAGCCCCACCACGAAAATCACTGTTTTTTGTTGTTGTGCAAATCCATATTTTAACCCATATGTCTTTATTTTCACTTTTTAAGGATAATTTTCTTTTCCTCTAAACTTATACTGCAAAACAAAAAAACAGAGTACTTTTTTATGACCCTTTTAATCTTGAAGGTGGATTTTTCATGGAATTGACAAAACTGTTGATTTTATAGTAGGTTTTTATTGGATGGCATTTCTTAGGACTGAAAATGCACTAAATATCTGTCATGGTACAAGCTGAGGTATAAGAAAACTGCGACTTTAAAAAAAATTCTGAGCAGCAATTTCCCATTATGACTTAATTTACAGATTTCATACAGATTGAGAGATTTCTCAGGTATTTTCCATTTCTTGGTTTACTGTCAAAATGTCACAGCATAATCTAGCATTCCACAGTGATATGCCACATTACACACTGAGTGAATAACAGGGAAAATCCACTTATACTAAAATGGATATAACACAAAACAGAGTAGAATTGGAGGCTTTAACACAATTGCTATAGTGCACTACTGGTATAACATTTTATCATATATTTCATTGATTTTTATTGAATATGTTTCTTTTTACAGAATTCCTCAAGGTAAAGTGTGATCATCAATAAAATTTTAAACTTGACTTTCCTGTCAAAATGATCATGATCCAAGAGTCCACGATAACCTTTCACTAAATTCTAAGGATTAATAAATAGTTAGTGAAAATCAGCTTGACCGTTAACTAAATTCAACAGATACATTCTTTATGCTTTATTTTTTGTCCATAAAGCTGCCGTTTATTCAGGCTAAATGCTCATTATTATTTAGGGCTCTACATTTTAACACTTAAGAATAGTTACATGTGACCTTGGGGTTTGTAATATTCACCATCAGTCTCTGTGTTTCACTGAATAATGTTTAATTAGATATCATGACCCAACACATAGAACAACAGTGCACTGCATAAGATATACGTCAACTCATGAGAGTATTAACCCATGTGGCAGTCCAAACGTCAATATACTTTAGTATCATTATGTTACTACTGGGTGTTACACAAAAAAATATGACCATTTAACAAAATTAAGGAAAAACAAGACCACTGCCGCGGTATGTATCTCCCGCCGAGTACCGCAGGGGAAGAAATACTACATTGAAATTTTTCCCCTTTGCATAGGACACTGTTGTACCATCCTGCAGGTTGAAAATTCGCTTGAAACCGCTGTATCTGTTATGCTTTTCGAGATATTGACACTTTTCCATTTTCAGCAAAAATCCAAGATGGCCGCCGAAAGTGGCGAAAAATGAAATTTTTCCCCTTTGGACAGGACACTCTTGTATCACCCTGTGGGTCAAAAAAATCGCTCGAAATCGCTCGATCTGTTACGGTTTTCGAGATATTGACACTTTTTCATTTTCCGCAAAAATGTAAGATGGCCGCCAAAAGTGGCGAAAATTGAAATTTTCCCCTTTTGCACAGGAGATTCTTGTACCACCCTGCAGGTCAAAAATTTGCTCAAAATCGCTCTATCTCTTACGGTTTTCGAGATATTGACACTTTTCTATTTTCCGCAAAAATCCAAAAAGGCCGCCAAAAGTGGCGAAAATTGTAAAAATTTTATTGTAATTTAACTTTTTGTAAGTTAAATACTTACCTTATCCTCACTAGTGCTTTCGCCTTGGCGGGAGCAAACACTACGACCAAACGAGAATATTTAAAAAGAAATATTCTTGTCGGTACCAGTATGAACACGCATGACCGCGCATGCGCCCTCATCGGAAACCCCTTTAAGCCTCACTTTAATTTTGGAATCAATGCAATTTATTGAATAACCAAAAAATCTTGAAAATGTGGGGTTGGATGGGTGGGCATCCGAATCTAGTGAGGATAAGGTAAGTATTTAACTTACAAAAAGTTAAATTACAATAAAATTTTTACATCTTATTGCGTAAAATACCCTTACCTTATCCTCACTAGTGCTTGATTACAACCATACTGGTGGTGGGATTTTCAATATTTTTGACCCCAAAAAGTAGGTATAATCAAACATTAAGCCAAAGTACAAATATCAAGCACTCTTGTGAGGATAAAGTACTAGACTATTTTAAGCACAAAACACTCAACAACATAACACTGTATTTATGTTATAATTGTAAGCACTAACCTGGCCCCCTTTGAATGGTGCCTTGGTCCTATATTCAGTTTGTGTTTTTGCACATGTCAAAGGCTGTTTTCTGTCTTGCTTAAAAAGTGGTAGTTTCAACACAACAACTGGAACAAAACTTGTTATTTACAAACATCTTCCTGGATGACCTGTAAATATATGAAAAAACAGCATATAATCACACGAGCCGTAACCATGCATCAGACAAATCATTATAAAGTAGATACATGAAAAATGTGAAAATATATTATCATCGTACCTACTATAACTTTACTATGTGTTGAGCAGAAACCACAGAACCCAAGGAATATTTTGAACTTTCCTTTGACCTCCAAGCCACATCCTTCAAATAAAAGTTTGTAAAGGTGGTATGTGATTTCCAAAAACATGCCCCTAGAATTTGGTCAAGAGAGACTCCCCCTTTGAAAGCCAAGGAAGCCGCCATTGATCGTACGTCATGAGCCTTGACCCTGGACAAACTCTGGGTTTCAAGGTCAGAACCCTGATATGCAAGCATAACTGTCTGTTTAATCCATGAAGATATGGTAGATCTTTGTATATCCCCCGAAAAACCACTTTTGAAGGAAATAAACAAAAGGTGCTTCCCTTCCCTCAGATCTTTAGTTTTGTCAATATAATATCTTAAAGATCTCACTGGGCACAAGGTCATATCCTCAGTTAAGGATTGATCTAAAGATGGTTTAAGAGCAGGAATGACCACTGGTTGGACAATACTTGGACCATCTGAAGCCAACTGATTCTTAGCCAGAAAAACTGATGAAGGAGACATTGTTACCTCCTTCCAGCCAGTCTTATGTTTCAAAGACCTGAATGTCCAAGCATGAACTTCACCTCTCCTTCTACCTGAGGCCAATGTCATTAAAAAGACTGTCTTGAAAGTCAAAATTTTCAAAGGAGCATCCTTGAGTGGCTCAAAAGGAGCTTTAGTTAAAGCCAAAAGCACTAAAGATAAATCCCAAGAAGGTATATTCCTATCCTTCACTGGCCTATCCCTATGAAAACTTGCAATCAATCTGTTGAGCTCAAAACTGTTACTGATCTCAATCCCTGCAGGGCCAAGATGATCCACAATTGCTGTTCTATAGCCTGCAATAGTAGTTGGTTTCAAACCCTTTTCATTGAACAAATAGGTCAAAAAATCAGCTATTGAGGAAAGAGTAGGTTTTTTGAACTCCACCTGGCTCTGTTTGCACCATGACTCAAAAATGGCCCACCTTGATTCATAGACCCTTCTTGATGAAAATCTCTGAGGTGCCTTAACTCTCTCTGCCACTGACTTAGAGAATTTTTGAGGTGATTCTGCCTTGAATCCAGGTGCCAAACATGTAGATTCAAGTACTGAAGATTTTGATGGAACCTGTGGCTGAACGGTTGCCTGAGAAGAGTTTCCCAATGGGGAAGAAGTAGTGGAGGTTTTGTGGACAGTTCTATCAGATCCCAAAACCAGCTCATCCCTGGCCACCCTGGGGCTACTACAATCATTCGGCATGCATAGGTTCTCATCTTTTGAACTACTTTGGGTATGAGAGCAACTGGACAGTAAACATAACCGTCTAGAGCCTGCCACGAGATGTTCAATGCATCTACCGCCATTGCATTTGGATCTGGGACAGGAGACACATACAGAGGTAATTTGTTGTTCATCTTGGTCGCAAACAAATCTACCATTGGTCTGTGCCAAATTTGGCAAATTCCCTGAAAAATCTTGGGATGAAGGGACCATTCTGTCTGAATAATCTTGTCCCTGCGAGACAGACTGTCTGCTATTACATTGAGACACCCTTGGATATGACGAGCCCTTAGCAAAATTGCCCTGGGGTTGCAAAAAGCCATCAGACGCCAAACCATGAGACACATCTCCAGTGAGTGGGTCCCCCCCTGTTTGTTGAGGTAAGCTACTACTGTCGCATTGTCTGAGGCCACCAAGACCCTTTGATTCAAAAGATGGGACTGGAAAGACCTTATTGCCAAGAACACTGCCTTCATCTCTAGAATGTTTATATGCAAATTTGCTTCTGTGTCCGACCACAGTCCACTGATTGTCAGGTCTCCCAAATGAGCACCCCAACCTTTGATCGAAGCATCTGTAAATAACAGGAGATTGTGTTCTTCTACATGAAGGGGACAACCTGTCAGTACATTTTTTGGATTTTTCCACCATACCAGATGTTTTTTCAAAATTTCTGAACATGGTATCTTTTTGTCCAATGATTGGGGATACTTCCAATGAGTTTTGAGATACCATTGGAAGGGCCTCATGTGCAATCTGCCCATTGGGACTGTCTTCTCCAGAGATGCCAGAATGCCTATGAAAGACATCAGGATCCTGGGAGTTGTTGTTTGACTGTTGTTTAGACCTTCTATGGCAGCTGTCAAAATTAGCCATTTTTTTTCTGTGGGTAAGACCTCGCCCTTTGTCAAGTCGAACCTGTACCCCAGGAAGTCGAATTTTTGAGTTGGTGTTAACTCTGATTTTTTGAAGTTGATCACCCAACCTAGCTCTTGTACGAACTGGACCAGTTGTCTTGACTGCTCCATGCAAATCTGCTGTGTTGGAGCTCGCAATAACCAGTCGTCCAGTCCACTGGATAGTCATTTCCTTCTGCCACCACGACCCCCTCTGGTGGGCTGTGATGATCTTTGTTGATTTTTGAAGTCTGTTTGGCCACGAAAAGAACTTCTTGCACTATTTTGAGCAGAGTTTTGTTGAAAAGAGGAATTTTTCCTTGATGAAAATCCAGATCTATTATCCAGTTTTTGCCTCTTAGGTGACCTGTCTCTCTCATATTTATTCTCAACACTATTGAGAACCGAAGGTGAAAACAAGTCCACTGACTTGAACCCAGATCTGCGAAGACGATTCCTGTCGTGTTCATGAACGTGCGGGGCAGAAAACTTGAGGATGGTATCTCTACGAGCTAACTCCATATTGCAAGCCATAGTCATAGATGCCTCTGTCACTGTCTCTAGAGCACGTTCTGTTGAGGTGATTGTAGCTAACTGGATGCGAATATAAGCTAACAATTCTTCCAAATCTTTCACCATTGCCTCATCTGCTGAACCCAAAGCAGCCTGCATAAGTTCCTCCATATTAGTAGCACACTTTTCAATAGTCCTGATGAAGAGGCTGACAAAACCCAATACTTGCACATGCTCTCTCTTAACAGACTCCATAGTAGTGAACTGTTTAGTAGGCACTGAGATCGTAGATGGGGCAGAAGAGGACTTGGAACAAATACTTCTGAAAGAATCTTGGCATTTAGGTGCAGAGGTTGAAAATTCTGAGGTAGAAGTTGTTCGGTAGAATTTCATCAGAGGTCTAGTGTAAGGTAGAAACGAATCTGAATTATATGGAGCTGACAAAAGTCTTTCCCCATTGTCAGAAGGGTTTCCAGCAACCTTCTTCTCAAGCTCGGACCATCTGTTGTTGATCTCCTCCACTGGAGGCAAAACCATTGGAAGAACAGAATGCTTTTTCTTTCTGTCCTTCGAACCAAAGATCTTAGATGGGGCTTCAGCAAACTCCTCTGGCGTTGGTAGATCCAAAATATTCCTTACAGAAGCAAGTAATTGTCTGTAGGAAGGATCATCTTCCACCTCTTCCTCTCTCACTGAAGACTGTTTTTCTGAATGTTGAGGAGACAAAGAACGTGCTCTTTTAGCAGATCTATGCTCACTGCAATCCTCTGGAAATTCTTCATCATCCATCACAGCAAAGGTATTCAATGGCGTTTTCTTCGCTCTGTATGTATCTTCAGACACAGGGGTTGCCTCTGCCATATTCACCTCACTAGAGGAGACAGAGGTACTACCCTTCTCCAGAGCCACTAGACGACCCTGCATACTGTCCAATCTCTATAGAATTAATTGTAGGGGATCTACAGAAGAAGACTTCTCAGTTGAAGCAGAGGAAGCATTCGTAGCTGGAGTTGAAGAGGGAGGATCATCAGAACCTAACAAGGAATCTTCCAGGTCTTTAGAAACCTCTTTTGCCTTCTTTAATTGATAAGCCTTCTTAGCCTTCAACTTTTTCTTCTGTTCTGACGAAAACTGAAGACAAATATAGCAATCCTCCTCTTTCGAGGTGACACATACATCATCTCCCTTCTTTTTGTCACTACAAGCCCAGCAAAAATGATGGGAGTCCCATTCAGCAGTAAAATGGCGACAACCCGAAGCAATCCTCTGTCCTTTCGTTTTAATCTGGCTTTCAGCCATCTCTTCGAATTTTCCAAACGAATACAGCAAAGTAAACAAACGATGTTTGCTCCCTGACGACCAAAATTGAAGTGAGGCTTAAAGGGGTTTCCGATGAGGGCGCATGCGCGGTCATGCGTGTTCATACTGGTACCGACAAGAATATTTCTTTTTAAATATTCTCGTTTGGTCGTAGTGTTTGCTCCCGCCAAGGCGAAAGCACTAGTGAGGATAAGGTAAGGGTATTTTACGCAATAAAATGATATTTTACCCCTTTGCACAGGACATTCTTGTACTAGCGTGCAGGTCAAAAATTCGCTCGAAATTGCTCTATCTCTTATGGTTTTCGAGATATTCACACTTTTTCATTTTTTTCCGCTAAAATCCAAGAAGGCCGCCAAAAGTGGCGAAAATTGAAATCTTTCCCCTTTGCATAGGACACTTTTGTACTACCCTGAAGGTCTAAATGCAATAGTTTTCAAGTTACAAGTGATTTCACTCATGATGGAAGTTAGTGAAAAATCCAAAAGTAGCTATTACTCACTTATCTATTGAGATAGACACCCAAGTTACTCACCATGTTGTTGCTGTGGGAAAAAGTAGGTGAATAACATATTTTAACAAAATGCTCTAAATACAATACTTTTCAAGTTATAATCGATTTAGTGCAGGATTTCATTAATTTTAATGCATTAAAAATTATTTTAATAATTCATAAAAAAAACTTTAGCATGTGAAATATCTCCAAAATGTAGGTGAATGAGTTATTTGAGAAATACTGGCTATCTGCAATACTTTTTGTGATAATAGGCAATTACTCATTTTGAGTAGGTGAGTAATTAGATATGGATCTGAAAATTCACTAATTGAAAGTTCTCCCAAAATATAGGTGAAGTGAGTTATTTGAAAAATACTGGCTATCTGCAATACTTTTAGAGATAATTAGCATTTACTCATTTTGAGTAGGTGAGTAATTACCTACAGGTTTGGAACTTCACCATGTGAAAGCTCTTCCAAAAGTAGATGAATGAGTTATCTGATAAAAATTGGGTACCCACAATACTTTTAGAGATAATTAGCATTTACTCATTTTGAGTAGGTGAGTAATTACCTACGAGTCTGAAACTTCACCATGTGAAAGCTCTTTCAAAAGTAGATGAATGAGTTATTTGAGAAAAATTGGCTATCTGCAATACTTTTAGAGATAATTAGCATTTACTCATTTTGAGTAGGTGAGTAATTAGCTATGGGTCTGAAACTTCACCATGTGAAAGCTCTTCCAAAAGTAAATGAATGAGTTATTTGAGAAAAATTGGCTATCTGCAATACTTTTCGAGATATTTAGCATTTACTCATTTTGAGTAGGTGAGAAATTAGCTATAGGTCTGACATTTCACCAAGTGAAAGCTCTCGCAAAAGTAGGTGAATGAGTTATTTGAGAAAAATTGGCTATCTTCTATACTTTTAGAGATAATTCGCATTTACTCATTTTGAGTAGGTGAGAAATTAGCTAGGGGTCTGAAACCTCACTAAGTGAAAGCTCTTCCAAAAGTATATGAATGAGTTATTTGAGAAAAATTGGCTATCTGCAATACTTTAGACATAATTAGCATTTACTCATTTTGAGTAGGCGAGTAAGTAGCTATGGGTCTGAAACTTCACAATGTGAAAGCTCTTCCAAAAGTAGGTGAATGAGTTATTTGAGAAAAATTGGCTATCTGCAATACTTTTAGAGAAAATTCGCATTTACTCATTTTGAGTAGGTGAGTAATTAGCTATGGGTCTGAAACTTCACCATGTGAAAGCTCTTCCAAAAGTAGATGAATGAGTTATTTGAGAAAAATTGGCTATCTGCAATACTTTTAGAGATAATTAGCATTTACTCATTTTGAGTAGGTGAGTAATTAGCTATGGGTCTGAAACTTCACCAAGTGAAAGCTCTCCCAAAAGTAGGTGAATCAGTTATTTGAGAAAAATTGGCTATCTGCAATACTTTTAGAGAGAATTCGCATTTACTCATTTTGAGTAGGTGAGTAATTAGCTATGGGTCTGAAACTTCACCATGTGAAAGCTCTTCCAAAAGTAGTTGAATGAGTTATTTGAGAAAAATTGGCTATCTGCAATACTTTTAGAGATAATTCGCATTTACTCATTTTGAGTAGGCGAGTAATTAGCTATGGGTCTGAAACTTCACGGAGTGAAAGCTGTCCCAAAAGTAGGTGAATGAGTTATTTGAGAAAAATTGGCTATCTGCAATACTTTTAGAGATAATTCGCATTTACTCATTTTGAGTAGGCGAGTAATTAGCTATGGGTCTGAAACTTCACGGAGTGAAAGCTCTCCCAAAAGTAGGTGAATGAGTTATTTGAGAAGAAATGGCTATCTGCAATACTTTTAGAGATATTTAACATTTACTCATTTTGAGTAGGTGAGAAATTAGCTACAGGTCTCACACTTCACCAAGTGAAAGCTCTCCCAAAATTAGATGAATGAGTTATTTGAGAAAAATTGGCTATCTGCAATACTTTTAGAGATAATTAGCATTTACTCATTTTGAGTAGGTGAGTAATTAGCTACGGGTCTGAAACTTCACCAAGTGAAAGCTCTTCCAAAAGTAAGTAGGTGAATGAGTTATTTGAGAAAAATTGGCTATCTGCAATACTTTTAGAGAGAATTCGCATTTACTCATTTTGAGTAGGTGAGTAATTAGCTATGGGTCTGAAACTTCACCATGTGAAAGCTCTTCCAAAAGTAGATGAATGAGTTATTTGAGAAAAATTGGCTATCTGCAATACTTTTAGAGATAATTAGCATTTACTCATTTTGAGTAGGTGAGTAATTAGCTACGGGTCTGAAACTTCACCAAGTGAAAGCTCTCCCAAAAGTAGGTGAATGAGTTATTTGAGAAAAATTGGCTATCTGCAATACTTTTAGAGAGCATTCGCATTTACTCATTTTGAGTAGGTGAGTAATTAGCTATGGGTCTGAAACTTCACCATGTGAAAGCTCTTCCAAAAGTAAATGAATGAGTTATTTGAGAAAAATTGGCTATCTGCAATACTTTTAGAGATAATTCGCATTTACTCATTTTGAGTAGGCGGGTAATTAGCTATGGGTCTGAAACTTCACCATGTGAAAGCTCTTCCAAAAGTAAATGAATGAGTTATTTGAGAAAAATTGGCTATCTGCAATACTTTTCGAGATATTTAGCATTTACTCATTTTGAGTAGGTGAGAAATTAGCTACAGGTCTGACATTTCACCAAGTGAAAGCTCTCGCAAAAGTAGGTGAATGAGTTATTTGAGAAAAATTGGCTATCTTCTATACTTTTAGAGATAATTCGCATTTACTCATTTTGAGTAGGTGAGAAATTAGCTAGGGGTCTGAAACCTCACTAAGTGAAAGCTCTTTCAAAAGTATATGAATGAATTATTTGAGAAAAATTGGCTATCTGCAATACTTTTAGACATAATTAGCATTTACTCATTTTGAGTAGGTGAGTAAGTAGCTATGGGTCTGAAACTTCACAATGTGAAAGCTCTTCCAAAAGTAGGTGAATGAGTTATTTGAGAAAAATTGGCTATCTGCAATACTTTTAGAGAAAATTCGCATTTACTCATTTTGAGTAGGTGAGTAATTAGCTATGGGTCTGAAACTTCACCATGTGAAAGCTCTTCCAAAAGTAGATGAATGAGTTATTTGAGAAAAATTGGCTATCTGCAATACTTTTAGAGATAATTAGCATTTACTCATTTTGAGTAGGTGAGTAATTAGCTATGGGTCTGAAACTTCACCATGTGAAAGCTCTTCCAAAAGTAGATGAATGAGTTATTTGAGAAAAATTGGCTATCTGCAATACTTTTAGAGATAATTCGCATTTACTCATTTTGAGTAGGCGAGTAATTAGCTATGGGTCTGAAACTTCACAATGTGAAAGCTCTTCCAAAAGTAAATGAATGAGTTATTTGAGAAAAATTGGCTATCTGCAATACTTTTCGAGATATTTAGCATTTACTCATTTTGAGTAGGTGAGAAATTAGCTACAGGTCTGACACTTCACCAAGTGAAAGCTCTCGCAAAAGTAGGTGAATGAGTTATTTGAGAAAAATTGGCTATCTTCTATACTTTTAGAGATAATTCGCATTTACTCATTTTGAGTAGGTGAGTAATTAGCTACGGGTCTGAAACTTCACCAAGTGAAAGCTCTCCCAAAAGTATATGAATGAGTTATTTGAGAAAAATTGGCTATCTGCAATACTTTTTGACATAATTAGCATTTACTCATTTTGAGTAGGTGAGTAACTAGCTACGCATCTGAAACTTAACCAAGTGAAAGCTCTCCCAAAAGTAGGTGAATGAGTTATTTGGGAAAAAATGGCTACCTGCAATACTTTTAGAGATAATTCGCATTTACTCATTTTGAGGAGGTGAGTAAGTAGGCCAAAGTTCACCAAACCATTTTCCCCTTAGCATAGGATACTCTAGTACTACCCTGTGGGTCAAAAATTTGCTCGAAATTTCTCTATCTCTTACAGTTTGAGAGATATTTCTGATTTTTCACATTTTCACTAAAAGTAGCAATAAAGTAGCCATTACTCACTTGTACATTGAGCAACAGTTGTGAAACTTAAATATGTTACAGTTCACAAAAAAGTACATGAACAACATATTTGAGAGAAATTGTGTAGCTGCAATACTTTTGAAGATATAAGCCATTTACTCATTATGGTTATCATTAAAAATTGAAAAAGTAGCTATTACTCACTTAGCTATGGAGATACACTTCCAAATTACTGACCATGTTGTAGCTGTGGAGAAAGTAGCTGAACATCATATTGGAACAAAATTGTGTAGCTGCAATACTTTTGAAGATATAAGCCATTTACTCATTGACAGTTAAAAGTCATATAATTATATTAGGTAAAAGCGCTATTACTCACTCAAAAGTAGGCCAAAGTTCACCAAACCTTTCCCCCCTTAGCAATAGGATACTCTAGTACTACCCTGTGGGTCAAAAATTTGCTCGAAATTGCTCTATATCTTACGGTTTGAGAGATATTTCTGATTTTTCACATTTTCACTAAAAGTAGCAATAAAGTAGCCATTACTCACTTGTACATCGAGCAACAGTTGTGAAACTTAAATATGTTACAGTTCACAACAAGAGGGTCAGAGGTGCCCCAAAAGGCGGGTTGCACACGCAGGAAACAAGGTTAGCAACTGCTCTCATTAAATTTAGGAACAAGGAAAGAAATGTTAGGTTACCCACTTAAGGTAAATGTGTTCGACGTGCTAAGAAATGTAATACTTCTAATCTAAAAACGAACAAATGGACAGAAAAACAAGACAAATGAACGGACGGATTTACACCAATTTCGAAAGGAACCTAGCTATGATGGTGATGTATGTCCCTGTGAAGTTTGAATTAGATTGGAGTAACCGTTTTCGAGTTAGAGTCCGGAAACAAAAATGTGGACGGACAGATGGATGGACAGAAAAACGGACAAAAACGAAGAAACGGACGGAAAAACGGACAAACAAACAGACGGAATTTCACCAATTTCGAAAGGAACCTAGCTATGATGGTGATCTATCTCCCTGTGAAGTTTGAATTTGATTGGTCAAACCGTTTTAAAGTTAGAGTCCGGAAACAAAAACGTGGACAAACAGATGGATGGACAGACAAACGGACGAAAAACGGACAAACGAACACACGGAATTTCACCAATTTCGAAAGGAACCTAGCTATGATGGTGATCTATCTCCCTGTGAAGTTTGAATTTGATTGGTCAAACCGTTTTAAAGTTAGAGTCCGGAAACGAAAATGTGGACAAACAGATGGATGGACAGACAAACGGACGAAAAACGGACAAACGAACACACGGAATTTCACCAATTTCGAAAGGAACCTAGCTCTGATGGTGATCTATCTCCCTGTGAAGTTTGAATTTGATTGGTCAAACCGTTTTAAAGTTAGAGTCCGGAAACGAAAAATGTAGACGGACAGACAGACAGACGGACAGACGGACGTCGGACACATCAATCTAATAGGCGGGTTGGTTACACGCAACCCGCCTAAAAAAGTACATGAACAACATATTTGAGAGAAATTGTGTAGCTGCAATACTTTTGAAGATATAAGCCATTTACTCATTATGGTTATCATTAAAAATTGAAAAAATAGCTATTACTCACTTAGCTATGGAGATACACTTCCAAATTACTGACCATGTTGTAGCTGTTGAGAAAGTAGCTGAACATCATATTGGAACAAAATTGTGTAGCTGCAATACTTATGAAGATATAAGCCATTTACTCATTGACAGTTATAAGTCATATAATTATATTAGGTAAAAGCGCTATTACTCACTCAAAAGTAGGCCAAAGTTCACCAAACTTTTTCCCCCTTAGCAATAGGATACTCTAGTACTACCCTGTGGGTCAAAAATTTGCTCGAAATTGCTCTATATCTTACAGTTTGAGAGATATTTCTGATTTTTCATATTTCCACTAAAAGTAGCAATAAAGTAGCCATTACTCACTTGTACATTGAGCAACAGTTGTGAAACTTAAATATGTTACAGTTTACAAAAAAGTACATGAACAACATATTTGAGAGAAATTGTGTAGCTGCAATACTTTTTAAGATATAAGCAATTTACTCATTATGGCTATCATTAAAAATTGAAAAAGTAGCTATTACTCACTTAGCTATAGAGATACACTTCCAAACTACTGGCCATGTTGTAGCAGTGGAGAAAGTAGCTGAACAACATATTGGAACAAAATTGTGTAGCTGCAATACTTTTGAAGATATAAGCCATTTACTCATTATGGTTATCATTAAAAATTGAAAAAATAGCTATTACTCACTTAGCTATGGAGATACACTTCCAAATTACTGACCATGTTGTAGCTGTTGAGAAAGTAGCTGAACATCATATTGGAACAAAATTGTGTAGCTGCAATACTTTTGAAGATATAAGCCATTTACTCATTATGGTTATCATTAAAAACTGAAAAAGTAGCGATTACTCACTTAGCTACGGAGATACACTTCCAAACTACTGACCATGTTGTAGCAGAGGAGAAAGTAGCCGAACAACATATTGGAACAAAATTGTGTAGCTGCAATACTTTTGAAGATATAAGCCATTTACTCATTATGGTTATCATTAAAAATTGAAAAAGTAGCTATTACTCACTTAGCTATGGAGATACACTTGCAAACTACTGACCATGTTGTAGCTGTGGAGAAAGTAGCTGAACAACATATTGGAACAAAATTGTGTAGCAGCAATACTTATGAAGATATAAGCCATTTACTCATTATGGTTATAATTAAAAATTGACAAAGTAGCTATTACTCACTTAGCTATGGAGATACACTTCCAAACTACTAACCATGTTGTAGCTGTGGAGAAAGTAGCTGAACAACATATTAGAACAAAATACTGTAAATGCAATAGTTTCAGAGTTATAAGCCATATAATTATATTAGCTAAAATAGCTATTACTCACTCAAAAGTAGGCCAAAGTTCACCAAACCCCAAAAATATTGAAGAGCAAAAAAATTCATTAGGACTTGCGATTTACCAAAAATGTGTAACTGTAGTAGTTTCAGAGAAAACTGCGTGACACACGCACGCACGCACATACACACGCACATGGTGCAAATTATGATCTCCCTCCGGCGAGCCGGGCGGGAGATAATAACCAGGCTTCACTTGCCTGATAGGTCAAAGTTTGGGGTTTTATGTCCCTTTCAACAGTTTATGTCATACTAAGACATGTCATAGTTAGATTTCACATATTTGAGCTGGATTGAAACCAAAGACAACAAAGGTTAGATAAATTGAATAAATGCCAAATTTGGTAGCCACTTTGCTACTGGAGCCTTGAGGCCTGTACACAACAACAGGATAACAGACTATAGAATGCCATAATAAAATCTTAACTCATTTGGTTAAAAACCTCGTCATTCTACTGAAACTACTTTACTGTTAATTAAAATGAGGTCCAACTCTCTCTCTGACTTGAGGTGAACCCACTGCTTTAGTGTGGCTTTTAACATGATTAACCACAATACTCAGACTCCTTGGATATCTCAAATCCTGGTTTGGTCTTAGTGGAACTGTCCTAAAGTGGTTCGTCTCCTATGTGAGTAATCATCACCAGGCCATTAAGAACACATAGCCCCACATAAAATGAACATAATATTCTCATTTTTTGTCCGATTGTGAAATTTTTTCATCATTTAGTTCAGTTTGAAGAGGATGTGTGTCATGTGTCTGAGTTTGTTGTATAAGTTTGATGTGTACAAGCTTTTAGACTCAGGCTGTATTAATTTTAGATATACCTACCAAATTCAAAGCCTTATTTTTAAAACTCTAACTGGTGACTGCCTGTATGCCTCTCAGACTTTCTATTTTCAATGACATCAGTTAAATTTTAAATTTTTACATATTTTAGTTATCTTATATTGTGGTCATTTTTAAGTAACACTGACATACGATACACCAAAATAAAAAGAATGAAAAGGGCTGTTTAAATAACATTTTACTGTATCAACTGTCATGCAGAGCACACATAGATGAAGTAAATTACTGGTAAGTTTAAAGTATTTCCTTTGACTAAAAAATTATCTGTCCAAAGACGGACATATCCGGCTTGAGTTTCACTGAAATGTCTGTAAAACCAGGATCTGTCTTCAGCACCACAAAGGTTAAGTGTAATATTATCTTATGAATACTAACCTTTTAAGTTCTAATTGAACAACAGTCAGCAACAGCAGTAGTTAATGAATTCATCTTTGTGAAGAGAAATTTTTTTTATGATCCCAAGAAGAGAAATCATTCTTCAAATCTGCCCCATTAACCTCAGATTCTGGGCAATTGGAGGTCAATTTGCAACCTCCAGAGAGTTGACTTGATGGGTCCAAGCTCCTTTGTGTCTCATATTTCATATTCCATTAATGCATAGACTAAAGCATCTCACAAGCGCCCAACAGCCATTAATTTAAATCAGCTTGTAACTTTTGAGGTAAACTCTGAGAAAATGTCATATTTATTTCCTTAGTTCCCTAGTATTGAAAGAAAGTAATCAATGATTTTGGCCCCTGGCTGCTTAGTTTTATGTGTGGCCCCAGTGGCTAATTTAATGTGCGGAAGCCAATCTGATATTTTCTTACTCAAACCCAATAGATTGTAAGTAAAAGTACATCATAACATCATAAAAAAAAATATTTAAACAGTTTATATCCATCACATGAATTTTCACAATACAAAGAGCACTCAGAGAGTACATACCCTTCTGCCAAGGTGGAGGAAGAGTCATCTCATTTTTGTCACGAAGATGCCACCAGTAGTATTTGCACAGACAGACAAACAAACGGTCATGCATTTAAAGCCTCCTTGGTAGAGGTAACATAAAGCATTGAAATACAAAGCCTAAATTAACAATTAAACAGGGAACTGTTAAGGCAACATTCAGCAAATCATGTTCAATTTGGTTGCAATCAATTCATAATAAGATATACTAAGAAAAGAATATAAATTTGCTACCTACAACCAAATAGTTTTGGTCAGTCGTTTCCTTTACTTAACCCAAAAAACCCAAAAGCCAGAGGACCAAAAGCACTGTCATGTGTGAAGCTAACAGTCATATACATTGAAAATCCCACTTAATTTATACACACAAGAAAGCAGAAACACTACACTAAATATAAAGGTATGCAGAGAGGTAATTGCACTTTCACACTGTTATGATATGCAATACTTCAACAGTCTGTTTGCTTTGTTGTTTGACTTGTAATAACAGCTTCAAATAAATTAAAAGTAAAATTTAATAAGATTTGTATTTGAGAATGAAAGCATCCCCCTTTGAAGCCATCATTTCCAAAAACTACCAAAACAGTAGTTGCCTAAAGCCATTGCTTTGATTTGTGGTTTCTGTTTTATTTCAAAGAGTGTAAAAAACTCCTATTTGTCAATTACATGTGACAGGGAGTATGGGACAATCACTTTGTTGCAGTAGCTACTTTCTTGCCATGACTTGCAGTGCTCTGGATCTCTTGTACACTGAAATAAGACCCATGCCCCAAGGAGAGAAGGATTCCCTTAGTAAAGGTCATCACATACTGACGACCGGAGACTCTTATTGTCATGTAAGTCACAATATTATGTAAAAATCAAAAGCAGGCCCTACATTAATAAATGTATTATATAACCTCTTTCAAAAAACATAATCAGCAAACCTTATCACATCAGTCATAAATGTGACTTCCATTTTCAAACAAAAGCAAGGGGGTCATTTAATATTTAACCCAAAGAATTAATTTTTTGGGGTCCTGTGAATTTATTTGCCTTAATGGAGTAAAGTTACTGTGTTGTCTGCTTAGAATACAATTCTGTGACTCTATTACTGAGGCACCTGTTTCAGCCCCAAAGGTCCAGATCCTCTGTAATAACTTTACTACGAAACTTAAAGACTAAACTCAGGAAAGAGGTAAATTTCCTAATAGTATTTTCTGTGTGATTTATTGAAAGTGACCTGATGTGAAGGTTTACCATACATATTATAATGTCTCTGAATTCAACTTTTTCTTTGAAAATATTAATCAGCTAGATCTACGTGCCAATAAAAAGATAGAAAAAACAATCACCGAAAAACTGATGATGTTGCCGCATCAAGTTTACACGATCCAGCAGGTATTTTGAGATCCATGTCAGAGAATGCCCTGAAGCTCTGTGCTCTATTTTCTTTACTAAAAACCCATAAAGACAAATCCCCAGCTGAATAGCAACTAAACCTTCCCATATGACACAGGCAAAAAGGGGGAAATAATGACACAAACCCTGCAGCCAAATACCATTATTAGTGGCCAGAATCAAAATGTCAGCATTCCATATGCGTTTGAAAGCAGAGAAAATAAACCTTAGCCATAGCACTAAAAATATACCAGGGGCAGTTTCACAAAAGGAATTAGCCCGGACTTAGGCTTAAGTTAAGATTTTTTAAGACAAAAGTCTTAACTTAAGTCTAAGTCTGTGGTCTTAGAGGCTTTGGCTAAGTCTACCTAGTGGGCTTAACTTTAGTAAACAAAGACTTAAGTATGGCCGCCATACAATAATAAATTATTTTCTCACTTAAAATTTGAAATGTTTGAAAATAAAGAATACATGTATAGAACACTTCCCTGAATTAGTCTTTGGACATATTTATATGGTTACAAGGCTTTCCATTGAAAAACAGCATTTTTTTTTCTAAGATAAAATAAGTCAAACAAAGGATATAATTTGTCACCACTGAAATATTTTGAGCAGATATAAAGGGTCACATGACACAGAAAACCACTGTGGTTTTATGACAAGCTTGAACTTAGCTAAGTCACCATTTGTGAAATCCACTTAATTCTAGGACTTAGCAAAGACAAAATCTCACATGATGGATCAGAAAGAGCAATTCTATGAGCTGCTGGAGAATCATGTTTCATCTTTAGACAAGAAGAAGAAGGACAAGTTCATCATCACCCAAGAGGTGTACAAGAAGATCCTGGAATGTCTGCAACTCAAGAAAGGGAGTCCTTGTGCTGGAGAAGTTCAAATTCTGGTGCCACAAACACTTCAAGATAGAGACCACTGGAAACAACAGAGTTCATGTCCCCTGACAACAAAGGAAGACATATATGACACCATAAAGAAGTGCCATCAACGTGTTGGACACTCCAGACGTAATAAGACCTTGGGGCATGCAAGAACTATGCATGGACTTTCAGAGAAGCTGTGGGTTCTTCCTTCAAACCTGTCCAGATTGCAGTGTCTGGGTGCCAGTGAAAAAGGCAAAGGCTACCAAACCTATCATCTCCCTTGGCTTTTTGATGAGGGTGCAAGTTGACCTGATAGACATGAGCAGCCAGCCAGATAGAGACTACTAATGGATCCTTCACAAATGAGTCAGTTTGTTGCTCAGAAACTTGATGAGTTGTCTGAAGGGATTGACATGGAAACCAAAATAGGCAGGTGTTTCAGGACTACAATGTAGCGTATGTTGTTGGCATTAAAATTCACCAGGCAGATCGTACCAACACAGATGCTAAGCTTCTTCCTTTCAAGGTACTAAGCATAGACTCCTCAAAGTCGACCCAATACCAGCTATACTGTGCCAGTGGGATCCTCAAGACACGTTTCAACTCAGTGGATCTAGTCAGCATGCAGCAAGTTCGTTTTCCCGCACTGGAAGAAGTTGATCCTGAGACACTCAGTGAAACCACAGGCATCCAAGCCAGCAGGGAGAATGGGAGGTGGACAGCAGTACCAAGTGGATCGGTTTGCTCTTGTAGGGGAAGCTGTATTACCAACAGGTGCAGATGCAAGACGGCTCAGTTAAAGTGCTCCATAACGTGTCACACATCTGTAGTTGGACTATGCCAAAACAAGTTTTGAACTTTGATTTACTATTCCAGTAATCTCTCAACTAAATAATAGAAATGTAATGTTTGAATATATGAATTAATTCACAAGTTATGGCTTTAATGTGTAGTTTTAAGTACTGGTTGTTTCTTACTTAAACTTTACCTGTTAAAATGTTAAATGTCAAAGTACTTTTAATTAGTAATTACTAGTTGTTTTTTTGCTTAAACTTTACCTGCTATAATGTGAAATGTTAACAGGAATATAATATTTGAATATATGAATTAATTTACAAGTTATCGCTTTAATGTGTAGTTTTAAAAACTAGTTGTTTCTTCTTAAACTTTACCTTTTAAAATGTTAAATATTAAAATAGTCTTAATTACTAGCTGTTTCTGCTTAAATTTTACCTTTTATAATGGTAAGTGTTCATATTCATGATTTGAAAATATACAAACATCAATAAACTAGAGGAATGCTTTTGCTAACAAAAGCGAAGCGTCCCTTAAAGTTTAAAATGCTTTGTGGTTTTAATAAGCATGCTGTATAGCTAAGAATGCACAAAGCTGCACCGTATGCTTTCCCAATACCTCTTAATACATTCTGAAGCTATAAAAGCAACAATAAAGGAGATATAAGGCCAAAACTCCAAAGCAGATATTTATGACCCCAGTTTGGCCCATAAGGGAGGGTCGGGGGGGGGGGTAAAACTGACTGGCTATTTAGACTCTCCATATATGCTTTCCCAATACCTCTTAATACATTCTGAAGCTATAAAAGCAACAATAAAGGAGATATAAGGCAAAAACTCAAAATCAGCTATTTTATGACCCCAGTTTGACCCATAAGGAGGGGCCGTGGGGTAAAACTGACCGGCTATTTAGACTCTCCACATATGGTTTCCTATTACCTTACAGTACATTTTATAGCTCTAAATGCAATACTTAAGAAGATAATAGGGTGGTTGGCCTAAATTTAAGGCTTTCAGATTGGAAGGTGTCAGAAAATCACTCATAAATGAGACATTTTTCAAGGGATTGCTCCCAAAATCTAATCAGCTCGCGTTTTTGATAGTATGAACAGGTGTGTCAAATTATAAGGCTCTGTAGCAAGTAGTTTTTCCTGAACTGTGATGACGGGGGGTGTACTTCAAAAAATAGTTTTTGATCATGTGACCTTCAAAGGTCAAAGGTCAAATTTAAGCATGCAGAAAAATTTTCCCATGCCTAAGGTATGTAACTGCCAAATATGGTTTGAAACCTTCTAATAATAAGGGAGATATTCAAGGGAGACCATAATGCGGCGGCGGCGAGGAAACTGAGGCGAAAACAAATAAGCGCCCTTTCAGGGATGCTTAATTACTGGCATGTACTGACTGTGTTTTAAGAAACAACAGATTTATTCAGTTTCAATTTTACTGAACTGAGTCAAAATAAAAATATTCTGATTCCGCCTAGGCGTATTGGATTCCAATCCACCTAGCAGATTTTAAATCCGCCTAGGCGAAATCAAAATTTTAATTTGGTCTAGGCGGATTTAAAATCTGCCTAGGCAAGATCACAATTTTAACTTCGCCTAGGATCCACCTGGATTTTAATTTTGCCTGTGACATATACACCTTAACTTAATACAGATTCAAGTAAAAGTAAAACTGGCGCAAAATTTTATTACATTGTCTGGAGATACAAAGGTTGCACTCCAGTGGCAAATTTCACACACTGTGGTAATTTTATACTCTGATAGATCTTGGACAGCACTGAAAAGAAATTACATTCGTCCTGACCCAACAGAAAACCCAATGGCAGTATAATTAAAGTCTTTTATGTATTCCAAAACAATGCAAAAGCTCATTGCAAAACCACTTAGGGTTCTAGATACCCTGGTCTCCAGACTGCCTGCTAAAATTTAAATATAGCACCAGAGATGCCCATACCCCACAGCCTGGGGAAATATTTTTGAATACCATGAGATATAGAAGTATTGAAACAGTACAAAGATCGGGATAATTTCAGAGCAGTGTCACTTATATAAAGGTCCAACTAATGTTTAAGTAGAGAAAATAATGTTTAAGAGAAAGAAAATGTATGTAAAGATGAAGTGTTAAAACAAGACAATTCAATAGCAAGATGATAAGATTAACCAGTAAACTAAAAATAACGAAGCTGTAAAATTTATTAACTGGAGAATAGATGTCAATGGAAACTAGACGATACAAATTTGTATCCACCGGAAAGACAACTCACCAAAGCCAGTGAACCATTGTTTGATCTTGAAGAAGGGGCCAAAGGTCAAATCTGACAACATCAGAAGATTCCCAGTCCATGATTTCTTATGAGTTGGTTTCACATTGTAAACTTCTAGGACTGATAATAAGCGAGTTATAAGCACTTTTAAATTTGGCTATCCTCATTTGACCTTGAAGGAGGGGCCCACGGTCAAATCTGTCCACACCAGAAGATTCCCAGGCCATGATTTTCCATATGTTGGTTTACCATCCCAAACCTCTAGGACCAATAATAAGCGAGTTATAAGCACTTTTAAATTTGGCTATCCTCATTTGACCTTGAAGGAGGAGACCAAGGTCAAATCTAACCACATCAGAAGATTCGCATCACATGATTTCATATAGGTTGGTTTCACATTGCAAACCTCTAGGACCAATAATAAGGGAGATATAGGTACTTTTAAGTCCGCTATGTGGGTTACTTCGGCACTCCGTGGATGCCCTTGAATTAAGAGCTTCATGGTCAAATGTCTGCTAGGGTGTAGAGGACATATATATCTGTCATACATATCACCTATGAATAGATTCAACTTTCTACCTTTGAGAAACAGCCAGTAGAAAATGTAAATAATTTTCAAAGAAATGCCCGTGACAGCCATCTTGTTTTAGAATGAGGCTAATTTCAGTCCCAGAGAAGCTTACCCTCCAATGAAGATATCCTGCAAATTTGGTGAACCTAGCTGGTGTAGTTTTCCTCTTAGAGCATTAACAGCAAAAATCTCTCTATGTGCGGTGGCGGCGTAGTGAACGCTAAACCATAGTATCCACCGGATGCCTCCGGTGGATACAAATACATTGTAGCACAATTATGTAAAAGTACATATAATAATCAGTTGAAGCAATCCAGGTATTTTTGTCAAAAGAGAAAAATGTCTCAAATATAGCAGGTGAACACCCTTTGGCAGAGCCAACTTAGCTAAAGATCACACCATGATGCACACCTACACCCCCCAACAGGGTTCAAAATTAACAAAAATCTGCCAATCCACGATCGACAGAAAAACCTTCAGGTCAAAAAGATAAAGAACCCACAAGTCTGCTTTTTCTGCAAGCTGTTAATATAAACACAACTTGCACAGTGGAATTATGGTTGGAATTTTTGAATATTGTCCAAACATACCAAAGTGACATAACACAAATAAACCTCTCCCATCTTTATAAATGTTTGCATGGTCGAATTATGGTTTGAATTTTTTAATATTACCTATACATACAGATGTGGCAAAACAATGTCTCTACCAAGTATCAACTTCATATACCTTACGGTCTCTGAGCTATAGCCCAGACAAGATTTTATAGGTCAAGGTCACTACAGCAAGGTCAAAGGTCAAATCAAGGTCACACCATGACGTTGCACACCTACACCCCCTAACCAATGTCCCTACCAAGTATCAACTTCCTACACCTTACGGTTTCCAAGATATAGCCCAGACAGGATTTTAAAGGTCAAGGTCATCACGGCAATGTCAAAGGTCAAATCAAGGTCACACCACAACGTTGCACACCTACACACCCTGACCATAACCCCCTTCATAACAGAAAAATTCTCATATGACAACATAAAATTACAGCTTTTTATAATAATTTTACATTAAACGAGAACGTTTCAAAATGAGAGTCATGAAAAAGAAAGTGGCATTTTGTGCTGGAAAAAGGACACCAAATAGTCAGAATTCTAATCAATTTAATTCCACCAAAACTTAGTCTCGTCTTACCATTCTGGCATTTTTCAGCATTAAAATTTACTCCCTACATTTGTATTTTTATTACTTAAGTATTATTTATTTACAACATGAGAAGAATTTCATTATTATAAAGTCTCAAATCTGACCAGTTCATTATTTTATTCATAACTTTTTAACACATCATCAGACCACATGGCACCGTCAGAAATGGGCACTTTGAATGTATTTAATAACCTCTGGAGAATAAGGGTGATTCCCATCTTACATCTCAAGAATAACAATAAGCACTTCATCTGAGGACATTTTGTTCAAAAGGAATACCAGTAAACTGGATTAGAGAAGCCACATGTTTTATTCAGACTTAGTGAAATAAAGCTGAATCCCCTCATGACCTACTCTCTCTGCTGACAGGTGAGCTGCACAAAACTCTCCCACAAAAGTCACTTTGCATTTGAAAGTATCTTGTGGAAAAAATCATGTACAATATCCATATAATAGAAACTAATAAGTACTTTGGAAAGCACTTAATCTGTATTACTGCATATTACTAAAAGGGTGCAAGGAAATTAAAAATATGTAGCACAATATTTAAATGAGATACAAAGAGGTCAAGCAATGACAATTTGCTTGGAATTAATTATGATTTAACTACGGTAGAAAATGGAATAAAGTCTTTAATGCAGTTTCATCCTGAACAGTTATATATACAAATGTAGCTTGTTGGTAATTATATTCTCAGATGAAAGTGGGGACAAAAAGGATTCAGGCATGTTGCACCACTGCAGTACACTTTGACTTGTGTGCATGCTATCTCAAAAAAAGCTTTTATTGTTGTCATTCAAACCTGGCACACATATGTATTTGGGCCGGGAAAGAAATGCAATTTTAAGGTGGCCTTAAATTCCCTATGTTAAAGAAGTTATGGTCACCGTAAGGTCAGAAATGGATTTCTGGGCCACTGTAGCTCTCAAACATTGTTCACCATCCAGCTAAAATTTTACTGTAGAACACATTATTATGTTCTCGTTATATATACCGAAAATCAAGACTTTATGTTAACATTTAAACTATGTATGAGGCCCATAAAGACACACACCAGGGGAGTTTTACCAAAAACAAGCATTCTGACGCATGCATTTATCTCCCGCCGTATAAATAAGATGTACTAAAGATAGTAGAATATAAATTTTCTTGTGAGATGGAGGCACATGTAGAAGTGACAAGTTTAATGTTTGATTGCAATACTTTTAAAGACAAAAGGCATTGATTCATTTTAGTAGCTATTACTCTGCCATCCAAAGAGCTACAGTTCTACAATTTTAATATGCAGTAGATCACCCAAAAGTAGGTGAATGACTTATTTAGAAGAAATTGCCTACCTGTAATACTTTCACAGATAAAAGACATTTACTCATTTTAGTAGCTATTACTCAGCTATCCAAAGAGCTACAGTTCTGCAACTTCACTATGTGGTAGATCACCCAAAAGTAGGTAAATGACTTATTTAGAAGGAATTGCCTACCTGTAATACTTTTAGAGATAAAAGACATGTACTCATTTTAGTAGCTATTACTCAGCTACCCAAAGAGCTACAGTTCTGCAACTTCACTATGTGGTAGATCACCCACAAGTAGGTGAATGACTTATTTAGAAGGAATTGCCTACCTGTAATACTTTTAGAGATAAAAGACATTTACTCATTTTAGCAGCTATTACTCAGCTATCCAAAGAGCTACAGTTCTGCAACTTCAGTATGTGGTAGATCAACCAAAAGTATGTGAATGACTTATTAGAACTAGACCAATGACGCTTCTGTGGCCAGATGCAAAATGTATCCACCGGCAAAGGCAAAAGTAGCTATTACCCAGCCATAGCATGAGCTAGAAGTCTGAAATTTTTATTATGTTATAGCTGACCCAAAAGTAGGTGAATAATATATTTGCACAAAATTCTCTAAATCCAATAGTTTTCACGTTACAATTGATTTTACTCATGATGGAAGTTAGTAAAAAGTCCAAAAGTAGCTATTACTCACTTAGCTATTGAGATAGACACCCAAGTTACTCACCATGTTGTTGCTATTGAAAAAGTAGGTGAATATCATATTTAAACAAAATGCTCTAAATGTAATACTTTTCAAGTTATAAATGATGTAGTGTTGAGTAAGAACTTCAAAGTAGCTATTACTCAGCTATGCTATGAGCCACAGGTCTGGAACTTAACTATGTTATAGCTGCTTCAAAATAGGTGAATAACATATTGCAACTAAATAATGTAAATGCAAGAGTATTCAAGTTATAAGTGATTTACCCAACAGTGATAACCTAAAAGTAGCTATTACTCAGCTATGCAATGAGCTACAGGTCTGAAATTTTACTATGTTATAGCTGACCCAAAAGTAGATGAATAACATATTTGCATAAAATTCTGTAAATACAACAGTTTTCAAGTTACAAGTGATTTTACTCATGATGGAAGTTAGTGAAAAATCCAAAAGTAGCTATTACTCACTTAGCTATTGAGATAGACACCCAAGTTACTCACCATGCTGTAGCTATGGAAAAAGTAGCTGAATAACATATTTTAACAAAGTGCTCTAAATGCAATACTTTTCAAGTTATAATTGATTTAGGGCATGATTTCATTACTTTTAATGAATAAAAAATTATTTTAAAAAGTCATAAAAAAACTTTAGCATGTGAAAGCTCTCCAAAATGTAGGTGAATGAGTTATTTGAGAAATACTGGCTATCTGCAATACTTTTAGACATAATTAGCATGTACTCATTTTGAGTAGGTGAGTAATTAACTATGGGTCTGAAACTTCAAGCGAAAGCTCTCCCAAAGGAAGGTGAATGAGTTATTTGAGAAAAATTGGCTATCTGCAGTACTTTTAGAGATAATTCGCATTTACTCATTTTGAGGTGAATAATTAGCTATGGGTGTGAAACTTCACCATGGGAAAGCTCTTCCAAAAGTTGGTGAATGAGTTATTTGAGAAAAATTGGCTATCTGCAGTACTTTTAGAGATAATTCATATTTACTCCTTTTGAGTAGGTGAGTAATTAGCTATGGGTCTAAAACTTCACCAAGTGAAAGCTCTTCCCAAAGTAGGTGAATGAGTTATTTGAGAAAAATTGGCTATCTGCAATACTTTCAGAGATAATTAGCATTTACTCATTTTGATTAGGTGAGTAATTAGCTACAGGTCTGAAACTTCACCAAGTGAAAGCTCTCCCAAAAGTAGGTGAATGAGTTATTTGAGAAAAATTGGCTATCTGCAATACTTTTAGAGATAAATCACATTTACTCATTTTGAGTAGGTGAGTAATTAGCTATGGGTCTGAAATTCACCATGTGAAAGCTCTTCCAAAAGTTGGTGAATCAGTTAGTTGAGAAAAATTGGCTATCTGCAGTACTTTTAGAGATAATTCGTATTTACTCATTTTGAGTAGGTGAGTAATTAGCTATGGGTCTGAAACTTTACCAAGTGAAAGCTCTTCCCAAAGTAGGTGAATGAGTTATTTGAGAAAAATTGGCTATCTGCAGTACTTTTAGATATAATTCGCATTTACTCGTTTTGAGTAGGTGAGTAATTAGCTATGGGTCTGAAACTTCACCAAGTGAAAGCTCTTCCAAAAGTAGGTGAATGAGTTATTTGAGAAAAATTGGCTATCTGCAGTACTTTTAGATATAATTCACATTTACTCATTTTGAGTAGGTGAGTAATTAGCTATGGGTCTGAAACTTCACCAAGTGAAAGCTCTTCCAAAAGTAGGTGAATGAGTTATTTGAGAAAAATTGGCTATCTGCAGTACTTTTAGATATAATTCACATTTACTCATTTTGAGTAGGTGAGTAATTAGCTATGGGTCTGAAACTTCACCAAGTGAAAGCTCTCCCAAAAGTAGGTGAATGAGGTATTTGAGAAAAATTGGCTATCTGCAGTACTTTTAGAGATAATTCGCATTTACTCATTTTGAGTAGGTGAGTAATAAGCTATGGGTCTGAAACTTCACCAAGTGAAAGCTCTTCCAAAAGTAGGTGAATGGGTTATCTGAGAAAAATTGGCTATCTGCAATACTTTTAGAGATAATTAGCATTTACTCATTTTGAGTAGGTGAATAATTAGCTATGGTTCTGAAACTTTACCAAGTGAAAGCTCTCCCAAAAGTAGGTGAATGAGGTATTTGAGAAAAATTGGCTCTCTGCAATACTTTTAGAGATAATTAGCATTTAGTCATTTTAAGTAGGTGAGTAATTAGCTATGGGTCTGAAACTTTACCATGTGAAATTGAAAATTTCATGTTTCAACAGAAACCCTTCTACTACACTGTGGGTCCAAAACTTGCTCGAAATCGCTCTGACAGTTTCAGAGATATTTGCCATTTTTCATTTTCCGCAAAAATTCAAGATGGCCACCAAAAGTTGTAAACTTTGAAATTTGAAACTTTACTATGTGATAGCTTACCAAAAAGTAGATGGACAACATATTTGAAAAGATTTCCCTAACTTTAATACTTTTGAAGATATTTGACATTTACTTCTTCTGTTATTTAGCTACAAATGAGAAAATAGTTATTACTCACTTAAGGCATGCAACAGAACCCCAAACTATGGACCATCTTATAGCTAAGGACAAAGTAGCTGAACAACATATTTTAGGAAAACACTCTAACTGCAATAATTTTGGAGTTACAATGGCTTTACTCAAGCTACAAACGAGAAAATAGCTATTACTCACTTATGGCATGCACCAGAACCCCAAACTATGGACCATCTTATAGCTAAGGACAAAGTAGCTGAACAACATATTTTAGGAAAACACTGCAACTACAATAATTTTGGAGTTACAATGGCTTTACTCAACAGTCAGAATTTCAAAGTAGCTATTACTCAGCTATCCAAGGTGCAACAGGTCTGAAACTTTACCATGTGATAGCTTACCCAAAAGTAGATGAATAACATATTTGAAAAGATTTCTGTAACTGTAATACTTTTGAAGATACTTGGCATTTACTTCTTTTGTTATTTAGCTACAAATGAGAAAATAGCTATTACTCACTTATGGCATGCAATAGAACCCCAAACTATGTACCATCTTATAGCTAAGGACAAAGTAGCTGAACAACATATTTTAGGAAAACACTCGAACTGCAATAGTTTTGGAGTTACAATGGCTTTACTCAACAGTCAGAATTTCAAAGTAGCTATTACTCAGCTATCCAAGGTGCAACAGGTCTGAAACTTTACTATGTGATAGCTTACCAAAAAGTAGATGAATAACATATATGAAAAGATTTCCCTAACTTTAATACTTTTGAAGATATTTGACATTTACTTCTTCTGTTATTTAGCTACAAATGAGAAAATAGCTATTACTCACTTACGGCATGCAATAGAACCCCAAACTATGTACCATCTTATAGCTAAGGACAAAGTAGCTGAACAACATATTTTAGGGAAACACTCTAACTGCAATGGTTTTGGAGTTACAATGGCTTTACTCAACAATCAGAATTTCAAAGTAGCTATTACTCAGCTATCCAAGGTGCAACAGGTCTGAAACTTTACTATGTGATAGCTTACCAAAAAGTAGGTGAACAACATATTTGAAAAGATTTCCCTAACTTTAATACTTTTGAAGATATTTGACATTTACTTCTTCTGTTATTTAGCTACAAATGAGAAAATAGCTATTAATCACTAATGGCATGCAATAGAACCCCAAACTATGTACCATCTTATAGCTAAGGAAAAAGTAGCTGAACAACATATTTAAGGGAAACACTCTAACTGCAATGGTTTTGGAGTTACAATGGCTTTACTCAACAATCAGAATTTCAAAGTAGCTATTGCTCAGCTATCCAAGGTGCAACAGGTCTGAAACTTTACTATGTGATAGCTTACCAAAAAGTAGATGAACAACATATTTGAAAAGATTTCTGTAACTCTAATACTTTGGAAGATATTTGACATTTACTCCTTTTGTTATTTAGCTACAAATGAGAAAATATCTATTACTCACTTATGGCATGCAATGGGACCCCAAACTATGTACCATCTTATAGCTAAGGACAAAGTAGCTGAACAACATATTTGAAGAAAAAGTTGTTTCTGCAATAGTTTTTGAGTTATGAGCCCTTTACTCCAAGTAGCTAAGATAGCTATTACTCACTTATCGTTAGGCCTAAGTTCATAAAACCAAAAAAATTTTCGAGGGCGTGAAAATTCATTGGGACAATTAAGTTACAAAAAATCTGTAGCTGTAGTAGTTTTGGAGGAATCTGCGTGACTAACTAACGCACGCACACACGCATGCACGCACGCACACACAGGCATCATTTCATGATCTCCCTCCCGGGCTAAATCCCGGCGGGAGATAATTATCATGTATCTGGCCTTGTAATTAGGAAGTGGTAAGTCTGGCTAGACTCAAACATCACTAGACATCACTGGTCCACTGATTCAGTCATTGGTCAGCATGTTACATTATTCATTAAAACATTACTGGAAAAATGATAGAAAATCTTGAATTATTATAATCTTTACAGGGTATTATCTGTGGCAACAACTAAGTGCAAAACTGTCAATATCCAAACATAAATAGCTGACATGGCAAGTTTTTATTGGATTATGCCCACAACTTTATGAGGTATAGATTTCTTTAGAGTACACTTTTTCACCAAATCTGATATAAATCTGGTAAATGGTTAAGTCTTCCAGTTTAAAAATCTGTCAAAGGGTACAGTCTGTGGCAACAAAGTCCAAGAACCTAAATACTGAAACAGAAATGGTTGGCAGTTTTTACCGGATCATGCCCAAAACTCATAAGACACAGATCTCTTCAGGGGTCACATTTTCACCAAATCTGATGCAAATGATTAAGTGCATAGCACAAAATCCCTTAATCAAAAATTTTTTTCCAGTTTTCACTGGATTTGGCCCAAACCCTAATCAATTGTACACCTCTTTTAGATGCACCTTTCCACCAAATTTTGTGAACATATGTCAAGGGTTTGGAAGTTATGGGCAAAATTCATGATGCTGTGGCTAAAAAGTCCAAAAGCCCAAATACTCCAACAAAAATGGTTGCAATGGCAACAGTTTTTTTTTATCATGCTGAAAACTTTATGAGGTGTAGATCTCGATAGGGTACACATTTTCACCAAAAATGATCAATCTGGCATATTGTTAATTCTTTAGCAGAAAATCCTCAAAACCAGAAAACTTGAATAATAAATGGTTGCCATGACAACACTTTTAATTGGATCCTGCCCAATACCTAATCAATTGTAGGTTTCTTTGGGATACATCACACCTCCAAAGTTAGTGAAAATTGATCAAGGGGTTTAAAAGCTATGGGCCAGGTTAAAGTTTTTATGATAGTGTGGCACCAAAGTCCAAAAATTATAAGCCAGCCTCAGCAGGCAAGAACCCCAGCCCGCAGGTACCACTAAATGTGCAACAACATTGAGATTTGGGAAAATCTTAGGAACAACTTCAGTTGTAAGAAGTATACAAAATCCACAAAATGGTGTCAGATGTAAGATTCACAGGCCATGATTTCTTAGAAGTTGTTTTATATTTTGAAGCCCCTAAAACCAATTATAAGGAAAATATAAGAACCGTTTATCATGATGACCCCACTTAACCTTGAAGAAGGGGTTAAAGGTCAAATTTGACACTTGCAAAAGATTTGCAGACCACAATTTCTAAGAAGTTGTTTTATCATTCCAAACCCCTTGGACCAGTGATAAGGGAGATACAAGGGCTTTTTGATATGCCATCCCCCTCCCCCATTTGACATTATAGATATGATATGGCAGCTATTTTGTTTTGAAAACAAGACCAATATTCTCACGCAAGCTTTCCTCGCCATTTACAATTTGTACAAATCTAACAGAGCTAGCTGGAATATTTTAAATTTTAGCATATATCAATGATTTTCGAACAACTGACCATGGTGGCCATGTTGTTTTTTAAAATGAGTACAAAATTTTTTACAGACATGTTTTCGCAGTCATAAACATTGTCTGCAAATATGGTAAAGATATTTTCATAAATGAATGAGATATAGAGCTTGATGTAACAATGTGACAAACGCACACATGTACACACACACATACATGCACAGAATATGTTTCATAATCTCCCAACCCTGCCTTTGGCCAGTGGGAGATAAAAATGCAAGAGTAGTAACATCAGTTTAACAGTGCCCCCTTTTCAATTACGAAGTTTAAGGCTGAAAAGCATTTAAAGCATTGCCAGATACCCTCCAAAACGTAATAAGCTTTAGATCCTCTTTCGGTTAACATATCCTGAAAACTTGATGAAATCCATGCAAAGGTCTAGGCTGTGGAACACTCACAAAGTTTAAGAACCAAAAATAGCATCAGAGATGCCCGTACCCCACAGCCTGGGGAAATATTTTTCAACACCATGAGATATAGAAGTAGTGTAACAGTACAGAGTTCAAGATACTTTCAGAGCAGTGCAAGTTATATTAAGGTCCAAATAATGCTTAAGTACAGAAAATAACATGTAAGGAAAAGAAATGTATATAAAGATGAAGTATTAAAACATGATAATTCAATAATAAAATGACAGCATTTATCAGTAAACCAAAAATGGCCGAATTATGGTTTAGTTGTTTTGAATATTACCCATGCATACAGAAGTGGCAATACATTCAATGAATGCTTATGTGTGGTGTTGGAGAAAAGCCTGTGGCTCACTTGATGAAATTCCATCTGTTACAATGGGAACTTGCAAAAGGAAATTCTTAATGAATTCTAATATGACTTTAACAGTGCTTAATCTGCATCAACGGACAGACCCAAAGGTGCAACAAGATTTTAAAGGTTAATACAGCAAGGTCAAAGGTCAATCGGTGTTACACCATGACGTGGCACACCTAAAACCCTCAACCAATGTCCCTACCAAGTATAAACTTCCTACACCTTACAGTCTCTGAGATATAACCTGGACAAGATTTTATAGGTCAAGGTCGCTACAGCAAGGTCAAAGGTCAAATCAAGGTCACATGACATAGCACACTTACACCCCCTAACCAATGTCCCTAACAAGTATCAACTTCCTACACCTCTTGCGGTTTCCAAGATATAGCCCAGACCAGGTATTATAGGTCAAGTTCACTACGACAAGTACAAAGGTCAAATCAAGGTCACACCATGACGTTGCACACCTACTACCCCCAACCAATGTCCTCACCAAGTATCAGCTTCCTACACCTTACATTTTCCGAAATATAGCCCAGACAAGATTTTATAGGTCAAGGTCACTACAGCAAGGGTCAAAGGTCAAATCAAGGTCACACTATGACGTTGCACATCTACACCCCCTAACCAATGTCCCTACCAATTATCAACTTCCTACACCTTACAGTTGCTGAGATATACAGCGGACAAGGTTTTATAGGTCAAGGTCACTACGGCAAGGTCAAAGGTCAAATCAAGGTCAGACCATGATGTTGCACACCTACAACTCCTTACCAATGTTCCTACCAAGTATCAACTTCCTACACCTTACAGTTTCCGAGATATAGCCCGGACAAGATTTTATAGGTCAAGGTCACTTCAGCAAGGTCAAAGATCAAATCAAGGTCAGACCATGACGTTGCACACCTACTACCCCCAACTAATGTCCCTACCAAGTATCAACTTCCTAAACCTTACAGTTGCTGAGATATAGCCCAGACAAGGTTTTATAGGTCAAGGTCACTACAGCAAGGTCAAAGGTCAAATCAAGGTCAGACCATGATGTTGCACACCTACAACTCCTAACCAATGTTCCTACCAAGTATCAACTTCCTACACCTTACGGTTTCCGAGATATAGCCCGGACAATATTTTAAAGGTCAAGGTCACTACGGCAAGGTCAAAGGTCAAATCAAGGTCAGACCATAACATTGCACACCTACAACCCCTAACTAATGTCCCTGCCAAGTATCAACTTCCTACAGCTTATGGTTGCAGAGATATAGCCCGGACAAGATTTTCAAACTCAAGGTCACTACGGCAAGGTCAAAGGTCAAATCAAGGTCAGGCCATAACGTTGCACACCTACACCCCCCCAACCAATGTCCCTGCCAAGTATGAACTTCCTACACCTTACGGTTTCTGAGATACAGCCCGGACAAACTATTTCCCGCCGCTGAAAACAATACAATACCCCGACAGCCCTTAAGGGCTGTGGGATAAAAAGCGTTGCCATGGCAACAGCTCTCACCAGATATCCCCAAAAATCTAATCAGCTGCATATCCTCTTGGGGTAAACAAATTATCCTTAAAATTTAGTGAAAACCCATGCATGGATCCTTAAAATTTAGTGAAAACCCATGCATGGGTTTAGGCTACGGAACACCCATAAACTTTAACACCCAAAAATCTTTGGGTGCCATGGCAACAGGTGCTACCTGATACCTCTCAAAACCTAACCAGCTCTAGATCTTCTTGAGGTACACATATTCTCAACATTTGGTGAAAATCCACGTATGGGTTTAGGCTGTGGAACACCCACCAGCTTTATGTCCCCCGCCACCTGGAAGACACAGAGGATGACTATAACCCTAGCCTTTATGGGCCGGGGTTAAAAACTTAAATATAATATTTTTATAACACTGATGACAGCAGTACAAACTTGTAACCTATAATACACTGCAAGTTTGTAAAGATTCTTAGTGTACTGGTACATCTGAAATATCTGACTGGCTAAATTTGCTGAGACTATTGGACATCAAATCAGATTTCACAAATCACACAGAAATGTCTGATAGTAAACACAGCATCTAGATTAATGTTGTCTTTGTGATGATGTCAATGGAAATTAGGGCACCGCTTTGCCAATAAAGCCAAATAGATGCCAAAAGGACTCCCACAAATGGAAGATTGGGACAATTGCAGACACTGGCACTGCACACAAAACAAAGGCTGATGATGATCAAATGAGCTATCTTTTGCTTGAAAGACTTTAGAGCCAGATTTCCAAAGCAATATGCCATAAAACACTCCCATTGGGTATTCCACACACCTCCTGGCAAGTACTGACAAAAATCTGGAAATATCATTATCCAGTGAAGAACTAAAATCACTCAAGATGAATAACAGTGTAACAAACACAATATTTTAACTAGAGGATCGCTCGCAAAAAAAAAAAGATAATGTTTTTGCATAGCAAAAACAAAGCGTCCCGAAAAGGATATAAAGGTGAGTGCTAAAGTATTAAGAAAATGCTTCGTTTCTAGCCTTATACTGTTGTGGCAACCAAAGTCAGCGCAGTCTGCTCTATCTAGCACGGTTTTCAAGATATAAGCATTTTTGTGTTTTGCAAAAAATAAAAAAACTAGATTGGGCCAACTCAGCGCCAACATATCCCCAGACAGGTCATCACTCACGCCACAGGTTTTGATCGGGAATTTTTTAAAACATAATTACCCATTATTATATGAACTTCAGCACATCAATCTACTCTGTTTATATCTCCCCAAGGAAGATGGTGTATCCCCAGACGCCGAATACATAACTCAAATTATATTTTCAATCTTCCTGCAATGATAACTCTAAACCTATTTTCAAAGTATTTAAATGATTGATGATTGAATGTCCATTCTAAAATAATAATCCCAAAAGAGCATATCTGTTTCTATATTTGTTGACAAATAAAATATTATTTTTAACTCAACTCATCATATTTTTCAATCTTCCTTCAAAGTATTTAAATGATTGATGATTCAATGTCCATTCTAAAATTCATAATCCCAAAAGCGCATATCTGTTTCTATATTTGTTCACAAATAAAATATTATTTAAAAAAAAATTATTTATATTATTATTTTATTATATTATTTTTAGAATTTGCAAATTGTTTTCAGTTATTCATTTCCTCTATACCTATATATGTGGTCCATATATATGCAACCTAAATATGTGACACAATCTCAGTTCTGACTCCCCTTTGTGTTATATGTAATGAAGCCCACCACCTCCCACCCCCACCCCTCTCCCCTTCTCCACACCTCTCTCACTATTACACAAGATCTGCAACCCCATTGAGTTCTTTGTTTCTCATCTGATATCATTAAATACCTTTGTTTATTTAGTGTCACTCAATATAGCTGGAGGTCCCAGAGGTGGGTGGGGGGAATCCGGGTGGGGGATGTGGGTTGAGCATAAATGGTAAACAAACAATCTATATAAAAGGGGTACTCAAATACAAAAAGAATTGAGAATTTTAAGTATGTGATTATCAACTGAAATGAGTTCATAACTGTAGGAGCTGTGCCAAAATTAACTGAGGCAAGTTGAATAAAACTGGGCTAGTTGAGGGTTAAAAATCCCCTAGTTTTACTACATAAGGATATAATTTCATTAATATTGGGACTTAAAGCTCACTTAAAGTGTCCATTTTGTCTACTTGAATATGTTTAACCAGTTTCATTTTAAAAAGTGAAAAACTCAGCAAGCAGAGGTATAACACACAAAAATAAGTTCTTAAAAGACTAAGATAGCCATAACATTATTAATATTCAAAATTTAAATAGACAGGCATTTCCTTTTAAAAATTCAAAGATTTCAGCTCTATAACCCACATAGTTTGACAGTTACTGGGCTTTAAAGTGGCATAATATCCATAAATTGGGTTTCTGTGGGCATTTTACAATTGTTAAAGAGACCTTAGCAATTAAACTACAGATCTGAAACTTTTTGGGGGACATACATAACAAACAAAAATTATATATAATACAGTTTAAGACTTGTCACACTAAGCATTTCCAAATAATAGGGCAAAATACGGAAAAAATGTCCAAAAAGGCACTTGGGCGAGTGTCTATGGCCCTCATACACAGGTTAAATGTCTACTAAAAACCTTGATTTTCGGCATATGTAAAAAGGACATAATAATGCATTCCCAGATGGGATTTCAGCTCCATCAATCACATAGTTTAACAGTTACTGGGCTTAAAGGTGGTAAAAAGTCCAAATATTGGGTCATTGTGGGCCTTTTAGAGATCTCGATGTGGCTTTCAAATTAAAGCTTCAGACTTAAAATTTGTTACATACTAAGATTACACATAGAATATGTATCTAATAAAGTTTGAAACTTCTCAGACTTACCATTTCCAAGTTACAGAGCAAAATATGTGAAAAATGTCTTAAAAGGGTCACTCAGGTGGGTGTTTAAGGTCCTCATACACAGGTTAAATGTCTACTTGAAGCCTTGATTTTTGGCACATGTAAAAAGAACATAATAATGTATTCCCAGATGAGATTTCAGCTCTATCAGTCACATAGTTTAACAGTCACAGGCCTTAAAATTGGCAAAAAGTCCGAATACTGGGTCTTTATGGGGCCTTCTAGAGACCTAAATGTGGCCTTCAAATTAAAGCTTCAGACTTAAAATTTGTCACATACTAAGATTACACATAGAATATGCATCTAATACAGTTTGAAACTTCTTAGACTTACCATTTCCAAGTTACAGGGAAAAATATGTGAAAAATGTCTAAAAATGGTCACTCGGGTGGGGATTTATGGTCCTCATACACAGGTTAAATGTCTTCTTAAAGCCTTAATTTTTGGCACATATAAAAATAACATACTAATATCTTCTCAGATAAGATTTGAGCTCTATCAGTCACATAGTTTGACAGTCACAGGGCTTAAAAGTAGCAAAAAGTCCAAATATTGGGTCTTTGGGAGCCTTTTAGAGACCTCAATTTGACCTTCAAAATTAAAGCTTCAGACTTAAAATCTGTTACATACTAAGATTACACACAGAATATATATCTAATACAGTTTGAAACTTCTCAGACTTACCATTTCCAAGTTACAGGGAAAAAGATGTGAAAAATGTCTTATAAGGGTCACTCGGGTGGGTGTTTATGGTCCTGATACACAGGTTAACTGTCTATTAAAGGCCTAAATGTTGGGGCACATATAAGAAAACACATAGATATATTCCCAGATGATATTTAACTTAGATGAGAGACATAGTTTGAAAGCTACAGTGCTTGAAAGTGGCAAAAAGTGCATAAATTGGGTCTCTGTGGGCACTTTTGAGACCTTAAGTCGACCCCTTTGGGTAAACCTACAGCCCTAAAATTTTCTACAGACAAGGATTACATATCAAAGTTATACCTAGCGCAGTTTGAGACTCATCAGAATTATCACTTCCAAATTATAGGGCAAAATATGTGAAAAGTATAGCAAAAAATCCCTAAGTGGGGGTATTTATGGGCCTCAAACACAATTTTCTCCTCAACTTAAAGTCATGATTTTTGGCACATGTACTAAGAACATATTAATGTGTTGTCAGGTAAAATTTCAGCCAGCTGAGCATCATAGTTTGTGACCTATAGGGCTCTAAGTGTCCAAAAGTGCAATTTCTGACCTTAAGGTGGCCATAAGTTCTTTTTTACTGGGAGTTTAAGGTCACCTTAAAATAGGGATCTTCCTTTGGGCACCCTTAACATGTGTACCAAGTTTGAAAAAAAAATATTAATTTGTTTTTGAGTTATCGCGTCCACAAGGAAATTTCTACGGCGGCGGCGGCGGCGGCGCGACGGACCTGAATCCAATATATCCCCAACTTTCGTCTGGGGATATAATTAAAAATGTCCGCTATATTTGGCGAGACAAAAATATTTTGAAAATTGGCATGGCTACTCTGCAGAGATACCCAGCAGGTCCAAAATTTTGTTGAATTCACTCCATATAGCACGGTTTTCGAGATATAAGCATTTTTGTGTTTTGCAAAAACTTTGAAAATTCAAAATGGCCACCATTTGCGGGGAGACAAATATTTTTGTCAAGACCACTGCCGTGGTGTGTATCTCCCGCCGAGCATTAAAGCAGAAGAAATAGCTTTTCCGAGATATTCACAATTTTTTATTTTCGTGTGTGAAAGGTCTTCCAAAAGTAGGTGAATGAGTTATTTGAGAAAAATTGGCTATCTGCAATACTATTAAGAGATAATTCACATTTACTCATTTTGAGTAGGTGAATAATTATCTATGGGTCTGAAACTTCACCAAGTGAAAGCTCTCCCAAAAGTAGGTGAATGAGTTATTTGAGAAAAATTGGCTATCTGCAATACTTTTAGAGATAATTCGCATTTACTCATTTTGAGTAGGTGAGTAATTAGCTATGGGTCTGAAACTTCACCATGTGAAAGCTCTCCCACAAGTAGATGAATGAGTATTTGATAAAAATTGGGTATCCGCAATACTTTTACAGATAATTAGCATTTACTCATTTTGAGTAGGTGAATAAATAGCTATGGGTCTGAAACTTCACAGAGTGAAAGCTCTCCCAAAAGTAGGTGAATGAGTTATTTGAGAAAAATTGGCTATCTGCAATACTTTTAGAGATAATTCACATTTACTCATTTTGAGTAAGTGAATAATTAGCTATGGGTCTGAAACTTCACCAAGTGAAAGCTCTGCCAAAAGTAGGTGATTGAGTTATTTGAGAAAAATTGGCTATCTGCAATACTTTTAGAGATAATTCGCATTTACTCATTTTGAGTAGGTGAGTAATTTACTATGGGTCTGAAACTTCACCAAGTGAAAGCTCTCCCAAAAGTAGGTGAATGAGTTATTTGAGAAAAATTGGCTATCTGCAATACTTTTAGAGATAATTCGCATTTACTCATTTTGAGTAGACGAGTAATTAGCTATGGGTCTGAAACTTCACCAAGTGAAAGCTCTCCCAAAAGTAGGTGAATGATTAATTTGAGAAAAATTGGCTATCTGCAATACTTTTAGAGCTAATTCGCATTTACTCATTTTGAGTAGGTGAGTAATTAGCTATGGGTCTGAAACTTCACCAAGTGAAAGCTCTCCCAAAAGTAGGTGAATGAGTTATTTGAGAAAAATTGGCTATCTGCAATACTTTTACAGATAATTCGCATTTACTCATTTTGAGTAGGTGAGTAATTAGCTATGGGTCTGAAACTTCACCAAGTGAAAGCTCTCCCAAAAGTAGGTGAATGATTAATTTGAGAAAAACTGCCTATCTGCAATACTTTTAGAGATAATTCGCATTTACTCATTTTGAGTAGGTGAGTAATTAGCTATGGGTCTGAAACTTCACCATGTGAAAGCTCTCCCACAAGTAGATGAATGAGTATTTGATAAAAATTGGGTATCCGCAATACTTTTACAGATAATTAGCATTTACTCATTTTGAGTAGGTGAATAAATAGCTATGGGTCTGAAACTTCACAGAGTGAAAGCTCTCCCAAAAGTAGGTGAATGAGTTATTTGAGAAAAATTGGCTATCTGCAATACTTTTAGAGATAATTCACATTTACTCATTTTGAGTAGGTGAATAATTAGCTATGGGTCTGAAACTTCACCAAGTGAAAGCTCTGCCAAAAGTAGGTGATTGAGTTATTTGAGAAAAATTGGCTATCTGCAATACTTTTAGAGATAATTCGCATTTACTCATTTTGAGTAGGTGAGTAATTTACTATGGGTCTGAAACTTCACCAAGTGAAAGCTCTCCCAAAAGTAGGTGAATGAGTTATTTGAGAAAAATTGGCTATCTGCAATACTTTTAGAGATAATTCGCATTTACTCATTTTGAGTAGACGAGTAATTAGCTATGGGTCTGAAACTTCACCAAGTGAAAGCTCTCCCAAAAGTAGGTGAATGATTAATTTGAGAAAAATTGGCTATCTGCAATACTTTTAGAGCTAATTCGCATTTACTCATTTTGAGTAGGTGAGTAATTAGCTATGGGTCTGAAACTTCACCAAGTGAAAGTTCTTTGGGATAGCTGCTCTGCAGAGATACCCTGAAGATAAAAAATTTCGTCGAAATCGCTCTATGTAGCATGGTTTTCGAAATATTAGCATTTTTGTGTTTTGCAATTTTTGCGCAAAAATTCGAAAATTCAAAATGGCCGCCATTTTTGGCAAGACAAAATTTTTTTGAAAATTGGCATGGCTACTCTGCAGAGATACCCAGTGGGTCAAAAATTTCGTCGAAATCGCTCTATCTAGCACAGTTTTGGAGATATAAGCATTTTTGTGTTTTGCAATTTTGCGAAAAATTCGAAAATTCAAAATGGCCGCCATTTTTTGCGAGAAAGTTTTTGTTTGAAAATTGGCATGGCTACTCTGCAGAGATACCCTACGGGTCAAAAATTTCGTCGAAATCGCTCTATCTAGCAGGGTTTTTGAGATATAAGCATTTTTATGTTTTGCAATTTTTGCGAAAAATTCGAAAATTCAAAATGGCCGCCATTTTTGGTGAGACAAAATTTTTTTGAAAATTGGGAAAAGTACTCCGCAGAGATATCCTGCGGATCAAAAATTTTGTCGAAATTGCTCTATCTAGCACGGTTTTTGAGATATAAGCATTTTTGTGTTTTGCAATTTTTGCGCAAAAATTCGAAAATTCAAAATGGCCGCCATTTTTGGCAAGACAAAATTTTTTTGAAAATTGGCATGGCTACTCTGCAGAGATACCCAGTGGGTCAAAAATTTCGTCGAAATCGCTCTATCTAGCACAGTTTTGGAGATATAAGCATTTTTGTGTTTTGCAATTTTGCGAAAAATTCGAAAATTCAAAATGGCCGCCATTTTTTGCGAGAAAGTTTTTGTTTGAAAATTGGCATGGCTACTCTGCAGAGATACCCTACGGGTCAAAAATTTCGTCAAAATCGCTCTATCTAGCAGGGTTTTTGAGATATAAGCATTTTTATGGTTTGCAATTTTTGCGAAAAATTCGAAAATTCAAAATGGCCGCCATTTTTGGTGAGACAAAATTTTTTTGAAAATTGGGAAAAGTACTCCGCAGAGATATCCTGCGGATCAAAAATTTTGTCGAAATTGCTCTATCTAGCACGGTTTTTGAGATATAAGCATTTTTGTGTTTTGCAATTTTTGCGAAAATTTCGAAAATTCAAAATGGCCGCCATTTTGGGCGAGAGAAAAATTTTTTGAAAATTGGGATAACTACTCCGCAGAGATACCCTGCGGGTCAAAAATTTCGTCGAAATCGCTCTATCTAGCACGGTTTTCGAGATATAAGCATTTTTGTGTTTTCCTTATTTGGAAAATTCGTAATGATTAATTAATCATTAATTACTCGGCCATTTCTTGACACATCAATGCCAAAATCTAATGATTTCCAGATTTTAATAGAATGAATGTATTTGCCAAGTTTCAGGTGAATTGATAAAATTCCTTTCAAGTTATCATCCGGACAAGCTTCCCCATCGAAAAAAGACATTTTTGGTCATGTGACCTCTCTGATTGGTTGAAATGTCACTGCAGCATATTCAAAAAAATTCCCCAAGGCTACTGCCTAAACCTGCCAAATTTGAAAAGAATCCGCCTAACGGTTACAGAGTTATAAGGAAAACAAAATGCGGAGCCGGCGGAGCCGGAAGCTCTCCCATACACAAACAAGCGTCCCTTGCGGGACGCTTAATAAACACTGGTGAGAGAAAGGAGAGTAAAAAATAATTTATTTCTGTTCTTGTACTTTCTTGAAAAAACTTCATGTTTTCCAGTTTTTAATTTAAAATATCGAGGATATCAATGTTCAGGGTTATTTTCCTTGAAGAATGAAAGACTTGCCCTTCTTTATAAGCCCTAATTGTTTACAAATAAAAAACACTAAATATTAAGGACAAATGAACTGTACCATCTTCAAAAATCTGGTTAAGACTAGAAAACATCATAGTTAATGCCCCATTCATTCAGAAGCGGAAATTTCTAACATTTTAAAAATTCGGTAGGACTTGCAAGGTAATGGGCGGTTCACCACTGACTCGCAAGTTCGTCTACGAAGGTCAGATGGTGATCCAAGCACATTGACATTTCCCCGAACGAGGGTTACCGCGGGTGATACCACCTGTAGTGTGAATGGCGTTAAAGCAAATAGTAATTTTTTCACATACTAAAACACACAGTCTAATTATAGTCTACAATAAAATTGCAGTTTTTTTTTTATAATTACAATTTTCATTTGTGATGCTAAGATTTTCAGGGAAAAAAGAAACTAATCAATATCTTCTAAAGATGAACGGAAATCAAACTCATCAATACTTGCAAATCCTTCTGATGTATTTTTTAAAAACGAGGTTTTTGGAGTACATCTGTTGTGGGGATTTAGTGATAATTCTATCATAGCTGACTAAGTTTCCTTCAAGGAAAGTGAACTGGTATTTTGTAGAATATGCTATTTAACTGTCTGAAGACATTATTAGTTTATTGGGCCCTTCTTAAGAATCCACTTAAACCTGTGCTACATTTCCCTGTCAGATAAAATCTGCTATCTGAGGATATTTCCACTATAAACATTTGACAATCAACTAATTAATTGATTGTAATGTGTGAAAAGTCTGTTACTTGAATCTGTTAATTGTAAACATAATCTTGTGAATGGAACAATTTCAAGAAAAACTAGAAAAATGTTTTTGCTAACAAAAACTAAGCGTCCCAAAAAGGTTCACTGCAATATAATATACAGTAGAAAAAGGTTTTTGAAAACAAAAACATGCAGTGCTGAGAGAAGAAGTGAAAGTTAAGCAGACAGTGTGGAAGTTCATGCATTAACATAAGAAAAATTTAAGCTTTATTTTGTTTTCTATGGTCATAAATTGCGAAAAGTTAATTGAATAAATGCTCTGGCTAAGAATGCATAAAGCATCAATACTTATAATAGGTCGAAAGTTACACCATAAAACTACTTAATTAAAGAGTAACAGTGCTTTATAAATGCCATATATCTATTTACATTTTAGAAAAAGGCATAGTAAAATGTGAGCCTTTAGAAAGGCAAGAAGTTTATGACACAATGCTTTGAACACATCTATCTGGTAAATCTGACCAGCTATCTAGACTCTTCACATAAGGTTTCCCAATACCTCTGAATACATTGTAAATCTCTAAAAGCAAGAATAAAATAGATATAAGGCAAAAACACAAAATCGGCTATTTGATGAATCCAGTTTGATCCATAAAAGGGGGGTGGGGGGGTGGGGGGGGGTGGGGGGGCAGGGGGTAAATCTGACCAGCTATCTAGACTCTTCACATAAGGTTTTCCCAATACCTCTGAATACATTCTAAAACTCTAAAAGAATAAAAGAGATAAAAGGCAAAAACACAAAATCGGCTATTTTATGACTCCAGTTTGACCCATAAGGGAGGATCCGGGGGTAAATCTGACCAGCTATCTAGACTCTTCACATAAGGTTTCCCAATATCTCTTAATACATTCTAAAACTCTAAAAGCAAGAATAAAGGAGATAAGAGGCAAAAACACAAAATCGGCTATTTTATGACCCCAGTTTGACCCATAAGGGGGGGTCCGGGGGTAAATCGGACCAGCTATCTAGACTCTTCATATATGGTTTCCCAATACCTCTTAATACATTCCAAAGCTCTAAAAGCAAGAATAAAGGAGATAAAAGGCAAAACACAAAATTGACTATTTTATGACCCCAGTTTGACCCATAAGGGGGGATGCGGGGGTAAATCTGACCGGCTATCTAGACTCATCACATAAGGTTTCCCAATAGCTCTTAATACATTCTAAAACTGTAAAAGCAAGAATAAAGGAGATACAAGGCAAAAACACAAAATTGGCTATTTTATGACCCCAGTTTGACCCATAAGGGGGGATCCAGGGGTAAATCTGACCTGCTATCTAGACTCTTCACATATGGTTTCCCAATACCTCTTAATACATTCTAAAGCTCTAAAAGCAAGAATAAAGGAGATAAAAGGCAAAAACACAAAATCAGCTATTTTATGACCCCAGTTTGACCCATAAGGGAGGGTCTGGGGGTAAATATGACCGGCTATCTAGACTCTTCACATATGGTTTCCCAATACCTCTTAATACATTCTCAAGCTCTAGAAGCAAGAATAAAGGGGGAAAAGATGAAACTGGCTATTTTATGACCCCAGTTTGACCCCTACAGGGGGGTCGGGGAGGGGGGGGGGAATTCGACTTGCCTTCTAGACTCTCCACATATGGTTTCCTACTACCTCCCAATACATTTTATGGCTCTAAATGCAATACTTAAGAAGATAATAGGGGGGTTCACATGAATTTTAAGCTTTCTGATTGGTACCTGTGAGAAAATCACTCATAAATCGGTCAATTTTCATCGGATTGCTCCCAAAATCTAATCAGCTCACGTTTTTGATAGTATAAACATGTGTATGAAGTTACAAGCCTCTGCGGTCAGTAGATTTTCCTGAACTGCGATGACGGGCGGGTGTACCCAAAAAAACTATTTTTTGATCATGTGACCTTGATAGAGATCAAATTTAAGCATGTGGAAAAATTTTCCCACGCCTAAGGTATATAACTGCCAAATATGGTTAAAAAGCTTGCAATAATAAGGGAGATATTCAAGGGAGACCATAATGCGGCGGCGAGGAAACTGATGCAAAACCAAATAAGCGCCCTTTCAGGGACACTTAATTACAAAGCTTTAATTTGACACTCTTAGTTTCTGGAGAGTTCCTCGATATCTCAAGATGATACAATTTCAATATGGCTTTTATCTTTTGAACCATTTTAGACTTTATATCCATCATATGGTTAAACATTGCAAAGTGACAGTTGGCGTTTTACGTCCCATTCAACAGTCAAGGGACTAAACATTGCAACATAAGGCTTCTTGTTATTAATAACTACATCATTCAAAACACATAACTGCTCGATTTTTCTGTGCTAAGGTGAACTGCAAGGGACCAGAATGACACTTCCACTTAACCCCTCAAAGACCTTATCTTTCGACTAGCAGTCAACGGCAACACATATTCTACAGTGACATGTCTGCCGGCTAGCAGTTGACACCCCCATATGATATGCTAGCTTTCCCTCAGTACTGTAGAATTAAACATCTTGGTATACTTAAATACCTTATTTAAGGGATTATGTACAAGGAGGTTATGGATAACGCAAGACACTTGTGGTATGTGTTTTGGCAACTTAAACTTTCTGTAAGCTCTTTATCCTGGATTTTCCTTCAGTATAGTAAAATACTGTTCCCTTGGTTGTGTAGGGGTTAATCAGTAATTCTAGAAGACCGGGCATATATTAATGAAAAAAAATTATTATTCACTTCTATTAGGGAAATGAATTCTGAAGCTACACTTCCTTTCAGCAGATCCCGATGCTGACAGATTCACAGTAAAACAAGACCACTACCGTGGTGTGTATCTCCCGTTGAGCATTAAAGGGGAAGAAATACCTTTTCTGAGATATTCAAAATTTTTCATTTTCCGCTAAATTCCAAGATGGCCACCAAAAGTGGCGAAAACTTACATTTTTCCCCTAGGCACAGAGTACTGTTGTACTACCCTGGGGGTCAAAAATTCGCTCGAAATCGCTCTATCTCTTACCATTTCGAAGATACTTTCAATGTTTTATTTTCCGCTAAAATCCAAGATTGCCGCCAAAAGTGGTGAAAACTGAAATTTTTCCCCTTTGCATAAGACACTCTTGTACTACCCTGTGGGTCAAGTAAAAAAAGTTCGCTTCAAATGGCTCTATCTCGTACGGTTTTCGACATATTCACACTTTTTCATTTTCCGCTAAAATCCAAGATGGCTACCAAAAGTGGTGAAAATTGAAATTTTCCCATTTGTATAGGATACTCTTGTACTACCCTGCGGGTCAAAAAGTTCGCTTGAAATCGCTCTATTTCATACATTTTTTCGACATATTCACACTTTCTCATTTTCGCTAAAATCCAAGATGACCGCCAAAAGTGGTGAAAATTGAAATTTTCCCCTTTGAATAAGATACTCCTGTACTACCCTGCTGCTCAAAAATTCGCTCGAAATCGCTCTATCTCTTACGGTTTTCGAGATATTCACACTTTTTCATTTTCCGCAAAAACCAAGATGGCCGCCAAAAGTGGCGAAAAATGAAATTTTTCCCTTTGGAATAGGATACTGTTCTACTATCCTGCGGGTCAAAAATTCGCTCGAAATTGCTCTATCTCTTACGGTTTTCGAGATATTCACAGTTTTTCATTTTCTGCAAAAATCCAAGATGGCCGCCAAAAGTGGCGAAAATTGAAATTTTTCCCCTTGGCATAGGATACTCTTGTACTACCCTGTGGGTCAAAAATTCATTCGAAATCGCTCTATCTCTTACGGTTTTCGACATATTCACACTTTTTCATTTTCCGCTAAAATCCAAGATGGCCGCCAAAAGTGGCGAAAACTGACATTTTTCCCCTAGGCACAGAATACTGTTGTACTACCCTGCGGGTCCAAAATTCGCTCGAAACCGCTCTATCTCTTACCATTTCGAAGATATTTTCAATGTTTTATTTTCCGCTAAAATCCAAGATGGCCGCCAAAAGTGGCGAAAACTGAAATCTTTCCCCTTTGCATAAGACACTCTTGTGCTACCCTGCGGGTCAAAAAAGTTCACTCCAAATCGCTCTATCGTTTTCGAGATATTCACACTTTTTCATTTTCTGCCAAAATCCAAGATGGCCACCAAAAGTGGCGAAAATTGAAATTTTTCCCCTTTGCATAGGATACTCTTGTACTACCCTGCGGGTCAAAAAGTTCGCTTGAAATCGCTCTATTTCATACAGTTTTCGAGATATTCACACTTTTTCATTTTCCGCTAAATCCAAGATGGCCCCTCAAAGTGGCGAAAATTGAAATTTTTCCCCTTGGCATAGGATAATCTTGTACTACCCTGTGGGTCAAAAAGTCGCTCGAAATCGCTCTATCTCTTATATTTGAGAGAAATTGTGTAGCTGCAATACTTTTGAAGATATAAGCCATTTACTCATTATGGTTATCATTAAAAATTGACAAAGTAACTATTACTCACTTAGCTATGGAGATACACTTCCAAACTACTGACCATGTTGTAGCTGTGGAGAAAGTAGCTGAACAACATATTGGAACAAAATACTCTAAATGCAATAGTTTGAGAGTTATAAGTCATATAATTATATTAGGTAAAATTGCTATTACTCACTCAAAAATAGTCCAAAGTTCACCAAACCCAAAAAATATTGAAGAGTGTAAAAATTCATTAGGACAAGTAATTTACCAAAAATGTGTAACTGTAGTAGTTTCAGAGAAAACTGCATGACCCACGCACGCACGCACACACATGGTGGCGAGCCGGGCAGGAGATAAAAAACAGATGATGGCAGTAGATGTAGTGCTTCCTTTTGTCAGATCATAACTGCAAAAAAAGCATCACTGTGACAGATATCTAGGATCACCAGCAGATGCAATGCTGTCTTCATTTTTAAGCGCGAGCTGTAGCAAGGTTCTGCTTCCAGGAATCACTTTTTTTCCCGCTTTTTTTTTATTTATTTTTTTTTTTTTTGGTCTCCACACTTTCATGAATTGTGATGAGGTGATGAGTATCTCTCTGTTCACTGAAGTTAAGTGGCAATGGGCTATGTTATTACTGGGATGGGTGACACTACTCGTTCTCTGATGGATTTACGGCTCACGCTAGTACATCGAAACCCTTTTCGGCCTTGCTTCTACCAGAACTACTGGCCTATGGGATCTGATACGGCCATTTAGAAACCATGTTAAAAAGATGTCGGATAACTGATCAGACCTGGTGAAAATGTGATGCAAGGAGTTATTTCAAATGATACAAATGACAAAAAAAAATCTGGTATTGACCAATAAAAATTGGCCATAAAGAGGTGTGGTCAACTTTATATTTTACTAGTAGCAGTGATGGGACTATACAATAATGTAATTTTCTTTATTTTTGAGCAATGTTAAGACACTGAGGTAATTTACCCAAAACCCCCACAGTCTGAACTGATGGAATCTGATAACCACATAATGAAGCTATGTTTATTTAACACAGACACATTTCAATAGACATTTTCTGGAATTAATGTCAGTTTCTCATATGGTAGCTCATTTTAGAAACATAAGAAAGCTCTCAGATGAAACCTTGTACTCCCCTTAGTCTTTAATTCATTAAGACAGACTATATAAGCATTTTTACTGAAATTTCTAACACAAGTGGCTCACTTAAGACCTTTGCACTTATACGATGCAGTACGATTTTTACTACATGCTATGCAGGTGGATTTTTTTACCTTTAAAATAATCATATTGAATTGAACATCTAATACCCCACAGTACATTTTCACACCCCGTACCTTTACATGCATTTAATCTCTCCAGAATGAAGAGGCTCGGCCAGTGTCCCTTTTATAATACTTACTCCCCCTTTCAATTAATTAACTTCTGACTGCGTTGTTTCTACATATATTGTCACAGACCTAACATGATATCCCTTTCCCCATTATAAGTACTTAATCCCACTGCAAACAAGACCCTTGTCCAGTGTGTCCCTTTTAGAAGTACTGGTAATTGCAATCCTCATTCAGTTAAACCCTTTTATGTGTCTATAATAGTTTTTAGTTGCCGCACCGCACATATGTACAAGCATTGAACTACTTTCCTTATTTCTATTTTTATTGTGCCAGTGTAGAGTGTAGAAATAAAGTCCGAGGGCGAGTACTTTATGACCTCTATAAAAGGATGGTACTTCCGGTGGATAATGGACGAGCGCAGAGCGCTCGTCTATTATGTCAGAAGTTCCGTCCTTTTATAGAGATCATAAAGTACGAACCTGAGGACTTTATTTCTATTATAAAGACCGGTTTCATTTATTAATCCATAAATATTACTGTAAATATGTTTCTATACACACCTACTTGTCGCACTATATTTTGTCTGTATCGTTTGTTTCTCTATTATCGGCGATCGTCCATTGATTGCCTCAGATAAATGTACGCAAAAATATGCGCACTGCATTGTTTTGTGTAGTCTGCACACTTCCGGTCTTTATAATGGGCTTTAATGGTTTTACTTGTTGCTAAACTTTTATGCTGACAATACAGGACATGTTACAAGAAACTTTTTACAAGACAGTTTATTTTTAATTAAAAGGCTGAGTTCTTCAATGAGGAAAGCATATATACCTCATTGAGTAGGTCTCTGCTCATTCGAATTCCCTGTGAAAGTAGAAATCAATATCAAGTCCTGAGAAAGACCTTTCCACTATAAGACTAAGAAATCCAAAATTCACCAGGAAACTAAAATTCGCCACCTCTAAAACCTTAGTTAATTATACAAAGAAAATGATGTTTTGTCTTAAACTTGGTATATTTCAGTTCAAAAAGCCTTAATTTACTACTATACATTCAACAAATGTCACCTCAATTCATTATTTTTATTAGTATTTCCACTTGTGGCGAATTTTAGATTTTTTACTCTACCTAAGGAAGTCCTGGTAAAGTCGGCATATTTTTGCCTGGTCGTTTGAGGCTTCACTTAACTGGCTGCAGGTGTACAGTAGAACCTTCTTCACTTATTTGCGGTAACATTGTCAACTTACTTTCATTCCCGATGCTTCACAAGAAAATAATTATTCTCTTTTAGTATAATTAAATAAATCATACACTTAAAATCTGTCATGTTAGAGTAAAGGTATTTCCACAACATAAGCTGGAAAAAGGTGGCCATCTAGATAAGGTTAGAATAGGAAGTAGTCTTTTTAGGCTTGGGTACTCATTAAACATTAATATGATCCAACATTCTCTTTTTTGGGGATGAATTTGAATAATATTCTATCAATCAGTGCTGTACCTCATCAGACTTGACATATTAGCAGGGAATAATATACATAATACAACACATCAGACAAATCTGTTCAATATGGGGGAGAAAATGACCAAAAGATGGAGAAACTTTGAATGCAAAGACTGAAAAAAAAAAATTTAGGGACTGTAGTAAATTTTGACCTCATTGCACCTATAATATCAAATGATATTTACAGAGAATACTGTGGCTTACCATATAGTAAAAAATCTTTCTGGGCATCTTATGAGAGGACTAGATTGGGCCAACTCGGCGCCAACATATCCCCAGACAGGTCATCACTCACGCCACAGGTTTTGATCGGGAATTTTTTAAAGCATAATTACCCATTATTATATGAACTTCAGCACATCAATCTACTCTGTTTGTATCTTCCCAAGAAGATGGTGTATCCCCAGACGCCGAATACATAACTCAAATTATATTTTCAATCTTCCTGCAATGATAACTCTAAACCTATTTTCAAAGTATTTATTAATAAATGATTGATGATTGAATGTCCATTCTAAAATAATAATCCCAAAAGAGCATATCTCTTTCTATATTTGTTGACAAATAAAATATTATTTTTAACTCAACATCATACTTTTCAATCTTCCTGCAATGATAACTCTTAACCTAATTTCAAAGTATTTAAATGATTGATGATTGAATGTCCATTCTAAAATTCATAATCCCAAAAGCGCATATCTGTTTCTATATTTGTTCACAAATAAAATATTATTTAAAAAAAAATTATTTATGTTATTATTTTATTATATTATTTATAGAATTTGTAAATTGTTTTCAGTTATTCATTTCCTCTATTCCTATATATGTGGTCCATATATATGGGTGTACGGAACTTTGCCCTTCAGGTACTTTGCCCTTCAGGTACGTTGCCCTTCGGAACTTTGCCCTTCAGGTACTTTGCCCTTCACTAAATATGAGGGGTAGGAACTTTGCCCTTCACTAATTAAAAATGCCCTTCACATGTAAAAACCTTTACTGGGAGTAATAGCACACTTTAGTACTATACAGTACTATACTGGGAATGAATCACCACAGGAAATGTAATGCCCTTCACATTCAAAAAAGTTTTATTAGGATTACTTGCATACTACATAAAATCCAGAAATACATTCACTGTAAGTATTGACAATTATTAGTGTTAATTGCATACAGATAATAAAACAGCTACATGGGGTACTCATTAAGTACAGTTAAGTATGAAGCACTAAACACTATTTAAAACACTTTTACATGACACAAACCTTTTCAACATAACAACAATAAGCACTAAATATCAACATAAAGCACTGTAGGTACTAGGTATAAACATAGCTGTTAACACTATAACTACATAAAATACTACATAAAATACTGATTTATTGTAAAAAATATCACCATAAAGCACTGTAGGTAATAACTGTAACTACATGATAAATTGCATACTACATATACAGTCTGAGAATTGTTTTGTAACTGTAGGCACTGTTATTATGTCCAGTTCTTCTAACCCAGTCTAATAGTGTGGCCCACAGCATACATAATCATATTACCAGTATCTTTAATTCATAATGAATTTTCAGTTGTCTTTATGTAATTTAAGTTAATTTGTAAAGTTGTCATACCCTTACAATAAGTGCTTTTTATTATTTTTAATATGTGTAATTAAGCTTAAATGGATCTAATTTGTGGATCAACAAACTGATTCTACATACTACATAAGACACAACTATGTACAAGCCCTTCATATTTTTAAGAACATTTGTTGGGATTAATTGTAGATCTTAATTGCATACTATACAGAGGCCCTTCATATTTTAACAAAGTTTAATTAGGATAAATTGCATACTACATAAATTATTGAATTGAATAATACATAAAACTGGATTATTGATTGTCTAGAATAATAGCCTTCAATTATGTAATCATATGATAGATAGATAGATAGATAGATATTTTATTTTTGTGTCACATGTTCATACAAATACAAAAATACAGTTTTCAAAAGGCGAACGTAAGAACATCCAGCCTGTAAAGGCTTATGAGACACAGTAATAAACTCAAACAATTGTTGGTAAGAATATTTATCTTACAAATTACACTGCAGTACATATTTTGCGGTCATATTCACAATAGCTGGGTTACTAAGAAGTACTTCAAGTTTACTAATATCATCAAGAGACTGAAAATTTTCCTGTATTTCATTAGCTTTTGAGAGCAAGTTAATCCTTTCTATTGAAAATTTTTGACAATGTAACATCAAATGTATTTCATCATCAACACTGCCACTATTACACCTTTGACATATTCTTTGGCTTTTGGGTATACCCCTATAGCGTCCACTTTCAATTCTGATTTTAATAAAAGTTGAACTTCTGAGTTTAGCAATGATGGAACGATAACTTTTACATTGGCAGCAAGGGATATAGCTCTTTTCCTTTAAATCCAAAACGGAGACAAATTCCTTATACTGTTTCAATCTTGTGGTGTTTTCTAAAGACCTAGACAAACTATCTTTAAAGGTGTTCAAAAGTGATGACCTTATTTTTTCATATATTTGACTGAAAGGTAATTTTCTTTCATTATCAGTATCAAATACTGAAGCCATATTAGAATTTACAAACATACTTTGGATACTTTTTTTCCATTGTGTCTTGTCCAGGTTATAAATTTGTCTGGGTAGTCTTTCACTCGGAAGATTAACTATATGGTACCAAAGTCTAATCATTTCTAATTTTTGACGTATATTCGGGGGTGTCCATCCCAGTTCAAGATATAGGAAAGGAATCGGTGTCTGTCGACCAACGCCAAGAAATGTTTGCATTGCCCTATGCTGAATTACATCGCACTTTGTATATAAAGGGCCTCCCCATACACCTGCTCCATAATCCATGATTTTACAAACTGTTGTATCATATATTCCCTTATACACATCAGATGGAAGTCCATTTACTTTAAAATATTTATGGACTAAGTTACCCAGTGATCTACTGCTAGCATTAGCCAAAGTGTTTACACTTGCAGTGTAGTTTAGACAGTAATTAAGTTCAACACCAAGATATCTATATTTTTGTACCTTTTCGATATTTTTTTCTCCAAATTTAAATTTAAAATCACTTTCTGGTTCTGTCATCTTTCGGAAATGTATGATTTGCGTTTTAGAACAGTTTATGTTTAGCTGCCATTTTTGACACCACAGATGGACAGTATCTAACATCTTCTGAAGATATTCTTCAGTTTCAGAGATTAAAACTATATCATCTGCATACAATAAAACAGATACCATCTTGTTGCCAATCTTCACACCACAATTCAATTCATTGATTTCGGTAGCTAAATTATTCACAAACAAATTGAATAATGTTGGTGATAATGTATCACCTTGACGAACACCAATACTAGAACCAAACCAATTTGTCAAATGATTATGCAGTTTTACACAGATTTGAAGGTTAGTATACATAGCTTTAAGGATTTGTAAGAACTTCCCATCTATACCATAATGCAACAATCTGAACCACAGTAAATCTCTATTTACAGTGTCGAATGCCTTTGAGAAATCTATAAAACAGGCAAATGTTGATTTATTACTTTTCTTTTTCATTTTTATAATAGTACTCAGTGTATAAATGTGTTCAGTACAAGATCTCATTTTTCGAAAACCATTTTGTTCTTCACAAAGCACATTATTTTTGTCTAAGTAATTGACCAATCTTAAATTCAGTACAGTGGAAAAGATCTTTGACACAGTGGAAATCAATGAAATTCCGCGACAGTTTGTAGGTATTCTTGGGTCTTTACCTGGTTTTGCAATAGGACTGATTAATGTTTGCGACCATATATTTGGCACCATACCATGATGGAAACATTTGTTATATAAAACACGTAAAATATCTGCAATATTTTCACATTTTAAAACCTCATTTGGAATATTATCAATGCCAACTGCTTTGCCATTTTTTGCTAATCTTAGAGCAATATCAATTTCTTCCTTTGTTAGGTCACGATTGAGATCGTCATTTATGCGATTACTTTCATTTGAACTATTTGTATTCATATTTGTAAAAAGACCTCTATACTCGTTGTCCCATCTGTTAAGGGTAGCCTTCACATTTGAAACAAAATTATTGGAGGTATTGTTATTTAGATTAACATCCTCAAATAATCGTTTATAGTCTGCCTCCCATTTCTGAAAGATTTCAGTGATATTAGATGAAATTTTACCATCACTTAAGATAACTTCATGGGGAATGCTACTTTTTTTATTTTTAGGGCCCAAGTTTGAGATTTCATCCCAAAACATTTTTGGATTATTTGTTTTAAGCTCAGTTAGCTTAGATTGATATAAAGATAAGTATTTACGCTTTTCTTTTCTGTATGCTTTATCGAATAATTTTCGCGTTTGAAAAAATATATGACGTAATTTTGAACCCTTACCTCCTGTTCTTCTACATTTGATGTAAATTCTTTCAGCACTTCGTGCTTGTTGAAAAAGTGTTTTAAGACTGTCATTCCACCATGGCTTTTTAAAACTAGTACGTAATTTCTTGGCATTGCACTCGTAAATTTTCAAAGTTTTATCCATCTGATTATGTAAAACATTTACAAATTCTGAATATATTGAGTCAAGCTCTTCTTGAGAGTTAACTCGAGTCTCAATTTTATTAATAATATTTCTAAATGCGTGTGAACATCGTTCATTTGAAAACATATCCACCTTGACCTTTTCCATTTTATATCGTTTCTGAATCATATTTGGTTGTTTAAGATTTACAGTAAATTTTTTAGGTTCAGTTTGGTCACATTCATTACTATATCTATTATACGGAGATAAATTTAAACTACAGGTGAGTATGGAGTGGTCCGGAAGTGCACTCATTTCACTTGATTGGTAATCAATACTACTAGTTACATCCTTCATTGTAACTACGCTGAAGTTATTTATATACTGAAGTAAATCGTATGGTACACACATATAGTCTACAACTGCACAGCCTTTACAAGATATTGAGGTGTAGTTATCTTTTGATTCCTGGAATCTACCATTTAGAACACAAAATTTTGAGTCATTTAGAAAATTCAAAAAGGGCTCGTGATTTTTCTTTGTGTTGTCAATATACTTGCGTTTAATAACAATTTCCAAACTTTCATCAAAATCTTGTAAACTACCAATTCTAGCATTAAAATCTCCCATTATTATACACGGACATTGACCATCACAGAACATATACACATTTGTAAGCAGAGAATCAAAAAATTCCTGTGATAAGTTTCCCTTAGAGGAGCTGGGGGGTGGACAGTAACAACTACATATCATTATATCTTCATATTCTCCATCTTTATTTTTGAGTTTTAGCCATAATATACCCTCCACTGAGGTGTCAAGTGTTTCTACTTCAAAATTATTGCAAATATCATTTTTAATCAAAAAGCCAACTCCCCCAGAACCCCTTGTAGCACGTTTGTCAAGAGTAAGTCTGTTTTTTCCAAACCATGTGTACCCATCAATGGAAATTACTTTATGTTCAGTCAAAAATGTTTCACAAAGAGAAAGTATATCAAAGTCAAGATGTTCAACAAGATACTTTTTGAGGTCTGTTGTTTTACCTGACCATCCATTCACATTCCAGTGAGCGATTGTCCACTGTAAAAAGTTGACTGTATAAGTCCATTTTGTATGTTAGCTTGGCTCTGTACAAAGTCATTACCATTTCCACCTGTAGCTTGACCATCTATTGCAGTAGAGTTAGCAGATAGATAGTTCATCATACTGTGGGACTGGCCCTGGGCTGGTAAAACATCATTTGGTCCCCTGTTGGAGTTTGTTCCTTGTAGATGTTGACTGTGTGTAGTGTACTGGTAAGCAGCTGCACCAACTTGGACTGGCTGTTGCTGCTGCATTGCGACCATCGGCATTGTGTCGGGCACTGAATTTGACATGCTAGTTTCATGAAAGGTTTCTTGTCTCCACGGGGGAGGAGTCTTTTGGGTTGGTTGGACTCTGTGGTAACTTCCTGGACGTGGTGGTAGTTGCCCATTTTGGCTTACATTCCTTGCCCTTACCCCATTGTGTGGGCTTCTATTTTCTGGCACTTTTACATCAGTAACAGCAGACTCATGTTGCACTTTGTTTGGGCCAATATTTGCTTTTGTTGGCTTTATATAGTCCTCATTTTGTTTCACAATACGGCCGTTACCGGTTATTTTATAAGTAGTTCCCTGTGGGATCTCAGCAAGCACAGTTCTGAAGTTTAGATCCATAAGCCTTTCAAGGTGTGTTTTTGACGACCTGACAAACACTCTTTCAAAGCCCTGTGTCCTTTTCAGAATAGTCTTGTTTTTCAGAAGCATTATTTTATCAGCTGTTGATCTGAGTTCCACTTTCAAAATTCCACTTTTCCCATTTCGCCTGGGTGTTCTAAGTGTATTCACTATCATTTCACGGTCACCTCCTAACACCTGGATAAGTTTCACAGCCCAATAGTAATCATTCCCAGTCTCATGTGGCGGATTGATTGCAACTAAAGTGACCTCCGGATTGAACTCTTCTTGCACCTTAGAACTAATTTCATAAAGTATCATGGACTGAAACAATAGAACTGCCACAACAGTAAGAAACCAGTTATGGGTTTACCAGTCTCTCATTCATTCACCATCCATTTCCCTTTTCACCTCAATAGCCAATTCAACAAAAGGTCTGTCACCCATAGAAATGTATTGTGGGGATTAACTTGGACAACAGTCTTTTTGTTGGGCTTGACATGCATTATACAGTTATATATTATACATACTTGGCTTCCTCAACAAAATAAACACAGTATCTCATTCATTCACCATCCATTTCCCTTTTCACCTCAATAGTAAATTCAACAAAAGGTCTGTCACCCATAGAAATGTATTGTGGGGATAAACTTGGACAACAGTCTTTTTGTGGGGCTTGAAAACAACTCGTTTACACACATGAATGGACAATATTTATAATTTAAATTTTTTTTCATGTGAAGGGCATTTTTAATTAGTGAAGGGCAAAGTACCTACCCCTCAAATTGAGTGAAGGGCAAAGTACCTGAAGGGCAAAGTTCCGAAGGGCAACGTACCTGAAGGGCAAAGTACCTGAAGGGCAAAGTTCCCGGCATATGCAACCTAAATATGTGACACAATCTCAGTTCTGACTCCCCTTTGTGTTATATGATGAAGCCCACCACCTCCTACCCCACCCCTCTCCCCTTCTCCACACCTCTCTCACTATTACACAAGATCTGCAACCCCATTGAGTTCTTTGTTTCTCATTTGATATCACTAAATACCTTTGTTTATTTAGTGTCACTCAATATAGCTGGAGGTCCCAGAGGTGGGTGGGGGATGTGGGTTGGGACTACAGCATAAATGGTAAACAAACAATCTGATATATATCAAAGGGGTAATCAAATACAAAAAGAATTGAGAATTTTAAGTATGTGATTATCAACTGAAATGAGTTCATAACTGTAGGAGCTGTGTCAAAATTAACTGAGGCAAGTTGAATAAAACTGGGCTAGTTGAGGGTTAAAAATCCCCTAGTTTTACTACATAAGGATATACTTTTATTAATATTGGGACTTAAAGCTCACCAGAAAATAACAGTGTCCATTTTGCCTACTTGAATATGTTTAACCAGTTTCATTTTAAAGAGTTAAAAACTCAGCAAGCAGAGGTACAACACACAAAAATAAGTTCTTAAAAGACTAAGATAGCCATAACATCATTAATATTCAAAATTTAAAGAGACAGGCACTTCCTTTTAAAAATTCAAAGATTTCAGCTCTATGACCCACATAGTTTGACAGTTACAGGGCTTTAAAGTGGCATAATGTCCATAAATTGGGTTTCTGTGGGCATTTTACAATTGTTAAAGAGACCTTAGCAATTAAACTACAGATCTGAAACTTTTTGGGGGACATACATAACAAACAAAAATTAGATATAATACAGTTTAAGACTTGTCACACTAAGCATTTCCAAATTACAGGGCAAAATACAGTAGAAAATGTCAAAAAAGGTCACTTGGATGAGTGTCTATGGTCGTCATACACAGGTTCAATGTCTACTACAGGCCTTGATGTTCGGTATATGGAAAAAGAAGACGCTTAATAATGTATTCCTAGTTGAGATTTCAGCCCTGTCAGTCACATAGTTTAACAGTCAGAGGGCTGAAAAGTGGCAAAAAGTCCAAATATTGGGTCTCTGTGGGCCTTTTAGAGACCTCAATGTGACCTTCAAATTGAAGCTTCAGACTTAAAATCTTTCACAATCAGAGATTATACATAGAATGTATATCTAATATAGTTTGAAACTTCTCAGACTTACCATTCCAAGTTACAAGGCAAAATATGTAAAAAATGTCTAAAAAGGGTCACTCGGGTGAGTATCTATGGTCGTCATACACAGGTTAAATATCTACTAAAGGCCTTGATGTTCAGCACATGTAAAAAGAACATAATAATATATTCCCAGATGAGATTTCAGCTCTATCAGTCACATAGTTTAACAGTCACAGGGCTTAAAAGTGGCAAAAAGTCCAAATATTGGGTCTCTGTGGGCCTTTTAGAGACCTCAATGTGAACTTTAAATCAAAGCTTCAGATTTAAAATCTTTCACAATCAAAGGTTACACATAGAATGTATATCTAATACAGTTTGAAACTTCTCAAGACTTATCATTTCCAAGTTACAGGGAAAAATATGTGAAAAATGTCTAAAAAGGGTCACTCGGGTGGGTGTTATGGTCCTCACACACAGGTTAAATGTCTACTTAAAGCCTTTATTTCTGGCACATGTAAAAATGACATAATGATATATTCCCAGGTGAGATTTCAGCTCTATCAGTAACATAGTTTAACAGTCACAGGGCTTAAAAGTGGCAAAAAGGCAAAATATCGGGTCTCTGTGGGCCTTTTAGAGACCTCAATGTGACCTTCAAATCAAAGCTTCAGACTAAAAATCTTTCACATTCAAAGGTTACACATAGAATGTATATCTAATACAGTTTGAAACTTCTCAGACTTAGCATTTCCAAGTTACAGGGAAAAATATGTGAAAAATGTCTTATAAGGGTCACTCGGGTGGGTGTTTATGGTCCTCACACACATGTTAAATGTCTATTAAAGGCCTAAATTTTGGGGCAGATATAAGAAAACACATAGATATATTCTCAGATGATATTTAACTTAGATGAGAGACATAGTTTGAAAGCTACAGTGCTCGAAAGTGGCAAAAAGTGCATAAATTGGGTCTCTGTGGGCACTTTTGAGACCTTAAGTCGACCCCTTTGGGTAAACCTACAGCCCTAAAATTTTCTACAGACAAGGATTACATATCAAAGTTATACCTAGTGCAGTTTGAGACTCATCAGAGTTACCACTTCCAAATTATAGGGCAAAATATGTGAAAAATATAGCAAAAAATCCCTAAGTGGGGGTCTTTATGGGCCTCAAACACAATTTTCTCCTCAACTTAAAGTCGTGATTTTCGGCACATGTACTAAGAACATATTAATGTGTTCTCAGGTGAAATTTCAGCCAGCTGAGCATCATAGTTTGTGACCTAGAGGGCTCTTAGTGGCCAAAAGTGCAATTTCTGACCTTAAGGTGGCCATAAGTTCTCTTTTATTGGGAGTTTAAGGTCACCTTAAAATAGGGATCTTCCTTTGGACACCCTTAACATGTGTACCAAGTTTGAAAAAAAAATATTAATTTGTTTTTGAGTTATCGCGTCCACAAGGAAATTTCTACGGCGGCGGCGGCGGCGCGACGGACCTGAATCCAATATATCCCCGACTTTCGTCTGGGGATATAAATATATGTTGTTTGAATATCAAAATGTTCATAAAAACAACCGGAAACCGTTGTGGGAAGGTGGGAAGGGAAATGAACCAGTCATATTGTAGTTTTGGATATAATACACGTCTGAACAGAAGACATTCTGCTGTATTTGTAACTGGTTTTTACACCACTCTGTGGGTGTATTTTGTGTACTGTCTTACCCCTAGTATCATTGTTGATAAACACTTTTCCAACATGACCATATCCCACCTAACAGTATTTTATTATGCAGTAAGGCCATATTAAGCTTAATCTCTAGGGACCAACAAGTACAAGTACTTTCACAGGGAAGTCCAGAAAACAGATTAAATATTTACACTAAAGAGCCCCCATAGTCTACATACAATTGTTTATAGCTTACGATATACGACAGTCGGTTTGAGATTTTTGTCACACAATTTTTCTGTCAACATCCATCCAACTTTCTTAAAAAAATACTACTGTTGTAAATCAGGCATGAGGTGTTGCAAATTGTATTCGGACACAAACAACAAACATAAAGGACGAGGGTGAAAATCCCTGTCAAAAATTGACCATCCTATGTCGTAAGCCGCATATCTGTGTAGATACACTAAAGTCCAGTTTAATGATTTCAACTTACAAGTAAATCCTACGAAACAGAACTCCACTTAAAGGCATTGGCTTGTCACCTACACATCTATATATGTAATTTTATAGCACTCACAGTCATCCCTGAACTTAGGCTCTGCATTTGGTCCCACACGAGCAAAGGTTCTGACTAACTCCAGGTGAACACCATGCTGGTCCTGATAGATTGGGTCATCCATGAACGACTGCAACTGCATGTACACTTTGTCCAATATCTGAAAATAAACAAACATATATGACACAATAATGATAGCATGTGAATATTTTTGTTTCTTGAGAAAAAGCAGGTCTTTTCAGAATTACCTTTGAGACACATTTAGTGAGAAGCTTTGATCTCAAATAGTTTAATCTAACCTTATTTTTTCGGGCGTTTAGACTACTATATAGACTACATTGACCAATTTTATCCATGGCTGAGGAGATCAAAAATACAATCACATTATTTGATTCTGATATTTCAAAAACAATTCAGGGAGGACTGTCAGGCTGTCTTACTTTAAACTTTCACAAATTGGCTTTCTGTGAGCTTCCAATTTTAGAAGAAGAGTGGAATCAGATCATATTTACGTAATTTTGTTACATCAGGATGATATTTACAACATGACCTTTATATGACACAAGTGCCATTTTTATTGTAAAATTTGATGTTTTCATGTTGTTAAAGTTTCAATATCACTCCTGCACATCAAGAGATTGTATATCAGGCAGCCAAATTACACTGGATTATGTTCAAATAAAATGTCTAATTGAGATAGTCAAGTATATAAAATTAATTAGTTCTTTTCAAAATAAAGGAAAATGAAGTTAATATTATTTAGTCCAAGATGGCTGTCTTATCTTTATGAATAGTACAGGAATGAATGATTTTTGCAGTCCTGGCCACTAAGGAGCAAAATGATGTGTTTCCTGCAAAGATGGAGTAAATAAAATTCCCCTTTGCCTGCAAACTGGGATGCTAAAAATAATGAATGGCAATGTTTGGCAACTGCTCCAAAATATTCTAACCAAAAATTTTTCAGAGCAGCACATGACTTAACAAACAAACATGACTGGTCCCGAATTCTGCACAAACATCACTTGAACCCTTTTTATATCACAGCCCTTAAGGGCTGTCGGGGTATTTTTTTCACCCAGAGTGTCCAGATGGGGGGGCAGGCATTCGGGCGGGTGGGCAGGCGACGGGAAAAAGTTTGTCCGGGCTGTATCTCAGAGACTGTAAGGTGTAGGACATTCATACTTGGTAGGGACATTAGTTAGGGGGTGTAGGTGTACAACGTCATGGTCTAATCTTGATTTGACCTTTAACCTTGCCACAGTGACCTTGAGTTTGAAAATCTTGTTCGGGCTACATCTCTGCAACCGTAAGGTGTAGGAAGTTGATACTTGGCAGGGACATTAGTTAGGGGTTGTAGGTGTGCAACGTCATGGTCTGACCTTGATTTGACCTTTGACCTTGCCGTAGTGAACTTGACCTATAAAATCTTGTCTGGGCTATATCTCAGAAACTGTAAGGTGTAGGAAGTTGTTACTTCGTAAGGACATTGGATAGGGGTGTAGGTGGGCAAAGTCATGGTGTGACCTTCATTTGACCTTGCCGTAGTGACCTTGACCTGTAAACCTTGTCCGGGCTATATATCTGAAACCGTAAGGCGTAGGAAGTTGTTACTTGGTAGGGACATTGGTTAGGGGTTGTAGGTGTGCAACGTCATGGTCTGACCTTGATTTGACCTTTGACCTTGCTGTAGTGACCTTGACCTATAAAATCTTGTCCAGGCTATATCTCGAAAACCGTAAGGTGTAGGAAGTTGATATTTGGTAGGGACATTGGTTGGGGGTTCTAGGTGTGCAACGTCATGGTGTGACCTTGATATGAACTTTTACCTTGCTGTAGTGACCTTGACCTCTAAAATCTTGTCCGGGATATATCTCAGAAACTCTAAAGTATAGGAAGTTGATACTTAGTAGGGACACTGGTTAGGGGTTGTAAGTGTGCGTCATGGTGTGACCTTTAACTTTGGCTCTGCCAAAGTGTGTTCACCTGCAAGCTTTGAGACATGATTCTCTTATGACAAAGAAATATAGATTGCTGCAACTGATTAGTTCATGTACTTTTGTATAATTGTGCTATTTCCATTGACAGCTATACTCCAATTAATAAAATTTACAGCTTTGTGATTTTTAGATTGCTGATTTATGCTATCATCTTGCTATTGAAATGTCTTGATTTAATATATTATCTATACATACATTTTCTTTCTTTTAGATGTTAATTTTCTCAATTTAAACATTATTTGGAGCTTTATATACGTGACACTGCTCTGAAAGTATCCAGACCTTGGTACTGTTTCACTACTTCTAATATTTCATGGTGTTCAAAACTATTTCCTCAGGCTGTGGGGTACGGGCATCTCTGATACTATTTTTATATACAGAAGTCATTCATGAACGCTATTTATGACAGTGCATGCAGAAACACTGTAAACCCTTTAGGCAGAGTTTTTATCTGGTAACATTCCCTCAAATGTTTAATTAAAATTATATCACGTCCTCACAGGGATTTCCATAAACTGTTTCACTAAACTAGAAATAGGACGCATTGGCATGCGTAATGTCCACCCAAAGGGAAGCATGAGTTTTGCTCTAAAACTTGGACAAAATTGGCAAGAGTAGATTGCCGAGATACCCTGAGGATGGAAAATTTCGACGAAATTGCTCTATCTCGCACACGCACGGTTACGGAAATAGAAGCAAAGTTGTGTTTTTCCATTTTTGGCAAAAATTCGAAAATTCAAAATGGCCGCCATTTTTGGGGAGAGGAATTTTTTTTGAAAATTGCCAATAGTACATTTCTTAAATACCCTATAGGTCAAAAATTTCGACAAAATCGCTCTATCTCGCACGGTTAAGGAGATGGAAGCAAATTTGCGTTTTTCCATTTTTGGTAAAAATTCAAAATAGCTGCCATTTTGGGGGAGAGGAAAATTTTTTGAAAATTGCCAAAAGTACATTGATTAGATATCCTGTGGGTCGAAAATTTTCGACGAAATTGCTCTATCTTGCACGGTTTAGGAGATAGACATATTTATGGTTTTTGCTATGAAGCTATTACTCAGGAGATTAAAGCTATTACCATCAACAACAATACCAAGCAAGCAATTAACGCTATAAACCTTCACACCAAATTTTAAAAAGATAAGTTAAATATGTTTCCTTTAAAAGAGTGAAAACAGAAATGCAATTCAGAGTAGGCTCAAAGTACCAAAGCAGCTATTACTCAGATAGCTACAAAGCTATCATTGACCAAAAGCTATCCTGGCCAAACTATTGACCCAATTATCCTTTATATAAGTTTTTGTGAAGATAGAAAACATTGTTTCATTAAAATGTCCCGAAAAAGTAAACTCAAACTAGAGGATCGCTCGCAAAAAAAAAAGATAATGTTTTTGCATAGCAAAAACAAAGCGTCCCGAAAAGGATATAAAGGTGAGTGCTAAAGTATTAAGAAAATGCTTCGTTTCTAGCCTTATACTGTTGTGGCAACCAAAGTCAGCGCAGTCTGCTCTATCTAGCACGGTTTTCAAGATATAAGAATTTTTGTGTTTTGCAAAAAATAAAAAAATTAAAAATGTCCGCTATACTTGGCGAGACAAAAATATTTTGAAAATTGGAATGGCTACTCTGCAGAGATACCCAGCAGGTCCAAAATTTTGTTGAGTTCACTCCATATAGCACGGTTTTCGAGATATAAGCATTTTTGTGTTTTGCAAAAACTTTGAAAATTCAAAATGGCCACCCTTTTTGGGGAGACAAAAATTTTTGTCAAGACCACTGCCGTGGTGTGTATCTCCCGCCGAGCATTAAAGCAGAAGAAATAGCTTTTCCGAGATATTCACAATTTTTCATTTTCGTGTGTGAAAGGTCTTCCAAAAGTAGGTGAATGAGTTATTTGAGAAAAATTGGCTAGCTGCAATACTATTAAGAGATAATTCACATTTACTCATTTTGAGTAGGTGTATAATTATCTATGGGTCTGAAACTTCACAAGTGAAAGCTCTCCCAAAAGTAGGTGAATGAGTTATTTGAGAAAAATTGGCTATCTGCAATACTTTTAGAGATAATTCGCATTTACTCATTTTGAGTAGGTGAGTAATTAGCTATGGGTCTGAAACTTCACCATGTGAAAGCTCTCCCACAAGTAGATGAATGAGTATTTGATCAAAATTGGGTATCCGCAATACTTTTACAGATAATTAGCATTTACTCATTTTGAGTAGGTGAATAAATAGCTATGGGTCTGAAACTTCACAGAGTGAAAGCTCTCCCAAAAGTAGGTGAATGAGTTATTTGAGAAAAATTGGCTATCTGCAATACTTTTAGAGATAATTCACATTTACTCATTTTGAGTAGGTGAATAATTAGCTATGGGTCTGAAACTTCACCAAGTGAAAGCTCTGGCAAAAGTAGGTGAATGAGTTATTTGAGAAAAATTGGCTATCTGCAATACTTTTAGAGATAATTCGCATTTACTCATTTTGAGTAGGTGAGTAATTTGCTATGGGTCTGAAACTTCACCAAGTGAAAGCTCTCCCAAAAGTAGGTGAATGATTAATTTGAGAAAAATTGGCTATCTGCAATACTTTTAGAGATAATTCGCATTTACTCATTTTGAGTAGGTGAGTAATTAGCTATGGGTCTGAAACTTCACCAAGTGAAAGCTCTCCCAAAAGTAGGTGAATGAGTTATTTGAGAAAAATTGGCTATCTGCAAAACTTTTACAGATAAATCGTATTTACTCATTTTGAGTAGGTGAGTAATTAGCTATGGGTCTGAAACTTCACCAAGTGAAAGCTCTCCCAAAAGTAGGTGAATGATTAATTTGAGAAAAACTGGCTATCTGCAATACTTTTAGAGATAATTCGCATTTACACATTTTGAGTAGGTGAGTAATTAGCTATGGGTCTGAAACTTCACCAAGTGAAAGCTCTCCCAAAAGTAGGTGAATGAGTTATTTGAGAAAAATTGGCTATCTGCAATACTTTTAGAGATAATTCACATTTACTCATTTTCAGTAGGTGAGTAATTAGCTATGGGTCTGAAACTTCACCAAGTGAAAGCTCTGCCAAAAGTAGATGAATGAGTTATTTGAGAAAAATTGGCTATCTGCAATACTTTTAGAGATAATTCGCATTTACTCATTTTGAGTAGGTGAGTAATTAGCTATGGGTCTGCAACTTCACAGAGTGAAAGCTCTCCCAAAAGTAGGTGAATGAGTTATTTGAGAAAAATTGGCTATCTGCAATACTTTTACAGATAATTAGCATTTACTCATTTTGAGTAGGTGAATAAATAGCTATGGGTCTGAAACTTCACAGAGTGAAAGCTCTCCCAAAAGTAGGTGAATGAGTTATTTGAGAAAAATTGGCTATCTGCAATACTTTTAGAGATAATTCACATTTACTCATTTTGAGTAGGTGAATAATTAGCTATGGGTCTGAAACTTCACCAAGTGAAAGCTCTGGCAAAAGTAGGTGAATGAGTTATTTGAGAAAAATTGGCTATCTGCAATACTTTTAGAGATAATTCGCATTTACTCATTTTGAGTAGGCGAGTAATTTGCTATGGGTCTGAAACTTCACCAAGTGAAAGCTCTCCCAAAAGTAGGTGAATGATTAATTTGAGAAAAATTGGCTATCTGCAATACTTTTAGAGATAATTCGCATTTACTCATTTGAGTAGGTGAGTAATTAGCTATGGGTCTGAAACTTCACCAAGTGAAAGCTCTCCCAAAAGTAGGTGAATGAGTTATTTGAGAAAAATTGGCTATCTGCAATACTTTTACAGATAAATCGTATTTACTCATTTTGAGTAGGTGAGTAATTAGCTATGGGTCTGAAACTTCACCAAGTGAAAGCTCTCCCAAAAGTAGGTGAATGATTAATTTGAGAAAAACTGGCTATCTGCAATACTTTTAGAGATAATTCGCATTTACTCATTTTGAGTAGGTGAGTAATTAGCTATGGGTCTGAAACTTCACCGAGTGAAAGCTCTCCCAAAAGTAGGTGAATGAGTTATTTGAGAAAAATTGGCTATCTGCAATACTTTTAGAGATAATTCGCATTTACTCATTTTGAGTAGGTGAGTAATTAGCTATGGGTCTGAAACTTCACCGAGTGAAAGCTCTCCCAAAAGTAGGTGAATGAGTTATTTGAGAAAAATTGGCTATCTGCAATACTTTTAGAGATAATTCACATTTACTCATTTTGAGTAGGTGAGTAATTAGCTATGGGTCTGAAACTTCACCAAGTGAAAGCTCTCCCAAAAGTAGGTGAATGAGTTATTTGAGAAAAATTGGCTATCTGCAATACTTTTAGAGATAATTCGCATTTACTCATTTTGAGTAGGTGAGTAATTAGCTATGGGTCTGAAACTTCACCATGTGAAAGCTCTCCCAAAAGTAGGTGAATGAGTTATTTGAGAAAAATTGGCTATCTGCAATACTTTTAGAGATAATTCGCATTTACTCATTTTGAGTAGGTGAGTAATTTGCTATGGGTCTGAAACTTCACCAAGTGAAAGCTCTCCCAAAAGTAGGTGAATGATTAATTTGAGAAAAATTGGCTATCTGCAATACTTTTAGAGATAATTCGCATTTACTCATTTTGAGTAGGTGAGTAATTAGCTATGGGTCTGAAACTTCACCAAGTGAAAGCTCTCCCAAAAGTAGGTGAATGAGTTATTTGAGAAAAATTGGCTATCTGCAAAACTTTTACAGATAAATCGTATTTACTCATTTTGAGTAGGTGAGTAATTAGCTATGGGTCTGAAACTTCACCGAGTGAAAGCTCTCCCAAAAGTAGGTGAATGATTAATTTGAGAAAAACTGGCTATCTGCAATACTTTTAGAGATAATTCGCATTTACACATTTTGAGTAGGTGAGTAATTAGCTATGGGTCTGAAACTTCACCAAGTGAAAGCTCTCCCAAAAGTAGGTGAATGAGTTATTTGAGAAAAATTGGCTATCTGCAATACTTTTAGAGATAATTCGCATTTACTCATTTTGAGTAGGTGAGTAATTTGCTATGGGTCTGAAACTTCACCAAGTGAAAGCTCTCCCAAAAGTAGGTGAATGATTAATTTGAGAAAAATTGGCTATCTGCAATACTTTTAGAGATAATTCGCATTTACTCATTTTGAGTAGGTGAGTAATTAGCTATGGGTCTGAAACTTCACCAAGTGAAAGCTCTCCCAAAAGTAGGTGAATGAGTTATTTGAGAAAAATTGGCTATCTGCAAAACTTTTACAGATAAATCGTATTTACTCATTTTGAGTAGGTGAGTAATTAGCTATGGGTCTGAAACTTCACCAAGTGAAAGCTCTCCCAAAAGTAGGTGAATGATTAATTTGAGAAAAACTGGCTATCTGCAATACTTTTAGAGATAATTCGCATTTACACATTTTGAGTAGGTGAGTAATTAGCTATGGGTCTGAAACTTCACCAAGTGAAAGCTCTCCCAAAAGTAGGTGAATGAGTTATTTGAGAAAAATTGGCTATCTGCAATACTTTTAGAGATAATTCACATTTACTCATTTTCAGTAGGTGAGTAATTAGCTATGGGTCTGAAACTTCACCAAGTGAAAGCTCTGCCAAAAGTAGATGAATGAGTTATTTGAGAAAAATTGGCTATCTGCAATACTTTTAGAGATAATTCGCATTTACTCATTTTGAGTAGGTGAGTAATTAGCTATGGGTCTGCAACTTCACAGAGTGAAAGCTCTCCCAAAAGTAGGTGAATGAGTTATTTGAGAAAAATTGGCTATCTGCAATACTTTTACAGATAATTAGCATTTACTCATTTTGAGTAGGTGAATAAATAGCTATGGGTCTGAAACTTCACAGAGTGAAAGCTCTCCCAAAAGTAGGTGAATGAGTTATTTGAGAAAAATTGGCTATCTGCAATACTTTTAGAGATAATTCACATTTACTCATTTTGAGTAGGTGAATAATTAGCTATGGGTCTGAAACTTCACCAAGTGAAAGCTCTGGCAAAAGTAGGTGAATGAGTTATTTGAGAAAAATTGGCTATCTGCAATACTTTTAGAGATAATTCGCATTTACTCATTTTGAGTAGGCGAGTAATTTGCTATGGGTCTGAAACTTCACCAAGTGAAAGCTCTCCCAAAAGTAGGTGAATGATTAATTTGAGAAAAATTGGCTATCTGCAATACTTTTAGAGATAATTCGCATTTACTCATTTGAGTAGGTGAGTAATTAGCTATGGGTCTGAAACTTCACCAAGTGAAAGCTCTCCCAAAAGTAGGTGAATGAGTTATTTGAGAAAAATTGGCTATCTGCAATACTTTTACAGATAAATCGTATTTACTCATTTTGAGTAGGTGAGTAATTAGCTATGGGTCTGAAACTTCACCAAGTGAAAGCTCTCCCAAAAGTAGGTGAATGATTAATTTGAGAAAAACTGGCTATCTGCAATACTTTTAGAGATAATTCGCATTTACTCATTTTGAGTAGGTGAGTAATTAGCTATGGGTCTGAAACTTCACCAAGTGAAAGCTCTCCCAAAAGTAGGTGAATGAGTTATTTGAGAAAAATTGGCTATCTGCAATACTTTTAGAGATAATTCGCATTTATTCATTTTCAGTAGGTGAGTAATTAGCTATGGGTCTGAAACTTCACCAAGTGAAAGCTCTCCCAAAAGTAGGTGAATGAGTTATTTGAGAAAAATTGGCTATCTGCAATACTTTTAGAGATAATTCACATTTACTCATTTTCAGTAGGTGAGTAATTAGCTATGGGTCTGAAACTTCACCAAGTGAAAGCTCTGCCAAAAGTAGGTGAATGAGTTATTTGAGAAAAATTGGCTATCTGCAATACTTTTAGAGATAATTCGCATTTACTCATTTTGAGTAGGTGAGTAATTAGCTATGGGTCTGAAACTTCACAGAGTGAAAGCTCTCCCAAAAGTAGGTGAATGAGTTATTTGAGAAAAATTGGCTATCTGCAATACTTTTACAGATAATTCGCATTTACTCATTTTGAGTAGGTGAGTAATTAGCTATGGGTCTGAAACTTCACCAAGTGAAAGCTCTCCCAAAAGTAGGTGGATGATTAATTTGACAAAAATTGGCTATCTGCAATACTTTTAGAGATAATTCGCATTTACTCATTTTGAGTAGGTGAGTAATTAGCTATGGGTCTGAAACTTCACCGAGTGAAAGCTCTCCCAAAAGTAGGTGAATGAGTTATTTGAGAAAAATTGGCTATCTGCAATACTTTTAGAGATAATTCACATTTACTCATTTTGAGTAGGTGAGTAATTAGCTATGGGTCTGAAACTTCACCAAGTGAAAGCTCTCCCAAAAGTAGGTGAATGAGTTATTTGAGAAAAATTGGCTATCTGCAATACTTTTAGAGATAATTCGCATTTACTCATTTTGAGTAGGTGAGTAATTAGCTATGGGTCTGAAACTTCACCATGTGAAAGCTCTCCCACAAGTAGATGAATGAGTTATTTGATAAAAATTGGGTATCCGCAATACTTTTACAGATAATTAGCATTTACTCATTTTGAGTAGGTAAATAATTAGCTATGGGTCTGAAACTTCACCATGTGAAAGCTCTCCCAAAAGTAGGTGAATGAGTTATTTGAGAAAAATTGGCTATCTGCAATACTTTTAGAGATAATTCGCATTTACTCTTTTTGAGTAGGTGAGCAATTAGCTATGGGTCTGAAACTTCACCAAGTGAAAGCTCTTTGGGATAGCTGCTCTGCAGAGATACCCTGAAGATAAAAAATTTCGTCGAAATCGCTCTATGTAGCACGGTTTTCGAAATATTAGCATTTTTGTGTTTTGCAATTTTTGCGCAAAAATTCCAAAATTCAAAATGGCCGCCATTTTTGGCAAGACAAAATTTTGATAAGTTATTTGATAAAAATTGGGTATCCGCAATACTTTTACAGATAATTAGCATTTACTCATTTTGAGTAGGTAAATAATTAGCTATGGGTCTGAAACTTCACCAAGTGAAAGCTCTCCCAAAAGTAGGTGAATGAGTTATTTGAGAAAAATTGGCTATCTGCAATACTTTTAGAGATAATTCACATTTACTCATTTTCAGTAGGTGAGTAATTAGCTATGGGTCTGAAACTTCACCAAGTGAAAGCTCTGCCAAAAGTAGGTGAATGAGTTATTTGAGAAAAATTGGCTATCTGCAATACTTTTAGAGATAATTCGCATTTACTCATTTTGAGTAGGTGAGTAATTAGCTATGGGTCTGAAACTTCACAGAGTGAAAGCTCTCCCAAAAGTAGGTGAATGAGTTATTTGAGAAAAATTGGCTATCTGCAATACTTTTACAGATAATTCGCATTTACTCATTTTGAGTAGGTGAGTAATTAGCTATGGGTCTGAAACTTCACCAAGTGAAAGCTCTCCCAAAAGTAGGTGAATGATTAATTTGACAAAAATTGGCTATCTGCAATACTTTTAGAGATAATTCGCATTTACTCATTTTGAGTAGGTGAGTAATTAGCTATGGGTCTGAAACTTCACCATGTGAAAGCTCTCCCACAAGTAGATGAATGAGTTATTTGATAAAAATTGGGTATCCGCAATACTTTTACAGATAATTAGCATTTACTCATTTTGAGTAGGTAAATAATTAGCTATGGGTCTGAAACTTCACCATATGAAAGCTCTCCTAAAAGTAGGTGAATGAGTTATTTGAGAAAAATTGGCTATCTGCAATACTTTTAGAGATAATTCGCATTTACTCTTTTTGAGTAGGTGAGCAATTAGCTATGGGTCTGAAACTTCACCAAGTGAAAGCTCTTTGGGATAGCTGCTCTGCAGAGATACCCTGAAGATAAAAAATTTCGTCGAAATCGCTCTATGTAGCACGGTTTTCGAAATATTAGCATTTTTGTGTTTTGCAATTTTTGCGCAAAAATTCCAAAATTCAAAATGGCCGCCATTTTTGGCAAGACAAAATTTTGATAAGTTATTTGATAAAAATTGGGTATCCGCAATACTTTTACAGATAATTAGCATTTACTCATTTTGAGTAGGTAAATAATTAGCTATGGGTCTGAAACTTCACCAAGTGAAAGCTCTCCCAAAAGTAGGTGAATGAGTTATTTGAGAAAAATTGGCTATCTGCAATACTTTTAGAGATAATTCACATTTACTCATTTTCAGTAGGTGAGTAATTAGCTATGGGTCTGAAACTTCACCAAGTGAAAGCTCTGCCAAAAGTAGGTGAATGAGTTATTTGAGAAAAATTGGCTATCTGCAATACTTTTAGAGATAATTCGCATTTACTCATTTTGAGTAGGTGAGTAATTAGCTATGGGTCTGAAACTTCACAGAGTGAAAGCTCTCCCAAAAGTAGGTGAATGAGTTATTTGAGAAAAATTGGCTATCTGCAATACTTTTACAGATAATTCGCATTTACTCATTTTGAGTAGGTGAGTAATTAGCTATGGGTCTGAAACTTCACCAAGTGAAAGCTCTCCCAAAAGTAGGTGAATGATTAATTTGACAAAAATTGGCTATCTGCAATACTTTTAGAGATAATTCGCATTTACTCATTTTGAGTAGGTGAGTAATTAGCTATGGGTCTGAAACTTCACCGAGTGAAAGCTCTCCCAAAAGTAGGTGAATGAGTTATTTGAGAAAAATTGGCTATCTGCAATACTTTTAGAGATAATTCACATTACTCATTTTGAGTAGGTGAGTAATTAGCTATGGGTCTGAAACTTCACCAAGTGAAAGCTCTCCCAAAAGTAGGTGAATGAGTTATTTGAGAAAAATTGGCTATCTGCAATACTTTTAGAGATAATTCGCATTTACTCATTTTGAGTAGGTGAGTAATTAGCTATGGGTCTGAAACTTCACCATGTGAAAGCTCTCCCACAAGTAGATGAATGAGTTATTTGATAAAAATTGGGTATCCGCAATACTTTTACAGATAATTAGCATTTACTCATTTTGAGTAGGTAAATAATTAGCTATGGGTCTGAAACTTCACCATGTGAAAGCTCTCCCAAAAGTAGGTGAATGAGTTATTTGAGAAAAATTGGCTATCTGCAATACTTTTAGAGATAATTCGCATTCACTCTTTTTGAGTAGGTGAGCAATTAGCTATGGGTCTGAAACTTCACCAAGTGAAAGCTCTTTGGGATAGCTGCTCTGCAGAGATACCCTGAAGATAAAAAATTTCGTCGAAATCGCTCTATGTAGCACGGTTTTCGAAATATTAGCATTTTTGTGTTTTGCAATTTTTGCGCAAAAATTCGAAAATTCAAAATGGCCGCCATTTTTGGCAAGATAAAATTTTTTTGAAAATTGGCATGGCTACTCTGCAGAGATACCCAGTGGGTCAAAAATTTCGTCGAAATCGCTCTATCTAGCACGGTTTTCGAGATATAAGCATTTTGTGTTTTGCAATTTTGCGAAAAATTCGAAAATTCAAAATGGCCGCCATTTTTTTGCGAGAAATTTTTTGTTTGAAAATTGGCATGGCTACTCTGCAGAGATACCCTGTGGGTCAAACATTTCGTCGAAATCGCTATATCTAGCAGGGTTTTTGAGATATAAGCATTTTTATGTTTTGCAATTTTTGCGAAAAATTCGAAAATTCAAAATGGCTGCCATTTTTGGCGAGACAAAATTTTTTTGAAAATTGGCATGGCTCCTCTGCAGATATACCCTACGGGTCAAAAATTTCGTCGAAATCGCTCTATCTAGCAGGGTTTTCGAGATATAAGCATTTTTATGTTTTGCAATTTTTGTGAAAAATTCGAAAATTCAAGATGGCCGCCATTTTTGGTGAGACAAAAATTTTTTCAAAATTGGGATAACTACTCTGCAGAGATACCCTGTGGGTCAAAAATTTCGTCGAAATCGCTCTATCTAGCACGGTTTTTGAGATATAAGCATTTTTGTGTTTTGCAATTTTTGCGAAAATTTCGAAAATTCAAAATGGCCGCCATTTTTGGCGAGACAAAATTTTTTTGAAAATTGGGAAAAGTACTCTGCAGAGATATCCTGCGGTTCAAAAAATTTGTCGAAATTGCTCTATCTAGCACGGTTTTCGAGATATAAGCATTTTTGTGTTTTCCTTATTTGGAAAATTCGTAATGATTAATTAATCATTAATTACTCGGCCATTTCTTGACCAATCAATGCCAAAATCTAATGATTTCCAGATTTTAATAGAATGAATGTATTTGCCAAGTTTCAGGTGAATTGATAAAATTCCTTTCAAGTTATCATCCGGACAAGCTTCCCCATCGAAAAAAGACATTTTTGGTCATGTGACCTCGCTGATTGGTTGAAATGTCACTGCAGCATATTCAAAAAAATTCCCCAAGGCTACTGCCTAAACCTGCCAAATTTGAAAAGAATCCGCCTAACGGTTAGAGAGTTATAAGGAAAACAAAATGCGGAGCCGGAAGCTCTCCCAAACAAGCGTCCCGCAAGGGACGCTTAAATAGCATAATAGCTATATAGCAAAGTAGCTATTACTCAGCTAGCTATAAAGGTATTATCACCAAAAGCAATCCCAAGCAAGCTACTGATCCAATAATCCTCCATCCCAAATTTTGTGAACATAGGTGAAATACTTTTCCTTCAAAATGCTTAAAATAAAAAAAGCATAGGGGAAAATACATAGGTAAAAATGCTTAAAATAAAAAAGCTACTCAAAGTAGCTAAGTAGCTTTTACTCAGTCAGTTATACAGTTATTATCACTAAAAGCAATCCCAAGCAAGCTATTGACCTAACTACTGCTCATACCAAATGTGGTATAGATATGTCAAGTATTTTTCCTTAAAATGCCAGGAAACAAAAGAAGTATACAAAAGTAGCTAAGTAGCTATTGCTCAGTTAGCTATGGAGCCACCTTCACCAAAAGCAATCCCATGTAAGCTATTAACCCAATAAACACCCATACCAAATTTGGTAAAGATAGGATAAATACTTTTCCTTGAAATGACCAGAAACCAAGTGTGATGGCAGACGGCGGACACCGGAAAAAGCAAAAATAATATGTCCACCCCCACCCCACCCCCCCCCCCCCACCCCCCAGTAGGGTGGACATAATTATTTTCCTGGTCATCTAGGGTTTGAACTGTCAGGTTTTACTGTATATCACCTTTACTTCAATCAACGATTTTTATGTAAACTTTTCCGACAGCTCAATTGCTACGGGGAGATCAACTCTAAATGATGATGATATAATTAATGGGACCAAAAACATATTGATAAGTACAACAAGAGCACTCAGAGAGCGCAGACCTTCGCCAAGGCAGCTCAGTCCCCCAATGCTGTGTCTACTCCATAAAATAATTCCTGGGCTTTGAAAACCTACCATTAGCATTGATATTGTATTTTTTTACACTTTGTTCCTTGTCCCATTTCAGACATTTAATGAAAATTTCATCCAAATCCATCCATAACTTTTTGAGTTATCTTCCTTTAAAAATACCTGGATCCAGAAGATCCAGATAATAATCTGGATCACATCTAAAATCTAATCACTTCTGCCTTGTCTCATATTGGACATGTCCTGAAAATTTCATCGAAATCCGTTCATAACTTTTCGAATTATCTTCTTTTAAAGAATTCAGGGATCCAGAAGATCCAGACAGTGATCCGGATCACTCCCAAAATCTAATCACTTCTTCCCTTACCAATTTCTCACATATCCTGAAAATTTCATCAAAATCCCTCCATAAGTTTTTGAGCTATCTTTCTTTAAAAATTAAATTTCATGGATCCAGAAAATCCAGACAGTGATCCGAATCACTCCCAAAATCTAATCACTTTTTTCTTTTACCATTTCGGACATATCCTGAAAATTTCATCAAAATCCATCCATAATTTTTTTATTTATCTTGTTCACAAACAAACAAACAGACGGACAGACAAACCCGGGTGAAAACATAACCTCCTTGGCGAAGGTAAAAAATATATAGTCATGTGTTGGGTTCTCAAAACAACAAAGTTGTATGTCACTGAATATGGTTTAAACTTTGAGCAAATTAAACCAAATAGGCTTGAATTGTTTGGGTTTAATATCATTCAATACCTTCTGTACTCTATTACATTGGGCACATTTTGTGATGAAGAAAAATAATCATATAGTTATTGGCCAATATCAATGTGCAATGTAAATCATTTGGTGTCTACCAAGAGTATGGCTGCAGAGAAGAAATGTTTCATAAATATTAATTCATGCATATGATGCATATGACAGGACAAAATAGAGCTCTGAAGGACACTTCTGGGACTTCTTTATGCATGGATATCAATTATGAAACTCTGTGTTGTAATGTTGCTGGAATATTTTGCCAACTTGGCAAACTCACAATATCCACTTTTATGATTATTTTAGACCAAATCTTTTTTTTTGCCTGTTAATCTACAATTAAACTAAAAGTGTTAAGTTGACTTTCAAAGGACTATAAAACTATTTCCACTTAACAAGGAATCCTTATAATATTGTATACTTTCATGAAAAAGGAAAATTTGCTAAAGATTTGATATTATAACTTCTACCTCTTCTACTTAAACAGATTCAATTCTGTCTAATCATAATTTAATTAAGAATTTAATACTCCATTACAGAACAAGAAATTTGGGTACCTTATCCTGACAAGAATACTTTTATGAGATATCCCTCTACTTCCCAAAGCAACTCTTCTGATTCCTTTCACAAAGCCCTTGCTGTTAAAAGGGACATAAAAACTAAACTTTCGCCTTTGTGCCAAAAAAAACAGCTCAAATCTCAAGCCGAGTTTCCTTATTCCACTGACGTACGACTTCTCTGTCAAAAATCACAGGTACATTTTTTAGTTCCTTTCAAGCTCTTGTCAAAGGAATAAAAACATACTCTGATTACAAGGGGATTCCGCTCCGACGTTTTCCTTGTGAGAAATGTCATTGCACAAAAAAAAAACAATAATGCATACACTTTGTTGGCTACTTATGAATTGCTCTGCAACTTTTCACATAAATATATTACACTGAACAAGAGCACTTGGAAAAAACCTACCTCCATCAAGGCTAAACACCTCCCACATTACTTATGGGTGTAATAATAAAAATACTTTTAAAAAATCCTGTATCTTAAATTCATTCTGGATCATTCCTAATATTAAACTAGACCAAGGACGCATCTGTGGCCTGATACAAGATGACATCCAAAGGAAAAATAGTAGCAATACTGGAGTATTGCTTTCTGAGAGAAAGACTATTGCTTTTGCACAGCCAAAAAACAAAGCTTCCTAAGCTAAAAGCGTTTTTGCATCTTAAGCAGAAATTCAAGATGGCCACAAAAATGGCAGAGAATGACTTTTGACAAAAAGGCAGATGCCTTTGTACATACCCTCTGCGTCAATAATTTTGGCTGATATTTCTCACACGGTTTCTGATGTATTGTTGTCTTTGCATTTTTATGCAGATTTTCAAGATGGCCGTCAAAAATGGCAGAAAACGATTTATACAAATAATGGGCAGATGACTTTCCAAATAGGTACATACCCACCAGACCAAAATTCTGGTTGAACTTGCTCTATCTTGCACCGTTTCTGAGGTGATTACATTTTTACATTTTACACAGAAATTCAAGCTTACCACCGCAAATGGCAGAATGTTTTTCCCTATTTAAAAAAAAAAAAAAAAAAAAAATGCAGATGCCTTTGCAAAAACCCTCCTCGCCAAACTTTTGGCTAAAATCACTCAATCCCACGCCATTTTGAGATAAATGCAATTTTGCAATGTACACAAAAATTCAAGATGGCCCCCAAAAAATGGCGGGGAAAAAAAGATTATTTTGGAAAAATAGGCAGATACTTTTACATATGCTCTCTGGGCCCAAAAAATCAGACAAAATCACCTTATCTCTGAGCATTTCAAGATACATACATTTGTGCATTCAACTAGAAATTCAAGAAGGCAACAAAAAATGGTGGAGAACAACATTTTGGAAAAGTGTACATATGACTGATACAACCTTCTGGGCCAAAAATTTGAGAAAAATTGCTATATCTCTCAATCATGCCACCAAACAAACAGAATCCAACAACCACATAACCTGCTTGGTGGAGGTAATTAACAAATATATGTCATGTTGTCAGGAACACATTATCTCTAACAACCAACTAATCCCCACTATTAACACCAACCACCATGCATGCATTAATTTTTCCATACTTATTCATTATACACCTATTCATTATATATCATTATGGTGTGTAGTAATATTAAAAAAATATATATATATGTATTTTTTTTATATTTATGTATTTCTAAAAACAATATGGTGACTTATATTTTATCTAAAATAAGATTTTTTTTGTGAGAAATTGGTGAAGCATTGATAGTAGTGTCCACCAGATGGGCGGTGATGAGTGTGTATCATTGGTAACATGCCAGGTGCCGAATTTGATATTGTGTAGGATCCCACAGGCCAAGGTTATAAAGAGACACCACTGAACCTCTGCTCTTGCTGCAGATTCAACAGCAGGACCCAGAACCTGCTGTCACAAAGGTCAAAAGAATTTTCCATGACCCTTCTGCCATGATTTGGTTTGTTAATAAAAACCCAGTCCCTCCCTTTCATAATTTGTCTGGAGGAGGGCTTCATGTGCCAGGTCCCGAGGGAGAAGCCAACATCTGCCAGAATAAAATAGTTCACTTCGAGGACATTATCCAACAGAAACTCTGCTGTAGGGAAGCCGGTGGACCTGTCCTCTATTTTCTACCTCAGGTCACAGCGATGAAAGATTGTACCATCAGAACTGGATCCACAGGCACCCATGTCCATCTAATTTTATTTTTCAAAACTGGTAGTTGGGTTTTGTATCAATTAATATGATTGTTTTAATACAGTTTCTTCAAGATTCACTATAATATTGGCAATTGTGAAATAACAGCTACTTCGTGAAAATACCATGTTACATGCACCTTCTTAGCCTATTTCAACTATAATTTTAACAAACACTCATGATATTTGTATCATTAATATATTTTTAAAACTGGTCTGAGACCAGTTATCAGCTGGTTTAGGAAACAACCAACAACCAACTGCTACTCTAAGAGATTGAGTGAAAAAGTAACAGGGATTTATAGTGAAAAAGAACCTTAAATAACTTCCTTGGCAACAATGTTAAAGCTTAAAGATTTACAAAGAGTGGGACAGTGACACATGAAAACATTCATGTCTTGAAGAAATTTAGTTGCACATAAAATGATGCCATTACTTGTTGAACTGTGACATAACAGAAATACCATGTCCCATTTGTGCATAAAAATACCCACTTTCCTGGGACAATTGCAATAAAGGAAATAACAAAATGACACAAATGACACAGTGGATGCATCTGTCTTAATGTAATACAAACAGAATGGTCCCAGAGTTCAAAGTGCCACTGCTCTATGTCATATAAATATATCATAGTAAAACACCAACCTGAATATTTAACCTTGAAATTTTCTACAGATATAAGAATAGCTGAACCATCAAAAATATATATCTCTATATATATTATCTTTTTCATCCATCTTATTCTGTGTTAATTAAGTTTTTTACCACTATTATGGTCATTATGTTTTCAGCATCCTTGGTGTGTGTCAGCAGGTTACTCACAAAGACAAAAGAAAACAATACTTATTGTAATTTATTATACCTCAAGTGATTATCAGCCAATCAGATTGTCGTATGTGTGGGCTTATATGGCAAGATATTGCCCGTGTTTGATAAGAAATATCACTTTGATGCCTGTTTCATCTTGAAATTATCAATAGGCATGTGCTGGGAATGTAATTATTATTATTATTATGTATTTATCCTCAGCGCAATATCTCCATATACTACAGGACTCAAAGCGCTATTTAACCAATCCGACTGTACAGGTACAGCCCCAACTCACAAGTAACTGACATTCCCCTAACTGGAAGATAGAGGCTCAAGTATGACCATTTATCAACGTCCTTGAGGTTCTTTAACCTGCCACTGGGGATAGGACCCAATGACAGAGGACCGCCATTTTAAGTGATCATCCGAGCCTGTACCTGGGATTGAACCCACGTCCTCTGAGTTCCTAGACAAGTGTGTTACCCGCTAGGCCATAGTGGCAGAAACTATATTAATGTTTACTAGAACATCACTGTCATGTCACATAATGACATATATAACAAGCAATCAGTGCCCATGAACGATGCCTGTTTCATCTTGAAATTATCAATAGGCATGTGCTGGGAATGTAATTATTATTATTATTATGTATTTATCCTCAGCGCAATATCTCCATATACTACAGGACTCAAAGCGCTATTTAACCAATCCGACTGTACAGGTACAGCCCCAACTCACAAGTAACTGACATTCCCCTAACTGGAAGATAGAGGCTCAAGTATGACCATTTATCAACGTCCTTGAGGTTCTTTAACCTGCCACTGGGGATAGGACCCAATGACAGAGGACCGCCATTTTAAGTGATCATCCGAGCCTGTACCTGGGATTGAACCCACGTCCTCTGAGTTCCTAGACAAGTGTGTTACCCGCTAGGCCATAGTGGCAGAAACTATATTAATGTTTACTAGAACATCACTGTCATGTCACATAATGACATATATAACAAGCAATCAGTGCCCATGAACGAGCTCTGTGTCAGCTGACTGTGTGTTTTGAGTTTCAGAATAGAAAGTGAAAGACAAAAAGGACACAAAAGTTGTGCCCTGCAAATGGTTTTCAGAAGTAAAGTACCAAGTTAACTGTTAAGGTGTAAAAAGTAAGTGGAAAACATATTCAAACAAAATTGTCTAAATGCAATAGTTTTCGAGTCACAACTGATTTACTCAACAGTGAGAATGTGAAAATAGCTATTGCTCCCCTTTGCAATGAACTACAGGCCTGCAATTTCACTATCATGTTATAACTGACTGAAAAGTAGGTGAATAAGAGATTTAGACAAAATACTGTAAAGGCAATACTTTTTAAGTTACAACTCATTTATTCAACAGTGAGAACCTCAAAGTAACTATTGCTGAGCTATGCTATGAGCTACAGGTCTACAATTTGACTATGTTACAGCTGACCCCAAAGTAGGTGAACAACATATTTAAAGAAAATTCTCTAAATGCAATAGTTTTCAAGTTTCAAATAATTTACGCAACAGTGAGAACCTCAAAGTAGCTATTGCTCAGCTATACAATGAGCTACAGGTCTGCAATTTCACTAAGTTATAGCTGACCCAAAAGTATGTGAACAACATATTTAAACAGAATACTCTAAATGCAATTGTTTTCAAGTTACAACATATTCACTTAACAGTGAGAACCTCAAAGTTACTCCTGCTTAGCTAGGCCATGACATACAGGTCTGTTCAACAGTGAGAACCCGAGAATAGCTATTACTCAGCTATCCCATGAGCTACACATCTGCAATTTTACTATGTTATAGCTAATTCAAAAGTAGATAAATAAGACATTTAAACAAAATTCTCTAAATGGAGTAGTTTTCAAGTTACAACTGATTTATTCAACAGAGAAAACCTCTAAGTAGCTATAGCTCGGCTATGCAACGAGCTACAGATCTGCAACTTTACTATGTTATAGTTGACCCAAAAGTAGGTGAATAACATATTTATACAAAATACTCTAAATGAAATCGCTTTCAAGTTACAACTGATTTACTCAACAGTGAGAACCTGAAAGTAGATATTACTCAGCTATGCCATGCCATACAGGTCTGCAATTTCACTAAGTAAAAGCTGACCCAAAAGTAGGTGAACAACATATTTAAACAAAATACACTAAATGCAAGTTTTCAAGCTACAAGATATTTACTCAACAGTGACAACCTGAGAATAGCTATTACTCAGCTATGCCATGAGCTACACATCTGCAATTTCACTATGTAATAGCTAATTCAAAAGTACACGAATAACACATTTAAACAAAATTCTCTAAATGCAATAGTTTTCAAGTTACAACCAATTTACTCAATAGTGAGAACCTGAAAATAGCAACTGCTCAACTATGCAATAAGCTACAGGTCTGCAACTTTACTATGCTATAGCTGACCCAAAAGTAGGTGAAAAACATATTTATACAAAATTCTCTATATGCAATAGTTTTCAAGTTACAACTGATTTACTCAACAGTGAGAACCTGAAAGTAGCTATTACTCGGCTATGCAATGAGTTACAGGTCTGAAATTTTACTATGTTATAGCTGACTCAGAAGTAGGTGAACAACATATTAAAGGAAATACTCTAAATGCAATCGTTTTCAACTTACAACTAATTTACTCAACAGTGAGAACTGAAAGTAGTTATTATTCAGCTATGTATTGAGCTACAGGTCTGAAATTTACTACGTTATAGCTGACCCAAAAAGTTGTTGAGTAACATATTTATACAAAATTCTCTAAATACAATAGTTTTTATTTTATTTTCGAAGGTACTGAAAAATCAGAAAGTAGCTATTACTCACTTAGCTATTGGGATACACACCAAAGTTACTTACCATGTTGTTGCTATGGAAAAAGTAGCTGAATAACATATTTTAACAAAATGCTCTAAATGCAATACTTTTCAAGTTATTGTCGATTTAGTGTATGATTTCATGAATTTTAATGCATTAAAAATATCATCAGAGATGCCTGTACCCCACAGCCTGGGGAAATAGTTTTCAACAACATGAGATATAGAAGTAGTGAAACAGTACACAGTAAAGATTAAGTCTTAAAACAGGACAGATCATTAAACTATAATTTATGAAGCTTTAAGACTTCTCTCATTTTGATATTCATTTGTATGGTCGAATTATGGTTCAACTGTTTTGAATATTACCCATACATACAGATGTGGCAATACATGCTTTTATGTGGAGTTGGGGCAAAACCTGTGGCTCACTTGATGCTATACCATCTGCTACAATGGGAAGTTGCAAAAAGTGAAACAGTTAATGAATTCTAATATGACTTTAACAGTGCTTAATCTACATCAAAAGACACACAAAGGTGCAACAACCAAGATTAAAGTAAAAAGATATAAGAGAGATATTAGAGAGATAAAATAGTATCAGATATCCCCATAGAGAGATAAATTAGCATCAGATATGCAAGATCAAAGGTCAAATCAAGGTCACACCATGACGTTGAACACATATAACCCCCAAATAATGTCCCTACAAAATATCAACTTCCTACACCTTATGGTTTCAAAAAATATAGCCTAGACAGGCATTATAGGTCAAGGTCACTACGACAAGGTCAAAGGTCAAATCAAGGTCACACCACGACGTTTTACATCTACACACCCTAGCCAATGTCCCTACCCAGTATCAACTTTGTACACCTTACGGTTTCCAAGATATACTCCAGACAAGATTTTATAGGTCAAGGTCACTATAGCAAGGTCAAAGGTCAAATCAAGGTCACGCCATGACATTGCACATCTACACCACCTAACCAATGTATCTACCAAGTATCAACTTGCTACACCTTATGGTTGCCGAGATATAGCCTGGACAAGATTTTATAGGTCAAGGTCACTACAGCAAGATCAAAGGTCAAATCAAGGTCACGTCATGACGCTGCACACCTACAACCCCTAACCAATGTTCCTACCAAGTACCAACTTCCTACACCATATGGTTTCCGAGATATAGCCTGGACAAGTTTTTATAGGTCAGGGTCACTACGGCAAGGTCAAATCAAGGTCAGACCATGATATTCCACACCTACACCCCCTAACCAATGTCCCTACCAAGTATCAACTTTCTACACCTTACGGTTTCTGAGATATAGTCCGGACAAGATTTTATAGGTCAAGGTCACTACGGAAAGGTCAAATCAAGGTCACACCATGACGTTGCACACCTACACCCCCTAACCAATGTCCCTACCACGTATCAACTTCACATACCTTAGGGTTTCCGAGATATAGCCCGGACAAGATTTTATAGGTCAAGGTCACTACAGCAAAGTCAAAGGTCAAATCAAGGTCACACCATGATGTTGCACACCTACACCCCCTAACCAATGTCACTACCAAGTATCAACTTCCTACACCTTATGGTTTCCGAGATATAGCCAGGACAAGATTTTCAAACTCAAGGTCACTATGGCAAGGTCAAAGGTCAAATCTACACCTTACGGTTTCCGAGATATAGCCTGGACAAGATTTTATAGGTCAAGGTCACTACGGAAAGGTCAAATCAAGGTCACACCATGACGCACACTTACAAACCCTAACCAATATCCCTACTAAGTATCAACTTCCTACACTTTAGAGTTTCTGAGATATATCCCGGACAAGATTTTACAGGTCAAGGTCACTACAGCAAGGTAAAAGTTCGTATCAAGGTCACACCATGACGTTGCACACCTACACCCCCAACCAATGTCCCTACCCAGTATCAACTTTGTACACCTTACGGTTTCCAAGATATACTCCAGACAAGATTTTATAGGTCAAGGTCACTATAGCAAGGTCAAAGGTCAAATCAAGGTCACGCCATGACATTGCACATCTACACCACCTAACCAATGTATCTACCAAGTATCAACTTGCTACACCTTATGGTTGCCGAGATATAGCCTGGACAAGATTTTATAGGTCAAGGTCACTACAGCAAGATCAAAGGTCAAATCAAGGTCACGTCATGACGCTGCACACCTACAACCCCTAACCAATGTTCCTACCAAGTACCAACTTCCTACACCATATGGTTTCCGAGATATAGCCTGGACAAGTTTTTATAGGTCAGGGTCACTACGGCAAGGTCAAATCAAGGTCAGACCATGATATTCCACACCTACACCCCCTAACCAATGTCCCTACCAAGTATCAACTTTCTACACCTTACGGTTTCTGAGATATAGTCCGGACAAGATTTTATAGGTCAAGGTCACTACGGAAAGGTCAAATCAAGGTCACACCATGACGTTGCACACCTACACCCCCTAACCAATGTCCCTACCACGTATCAACTTCACATACCTTAGGGTTTCCGAGATATAGCCCGGACAAGATTTTATAGGTCAAGGTCACTACAGCAAAGTCAAAGGTCAAATCAAGGTCACACCATGATGTTGCACACCTACACCCCCTAACCAATGTCACTACCAAGTATCAACTTCCTACACCTTATGGTTTCCGAGATATAGCCAGGACAAGATTTTCAAACTCAAGGTCACTATGGCAAGGTCAAAGGTCAAATCTACACCTTACGGTTTCCGAGATATAGCCTGGACAAGATTTTATAGGTCAAGGTCACTACGGAAAGGTCAAATCAAGGTCACACCATGACGCACACTTACAAACCCTAACCAATATCCCTACTAAGTATCAACTTCCTACACTTTAGAGTTTCTGAGATATATCCCGGACAAGATTTTACAGGTCAAGGTCACTACAGCAAGGTAAAAGTTCGTATCAAGGTCACACCATGACGTTGCACACCTACACCCCCAACCAATGTCCCTACCATGTATCAACTTCCTACACTTTATAGTTTCTGAGATACATCTGGACAAACTTTTTCCTGCCGCCCATCCGGACACCACGGGTGAAAACAATACCCCGACAGTAAAAATCATACAAGATATAAAGGGCTTTATCCATTTTCACTGAACTAGCAGACACATTAGAAACAATTAGCATCATTGTGAAATAGAAACACAGTCTACAGAAGAGTCTGTGTAATGCCTTGAGCTGGCTACATAACCCGAGGTCTTGTTGACTTTTGTTGGGAGTAATATCCTGTCAAACAGACAATGGCATATGGGATCCTGTGGGAGGCTGATTGCCAGGAGATAGCAAAAGAAATATGAATTTTATCACAGAATCGGAAATACACCACAATGGACACATCCATTTAACTGTACAACAAGCAGCAGAATTCATGGATAAGGTGCTTAAAATAAGTGGAATGAAATGGTCATTTTTAAATATAAAAAATCTTGTAATTCACAGAAAAAAATATTGAGGCTTTCTAGGTGCAGAATGATACATACTGTAAAGAATTTTACTTTTATGTTTGTATCATGTTTTGAAAGAGTTCTAAGTACAGTTGGAAGCCAGGATTTATGAGGAAATAAGGAAATATACATTGTGTTTCAAGTATGAAGTTATATTTTCCTTTTATATCTGGTCTGCAAAGACACAGACACTACTTTTAATTAGCTACAAAATGGTCAAACTGTTACTTGCATTGAATGTTTTACATTCACAGAGAAATATGTACAATGTAAATTCCTGACACAACTTGATACATTTCTTACCATAATTTTGAACTATACAGCCATAAACTCCTTTTCATCATGGCTGGGTTTTAGTAACTTTTTACATCCCTTTAAACAGCTGCGATCATATTGGGACAAGTCATCAGGGTGTTTCACACATAATAAGTTTGAACTGGATTATAAGAAATGACAACCAAACAAGCGGAACCCCAAGAAATCATTTGCTTAACCTGATAACCGAGTTGTCTGAGTTATTATCTTGATTTTTTTTATCAAAAAGACACCTTTATTAAACTTTCTGGTAAGATAGTATTGACATATTTTCTTCAGCTTTTTATGTTTTAATATCTTACTAGATGTTGTCTTTTCACTGAATATATTTTATTCCTAAAACATTCATTTTAATGAAAGAAAACTCAATATCAGACATGAGATGAATGAAACAGACCAGTAACCCATGGAAATGTACCCAATAATGAGTTCAGACAACAAAAATGTGGCATGTTGATACTACGTGTATTAGTGACTTTGCTAGTCACTTCCTAATGTCATTTGTAAAGTCTACTGACAGACTCACTTAACTTCAAGAAGAAAAAACTATGTGTTATAAACAATGTTCTCCTCCAGTAATATCTTACAGTCTGAAAATATATTACACTTTTATTGGAATTATTTTTGTAAAATTTACAAGTATGTATATTAAACTACACAATTACAATATATTTCTAAATTTTCCATTTTTTTTTTATTTTACAATAACAAAAAAGGTTGTAGCATATTACTTGTTGCTGCCCTAATGTGTAAAAGCCACAAAGAAAATCTAGATGGCACACATAAATGTGTTATGTGCACTTCATCCCAAAAAGAGTAAAAAAAAAAGAAGAAATTTTATATCCCATTTTCAACCATCCAGTACCCTGGATATATGAGCACATTTTTCCTATAGCAATGTAATCTGATTTAGCCTGCACATGTTATATCAACACATCCTAGTTTTATGAACATGTCCCTATTTTTTTCTTACTTTGACATGTATATGTCTTTTCAGGCAGCCAAGAAAAAAACACATTTTCCAGACATCTTCAACGTGAACAGATATATCTTGAAAGTAGTATAATGCCCATGTCTTTAGGGTAGAGCAGTAGGAAATAAAAGAAATAACTGAGCAACAATGTTAACGGAATATTGGTTTTCTGTCTTCATTCGGGTGAGATAGAAACAAGTAAAAACCACTTTGTGTCTGCATTTAACACCTTAATACAGATAAGAATACTTTAAGCAATAACAAAAATTTAAATTTTGGTTAAATTTCTCTCATTTTTGACTTTATATGGGGTGAAATAGAGTTAAATAAGTTTATTATATCCCACAAGGACATTTTCCATTTCAACGTATCATTCATGTGAACTGGCACTCCTAGTAGTGACAAGCAAACTAAATAATAGATTTTACTTGTTTCAATGCCTGAAAAACTAGGTTTAATTTACACCACAACTAAGCACTGATCCTTAAGCTCTGATAAATATGTGCAAAAAAATTTAACAAGGGAAAAAAATTTGGGGGTGAAGCCTGCAAGATTGAGACGGAACAGTGACCAAAAACAGACACTTTTCAAGGTCTAAGTACAAATTCTACATTCCTTTCAACAGCCAAGGTCAAGGCCTGGGCAGACTTTCAATAGATATCACATACTGTCAAGTGCTAGATTTGAACCCAAAACCAGTGAGATGAGAGTCAAGTGGTTAAACAAAAGCGACCTTTCAATCAGTATGTTCCAAACTATGTGACTGTTGGTCTGAACAATGGCAGTGAACCCTATTGGGAAAGTAAATAAAACCTTGATGATCTGACCTATTGAATATTACCTGAATATATATTTATGTTGAATATGAACCCATTTCAATTCTCTAAACTTTTAGTCTTTTAGTCTTTTATTTCCCTGTTGTTTTTTTCTTGGATAAATGCTTCTTAAATTTACAAAGTTAAAATAATATCTCTTTGAATTGGGTCATCTTGGTGGCAATCCTACTTTCTGTAATGATTTCTTTTCACTCTCTGTAATGAGTTAGTTACCACCAGAATGGACGGGAGATAGGAATGTATATCACACTAACACAAAATGCCAACCAATGTTTGCTTCAAAATGATGAAAAAACTTTGATCAAGTATCAGACAATTTACCAAGTTTAATATGATCTAATTCACAGACAGGAGGTAAATGTTGAGGTTGATCAACAATATGTACAAGAGAGAGGGGGGGGGGAGAACATAATTATATTCAGAGTGTGGCAACTGATTCCTTTTATGTACTACCCTTTTTGGGGATTTTGGGAGGATAAATGAGATTTTAAAGCTCTAACTCCTATTCATCCATCTCTATATGTCTTACACTTAATTTGATCTCTTCAAACATGATAAAACTTAGGCCCTGCACTAATAGACATCATATTTTATGAAGTTGTAACATTCATGATGATCTTGTTCAAAGTAAAACATTTAATTCAAAAAATAAAAAAGGAAATCAACGGGAAAAAGGGAGGGCACACGGTCTTAATTTGCAGAAATCGTCTTTGTACGATTTATGAGATCAGTTTGCTTTTGTAAATGAATCATCCATTTTTTTTCTGACCATTTACAATTAACAGTAACCTTTGCTTCCATGAAATTAATCAGGCAAGTAAATTACTCTTGCTTAAATCTGTCCCAATAAGATTATCCAATATCCAAGGATGACACTTTTCTGAAAACTAATAAGTCACTGCCCATAAAATCGTTTTATGTGCAATCACTCTGGGAATAAGCAATAAATCTCACTAGTGTCTATTACAAGAAGCTGACTGGAGTAATGCCGATGTAGAATATTCTAATTTAATTATTTTTGCATTACATTTCTTACATTAAAGCTTAGCAGATAGATTTGGTACATTTAAATTGTACTCCTGCAAAAACATCACCAGAGTCAAACTTATCGCCTTTCTGTGCAATAGATTCATGGCAATGACCAATAAATCTGGACATCAGACTGCATGATGGAGCTTTACATTTTGTAATGTAAATACATAATATACATACAATGTATACAAGACAGGATTCCTAACAAACTATAAGATTTATAACTAGAATTACATGAATTCCTTGCAGTGTATCCCCAGACAGGACATGGTACAATCTAACATACAGAGAATTTAGCCATTCTGAAATGAGACATTTTCAATTTCCAGCAAAATTCAAGATGGTGGCCAGAAAGTAAAACTATCTCCGAGGCACTACATGTATACCTAGAGTCTCTAGTACCCAAAGGGTCCGAAATTTGCTCAAAATTGCTACATCTCTAATAGTTTTTGAAAAAAAAAATCGATAATTTTGATTGAGTCTGAGTCCACAAAAGAAGCACATGCTTATAAGAGACAAATACATGACTGATATATATCAGCAAAAGGGTGATTCTGTCCTGAATATGACTACTAGTAAAGAAATGTAAGGTAAATCATGGTAAGGTGAAGAAAGGTAAGCAAGGTGAGGTGAGGGAAGGTAAACAAAGATAAAGTGATGGAAGAGAAGGTCAAGTAAAGTGAGGTAAGGTAGGGTGAAGTAAAGTAAGGTAAAATGGATTAAGATAAAGTATTTTTAGGTGAAGTAAGGTTGGATAAAGAATGGTAAATTGAAATAAGGTAAGGTATTAAGGTGAAGTAAGGTAAGGTACAGTACAATATTCTTAAGTATGTCCAGGCATAGAAAATGAAGTGAGGTAAGTTAAGGTGGAGTAAGGCAAGGTAAAGTAGGGTTAAGATGAAGTTAGGTCAAGAACAAACATGTAATTTAAATTAACATAAGATAAGGTAAAGTAAGAGAAGTACAAAGTAAAGGTAACACAAAATAAGATACAGTGAAGTAAGCTCAAAAGTAAAGTGAGGTAAAATAAGGTAAAGTGTGCAGTACCACTCTATCAGTGACAGTCTCTATGATGGTTCCCAATGCAGGTATAGTGGCCGTCCTCACAGATATCTCCGGGTCACTTGCTAGAGTCACCAGTGCAGGAATCACACGGCTGGACACCAAGTGTTCATTGGTGCCTCGAACTACCAGCTGAAAAATAAACAGTGAAAAAGGATGAGTTACAGTATCATCAGACCATTGTAAGTACAACTCATTAGTACGTCTCGCCACAAATGGAAAAGTCGAGTGAAAAGTCTATAGGCTTTGTACACAGATGTTAAATAGGCAATGTGAGCTCAATGCCGTTGAATCAAACATCGAGTAATAGATCAGAAAAATATTTCTACTTAACCAGAAAGTCCAGTCCAATGGTTAAATTCCAATTGTAAAAGTCAGATTCATATTTACTTGAAAGGGGAATTTGCTGCTGAGAGTTCTATGTACAGAGGTTTCACTCTAAGAGGTAATAGGTGATACCCCTGTGTTGTTTTGATCTATCTCTTTGGTTGTGTGTCATGGCTTTTCAAAAAGCAAATTTCTTTGTTTTGTTTTTTAAATAATTTTAAGGAATGCCTATGGTGGTGAATTTAACATTCCTTATCTTGTAAAAGGTACTGTGTCAAAGCCTGTCAATAGACAAGCCAATGGAAACATAGTTCTATAAAGTTATGGAAAGTGTCACAACACAGTAAAAGAAAGTTTGCAACAGAATAACTTTGCTCATTTCAAAAATTTTTTGTACTGACCTTGCAAACTTTCTCTGAATAACTTTGTGAATTATCATTAACTCATCCCAATTTTTTTTTTTTTTTTTTTTGGCCATTAATCAAAACTGTTTTAAAATTTGATTGACATTCATTTTGTCGACACTTTATACTAATTGGTGTCCCGGTGGTACTCTTGGCATATGGTATATCACAACACTTGCTGTAATGCACTCACTTCAAAGATAAGGGCGGAGGTTCTTCTGACAAGTGCTGATGTGTGGACCACTCCGTCCCATAACACAGAGAGAAGTAGTTCATAGTACTCACTGCTCCGACTGAAAGGAAATACACAAATTTGAAAAGTTGACCTTAAATGTAGCTTTCATAAGCTAATGGCTTACTTCAACAAAGTCTCACCTCCCCGGTGGCCAAAACTTATAACTTATAGCAAACAAAAATTTTAGTACACACCACTCGGGGACATTAGATGTTGCCTCTAGACCATGTGTATGATCATGCTTTGTGCATCTGCCTCTATTCCAATGGCTGACATCTTTGTTGCAAGAGTGGATTAAATAAGTAGGTCATCTTGCCTTTTAACCAATATTTTCATATCACAACATTTAACACATAATGTTTCTTCCATTTTTTTGTCTGCCTTTCATTTGAAAAAATATCACCAAACTCTGATAAAAATGTGTTTTTATGTTCCCAGCTTTTGCCATATGCCAGTTCTCTGGAATTTTATTTCCTGGTAGTGGGTTTATTGAGGAAGTACTAGACCATAATGTAATTTGTTGCATTAAGGATGAAGGTGATACCAAATAGAAACCGTAACATCTCGCACCTAATCTGTACACACTGCCTAATATATTCTTCTGCTAAGGGAGTTATGTAATTCGCAGTGAGTGTTTGTTTGATTGCAAAGTAACTTAAATGTAAAAAAAAAAAACAAAAAAAAAACAACTTGAAAGCATTTTTTTTATAATTTTTGTAAGCGCTGGGCCTTCGCGGAGGTATGCACTCTTGCTTGTTTTTGTTTTTATTACCTAAGTTAGGTGTTTATGTCCCTTTTAACAGTAAAGGCCAAACAGGGATGGACCAACAAGTTATTCTGAGCTTGATTTGAACCCCCGACTAGAGACAAGAGACATGTGATTATCAAGCTTGATACCAACTAGTCCACTAAATCAATCCCTTATACGTCACCCATCATATGTCACCGTAAAGTATATGTCTGCAGGTTTAGAGCATCTACCCCAAACAATTAACGACAGGGCACTTTTCTGAATTGTAAAGTTGACACTTATTTTATTTGTTAGTCAGGCATATGTTTTGCATAATCTGCGAGTCTGAAAACTAAATACAATTACAGCCCTGATTGTAAATCGTAAGGAACCAGAACACTTACTTCTATTTAATCAGCCATTAAAAGACCCTTGAAGGACAAAATATTTATTTCTACTTAAACAAGGAATTTAACTTATCAGAGATATAATTAAGGATCTGTTCTGTTTAATCTTCTTACCATAATTGTACAAAAGCTGCCTTGATACTATTGAGAGAAGCTTGACTGAGAGCCAAAGTGTGCATCAGATCTTGAAGGAAGGTGCTCAGAACTTTGTTATCTTCCTCCTAAAATACACAAGTGCACTAGAACTTTCTACATATAAGCTGCAAGGCTACAAATGGATAAGATAAGGTTTTTGGTGTGTGGCAGCATGACATTATAAATTTTATATAATAAAATTGAATATTTCAAAAACAAAATTTTGTACATTTCAGGATAAATTGTATCTAAACAAGCTGCTGCAGTGTTAAAGTAACAGACAAGATTTAAATGATGGTGAGGAAAGCTGATCTGTGGAGTAGGAAATGCAAAGTGAAACAAACTTTGTGAAATGCCCAGCTGACAGCACTCCTTCCAGTTTCACTCTGACACATGGAGCATTTTTGTCAAATTTGTGATTGTTGGAATACATTTAGGTCATTTCTTTCTAATCTTTTCCAAAAGTGTGGGAAATTATTCTTCAATGGATGTCCCGAGTTGATAAATTCACATATCTTGACTTGGGTTAAACATCGTTTTGCAACAGGCTGGATAGGTCATATGACTAGGGCTGGGACGGGTGCTGAAAAACGGCACCGAGTACTCGCCCTCTCACAACCGGCCCGAATTCGAGTAACCGCGAGATTTAATATCTACCATAAGAAGTCTTCTGTAAACAGATAGTTGGTTCCGGAAATGAAACTTTTGAAGAAAAACGTCTTCTATTTGACCAGATATTATAGAATATGGAGAAAATTATATGTTTTCAAGCAAAAATAACAACTTTAATTGATATTATGTGACGGAAATGCTGAAATGTAGCATATTTTACACAAGCGTTTCATTACGTGGGCGATAAAACAATACCTCGCGATTAACCAAAGATTTAAAATGGACTCGAGTACTACCAAAGATCGACTCGTCTATTGAGGCTCGAGTACTCGTTCACAGCCCTAATCATGACTGAGCAGTAGTTGAGACATTGTAAACTACTCAGACAAAAGCTCCTACACCTTAATCCATCAGTCACCAGCAAGCAAATGACAACTAGCCAACTTACTTTGTCAGATTTGAACCTATAACCTGACAATAATATGTCACCCACGAAACCCCCATGCCTTCAAATTTTCTTCCTTTCAACATAATGAAACGTTGTACCATCTCACCTGACTAAAAGTGGCTAGGATTCCGGACACAAATACTGCAGCTGTACATTTGGTCAAAGCAGACTGGTTACTGCTAACTTTGGGATCTGAAAAAACAGGTTTAATTTGCTGTCATTGAATCAGTATAGAGTAAAATAAAAATAGTATTGGACCTGTCCCGATATAACTCTGACTGATGAATGGGATGCAAAACCACAACTTTGACCTTTTGGAGATGCTCATAGCCCACAGCTGGGGGAAATAGTTTTCAACACCATGAGATATAGAAGTTACACAGTACAAAGACCTAAAGACTTTCAGAGCAAACAGTGTCACATGATGCTGCACACCTACACCCACTAACCAATATCCCGACCAAGTATAAACTTCCTACAGCTTACACTTTCCAAGATATTTCCTGGTACAAGAATTTAAATGTCAAGTAAGTATGGCAATGTCAAAGGTCAAATCAAGACCATATCATGACATTACACACCTACAATCCCTAACCAATGTCCCATCAAAGCATCAACTTCCTACACCTTACAGTTTCGAAGATACAACCCACCAAGTATCAACATATTACAGACCTTTTTTCTACTACACGCCCATCTGCCCAGCCTTCCGGACATCATGTGTGAAAATAATACCCGCACAATCCTTCAAGGCTGTGGGGTAAAATCTAGAATTTTTGTCAGGTGGGAGTCTAGGTCAAAGATCACAGAAGCTAACTTATGACCAACCAACAAGCCACCACTACAACCATCCTGGCAAGGTCCTTAGTGGCCTAATTGGTTTAGCAGGTCTGGCATCCAATCACAGGCTCACAGAGGTGATTTTGTCCCACAAGTGACAAAGTAGAGGACCTGTTCCAATATGACTCTGGCTATTGAATGGGATGCAAAACCACAACTTTGACCTTTACTACCAACCTGGCACAACCAAATCCTCACAAGGGTTGTATTATTTTCAGTCAAATATAATAAAACTAAGATACTGTTTCTGAAAAGTCCTTCACATACAAAGTACATTAAAATACAATGCAACACAATGTTTTAATTACATTTATTACACAAAGTTTTTACAAAAAATTATTGAACAAAATCCACTGTATATTACATGAGATATGTCTTGAGATAGCTGGGTAACCTGAAAAGTTTGATACTGAGACATATTGAAATTGATTCTACTTCTTGTAAATTCCAACCTTCTAATGCTAAAAATAACTAAAAAATATTTTGTATAAATGTGTCCCTCAAGTCTAGTTAAAAATTAAGGGGTTAAAAACATCCTTTTACTGTCTTAGTACAAGTAATGCAATAGAAACCCTATTATCTGATCTTCTATTATCCAAATTTGATTTCATGGCCTTATTTTTTCTCTCCAAAATTGGTATTTCACTATTATTCTGTAATAAACTACCTTTTCTATTGTACAAGTCTTATTACGAAATCAAAATCTTGCTCTCTCGCCATGATCAGTTAAAACAGGTTCTATTGTATTTATGATAATGTTATAGTATTAAATCCATGTGACTTTCTGTCTGGAATACATACACTTCCACACACTACACAGTAAGAATGGTACAATCTCCTACAGCACATCAAATTTGCCAATGAAAAATCCCTCTAATTTTGCTTAGAATTACAGGACTTTTTAGTACACTTGTGATCTTGTTAAACTTACATATGTTAAGTAAGAAATGTGAAATCTGCCAAAGTAGTCACTGGAGGATTCCTTTAAAAAGTAAAGACACAAAAATGAAACTTTTACCCCAATCAAGTTACAGGCAGTACGTTCTGCGGTAGTAGGCGATGGGTCAAAATGCCCCAGTCCTTCAATGACTATCTGACATCCGTATGCGAGCTTGTGACATGAAAGATATGAGGCATTCTTGAGGCGGTTCCGCCACCTAGTAAAACCTGTAACCGTGGGACATACTGCATCTAGTGTGATTGAGGTCTTCGCGACATTTTAGTATCAGTGCAAATTAGACGACTAATCACAAACGTTTATATTCCCATAATTTAAGAAAAAAAGGGGGGGGGGGGGGGGGGGGGGGGGGGGGGGAAGGGGTGCTCACGAGTGAATTTCACATTTTTTACTGTCCAATCTACTACATTTTTTTTTTTTTATTCAATCTGGATTCGTCTTGTCTAAGTTTTAGTGTGGACCCTGATGGTGTATTTCATAAGCTGTAGCAAAGCTCACATTTATCACTGATTAAATATTGAATCCTTACCTGTGTGATCCTCTGGAATGCTGAGAACAACCTGGAATTTGGGGCGAACCTGAAAATATTTACCAAAGAAGCTCATTTTAGTGTGACTGTTTCAATCCTATTTCCAAAGTAGAGTTACCAGACAATCACAGTCTTTTTCAATCTATTTACTCACTGAATAACATAATCCCCATTAAAATACCCATCCACAAAAAAACCATATAATCACAGGAATAATTTTAACCCTATTACAGCCACAGTGAACTAATCTAGGAGCTGTGAAATATGCATAAAACTAAACATTGCATTTCAGCACAAAACTCAAATACAGGATTTCGTACAGTTTCAAAGGCCCAAAAATCAGTTTCCATTTTCAGAAATGGTCAAACTACTAGTGACATGTAGTTAGTGCATTTAATTGTCTATGAGATTTACTTTGGTGATTGTGAATGTTCTTCCAAAGGTCCGGCAGAGGTTGTAGAAGAACTTGGAGAGACTCTGTACAATGGATTGACGGGAAGCATCGATGGTGTTCATAAAGTTTATCAGTTCAGGAATGCTGCAAAGAAAAGACTGATTTATTATACAGGATACACACCAAAAACTATGACATGATCTAATTAATAATGTTCCAAATATCAAATTTGAATGCTGCAAAGAAAAGGGTAAAATTAAAATTCAAAGCTACCAACAGAAATTCTTACCTATTAGCACAGCCATATTTCCTACAACTCCCCCTGTAATCCTGCATATGTTACACTTGTTCTGGAACATGATATTTCAAAACGTAAGTCACATTCTCAGTGTATTTAGACTTGCTTTCATACATTTTGTCACAGTCTCAACTCTCCTCCACTCCATACATGCTCTTCCCAGGGTCCATACCACTTCTCATTTATTTATTTTTTAAAATTTTATATCAGTAAATTTTACACTTATTTTATTACATTTTATATCTTCAGTTGTACATTTTATACTTATTTCAGTACATTTTATACTTATTTTAGTACTTTTAGACGTATATTTTGTTGTATCCTTCGTGAACCAGAATCCCGTCCATTCCACATTCTGGTCTAAACGGTGTTAATATAATGGTGCAAAAATTTTAAAAGAAATTGTATATTCTTAAAATAACAGTGCTGTTTGTTATACAGACGATTTTGTGGAATAAGAAAAGTGCACTAAAATGTTTCAAAAATGATGCCTAAATGATGCTGTCAAATTTTTGTAATAGCCTGGAAATAGGTACAACAACCATACTTTTTTACTTATTTTGGTTCATTTTATACTTGTTGTAGTACATTCTATACTTAATTTAGTACACTTTATACTTAATTTAATATATTTTATACTTGTACATTTTATACTTATTTTAGTATTCTATATTTGTTCTAACAATCAAAATTTCTTATTTTTCTGTTTGGTACGCCTAGAGTCTGTCTTTAGATGGAGATTAAGCACTACAAAAATACTATTAGAATTATACTACTCACAACTCGCCCGCAATCCAGGCGTACTCCTCCCACGGTTCGTACCACTCCTCACTGATGTACTCCTCATACAGCTGAGTGAGGGCAGCCAGCTGCTCACCACTGCCCACTATCACAGACAGATCAGTCAGTGGGGAGGTCGCCACAGGGAACCGACTCGAGACTGGAAAATAACACACAAAATCCTTCATGTGGAACAAAACATAGCAAAAAGATAGCAATATGTAGAAGTAAGGAGAGCAAACCCAAAGCTGTATTAACAAGCAAGGTTTTGTCTCTGGCTTTCGTAAGTATACTTCATCTGTATATTTTATATTTTTTTTATTTTCGCAATGTTAAATTTCACACTTCTTATCATACACTCAAAAGCTTTGACAAAGTACAATATAACTTTATCAAGTGCATATTTAAATTGATAAAATTTAATACAAGTCACCAAAGTACAAATACAGATTGACAAAGTACAATACAAATTGACAAAGTACAATACAAATTGACAAATTTCAACACAAACATACCTAGAACAGGAGAGACAGACTGGTTTGTGGAGTCCAGTTTCTGAGTAAAAGGACCAGTTTTAACAACCATAGCAAAAAGAACTGCAGTCAATTCCTGCAGACACTGCACATATGTACAGAACCGAGACTCGTCAAACAGCTGATTTGGTGATGTCTGAGGGGACGTCTGACATGAAAAATTACATACATAATTAAAATTTATTTTAACTTCTAAATCATTCGAAACAAGAGGAGACAGTTTGAATCTTTACTCCTGATACATTACCTTCATTTCTCATTTCAATTTGTTTTACTTATTTTGAAGACTTGTCTCTTTTTTCCTATTAAGAAAGGGACAACCTTCTGTTTAACATTTTACCGGTATATAATTTCTTTTTTTCCTCAGTTATTTTAAGGAGTACATATGTACATTAATTACATAAAAATTTGAAGAAGAGAAAAAATATACATGGCATACTGATAGCAATATTTAGAACATATTGGGGTGGCATCATTCTACAACTAAAAATACTAAGTTTTACTCATTTATTCGAATAAAGGATACAGTTTGCTGAACTTTGCTCCTTTCCTTAAGTTTAACAAAGGCCTTTGGTGAGGAAAGATAAAAATAGCTTAGTGACCAGATTTCACAGTACAAAGTAGAGGTAGGAATAGTACCTTCCAATAGTTGAGAGGTGCCTCAACAAAAGAGGCTTTGTGATACCAAACAACACAATCTAGTTTTGATTTTACATAACGACAAACTTTTCTCCCACCTCTGAGGTTTGCGGTTCAAACCCTGGACCTTATGTGGGAAACTTGGTAGTTTCTCACCAATGTTCGGCAGTTTACAGTACAGAACGTTGACCAACTGTATGTACTGGTCTCCTCTGCCCCAAAAAACTACCCATCGTGATATGACCTGTACAGTGTTGAAAGCGACGTAAAACCTCAAATAAATAAAAACATAATACATGTAATAATGTTTTTTTACTACAATGTGTATTTATTTGCACTCACATTGACTAGATTTCTGAGTTTTCCAAGCAGTGATGGTATAAGATCCTTCTCTAACTTCTCTAGTTCCATTGTCCACATGCCAAAGGTAGGCAGGAACACATTCAAGGCCACACTTGACACTTTCTCTGAGGAGTCGATCAGAGTTTTCATTAGAAGCTGACCACCCTACAAATCATGAACCATGTCATGTATCAGTATGCCAAATATGTATCTGTTTACCCATAAATATTTATTCTGTGTGTATGAACCCAGGTGATACTTGAAATATATATTCATCCCCAAATGAATGAATATAATCGTCTTAACTGTAGATATACCTATCCCCTCATATGTATATATTTATCTCCTAACCTGTATAAAATTATATCTTAAATGGTACATATAAAATTCCCATAACTGTTTATACTTACACATCATCTGTATCTTCCCATATTCTCACCCATACTCATCCCATAATTGTTTACATATATATCCCCTCACCTGTACATGTTTATCTCCATACCTGTATGGATCCCATCACCTGTACATATTTATCCCTGTACATATTTATCCCATCACCGTTACATACTTAGCTCCATACCTGTAGAAACTTGACTACTTATTAGTATATATGTATACATTCACTTGTATAGGTATACCCTCAGAGGGTCCCTCACCTGTATATACTTATCTCTTCACCTGTACATACATGAACTAACACCCTCCCCTTACATACTTATCCCTTCACCTTATCACTCACACATACATAACCTCACATGTACATACTTACCTGATTACCTGTATACTTGCACACCCTCACATGTACATACTTGCCTCATCACCTGTAATACATGCATAGCCTCACCTGTATACAAACATAACCTCACCTGTACATGTATACCTCCTCTTGTATATACTTCACTCTTCACCTGTACATGTATTCCCTCACCTGTATATACTTGTCCACTGTGTCTATGAAGCCATACACCAGCCCCAGACTTCTGACGACTGCCTCTCTGACCTCTTCCACTTTGTCTTCCTCCAGCATCTGCTGTAACATGGAGAGTACGAGGGAGCTCCTGATTTCTGATGGAAGGTAGGGTGCCAATGCACCACAGGCCTCGGCGACCAGTAGGCGACGCTCTGCATATTTATGTGTGATTTGCTCCCAGCACTGGGGCAAGAGGTCGCTCTCCACACGCTGGGGACCAACGTGTCTGGCAAAGGACACACAGCCAGTGAGGATCATGTGTCTGCAAAGAGAGATGTATGGAATGATGAACATTTCAGTTTTTTTGGTTCAATCATAAGGGAAGAAGTGAAGATTGTTTTAGAAGGAATGCCCAATAGAACAAAATGTCATGGGAACTGATCTTGCCAGGATCATGCATTCGGAAAGAGAGAGTTACAAAGGAAGGAAAGGAGAAAAAAACAAACATATTATTTAGTAATAATAAATGGTAGATCAATGTATTTGGCATTTAGATCAAGAGTTAGTTTCAAACATATTTTGAACTGAAGTGTAGCTGAATGCTGTAACTGTATCATATTGGAAGTGTCAATTCCAAAAGTAAGTGATAGTAGGTGATTTTAACAACGTTAACCAAGTAAAATATGCAAACATGTGATCATCTTTGCAGTGTGCATAATATACTCAATAATTTGTGCAAATATGAGGCAATGACACTACCACAAATAACGTATTTTTGAAGAGTTACATATATTTTTCTTGATGTGGGGCCATGTTAGGATGGTCCTGACACATAAACAAATCACAATGACAACAACTGAAGAAAATGGCTCTCAAGAGCAGAAATAATTCAACAATTCAGTATGTACTGTACTTACATTAGCAAACACTCTAGCAGTATTTCAACCATTAAGATTTGGCTAAATATTACTGTATAAGTGTTTTTTTTCGCGAGGAATTAATTTTCGCTATATTCGCGAGTGACTTCTAAACGCGAAATTAAATTCCAGCTAATATTTATGCACACTTAAGGTCATCATTTGTAAAGTGTATGTGGATATTTATAAGCATGAATAAAAAATGCACAACAACCATGCCATTTTATAAGAAACACCTTTTGTTCGTTGAATATTGACAAAGAAAGTGAAAGCATCCGCACACTTTTATTCGTGAAAGATTTATTATGAGATTTAGCCAGAAGTATAAATGACCTGTAAAGTAAAAAAGGAGAGGAAACTTTCAGAAAAACATCTCACACAAAATGCCAGTACACAGCATTTCACACACTCTCTATAAACCTCTTTATTTGTCTTCTATACCAATAACCTCCTACTAGGCGCACTTTCTCCAAGCCAACCTTTGTGTGGGCCTAATTGTTACAAAGCCTGAGTGATCTTTGACTGTCTCTTTATTTTCAATTGTTTGGTTACCTAATTAGGGTATTCTACACTATGAAAAGAGTTTATGTAGCCCTTTCAGTCTCAATTGCAAACCACACGCATAATTTAATCCATTTTCAAAGTGGATTATGTTCAAAACCACTGATTTTTATTAGGTTTAATCAAAGAACTTCTGTGCTCAGGTAAGAAATTTAACATGTTAGTAGCTTTGAAAAGTTTTTAAAATGTTAGTAAACAATAGGCACTTGAAATCTACTGTTGGATTGAACAGCCAGAATAAAAAAATTTGACCACTACACAAACACTAATTATGCGGCTGAGAAAGATTAACAACACACATGGTAAGGTTTTTTTTCCCTCTCGCAAATGAAAATGGACCGCATTAAATTGCACTTCTCAGTACATCAGTGTGAACCAGTATGCTTTCTTTTATGTGATAAACAAATGGGATTTAGGGGGTCGGGATTTAGTGGGTATATATATATGACTGATACTTGGAAATGTTTAACAGTTTATGTAAGCTGATCACTTGTTTGTGGGCGAAAATACAGTATCTTTCATCCGTGAAAATTAATTCTCGCGAATCAAGCCTGATCTGTTGATTCGCGAACTTAAGTTCCCGCGAAAAAAACCACTTATACAGTAATTCATGACTGTTTTTTTTTGTTTTTTTTTTTTTGGGGGGGGGGGATTCTTATCCGGTAAATTGGAAGTTCAGACAACCATACAATCTTTAAGGTGGAAACATTATATCCCTGGAACAATTCGATGGAGTTTTTTAAAGGTGCAAGAATCAACTGCATACCTTTGGTCCACATCAGGTCTCTTGATCAAGTTAAAGAGAATATTGAGGAGCTGGTCTCTCTCCTTGGCATCTGGATGTAAAGTGGCCGCAATCACGATCAGTGGTATGAGCTCCTACAGGTACAAACAACACAATGTACAGGCTAATGTACAAATGTGAAATTCTGAATTGTACTGGCAAAACTGCATTTATCTTTACAAATAAATAAATAATCAAATTTTGGGAACTATAATCTTCTTTCAGCAAAAATGCCATTCACCTCCATAAAAACAGTGACATAGACAACCAAATTTTGGAATTAAAGTTCTTGCAATTGTTTAGCGTGTGACAAGCATTAATATAATATGCCACAAAGGTAATGGCAAAGCTAGTTCTTGTAGACATGCATTCTTCCAATCACTAACGGTTTGCTACAGATTGCAATTAGTTTAAATTACTGCTTAATTGGAAGAGACAACATATTTCTGCAGAACACCTGTTAGTGGTGTGAAAGGTAAATCAGCATACCACATTTCATTTTGTTTAGGCCAAATCCCAAAAGAGTTTTTAAGTACCAGCCATTGAAAATGTCATTTATGTTAGACTTTCTACTGGTTAATACTTCATCAAAACAATAAAGAACATATAATATCTCATATTTTGACTACTCATTGTAAATGAAGTTTATAAACTTCAAAATATCTCGTGGATGTATATTTCCTGTTTAAATTAAGGCCTCCTGTATGCTCAAGGTTAATTTTCACCATATCAATGCAAGCATTCAAAATCCTGGATTTTTTTCAGTTTCAAAGTCCTGGAAACCGGTTTTGGTTTTCAGAACCAGTCCAAACAATAATCTCTGCAACTGGTTTGGCTGTTTAGACAATGGTTAAAAAACATAGCTTCGGGTAAAATGTGTCTGGCAGAACCACTTTATGGCTAATGTTATGTTCACACTTTTCCAGATTGGTGTGATGTCAGTAATCTGTTTTGAAATCATAGTGTTCAACTCTCTCTAGCAACATCTGCGGTGCCATCCTGAAAAATTGGCAGGTTTTTGGTCATGCATGAGTCACATATCATCTGGTACTTGAGACTATGTGGCTACTGTGTAAGCCACATTTTAACTTAGTTTTGCAGATTTCAATAATTTCAAGGCTAAGAATGGGATAGGTTAGCTGCTTATCTAAAAATGGTCCAACTTTGCAGAGAAACGTAGTAAGCTGGTACTCCAAAAACTATTAAAATACAGTTTAAATCCATGAATTACTTGGATAAACCTTTGTAGTCAGTCAGATTTATATACTTAATACTTAATATTGGTTTTTCGATAAACTTTCCTTATTTATAGAAACCTACCATTACCTTAGACTAATTATATCAATGACAATATTTTCTTCATTGGTGCTCCAATTGGTTACCACTAAAACAAAGTACCAGCACTCGGGTTGGTACTTGCTAAATCAAAACCTAGTCACATTTTTCTGCTCAAGTTACAATCTTAGTCAAGACTACACACTTATCTACAGAATTACGTTTTGATTTTGATTCTAGAAATAGTCCATGCTTGATCCCTCTCGTACTACATTTTTATCTACCTCGTTATACCAAGTACACTATGTTTGCTTCAAATTAGATCAAAGCAAATTGCTGACAAGGGCCTAGCTGGAGCTAAATTTTTCTCACTGATACGTGACTAAGCTGAAATCTCTTTCGGTTTGCATGAGTGAGCTGCAAAGCAACCAGAAACATGAGTAGTACTCCACTAGAGTAATGCACAATTCATGAAAGCCTAGAGACAAGTTACCTCTAGAAGAGAGGGCTCGCGCTTAAAAAATGATTAGCTAATTGTTTTTCATTATGTCACTCTTTCTCAGATACCTCTCCTTTAACCAATATAACATCAGGTACAATCTGTCCCCAATGCCACATTATGACTGACTGAAGGTTAAACTTCCTCAAGGCGAGATTTACAAATGACCTTTCAAATTTCCCCAGTTATCTGAAAAGTACTGAAAACCTCTTTTCATTATGAAGATCTATTTCTGAATCATTAAAATGGCTATTATATCTTTTGCTTCTTTATCAATACAATTAAAAACTTACAAGTTTACAGAAATTTTTCTTATTTGGAGTAAAAAAGAAGTTAACAAACTAACAAATATCTTGCAGTGGCATATCGAAGTTTGAATTATGGTTCATGCATGTAGGTATCTATGTTTTCAACAAATAAGACAATAATCAAACAAAATACTGAACAATTTTTGTTTTGAAGTTCTCAACTTTATAGCAATAGCTCCAATGTGTCCATTATTGTCACATTTCTGACAGACTAAGGCTGTACTTGTTTTATGTGATATCTAACACTCATGATTATCGAGTGTCACCAAATTTTATTTATCTTTTTTGCCAGGATACTATTACTTACAATGTTTGTGCCAGTACATCAGAAATAAGTAACCCAAAATGAAGGTTTTTTGGGGTGAAATCTGAAATTGACAATTTTGCCTCTCTTTTAGTCGTGATGATATTTATTTTAGTGATAATTTACTTTAATCTGATCATGTGACTTTTTTCTGATGGTGTGTCCCTGTGCATGATTACCTCTCTTTTTGCCAGGATCACATTGGGTACAATGTGGGGCAGACACCTGCCTAACATCAGCACCACTTGTGTCTGGTGGCTGTTACTGTTGATCTGACTCACTTCTGACACGATGCGATTGCTGGCTGATGCGTGGAATGCCAAGTCCAATAAGGCTTTCTGGAATGACTCTGGCATATTCCTGAAAGCAGACAAGATGTGAAAATAACTTGAACTCTCGTAGCATACAAAGTATTGTATTCCAATAAATACCATAGAGTAATGCTGGAATGTAAACCACAAAATCTTTTGTTGTATTTGTTTTCTACAATTTCATGTAAATGTCTTTTGAGTAAAATATACAGTGATTTAACTACACACTATATCTGCAATTTTCAAGGAAATGGAAGTTTACTATGCTTTTATAGTCACTTTTGTGAAAAAAAACAATCACTGTTTTTTAAATTATTTTAATGCCCTGAATCAGTAATAAGCACAACATAAAAAAATTTAAATTTTGTAGATGATTCCGACTGTTGAAAATATGATCAGTCTTTAATACTTCTCTCTTTTTCAATCATGCTTGTCCTCTGCTACACAAATCGGGGAGGATTACCAGCAATTACACCAGACACTCGCCAAAAATAGGAGTGGACTGCATAAGTGATAACCTGATATACCGCATTACATTAGAATACTTCTGACCACAATATGGTAGCCAAGAGAAGATGCTTCATGGATCAGTTACAGGACAAACTTTACATCACATCAAAAAGTATAAGACAGGTCTGGGTATCAAGACATAGGAGTAATCTGGGGCAAAGTATCCCCTTTGCCATGTCAAAAAATTATTATACATTAGGCATATTCTTAGTTCAGTGTTATCCCACAACACCACCAATGTGTGGTGCCCTTTTAGGTAACCATGCCAACCAGCATTTGGACCAAGCTCTTCCAAGAAATCAGATTTTCTGTATGTACCCTTTCATAACAAATGATTTTGAAAGGGTTAAGGAGGGTCTCAAACCCAGGGCAGAGTGGATAGTACAAACCAATCATACTTTGAGTGATGAATACCTAAAATCATCCTATGGGGAAACAGTATCCTAATAAATCCACCACACGAGTCCCACTGTAGACCATATCCCATATTCTGTCAAACCAACATCCATGTATTTGACGAGTCTCCCTGACAAACCATGACAGGCCCATTTATGTCTGTAAACTCCACATTTAAGATCAGTAAATTAGTGACATCACAAGCACAATGACCTCATATATGACACCACTATGATCTCCTAAGGAATGTGTAGTGATTTCAACATTATCCATGAAAAGTGATCTGATTTGATCTGAAAATCATTATTAACTACAATGACTCACTTACACCAGCCAATTAAACAGTGTTACTCAAAAAGGAAGGATGTGCTTTAAGGCAGGTGATATTTTTCAACACCATGAGATATTGAAGTAGTGTAACAGTACCAAGTTCAAGATACTTTCAGAGCAGTGTCAGTTATATTAAGGCCCAAATAATGCTTAAGTAGAGAAAATAATATCTAAGGAAAAGAAATGTATGTAAAGGTGAAGTATTAAAACAAGATAATTCAATAATAAAATGACAGCATTTATCAGTAAACCAAAAATGGCCGAATTATGGTTTGGATGTTTTGAATATTACCCATGCATACAGAAGTGGCAATACATTCAATGAATGCATATGTGTGGTGTTGGAGAAAAGCCTGTGGCTCACTTGATGAAATTCAATCTGTTACAACGGGAACTTGCAAAAGGAAATTCTTAATGAATTCTAATATGACTTTTAACAGTGCTTAATCTGCATCAACAGACAGACCCAAAGGTGCAACAAGATTTTAAAGGTCAATACAGCAAGGTCAAAGGTCAATCAGTGTCACACCATGACGTGGCACACCTAAAACCCTCAAGCAATGTCCCTACCAAGTATCAACTTCCTACACCTTACAGTCTCTGAGATATAGCCTGGACAAAATTTTATAGGTCAAGTTCACTACGGCAAGGTCAAAGGTCAAATTAAGGTCACACCATGACGTTGCACACCTACTACCCCCAACCAATGTCCTCACCAAGTATCAGCTTCCTACACCTTACAGTTTCCGAAATATAGCCCAGACAAGATTTTACAGGTCAAGGTCACTATGGCAAAGGTCAAATCAAGGTCACGCTATGACGTTGCACATCTACACCCCCTAACCAATGTCCCTACCAAGTATCAACTTCCTACACCTTACGGTTTCAGAGATATAGCCCGGACAAGATTCTAAAGGTCAAGGTAACTACGGCAAGGTCAAAGGTCAAATCAAGGTCCGACCATGACGTTGCACACCTACAACCCCTAACTAATGTCCCTGCCAAGTATCACTTTCCTACACCTTATGGTTGCCGAGATATAGCCCGGACAAGATTTTCAAACTCAAGGTCACTACGGCAAGGTCAAAGGCCAAATCAAGGTCAGACCATGACGTTGCACACCTATACTCCCCAACCAATGTCCCTGCCAAGTATGAACTTCCTACACCTTACGGTTTCTGAGATACAGCCCGGACAAACTATTTCCCGCCGCCCGTCCGCCCACCCACCCGCCCACCCATCCAGACACCATGGGTGAAAACAATACCCCGACAGCCCTTAAGGGCTGTGGGGTAATAAAACTACTATTTCAAATTATATCCTCCAAATCATGTGATCATAAAACCTAGTTGGTATTGATTTTATACTTCCTTTTTTGTGTCAATTTTGAGCTTGCTAAATTACCTGTCCATGCAGTACTCACCTACTACTAGGACTCCAGGACTCATGCATACCCGGGGAATTCACTTCTCCACCAATCGGGTCCTCCCTTGTGGACATCCCCATAGTGACATTCTGATCTAGGACATCACTTCCTACTTCCACCTGCAGGGAATCTCCTGGAGCACTGGGGGGATTCCCAGAGGAATCTTTCGTGTCAATTTCTTTATTTGTACTTGTATCATTGATCACCATACCACTTGCCGTGTCTCGCTTCTCTAGTACCTACGTAAGGTTATAAATCACATATGGGTAATTTTTCGTGAAAAAGAAACCTCATTCATAAACCTCATTCATAAACCTAAACCTCATTCATAAGAAAGGCATGACTACTGTTTTTTTACTGCTTACATTTCAGGAATAATAGTTTACTAATGATGAAAATCAGCAAAGGGCGAATGAATTTTGCAGTGTTATATGCCAATTTTTGGCAATATAGGTTGGTTTACCATCCCAAACAAAGTTTGGCTATCCTCGTTTGACCTTGGAGGAGGGGCCCAAGGTCAAATCTGACCACATCAGAAGATTTGCCCTATAGGTTGGTTTCACATTGCAAACCTCTAGGACCAATAATAAGGGAGATATAGGCACTTTTAAAGTCCGCTATGTGGGTTACTTTGGCACTCCGTGGATGACCTTGAATTAAGAGCTTCTGCCAGGTTGTAGAAGACATGTAGAAGACATGTATATCTGCTATACATATCACCTTTGAAGAGATTCAACCTTCTACCTATGAGAAACAGCCAGTAGAAAAATGTAGATAATTTTCAAGAAATGCCTGCGGCGGCAATCTTGTTTTTCAAAATGAGGCTAATTTCAGTCCCAGAGAAGCTTACCCCCCAATGAAGATAACCTGCAAATTTGGTGAACCTAGCTGGTGTAGTTTTCCTCTGAGAGCGTTAACGCCGAAAATCTCTCTATGCGCAGCAGCGGCGTAGCGAACGCTAAATCAAAGTATCCACCGGAGTCATCCGGTGGATACAATAAAATATTTTGGATCATAATGAAGCATCCACTTTACTTGCTCCTTGACATTTACCTTCTTGATTTCATCCTCTGTGAGGTCCAATTCACCGAGATCCTGTTCTCCCAGTGGTCTGATGCCGTCAACACCATCTTCTGTAGTATTCCTGGGTTGTGCAGGTGAACTTGGGTGGTTTCCTGGTTTTATGGGAGGATTTTCTGGTTTAATGGGTGTCTGAGAAGGGGTACTTATGGGGCTCACAATGGGTGTTGAAGACCATTCGGCATTTGATTTGGCAGTTACTCTAATAAAAGGTAAAGGTTAAAGATAATCCCTTTCAGTCTCTTACTACCTGCATTATATTTGGTAGTCACTTATATCAATGGGACACCTATCTTCACATTAGATTTGACAGTCACTCTAACAAAATGTTATTTACCATCTGTTTTAACCTATATTTATATGATATTTGTGCCTTAGTGTCAATGTGTTTACCATAAAGACAGGTTGGCTAGTTTTTACTTTACCGGTACGAAATTTGGGCAATAATTTTAATTCCACATTTTTAGCAATTCCATCCTTTTACTTTTATTGTAATACAAATGAATATTACCTATGGGGGTTGGGGGTCTGCCCCCATTTATAACTCTGTTAATTTAACTTCATATCTTTTTGATAAATTTTCTGTAATTACCAAATATGGCGGATCCTGTACTGGTAAAGTAAAATTGCCAGGACAGGTTTTATTTCATATATTTCTCATAATGATACAGAAGAATCTGTAGAAATAGGATGTGTGTCAGTTGATACTTAGGCTTTTATATCCGCTTTATCGGCTTGGTTCATATTGGGATAAAAGGCAATATTTCACAAATTGTTTTAATAAGTTAGACTCATACCCACAGCAACAAAGAATAATGCACTGAAATTGAAATCACTGTTGAAATTGAAGTTCCAACTGTAATCACAAAAGTACATAGTGTCATATTTATGACTGTCATCTACACAAGTCTTTACCTTTCATACTGTTTGAGCTGTGAGGTGAGGAATGTGTTCTCATTGGTTACTGCAACAATTTCATCTTCTAAAACACCGACTCTTTCACTCTAAAAATAATGCATATATATTAAACATTGCCAAAAATAAAAATTGTTATAAATCTGTTTTTACCAAGCATTTAAATTATCACAATTATTTAACATAGTGTTGTTTACAATTAGTTTCAGAGTTTACGCCGAATTATAAGAGTACATATCTGCCAGATCAGCGTGTGTTAAGAGGTGCTCTGCAGCAAAATGTCACTGATCTAAACTAAACTATCTATCTTCAATTTTTCTTCACACAAACTTGTGCAAAACCAAACTTCTAAGGCAGTATCCCATTTTCCAGAAGCTCACAGATAGGATGATATCCAATAAAACATATTTATCACCACAACACAATAATACTCAGGATGTGCTGGGTTAATGTTAAAATTGCATTCTAACATGACACATGTCCTTGATTATGATTGGTTAAAAAGCTGTCAAAAATTTTGCACTTACACGTATTTGGTTATAACCTCTCTCTGGATTTGGACTTTTTTCTATTTCCAGCACATAAGAGGATTTTTATCAATTTAGCACTATATAAATGTATTTATTATTCTACTATTATTATTATTATCATTTAAAAAAGGGTTTGAATGATACTGTACCACACCAAATAGTGTGCAAGTAAAACATACCAGTTCCTCATTAAGTCTCTTTAAATGTTCTACTTTCTTGGTGAAGTCATCATCTTGAATATCCACATAACACTCTGCATCTACCATCTCACAACTCTCTGAAACATATAATGACACTGTTTTATGTTTAAAAATATAAACCTATAACATTGCACAGTGACTCAGAATTAACTTAGTACAAAGGTGCAATAGAAGTAACGAATAGCAAAAGTCTATCAATCAGCAACATACAAATACAACAACAAAAGATGATAAATTATTACTCCTGAAATGCAATAACTTCACTCAATAACCAAACATTTTTGAACAATTTTCACCATATTTTCGTACACATTAAAGACAAGATATCATAGAATTTCATGCCATAAAAGTATTTATTTCCAAAACTTCAGCTGTACAAAATTTAATTTTATGAATTTATTTCCTAACAAAAGTCACAATTGTTATTTGCTGATTCCAATGGCAACTGTACAAATTTATATTTTTTAGAAATAAAAAAAAATAACAATAAAACACAAAAGACAGCAACAGTGATTTACACTGAGAAAGTTTCACACAAGAGGACATGAACTTTTTTTGGTTTTAGAACTAATTACCTTCTGGCATGACATGCTGTCCATAATCTCTGTAGAGATGCAGTAGGTCTGGAGGTTTGGCTATGTTTAACCCAACATCATCCCAGTCTTCAAAATCCTGTCACAAGAAACCAGAATCTTTGTTTTCTTAAGAAATTTTTAAATGACTATTTTTAAGCAAACTTACTTTGGGTTTCACTGACATCAGTATAGAAAGACCTTAATTTAAAACTTCAAATAAAAAAATCCTAAACCCTTTGAAAAACAGAGTTTAAAAAAAAATAGCATCAGAGATGCCCGTACCCCACAGCCTAGGGAAATATTTTCAACACCATGAGATACAGAAGTACTGTACCAGTACAAACTTCAGGATACTTTCAGAGCACTGTCAGTTATATAAAGGTCCAAACAATGTTTAAATGGAGAAATAATGTTTAAAAGAAAGATAATGCATATAAAGATGAAGTACTAAAACAAGATAATTCAATAACAAGATAACAGCATTAATCAGCAAACTAAAATTCAACACTCTTTATCTACACCTGCATGGCCCAATTATGGTTTAGATGGTTTGAATATTATCATGCATACAGAAGTGGTAATACATTTAATGAATGCTTATGTGTGGTGTTGGAGCAAAATCTGTGGCTCACTTGATGAAATTCTAGCTCTTACAATGGGAAGTTATGAAAATAAAATTCTTAATAAATTCTAATATGACTTTAACAGTGCTAAATCTGCATCAAAAAAACAGACTCAAAGGTGCAACAAGATTTTATAGGTCAAGGTCACTACAGCAAGGTCAAAGGTCAAATCAAGGTCAGATCATGACGTTGCACAACTACACCCCCTAACCAATGTCCCTACCAAGTATCAACTTCCTACACCTTGCGGTTTCCGAGATATAGCCCGGACAAGATTTTCGAACTCAAGGTCACTACGGCAAGGTCAAAGGTCAAATCCTTGTCAGACCATGACATTGCACATCTACACCCCCTAACCAATATCCCTACCAAGTATCAACTTCCTACACCTTACGGTTTCTGAGATATAGCCCGGACAAGATTTTATAGGTCAAGGTCACTACGGCAAGGTCAAAGGACAAATCAAGGTCAGACCATGACGTTGCACACCTATACCCCCTAACCAATATCCCTACCAAGTATCAACTTCCTACACCTTACAGTTTCCGAGATATAGCCCGGACAAGATTTTCGAACTCAAGGTCACTACGGCAAGGTCAAAGGTCAAATCCTTGTCAGACCATGACATTGCACACCTACACCCCCTAACCAATATCCCTACCAAGTATCAACTTCCTACACCTTACGGTTTCTGAGATATAGCCCGGACAAGATTTTATAGGTCAAGGTCACTACGGCAAGGTCAAAGGACAAATCAAGGTCAGACCATGACGTTGCACACCTATACCCCCTAACCAATATCCCTACCAAGTATCAACTTCCTACACCTTACAGTTTCTGAGATATAGCCCGGACAAGATTTTATAGGTCAAGGTCACTACGGCAAGGTCAAAGGTCAAATCAAGGTCAGACCATGACGCTGCACACCTACACCCCCTAACCAATATTCCTACCAAGTATCAACTTTCTACACCTTACGGTTTCCGAGATATAGCCCGGACAAGATTTTATAGGTCAAGGTCACTACAGCAAGGTCAAAGGTCAAATCAAGGTCAGACGGTGATGTTGCACACCTACACCCCCTAACCAATGTCCCTACCAAATATTAACTTCCTACACCTTACGGTTTCTGAGATATAGCCCGGACAAGATTTTATAGGTCAAGGTCACTACGGCAAGGTCAAAGGTCAAATCAAGGTCACACCATGACGTTGCACACCTACACCCCCTAACCAATATCCCTACCAAGTATCAACTTCCTACACCTTATGGTTTCCGAGATATAGCCCGGACAAGATTTTCAAACTCAAGGTCACTACGGCAAGGTCAAAGGTCAAATCAAGGTCAGACCATGACGTTGCACACCTACACCCCCTAACCAATGTCCCTACCAAGTATCAACTTCCTACACCTTACGGTTTCTGAGATACAGCCTGGACAAACTCTTTTCCCGCCGCCCACCCGCCCGCCCGGAAGCCCGCCCGCCCATCCGGATACCATGGGTGAAAACAATACCCCAACAGCCTGTGGGGTAAAAATAGAGAGAATTTATTAACAGATTTTTTATGGGAGAATATTATTGATGTGCCTTCTCATGAAGTATCGTATGTAAGTAATACTTTCGGGTTAGTTTTAAAATATCATGGAAGTTAATAATTATGACAAGCAACTTACTGGTACACAAACAATAGTGAAGAATGGTGTGTCAAAACCTGCCTACTGTAAACCCATTAAGCTGGGTGAAATCAATTGCTACAATCTTCCGACAAAAATATAAGAATTCAAACCTATCCATTCAAGTTGGGAGGATGAGCCATAACTAGTCAGGAGTATTTACATTACCTGATTCTCATTTTCCTCTGCGAATGTGACAGAGGTTAGTTTGTAGTCATATTTTAGCAGATACTCGTTGACTAGGAAGCTAATGGCTCTTTTCTCATATGGTTTGATATTGTCTAAACTCTGAGCTTCTTCCACTGTTTCATGCTCTGAACTGGGCGTTGGCAGCTCTGGTTCTAAAATGTACAGTATAAATTCAACTATAAGACAAGAGGGTCAAAGATGCTCCAAAAGGCGGATTGCGCAGGCAACAATAAGGTGAGCGACTGCTGTAATTAAATTTAGAAACAAGGAAAGAAATGTCAGGTCACCCAGTTAAGGTGAATGTGTTAGGCGTGCTAAGAAATGTAAAACTTGTAATCTAGGTTACATAATTGTATCTATGCTATAAACGGACAAACGAAAAGACGGAATTAGACCAATTTTACAAGCAACTTAGCTATGACAGTGATCTATCTCCCTGTCAAGTTTGAATTCAATTGGACAAACCGTTTTCAAGTTAGAGTCCGAAACGGAAATTTTGACGGACAGACAGACAAAAAACGGACAAACGAACACACGGAATTACACCAATTTCGAAAGGAACCTAGCTATGATGGTGATCTATCTCCCTGTCAAGTTTGAATTCGATTGGACAAACTGTTTTCAAGTTAGAGTCCGGAAACAAAAATGTGGACAGACAGACAAATGGACAGACGGACGTCGGACACATCAATCTAAAAGGTGGGTTGGTTACACACAACCCGCCTAAAAAATCATACATTTAATGGAAAATAATAATCACCAATGAAACATCCTAGAGTCCTTCCCAGTCACATTTTCATATAAATGCATCGTCTTTCAATATTAAATTATTTTATTATTGAAACTTAACGTTTTAATATTACCATATTATAATAGCTCACAGATTATCCTACAGACATTTATAACCTCAACCAAGGAGGATGCGTTTTGTGTGGCCTGAGTTTGTTTAAATAATAAGAAAAATTATTGGCAGATTATAATGAAATTTTCAGGAAATGTTGACAATGACACACTGACATCACATAAAATAGTGCACAATTTGCTGCACAATTTTATATGATGTTATTTTTATGAACATGTTGGTCTCACCAATATAACTTAGAAATCCTATGCATAAACAAATACTTTAAAGTAACCTGCAAAACCACAAAAACTATAATGATGTATGAAAACCAAAACATTAGGGTCATTAGAACATAAATTGCAGCGCTAATTCTCTCTATTTGTTGTGTCATCAGAGGTTTATTGTTTAAATTCTAGTCTCTCAATAGAACAGCACAAATACTTACCTGCCGATTTTGTCAAGGAAGCTCGAAGAGATTTGATGGTATCATGAGCTTTTCTCAACTCAAATTCAAGAACTAGAAGTAAAAAAGCATTCAACAGAACTTTAACATCAATATCCACAAATAATAGCAGTTTTAAGTATGTAAAACAAAATACTGGTTCGTCCACATTAAAAGATTATGCTGTCAATTTTTGATAGATAATTTGTGTGGTTTAAGTGATTATATCAAAACTAATTATTAACCAAATCATTAGGACTATAAAAAAGTAAAATATAAATTCATGCTACACAATTTTTACTATCAACAAACATTGGATAAAGTGAATTTCCTAGTTTTAATTACTGGATTGTACATAGGGACAACCATTTGAAGGAAAGCTAGATTCTGCCGATTCGACACCAACATATCCCCACACAGACCAACTTTCACGCCACAGGTGTTGATTGGGTATTTTTGTGGGACCAGTTTTCTGTGCACCACAATTGTTATAAATCATTTTTCATTATTGTTAATCTTCCTGCAATGATAAGATTGAACATTTTTTTAAATATTTAAGTTGCTGTCTATACACGATAAAATGGTTAGCTCAAAATAATTTTTTTTTTTGGGGGGGGGGATCTGTTTTATATGTCTTTAATCTATTAGTGGAAATATAAATTTCCACAAAAACCTGTGATTATCTGCCACTGTGGCCTAGCGGGTAACACACTTGTCTAGGAACTCAGAGGACGTGGGTTCAATCTCAGGTACAGGCAGATACATAGTGGCTCGGATGACCACTTAAAATGGCGGTCCTCTGTCATTGGGTCCTATCCCCAGTGGCAGGTTAAAGAACCTCAAGGACGTTGATAAATGGTCATCCTTGAGCCTCTATCTTCCAGTTACGGGAATGACAGTTACTTGTGAGTTGGGGCTGTACCTGTACAGTCAGATTGGTTAAATAGCGCTTTGAGTCCTGTTGTATATTGAGATATTGCGCTGAGTATAAATACATAATAATAATAAAATAATAAAAAAAATAATAATTATATCTTAGCAGGTTGACTTATATCTCAAAAATTGTGGGATTTTTTCTTACATATAGAAAAGCAGCCAGCCTCAGCAGGCAAGAACCCCGGCCAGCAGGTACAACTAAATGGGCAACAACATTGAGATATAGGAAAATCTTAAGAACAACTTCAGTTGTAAGAAGTACACAGAATCCAGGAAATGTTGTCAGATGTAAGATTCACAGGCCATGATTTCTTACAAGTGGTTTCATATTTTGAAGTCCTAGACCCAATTATAAGGAAGATTTTAGGTCCTTTTAGCATGATGACCCTACATGACCTTGAAGCAGGGGTAAAAGGTCAAATTTGACACTTGCAAAAGATTTGCAGACCACAATTTCCAAGAATTTGTTTTTCTCATTTCAAACCCCTAGGACCAATAATAAGGGAGATGTCAGGGCTTTTTGATATGCCCCCCTCCCACCCATTTCACATAAAAGATGTGATATGGCAGTAATTTTGTTTTCAAAACTGGGCCAAAATTACTCTCAGGCAAGCTTTCCTAGCCACTTACATTTTGTGCAAATCTGATACAGCTTGCTGCAATATTTCAAATTTTAAAAGCTATCACTGATTTTGGAGCAATGTTTTCACAGCCATAAACATTCTCCGCAAATTTGGTGAAGATATCTTCATAACTGAATGAGATATAAAGCTTTATTTTAAAATGTGACAAACACACACATGCACACACAGAAGGTGTTTCATAATCTCCAAACTCCGGCCTTGGTTTGCGGGAGACTAAAATGCAGTTGTAGTTATATAAATAGCGCTCCTTTTTCAATGAAATGTGAGACTGAAAAGTATTTAAAGCGTTGTCATGGCAACAGGTGTTGTCACATACCCTTCTTTACCTACTCGGCTCTAGATCCTCTTAGGGTAAACATACCCTGAAAATTTGGTGAAAATCCATGCATTGGTTAAGGCTGTGGAACACCCAAAACTTTAAGACCCCCAAAATCTTAAACAGTTGTTGCCAGATACCCCGCCTCAAAAAAACAAAAAAAAAATCTTATAAGATCTAAATCATGGTAAACATACCATGAAAATTTGTTGAAAATCTGTGCATGGATTTAGGCTGTGGAACACCAACAAAATTTGTCACCGCCACCCGGACGGTGCAGGGGATGACTCCAACCCCAGCCTTTATGGGCTGGGGTTAAAAACATACACATATACTACAAGCACACAAGTACACATACATAAGATGCATCAAAAGGGTTTATAAATAAATAGAAGTAGGAGTAATTATGGTATTCATCCCCAAGGAATATGTGTGCCAAAATTCAGGTATATACTACAAATACTGGATAAATACTACAGGTACTACAGGAGATACTGAAGGGAAAGGGGTGCCAAAAACAGTACAAAGATACTGGTTTAAATACCCTCAGTAATCAGTAAATATTACAGTAATATAGCTTAGATTTGCAAACATGATTTGCATAAAAAAAGTACATGAAAAACTTATTAAAACCTCAGTTTCTGTAAATTTGGAAATTACGAGCAAGACAAAATAAAATTAATCATTAATCATTCTCCAATTTATCATTTATAACCTCATTGATCTGAAAATTAATGGGTATATCAATGTGGTTAATTTATATATAAAATTTAGTAGAGTCATGTCATATAGTTTCTGAGAAAAAGTGACCCAAAATCGGGTCCCTGTGGCCATTTTAGAGACTATAAAGTGACCTTAAAATTACAGCAACAATGCACAGAACAAAGATGACCTATAGAAGTTCAGTTTGAGGTTAGTCAGACCAAACATTTCCAAATTACAGGGCAAATATATGTAAAATGTAGAAAAAAGTCCCTAGGTTGAGTCTTAAGGGTCCCCACAAACAGTCTCAATGTCAATTTAAAGACTTGAATATGAATAAACATATATTATTTGTCCAGAGACTAGATTTAGCAGGATATGCTGTTGGGAGAAGATTATATATCCATATTGCTATATCGAATAATAAAGCTCTCTGAATTTCAATATTGATTCTAAAAGCATCAATTTTAATATCATTTTGACTACCTGTCAGAAAGAATTTCCATAATATTGTTCTAATTTATCAGTTTTCCATTGCTTAATCAGCAAATAATGTTGCATGAAAAGAAATATTATGAAATTTTTAATTACAGCTAGCTTGTATTAAATTCATGCTCATATATGCTATTTATAAGTCAACCAAAGTGTTTTTTGATAATTAAGGTAGCAGCTACTGCAAAAATAATACATTTTACTTTGTGAAACAATATTTGATATAGATGTACTGAAATTGCATTCAACCCTTTTGCTTATAAGCTGCATTCAAATGGAAAAAAAAACACAAAAGGGGTCCCTGTGAGTATGTTTTAGGGACCTTAACACAACTTTAAAACTTAAACTACAGACCTTAAATTTTCACATAAAAGATTAGATATAGAAATCTTATCTAGTACAGTTTGATTTGAAACTGGTCAGACTTACCATTTCTTAATTGCAAGGCAAAATATTTTTAAAATGCAGAGAAAAAGTTCCATAGTGGCGCTCTTTATGGGCCTCAAACTTAGTTTTAACTTCAACTTAAAGTCTTGATGTTTGCATATGTAAGAACATATTATGTGTTCTCAGGTGAAATTTAACTAGATGAATCATTTCTGACCTTCAGTTGGCCATAACTTCTTTAATATTTGAAGTTTAAGGTCACCTTAAAACAGAATTCCTCTTCTGACCCAAATGCATGTCTGTGTCAAGTCTGAATAAAATTTGTGAAAGTGTTTTTTTTTTTCAGTTATCACAGACACATGTCAAAATGTACGGTGGGAAGTACCTCTGACTAGAAATCTAGTATATCCCCAACTTTCATCTGAGGATATAAAAATCACAATATGATAAAGGCTGCATGAAATATAAAATTTGGACAATGTCACATAAAGCATAAATTAATTGTTAACTACAAGTTCCATATAATGTTTCAAAATGCTGATTTTTTTTTCAGAAAATTAAAAAGTATTTTGTGTCTTGACCTGCAACTTTCTCTGTTTCCTGTCTATCACCATCATCCGAGTATCTTGCAAAGTCCAAAGAATCAAAGGTTTGAACACTGGAAGTTCTAGCTGTAAATACAGGGACAGTGGATTGACAAATAATTTCAAGCGGGTTCAGCATAAAATCTAAATTCTATACTGAACACAGAGGCTCAGAAAGAACAATTTATTAATTATATTATTGTGTGAAAAAAATCTTCACTCTCAGATGGGGTGAACCTTCTTTACAATTGTTGGGGCACATGAACTATAAAACATTTACAACTTTCCACATATTGACTACTTACTGAAGCCATGTGTTTCAAATATACTAGCTAGTGTAACCTAATATTTTGCTTACTAATCGATCAAACGATTGATTTAAAAACATTAATAAGCAAATCAAACACCTTTACAGCACATTTGTTAAGCAATCAAGCACTACACTTAATGATTTTGAGACATCTCAGTGAGATCACCCAACATGCAAAATTCCCCCCCCCCCCCCCCCTTTTTAAAGACAAGTCACCCTATAAAATTATTCACCCCATAAAACAACTCACCCCATATATGAAGTTTAATTAGACTCTTTAGGGTGAAAACTGAGAGCATTATTTATAGAACTAGGGAGATACTGTTTTCATAATGAATTTGAAATATTTGATCTTAATGCATAATATTGTAGGAAACTACACAGAATCTGTGACCATATAATTCTATGCATAGATGAATATGTTATACGAGTATGCAAATTTTAAGTATTTGATCTTCAACTAGATGTACTTTACTGCTTCCCACTGTAATTTTGTACAACTGGAAGACAAAAACCTTGCTTTTGTTTTTTTTAAGTGTATGGCATGTAGATGCAAGCAAAGTAGAACCGAGGTAACCAAGTCCAACATGAATGATAATCAGTTGTACGAGTTGTAACTTGTTACCAACAATGCACTTTTCTGTTCCCCGTAATTCCTTGGTCTCAAATTTTCTACAAATATGTGAATATTAATGAGTTCCTGACATTTTCACTAATTTGCTAGTTATCAGGATTTCCCAAAATTTAATCATCATTTTTGCATTTCCTTTAGTTTTTATCTACCAGTGAATGCCCACATTTTGGCTAATATTTTGAATTTAAATTCTATTAACACAATTAAATTACATTTTTTTTACCAGACTAACAAAAGATGTACATCATAATTAAGAATTTGTACACAGTCTGAAAATATTTTTTTTTATAAGCTATATTTAGGTATGGCAGCAGCTGCTAGATGGCGCTTGGGATTCACATTTGATTGTTTACCAAAAGTCAACCTCAGAACTGTGGAAAATACTGCACCTCAAAAAACGTTCTTTTTAGGCATTTAAACAGCAAAAAAGATTCATTTTTAGCTGGATTCATTTAGTATACATTTAAGTGTATGAATGGTCGATTATTCGTCGGTGACACTTTACAAAGACGGTCGGTCATTGTCGTTTTCTAATAATCTAATTTTCAGATTAAATCTTACCTTTCCTAATGTGCCTCAATATCCAAGTATTTTTAAAATATTTTAGGCATTATTGCTTTATAAATTAGCAGATTTGTCATCAAATTTGACATTGTTCATATCTACCGCCATACTTACAGGAAGTGGGTACTTTTCCTAGATTCTAAATCTCGGAACACTGTTATTCTTACTGGATTGACCTATACTTTATCCCGGAAAGTGTTTCTTAATTAATGACCAACAATGAAGTAAAATAATCGATTGGGGGTCAACCATCGGTTGGAAAAATGGACCCTAAAAACTGCAGGCGAGTCCCAACACTAGTATACATCCATGCCTTCCTGTATTGGTGCAGTTGAAGTGAATATGGCCTTCACATCAAGATAAGATTCAGTAATAAAATATTTTTAAAAAAAATAAACATGTAAATAAACCATATACATTCATTTGTTTTGTGTCATAGTAAAGTATAAACATTATAGTTTTCATATTACTAACCCAAAACACAGCAGATAGTGGGAAAATATGAATATTTCTGTGATTTTGAGGAGAGGTCCACAAAGATTTTGGCCCTATTTTTTTTGCTGACTCAGTGACTGTCAATTAACCCCCACAATATGCTGCATACCAAACTAAAAGTTGATGTCCAGAATAAACCTAAGACCTTCTGTGGTCTTTTTATGCGTTTTGTTGTTAATACCATGTATAAGGATGTTTAATGGTGAGATTAATTTATGTTTCACTTTGAACATTCAGTTTGATGCTACAACATTGTTTGGTGTGATGAGTTTCATTCAGCCAGTAAATCTAATATTTATTTACATATCAATGAAAAGATTAATTACTTTCATTGTGTTCTAGTGTTAAACAAGAGATTTGAAATACAAGTTTATAAAAAAGATAGTAAAATAACAAATTTATTTCAGAAGCTTTCGGGCATCAGTCTTACATTTTATCCATTAATAGTTAATTGATTAATACACTAGGTCATGGGTTTGAATCCAGCCCAAGTGGCTCAGACAGGTCCTGATTCTGATATAGTGATTACACTGATATGAACCTAGCTGTTGAAAGGAACTGAAACACCAGTTTAACCTTGTTTATTTTTTTTTTACAGGGATCCACTGATGATGATTAAAGTTGACTTTCTATGTTTGTACTGATGATAGCCAGTTTTCCCTGAAGACAAGTTTACATTTGACTTTCTGTTATAAACTTATAAGTCATTCTTTGCTGGTGTTCTAATACTTTTTATATACTCAAATTTATGGCATATTTTTAGCTCAAAACATTCACAGAACTGGACCTACAGATGGCATTTTGTTGTTTGAATGTCATATTGAGAAACTTACTTATTTCAAATTGGGCAATATTCTGATACTTTACGGTAACATTCAGGAAAAAATTGTCACTTATTTCACCCAGCTTGCTTAGTCTGGTCAAATGACACTTATATTTATAAAAAAAAAGTGATAATTATCAAAAGAATAGCAGGATTAAAAACTTGGGTTACTTATCCTATATTTTCTTTCAGATTTATGAAACTTGGACCTGAAAAGACCTTGGGTTGAGGCTCTCTTGGAGAAAAAAAACATTCAACCAATGACTGAAAATTCCATTTAATTTGTAATTAGGATGTAATAAAGATGTCTTTGCCAAGGAAATAACATTAATTTTTTATTTTTTAAAAATTCACCTGCCATGCCTACTATATATTTTGACAATCAAACTCTATTATCAGGCACTTTTAAGGGCTGCAGACAGGGTATAGTTACAGACAGGACGTAATGACTTTCCCGACAAGATGTACGGTCGGGGACGTTTATTGCACGGCCAGTCGTAGAAGTATTACGACAAGCCTTTAACCCCTAACAGACAAGCCATAGCAGGTCCAGACAAGCCGTACTGATAAACAGACAGGACTGGAGAAACATACAGAACCCCACGACCAGGCTTGCAGTCGGTATTGTCATTACAGTTTTTGATGAATTTCTGGGAAAAAAAGAGGATCAAGTGTTGACCAATAAACAATTCACTAGGTCAAGGCTGAATATTTGCATCCCATCACGTGACCAAAATGTCCAAATTTATTTTTTTGTTATTTTAATCATAGTTTTCACATTTTTTGCTTTAATATTACATAAGAAATAAATCAGTGTATATCTGTTTCAGATTATGAACGAAAAAGCCACTTTAAAATATGAAATTTTCATTGAAAAAGTTATATCCTGTGCAAACAAGCACAGGGAGGTGTGTTTCTGACACTCTCTCATATGACAATGAAAACCTTCTGCTTGTTTATGGTTCTCACTCCATTTTCCAATTTAAATTCCCTGTGTTTTCCCTGTGAAGTTTATATTTTTCCCTGTGGATTTTATAAATAAAATAACACAATTGGTAATTGTATTTTGGCCTCCACGTCCCCTTACAGCAGTCGCGACCCACGGCGAGTGAATGCAAATGGTTGTTACTGTTCAAAATCATTCTGAAGTTTTCAAATTCCCTGTGTTTTCCCTGTGTTTTTCCAAAATTTTCAAATTCCCTGTGTTTTCCCTGTCTGGAATTACTTTTCACAATTTTCCCTGTTTTCCCTGTGCAGTGGGAACCCTGTTGTTGCTGCCTTTTATACTCCAATTTCAAGCTGTAGTTCTTGTCACGTGATGGGATCCAAATATTTACTGGTGACCTAGTTCTAGATTTGTTGATTGGTCAACACTTGATCCTCTTTTTTCCCAGAAATTGCTTATGGGTTTTTACAGTGAGCAGAAATATCTTGTGATTGGATCCAAATAGTTTGTTAACTTCCTTTAATTGCTCTGGTGAAATAGGCTGAGAATTTGATTATAATGTGACAACATAAACCCCTTTTTAAGGTTTCTCAATTATTTAAAGCATACATGAGGAGCTTCACTATCTGTTAACTTCAAAACTATGATTACTTGCATTGTTTCTTCGTCATTCTTAACATAATTTTTGATCATATTTACCTCACTTCAAGTTTTTGCTTTAATATTTAATCAGAAACAAGCATTCTGACGCATGCATTTATCTCCCGCCGTATAAATTAGATGTACTAAAGATAGTGGAATATAAATTTTCTTGTAAGATGGAGGCACATGTAGAAGTGACAACAAGTTTAATGTTTGACTGCAATACTTTTAAAGACAAAAGGCATTTACTCATTTTAGTAGCTATTACTCTGCCATCCAAAGAGCTACAGTTCTGCAACTTTATTATGCAGTAGATCAACCCAAAGTAGGTAAGGACGTATTTAGAAGAAATTGCCTATCTGTAACACTTTTAGAGATAACAGACATTTATTTATTTTAGTGGCTATTACTCTGCCATCCAAAGAGCTACAGTGCTGCAACTTCACTATGTGGTAGATCACACAAAAGTAGGTGAATGACTTATTTAGAAGAAACTGCCTACCTGTAATACTTTAGAGATAAAAGACATTTACTCATTTTAGTAGCTATTACTCAGCTATCCAAAGAGCTACAGTTCTGCAACTTTATTATGCAGTAGATCAACCCAAAGTAGGTAAGGACGTATTTAGAAGAAATTGCCTATCTGTAACACTTTTAGAGATAACAGACATTTATTTATTTTAGTGGCTATTACTCTGCCATCCAAAGAGCTACAGTGCTGCAACTTCACTATGTGGTAGATCACACAAAAGTAGGTGAATGACTTATTTAGAAGAAACTGCCTACCTGTAATACTTTAGAGATAAAAGACATTTACTCATTTTAGTAGCTATTACTCAGCTATCCAAAGAGCTACAGTTATGCAACTTCACTATGTGGTAGATCACCCAAAAGTAGGTGAATGACTTATTTAGAAGAAATTGCCTACCTGTAATACTTTTAGAGATAAAAGACATTTACTCATTTAATATTTGAAAAGATTTCCCTAAGTTTAATACTTTTGAAGATATTTCACATTTACTTCTTCTGTTATTTAGCTACAATTGAGAAAATAGCTATTACTCACTTATGGCATGCAATAGAACCCCAAACTATGTACCATCTTATAGCTAAGGACAAAGTAGCTGAACAACATATTTCAAGAAAAAACTCTAACTGCAATACTTTTTGAGTTATGAGTCCTTTACTCAAAATAGATAAAATTGCTATTACTCACTTATCTTTAGGCCTAAGTCCACAAAACAAAACAAAATTTCAAGGGCATGAAAATTCATTAGGACAATTAATTTACAAAAAATCTGTAGCTGTAGCAGTTTTGGAGAAATCTGCATGACACACTAACGCACGCACGCACAGGATGCATTTTATAATCTCCCTCCCGGGCTAAAGCCCGGCGGGAGATAATAAATCAATGTATGTCTGCTTCAGATAATGAATGCAAAAGTCACTTAAAATATGAAATATTCATTAAAAATGTTATATCCTGTGCAAACAAGCAGAGAGAGATGTGCTTCTAACAATATCTCACGTTACAATGAAACCCTCTTGCTTGTTGCTGCTTTTTATACTCCCTTTTTATACTCTTTTTATATCCTTCTGAGCAATTTTCCTACACATTCATACCAAATAATTTTGAGCCTCTGAGAAAGTACATTTTTCTGGACATGAAGGTAAACACCCTGTAGTTCTGGTCATGTGATGGGATCCAAATATTTACTAGTGACCTAGTTTTAGATTTGTTGATTGGTTGACACTTGATCCTCTTTTTGCCCAAAAATTTATTTCCTGAAATAAGCTGGGATTTTATTTTTATTTAACCAAATAAAAACACTCTTTTTTTGTTTCTTGATTAATTATAGCATATATGGCGAACTTCACCTGAAAATTATGATCACTTGCACTGTTTATTTGTCATTCTTGGCATAATTTTTTATCATATTTTTACCTCACATCATGCTGGAAATGGACTGCAAAAGAGCAGTACTTAAGTTACAAAAGACAAGCAGGCTGCAAGACAAGCTTGGAAGGGTTACAGACATGTCTGGAAGTGTAACCGACAGGCCCTTAAGTTAACCGACAGGCCTGTTGCTAGGTGGATGAATTTAGGGTCGGATACAATGGTCGGGAACGGTCGTGATATTTCACCGACTCTCCCCGACAGGCCCGGAAACTACAACCGACCCTAACTGACCATATAAACATTGGTCCCGACTCTCCAAAAATGCATAGATACTGGCCGGTCGGCTCCAGTGGAGCACCTGTATTAGGTACTGTAGGCAGTAGGCTACAGCCTTGCTACCAATTATCGCCGGCTACCAATTATCACCAGACAGAATTGAAATGGATATAACTTCACCAAAGAAGCATCCCAAGTCTAGCAAATAAGGTAAAACTATTTCCAAAGTGAATGGAACAAATACACAACTAAAAGCTTTCAAAATATATAACCATAACTGAAATATGAACATTTTATTTTCTGGTGGCGATAATTGGCAGCCGGCGATAATTGGTACACGGGTGACATCAATTTGGGACAGTTTTATTCTGTTTTTACCATTTTTTGCCACTTTTCAACATAGAAGTACAGTTTCATATATATTAATAAACAGAAAAGCAGCAATATTTCATTGTGTGCTAATCATTTTGTCTTTTTTTATGTTGTACAAGCCAAAATTAGACAAAAACTGAATGTTGTACCCAAAACAAAGGGTCATTGATTTGGGACACTTCTGGGACATCTCCAAATTACAAACCTCTGAATTGAGACATGCACTTTCATTGGCCCCCAAATTTTTGTAAATAGAAAACAAACATCAGTGACTTGACTTTTGTCATGTATGAGCCATAGGAGTTGTATAAAATAAGCCAAAACAGACATTTATTATAAAACTAGTAAACTACTTTATGGGAGACAAGAATTTTGGTCGTCATATTGGAAAAGTATGGTACAGTCAACTAGAGAAGCAACAGCCTTATTTACAATAACTATAAAGCACTCAAAATTAATTTGATGTGTCCAGATAGAAGATATGATAACAATGTTGAGTGGTTATTAATGTGGACCAACCTCACCATACTTTGATGATAACACAAGGACATTTTCCATGTGGTGAAAATGGGGAATGTGTGGAATTTTCTTTTCTATAAAATGTCACATATAAATGCTAAATGTACAGTACTAGTGGGATAAAATCACATTTATAAATGAGGTAATACTTCTTAAATTCATTGTTTGTGCTGTCAAGTCAAACAAACAGTTTGTTATTGGTAAAAGTAAAAAGTGTCCCAAATTGATGACCGTCCCAAATCAGTGCCGCCCGTGTAGCAAGGCAGTAGCAAAAGTCTAGTGAAATTCAGAAAATACCGGATGATATCGGCGGAATGTAAAGTGCAAAGTGTGAAACTCACGCAAGCCACTGGGGGACACATCAGAAGCAAACTTTGTCCTCTCAAAGTTGGCTGGATTCGAAAAGAAATCCCGCAACCTGGGGAGTTCACGCCCAGATTCACTTAGTTCAGAATGAAATTCCAAAGCTGTCAAAATTAGTTTCTCCTTCAGTAACTTGGAAGCGACAGCATCCCAATTTAGGTTATCATGCTCAGAAGAAACATCACGATCAGAACTGTCTCCTATTGTGATATTATCTTCTTCCAGCTTTTTGGGAGTTTCTGTTTCAACTTCTTCATCTTCTTCTAAAAAGGGGTTCAGGGAATCCGCCATGTTGATTTTGTCACGTGATAGTTTGTTTTCGTACAAAAGATTGTTATCAAAATGCAAACTATCCTTTACTTCAAGTACAAAAGTAAATATATAAATCCTCACAAACTTAATGATATCTGCCTGCTGAAATTATATACATGGTCTCATTTTCTGAAAATGTTTGTGATTTTACATCATATATGCATATACATGTTAACATTTATCATTTGCAAACTTGCATTGTTGTTTAGTTAGGTGTGTTTAAATGTTAAAACCACACCAGGGCCTTATAGAAACAGAACCAAATTGTGTTACTGAAAGGCTAAGCAAATGAGAACCCCAGAAGTAGCTTATTTCTTTGTTTAGGATCTACCCACATAAAAGATTTCAGAAAGATATGTTAATTACTTTTGGAGTTATCACACAGACAAATGCACCCAAAAACATAACATCCTTGTGGAGGTGAAAATAAGGTGGGTCCAGGGCCACCTGGCAAATGGTAGCAAGAAATAAAAGCTTCAAGATCATCCACTAGTCCCCAAAATGCCTCGCCAAGGCCATTTTTGGTTGACTTTAGGGAATTTCTTGCTTGTAGATGTCTTACTTTGCACAGGAAGTTATTTCCTCTGGAAGTTAAAGAATGGATCCAAAGCTGCTTGACTACCAAAATTTTACTCAATTAGTTGTCTAAATGAATTTAATACTGTTCAATTTTTACCCCACAGCCTTTTAAGGGCTATGTGGGTATTGTTTTCACCCATGGTGTCCAGATGGGCGGTTGGGCAGGCAGCGAGAAAAAGTTTATCCGGGTTGTATCTGTTAAACCGTAATGAGTAAGAAGTTGATACTTGGTAGGGACATTGGTTAAGGGGTTTAGAGTGCAATGACTTGTTGTGCCTTGATTTGACCTATGACCTTGCTGAAGTGACCTTGACCTTAAATATCTTGTCAGGACTATATCTCTGAAACCGTTGGTTAGGGTTTGTAGGTGTGCAACCTGATGGTGTGATGTTGATTTAACCTTTGACCTTACAGTAGTGACCTTGACCTTTAAAATCTTATCCGGGCTATATATATCTGAAACTGTAAGGTATAGGAAGTTGATATTTGGTAGTGACATTGCTTACAGGTTGTAGATATGCAAATCATGGTGTGACTTTGATTTTACCTTGCCATAGTGATGTGGCCTTTAAAATCTTATCTGTGAAATTTCTTGGATTTTGTAAGGTGAAGGTAAGGTGTTAGGGGATGTAGGTGTGCAACTTCATGGTGTGACCTTGATTTGACACTTGACCTTGCCATAGTGACCTTGACCTTAAAAACCTGTATGGGCCATATCTCAGAAACCATAAGGTGTAGGTAGTTGATAATGGATAGGGACACAAGGTGGTGTAAGTGTACATCACCATGGTGTGACCTTAAACCTTGGTTCAGCCAAAGGGTGATCACCTGCCATATTTCTCTAATGACAAAGATTGCTGCAACTGATTATTACATGCAAATTTTACATAATTGTGCTATTGCCATTAACAGCTATACTTCAATTAATTTAGTTTAATTTTAGTTTACTAATTAATGCTGTTGTCTTGCTGTTGAATTATCTTGTTTTAATACTTTATCTCTATAAACATTTTCTTTCCCTTACAGGTTTCCTCCACTTAAAGATTATTTGGACCTTTATATGACTGACACTTCTCTGAAAGTCTCTTGATCTTTGCACTGTTTCACTACTTCTATCTCACGGTGTTGATAACCATTTCTCCAGGCTGTAGGGTACAGGCATCTCCAATGCTACTTTCGCTACCATTGTTGCCTTGGGTACAAAGCTATGCAAGTTATACCAATTTTAGCTACATTGTAAGTTTTAACATGAACACTCTTGCCTTTAGATCATTTTGGTGAAATACCTTGTTTAGCAACATTCTCCATAGTTTGTCCTAATGAATTTTATGCTCTTCAGTCTTTGCTATTATTGTATTCTTTGGCCCAAAGCCATGTAATTTACAGCAACTTTAGCAAAATTGAGTAAATTGGTTCAATTGAATACTCTTACATTTACAGCATCTAGGTAAACTATCTTGTTCAGCTACATTCTCCACTAACCTGGTCAATAGTTTTAAGGTGTTTCACAATGGCTATGGGAGTTATAGCTACTTCCTCACTTTTTAGTGGTTACCAAAATGAGTAACTGGCTTGTTTCTTCAGAAATAACTAGAGGATCGCTCGAAAAGAAAAAAGATCCTGAAAAGGATATAAAGGTGAGTGCTAAAGTATTAAGAAAATGCTTCGTTTCTAGCCTTATACTGTTGTGGCAACCAAAGTCAGCGCAGTCTGGCTCTATGTAGCACGGTTTTCAAGATATAAGCATTTTTGTGTTTTGCAAAAAATTCGAAAATTCAAAATGTCCGCTATATTTGGCGAGACAAAAATATTTTTGAAAATTGGCATGGCTACTCTGCAGAGACACCCAGCAGGTCAAAAATTTTGTTGAGTTCGCTCCATGTAGCACGGTTTTTGAGATATAAGCATTTTTGTGTTTTGCAAAAACTTTGAAAATTCAAAATTGCCACCTTTTTGGGGAGACCCAAATTTTTGACAAGACCACTGCCGCGGTGTGTATCTCCCGCCGAGCATTAAAGGAGAAGAAATAGCTTTTCCGAGATATTCACAATTTTTCATTTTCGTGTGTGAAAGCTCTTCCAAGAGTAGGTGAATGAGTTGAGAAAAATTGGCTATCTGCAATACAATTAAGAGATAATTCATATTTACTCCTTCTGGGTAGGTGAGTAATTACCTACGGGTCTGGAACTTCACCAAGTGAAAGTTCTCCCAAAAGTAGATGAATGAGTTATTTGATAAAAATTGGGTATCCGCAATACTTTTAGAGATAATTCGCATTTACTCATTTTGAGTAGGTGAATAATCAGCTATGTGTCTGAAACTTCACCAAGTGAAAGCTCTCCCAAAAGTAGGTGAATGAGGTATTTGAGAAAAATTGGCTATCTGCAATAATTTTAGAGATAATTCGCATTTACTCATTTTGAGTAGGTGAGTAATTAGCTATGGGTCTGAAACTTCACCATGTGAAAGCTCTCCCACAAGTAGATCAATGAGTTATTTGAGAAAAATTGGCAATCTGCAATACTTTTAGAGATAATTCGCATTTACTCATTTTGAGTAGGTGAATAATTAGCTATGGGTCTGAAACTTCACCATGTGAAAGCTCTTCCAAAAGTAGGTGAATAAGTTATTTGAGAAAAATTGGCTATCTGCAATACTTTTAAGAGATAATTAGCATTTACTCATTTTGAGTAGGCGAGTAATTATCTACGGGTCTGAAACTTCACCATGTGAAAGCTCTCCCAAAAGTATATGAATGAGTTATTTGATAAAAATTGGGTATCCGCAATAGTTTTTGAGATAATTAGCATTTACTCATTTTGAGTAGGTGAATAATTAGCTACGGGTCTGAAACTTCGAGTGAAAGCTCTTTGGGATAGCTGCTCTGCAGAGATAACCTGAAGATAAAAAAATTCGTCGAAATCACTCTATGTAGCACGGTTTTTGAGATATTAGCATTTTTGCCTTTTGCAATTTTTGCGCAAAAATTCGAAAATTCAAAATGGCCGCAATTTTTGGCAAGACAAAATATTTTTGAAAACTGGCATGGCTACTCTGCAGAGATACCCTGTGGGTCAAAAATTTCGTCGAAATCGCTCTATCTAGCACGGTTTTCGAGATATAAGCATTTTTGTGTTTTCCTTATTTGGAAAATTCATAATGATTAATTAATCATTAATTACTCGGCCATTTCTTAACCAATCAATGATTTCCAGATTTTAATAGAATGAATGTATTTGCCAAGTTTCAGGTGAATTGAGAAAATTCCTTTCAAGTTATCATCCGGACAAGCTTCCCCATCGAAAAAAGACATTTTTGGTCATGTGACCTCTCTGATAGGTTGAAATGTCACTGCAGCATATTCAAAAAAATTCCCCAAGGCTACTGCCTAAACCTGCCAAATTTGAAAAGAATCCGCCTAACGGTTACAGAGTTATAAGGAAAACAAAATGCGGAGCCGGCAGAGCCTGAAGGTCTCCCATACACAAACAAGCGTCCCTTGCGGGACACTTAATGAAGGTACACAAGTTCTCTCAAAGTTGTTGCTCACCTTTTTTTTTTTTTGTATCTTTAGCTACAACTAAGGATACCAATTGTAATAGCCGAGAGAGTAATAGGCACTCTTTTCAGCAGTTTGCATGACTAAATGGCTCTTATCTTCAAGTGCAGTTACACTTTTTCAGTTCTTAAACTGTTTGCGCTACATATAGTCACTAAGTTGAGACTGTTTGCCAAGTGTACAATTATCACAAAAGCTAAGTCAGTTTCTTACTTTTCAGTGGTAACCATCAGTAAATGGCTTATATTTTCAAAAATAATGTAGGTACACAAGTTTTCTCAATGTTATTTTCATCTAATTATCTGTGGTTGCTAAGTGAATAAGTAATGGCTACTTTTAGTAATGGTTACTTTATAATATCATGGTTGAGTAAATTGCATACATCTTTTTCCTGCAATCTTGAATTTGGGTGCAAACTGAAAATGTTCTATATCTTGAAAACTAGATAAAGTGAATTTGGGCAAATTGTGGACCCCTAAGTACTAAACAGTACTTCCTTATGGCCTATCAAAAACTTTAAATTTTCAGAATTCTGTCACCATCTTAAATTTTGGCAGATATGGAAAATTAATTTATCTTGCAAACTGTAAGAGATCAATTTCAGGTAAATTTTGGACCCACTGTGTACTAAGGACTGCTTCATCAAATTTTGGAAATCTAAAATGTCATTCACCTCAAAAACCACTGGACATACAGCAGTTTGGAACCATTTGGGTAGTTAGGACTCTTCATATTTAAGCTTCACTTAACCTTTCAACCTTGCTTGAATGTAAACTGGATTGTCATAAGGTATTAGTCATATTTTTCTGGTGGATACATCTTGCATCTGGTTACAGATATGTCATTGGTCTAGCTTAACCTTTGAAAGTGAATTAATAAATCCAACTTGTGAAACTTGGTATTAGTTTCCAGTTCTATGCTGATGACACACAATTGTATGTGCATCTCACCCATAAAAATTGTTGCCTCGGCCCTTGATAAACTGTTATGCTGCCTAGAAGACATTAAGAGATGGCTCTCTACAAATAAGCTTAAGCTAAATCCTGATAAGACCGAATTCATTGTGTTTGGCTTTAAGTCTCAGCGTGAAAAACTCACTCCTTCCCAGTCAACATACTCGGTAATCTTATATCACCAGTAGATGCAGTTGGGAATCTTGGTGTCTGGTTTGATTCAGATTTCTCATTCTCTTGCCATGTTATGAAAGTCTGCAAGGCTTGTTTTGCTAGTGTCCGGGATCTTAAGCGACTCCGAGGACATCTGACACATGAAGCTGCCCTCAGAACTGCCAATGCTCTGGTCGGAAGTCGTCTTGATTACTGTAACTCTCTGTTCAGAGGTCTCTCAGCTCTGGATCTGCGCAAACTTCAATGTGTTCAGAACAGTCTTGCCAGAATTGTTGCCAACACCACCAAGTATTCACACACCATTCCAGTTAGAAAAGCACTGCATTGGTTGCCGATTAAGTACCATTCTATCTTTAAGACTGCCGTGCTTGTTTATAAGTTCCTACATAGTGGTAACCCCAAATACTTTGAACCCTTTCTCATACTCAGACATAGTGCATATAACACTCATCGAAGTCAATCTGATGGCATGTTTCTTGAGGTTCCCTACTTTGCTTCAGTTTTCAAGTCTCGAAAGCATTTTGGACTCAGTTTTGCATATGACGCACCTATGATTTGGAATGACCTTCCTGATGAGGTCCGTTCTGCAAACTCGCTTGCCTCCTTCAGGTCAAAGCTGAAGTCATACCTCTTTGGAAAAGCATATCCACCCTAAATTTCCAATCTCCTCCTGCTTTCTCCGCGGTGCTGACCCCTGCAATGTCTCTGGTTTATGAATATTGAACAATGTTTTTGTGTGATGCGCCTTAGAGTCTGTCTTTTTGACAGAGATTAAGCGCTATAAAAGTGCTATTAGAATTAGAATAAAATGAAAATGCCTTGAATATACAAGAAAACTTTATTACATATAAAAGTACCTAAAAGGATATTAGCAGGAAAAATTCTGAATATATACACTTATCTGCATGTGCATTATTTGCATAAACATTGCATAAACAATGGGCCTGCTGCCTTGTCATGAACACTATTGGAACTATTGTAGTCTTTGTTAAAAGAAACAGCCATAGTTATATTCTAATATTAAAGCTTAGTGGTTTAACAAATTCACAGGACATACAATACATGTATGTATAATAATAACAAATACACATGTACTAGGTAGTGCATTACCCTTGTGGTTGAATACAAAATGAACTTACCTGAAATACTGCATAACTATACAACTATACCTTTGGATAGGATTTGCCAACACTTCTTATGACCACATTTCAATCTATAGTAGAGATTAATCTTCGGATCACTACCAAGCTTTGTAAAAATTCATTCCTTCAGTGAAAAACTAATTGTGCAACAATATAAGTCAACTACACATCAGAGAACCGACACATTTAACAATCAAAGTTTACTTGCATTTTAAACATTGCTGAGAAAATTCCATTTTACCCACACCAACTACAGTATTGTCAGAGAAATTTCTTTGCAAAAGATAAATTACCCCAACCCCAAAGCAGATAGAGTTAAAATAGCATTAGAGATGCCCGCACCCCACAGCCTAGGGAAATATTTTTAACACCATGAGATATAAAAGTAGTACTGTATCAGTACAAAGTTCAGGATACTTTCAGAGCACTGTCAGTTATATAAAGGTCCAAACAATGTTTAAATAGAGAAAATAATGTCTAAGAGAAAGATAATGCATGTAAAGATGAAGTATTAAAACAAGACAATTCAATAACAAGATGACAGCATTAATCAGTAAACTAAACATTACGACACTCTTTATCTACATCTGGCATGGCCGAATTATGGTTTGGATGTTTTGAATATTACCACTGTAACAGCCCTTAAGGGCTGTGGGGTGAAAAAAAACAACAAAAATGAAAGTTCCCCCAGCCCTATAGACCCCCACTCTTTGAAACTACAAAAAACTCTCAAGGAAACATGCTTTGTTTCCTAAAACTTTGTTGAAGGATGGGAACTCTCAACAAAAGCTGATTTTTAAAGCATACAAGGGTTTCTAGCCTGGATTCAAAGCTACCTTTGCTATTATATAAGGTACAAAAACACACTTGTATACAGAGGGCTAAAGAAAGGCACTTGACCCAATAAATTGTTACTTTCCTTTTGGGGTTTTCTGGACATCAATAACAATTTAACACAAGTGTGATTTACTAGTACACGGAAATGGTTTATTTCATACACTTGTAACAATAATGGACACAGAATCTACAAACCTAAAGAAGATAAAATACTACATAAAATAAGCTACACCAAAATGTAAAGAAAGCCAAAAACAATTTTATTAATCAATATATGGCACTTTCTATGTACACAAAACAGACATGAGTAATACCCTTATAGAATGCAATAGAAAAACAAACAAACAAAAAAAAAAAAAACCACAGAAATTTTCTATACAAAATAAACTGAGGTGGTACCTTAACATTAGGCCCCTAAAAATGCTGATAAAACTGAAACATTAACAAGTCATGCTATTGGAAAATGCTTTTACTTAAGACACGAAAACTTAACAGTTGTTCAAAATTCACTCTTGACTCACTGATTCAGTCACAAAAAAAATAAAACAACACAGGATTCCAATCTTGTAAAAGATGATTAAAAAGAATCGAGAGTAGAAAAAATAGCATCAGAGATGCCCATACCCAACGGCCTGGGGAAATAATTTTCAACACCATGAGATACAGAAGTAGTGAAACATTATAAAGATCGGGACACTTTCAGAGCAGTGTCAGTTATATAAAGGTCCAACTAATGTTTAAGTAGAGAAAATAATGTTTAAGAGAAAGAAAATGTATGTAAAGATGAAGTATTAAAACAAGACAATTCAATAGCAAGATGACATTAATCAGTAAGCTAAAAATTACGATGCTGTAAAATTTATTAACTGGAGAATAGATGTCAATGGAAGATAGCACAATTATGTAAAAGTACATATAATAATCAGTTGAAGCAATCCATATATCTTTGTCCAAAGAGAAACATGTCTCAAATATGGCAGGTGAACACACTTTGGGCAGAGTCAAAGCTAAAGATCACATCATGATCCACATCTACACCCCCAAACAGGGTTTGAATTAAAACAAAAATCTGCCAGTTCACGACTGACAGAAATACCTTCAGGTGAAAAAGATTAAGAACCCGCAAGTCTGCTTGTTCTGCAAGCTGATTATATGCACACATCTAGAACAGTCGAATTACTGTTGGGATGTTCTGAATATTGTCCAAAAACACCAAAGTGACCTAACACATTTGTGTTAGGATTTAAAACCTCTCCCATCTTTATATATGTTTTGCATGGTCGAATTATGGTTTTTAATTTTTTGAATATTACCCATACATACAGATATGGCAATACAATGTCACTACCAAGTATCTATTTCATATGCCTTATGGTCTCTGAGATATAGCCCGGACAAGATTTTATAGGTCAAGGTCACTACAGTAAGGTCAAATTAAAAAATTAAGGTCACTCTATGATGTTGCACACCTACAACCTACAACCAGTGTCCCTACCAAGAATCAACTTCCTACACCTTACGGTTTCCGAGATATAGCCTGGACAAGATTTTATAGGTCAAGGTCACTACAGCAAGGTTAAAGGTAAAATCAAGGTCACACCATGATGTTGCACATCTACACCCCCTAACCAATGTTCCTACAAAGTATCAACGTCCTACGCCTTACGGTTTCCAAGATATAGCCCAGACAAGATTTTATTGGTCAAGGTCACATTAAGGTCACACCATGACGTTGCACACCTACACCCCCTAATCAATGCCCCTACCAAGCATCAACTTCCTACACCTTACAGTTTCCGAGATATAGCCCGGACAAGATTTTATAGGTCAGGGCCACTACAGCAAGGTCAAATCAAGGTCAGACCATGACGTTGCACACCCACTGCCCCTAACCAATGTTCCTACCAAGTTTCATCAACTTTCTACATCTTACGGTTTCTGAGATGTAGCCCGGACAAGATTTTACAGGTCAAGGTCACTACAGCAAGGTCAAATCAAGGTCAGACTATGACGTTGCACACCTACACCCCCTAACCAATGTCCCTACCAAGTATCAACTTCCTACATCTTACGGTTGCCAAGATATAGCCTGGACATGATTTTCAAACTCAAGGTCACTGCGGCAAGGTCAAATCAAGGTCACACCATGACATTGCACACCTACACCCCCTAACCAATGTCTCTACCAAGTATCAACTTCCTACACCTTACAGTTTCTGAGATACAGCCCGGACAAACTTTTTCCCACCGCCCGCTCACCCACCCACCCATCCGGACACCATGGGAGAAAACAAAAAGGGAAAACACAATACACTCACTAAAAGAAAGGGAAAACACAATACAATCACTAAATAAGATGGATAAAAGTTAAAAAATCATTATCTGCTACACAATGGACCAAAACATTACTGCAAACTGCACAGGCTAAACCATGTCAATATACTGTCTATTATATGTTACAGTTTTCATTTTCAAAGATGAGCCACTTTAATTGAGTAAATCATGCTTCTCCAAAACAATTGAGGCAATGACAAAAAGAAAACAGCTGATGAAAATCAGCAGTGACACGGTTTCACAGTTGGACTGGGATTTCTGGATGTCAGAGGATGAGGAATCATTCAGACTAAGTAATGTATTGGTTGCCCTGGTCCTACCAGCATCTCCACTCTCCTTAATAATGGTTCTGGACACTGTACTTGTGTGCCGCGTCACCATCGGAGTGTCAATATCAACATCAGAGGATTCACTCTGAAACAGATTTGATTTTTAGGTAGTGGTAAAGCTGTAAGTGAAGACAAAGCTGGAGATTGAATGATTTTATTTATTGCATTCAGATATATTCCAAAATGTGCAATACCATATTTTTTTTTCAAAATATGGCCCGGGCGTTAATTATTTTCAAATGGCATCAGATCAGGCATTAAACTGAACCAGGCATTCTTTTGAAATACAAACAACAGTGTTATAAATCGTAAACAGTGTGCTTGGTACCAGGCGTTAATTTGAAAAAGGCGTTTATTTGAACCTGGGCGTTATTTTGGAAATTTACAGTACGTTTTTGTATAACCCCTTTATTCCACCAAAATGACAAGCTTGTGTTTTAGTTGTTACAAGAGAAAGGTGTTCATGAAAACAGTTCCATAATTTAAAAGGTACAGTGAAGTTATTTTCAATTACCTCCATTAGTATTTCATAAAAAGGTCTGGTTTTTGAACTAGAAAAACAAAAGTTAGAGAACTGTGTTCTCTAGGAAATGAATAAATAATGCACAAAAAAACAAAAAACAAAAAAAAACTGACAAAAAAACAAAAAAAAATTCAGACAACCACAAAGTCGAATCTTTAGATTAAATTTGAGTTAAACCCAGAATAATAGATATCAATTTATTGTGTTTAGATAACAATATACATATACCACAAGGGTAACAAGGAGAGAGCTCATTAGTACCCAATAACTTTCAAGATGTTTAATAGTGTTTTTGAATAGAATAATGTCATTTACCAAGACTGTTAAAATGTGTTTTTATGATAGATTAACAAATGAAAATCCTAACAGAGAAGGCAATAACCTTTTCTGAGAGAGAAATTCTAAACAGATTTGCAGAACCCAAATAACTTCATTAAATTAGTCATGTGGTGTCTGCCATCTATGAAACTGTTACTGTCCACATGCTTTCATGCATAGAGCCACCAGATAAATACTTTTTTGTGATCCAAAATAAACTGTATCTCATCATAAGAACATATAACCCCCATATGCATGGCTTTTTCATTATAAACCTTTTAAACAGTGACCTATAAATGAAGATAAATACTGATCATTACATATACCATATATTTTCTAATTAATGCCCCTTTACTTTAATACCAAATTTATAACTAGAGGATCGCTCGCAAAAAAAAAAGATAATGTTTTTGCATAGCAAAAACAAAGCGTCCCGAAAAGGATATAAAGGTGAGTGCTAAAGTATTAAGAAAATGCTTCGTTTCTAGCCTTATACTGTTGTGGCAACCAAAGTCAGCGCAGTCTGCTCTATCTAGGACGGTTTTCAAGATATAAGCATTTTTGTGTTTTGCAAAAAATTAAAAAATTCAAAATGTCCGCTATATTTGGCGAGACAAAAATATTTTGAAAATTGGCATGGCTACTCTGCAGAGATACCCAGCAGGACAAAAATTTTGTTGAGTTCGCTCCATATAGCATGGTTTTCGAGATATAAGCATTTTTGTGTTTTGCAAAAACTTTGAAAATTCAAAATGGCCACCATTTTTGGGGAGACAAAATTTTTGTCAAGACCACTGCCGCGGTGTGTATCTGCCGCCGAGCATTAAAGGAGAAGAAATAGCTTTTCCGAGATATTCACAATCTTTCATTTTCGTGTGTGAAAGCTCTTCCAAAAGTAGGTGAATGAGTTATTTGAGAAAAATTGGCTATCTGCAATACTATTAAGAGATAATTCACATTTACTCATTTTGAGTAGGTGAATAATTAGCTATGGGTCTGAAACTTCACCAAGTGAAAGCTCTCCCAAAAGTAGGTGAATGAGTTATTTGAGAAAAATTGGCTATCTGCAATACTTTTAGAGATAATTCGCATTTACTCATTTTGAGTAGGTGAGTAATTAGCTACAGGTCTGAAACTTCACCATGTGAAAGCTCTCCCACAAGTAGATGAATGAGTATTTGATAAAAATTGGGTATCCGCAATACTTTTACAGATAATTAGTATTTACTCATTTTGAGTAGGTGAATAAATAGCTATGGGTGTGAAACTTGACAGAGTGAAAGCTCTCCCAAAAGTAGGTGAATGAGTTATTTGAGAAAAATTGGCTATCTGCAATACTTTCAGAGATAATTCGCATTTACTCATTTTGAGTAGGTGAGTAATAATCTACGGGTCTGAAACTTCACCATGTGAAAGCTCTCCCAAAAGTACATGAATGAGTTATTTGATAAAAATTGGGTATCCGCAACAGTTTTTGAGATAATTAGCATTTACTCATTTTGAGTAGGTGAGTAATTAGCTACGGGTTTGAAACTTCGACAAGTGAAAGCTCTCCCAAAAGTAGGTGAATGAGTTATTTGAGAAAAATTGGCTATCTGCAATACTTTTAGAGGTAATTCGCATTTACTCATTTTGAGTAGGTGAGCAATTAGCTATGGGTCTGAAACTTCAAGTGAAAGCTCTTTGGGATAGCTGCTCTGCAGAGATACCCTGATGATCAAGAATTTCGTCGAAATCGCTCTATCTAGCACGGTTTTCGAGATATAAGCATTTTTATGTTTTGCAATTTTGCGGGAAAAATTCGAAAATTCAAAATGGCCACCATTTTTTGCGAGAAATTTTTTTTTTGAAAATTGGCATGGCTACTCTGCAGAGATACCCTGTGGGTCAAAAATTTTGTCGAAATCGCTCTATCTAGCAGGGTTTTCGAGATATAAGCATTTTTATGTTTTGCAATTTTTGCGAAAAAGTCGAAAATTCAAAATGGCCGCCATTTTTGGCGAGACAAAATGTTTTTGAAAATTGGCATGGCTACTCTGCAGAGATACACTGTGGGTCAAAAATTTCGTCGAAATTGCTCTATCTAGCAGGGTTTTCGAGATATAAGCATTTTTATGTTTTGTAATTTTTGCGAAAAATTCGAAAATTCAAAATGGCCGCCATTTTTGGCGAGACAAAATGTTTTTGAAAATTGGCATGGCTACTGTGCAGACATACTCTGTGGGTCAAAAATTTCGTCGAAATCGCTCTATCTAGCAGGCTTTTCGAGATATAAGCATTTTTGTGTTTTGCAATTTTTGCGAAAAATTCGAAAATTCAAAATGGCCGCCATTTTTGGCGAGATAAAATTTTTTGAAAATAGGCATGGCTACTCTGCAGAGATACCCTGTGGGTCAAAAATTTCGTCGAAATCGCTCTATCTAGTACGGTTTTCAAGATATAAGCATTGTTATGTTTTGCAATTTTTGCGAAAAATTCGAAAATTCAAAATGGCCGCCATTTTTGGCGAGACAAAAAATTTTTAAAAAATAGGCATGGCTACTCTGCAGATATACCCCGTGAGTCAAAAATTTCGTCGAAATCGCTCTATCTAGTACGGTTTTCGAGATATAAGAATTTTTATGTTTTGCAATTTTTGCAAAAAATTCAAAATGGCCGCCATTTTTGGCGAGAGAAAATTTTTTTGAAAATTGGGATAACTACTCCGCAGAGATACCCTGCGCTTCAAAAATTTTGTCGAAATCACTCTATCTAGCACGGTTTTCGAGATATAAGGATTTTTGTGTTTTCCTTATTTGGAAAATTCATAATGATTAATTAATCATTAATTACTCGGCCATTTCTTAACCAATCAATGCCAAAATCTAATGATTTCCAGATTTTAATAGAATGAATGTATTTGCCAAGTTTCAGGTGAATTGAGAAAATTCCTTTCAAGTTATCATCCGGACAAGCTTCCCCATCGAAAAAAGACATTTTTGGTCATGTGACCTCTCTGATTGGTTGAAATGTCACTGCAGCATATTCAAAAAAATTCCCCAAGGCTACTGCCTAAACCTGCCAAATTTGAAAAGAATCTACCTAACGGTTACAGAGTTATAAGGAAAACAAAATGCGGAGCCGGCGGAGCCTGAAGGTCTCCCATACACAAACAAGCGTCCCGCAAGGGACGCTTAATAAGAGTGTCTGTAATTAATACACCAGACAACACTGTTCCATGCTAACTTTTGATTCACTATGAGCTAAACATATTTGAATCATGTGTTTTAGTTTCTACCTCATTTATGGAAGAAATTGATGCTGAATGCATGGGATTTCGTTGACACATGTTCCATACAGTTAGTTAAGATTTCTATGTATATGTCACAGTGGAAACTCCAATCCAGTGCCATTTCTAATTCCACTACCACTAGTGCCATTTCTAATCCTTTGCTGATAAACAACAATTAGAAGTAGCACTAGTGGTAGTTCCAATTGGAACTACCACTAGGGGAATTAGAAATGGCCCTGATTCTTGATCTGATTTCTCAAGAAGAAGTTCATCATTGATCACAAACTGTTGAAAAGCAGCTACAGCTTGGTCATATTTCTCTTGTGATATAGAGAAAGCACTTCTACTTTTTTCCACTAGTCCATCAATATGATTTTCAAGCTGTCTTACAAACTCAGACTTCTGTTCATCCATACTTCTTAGTGTTTATGAAACTTTAGAGATAATAACTATTCACTGTTGTTACCAAAAGATAAAATGATCATTGCCCAGATGGGCTGGTCTTATATAGACACAACAACACAGTTAATTACAGAAATGTATTCCTTTGATGGCCCCCTTTTATGTGTTCCAAAGAAAGATAGATCAAATGATGGCATAGATTACCTGTACAATTATAAGCTAGAAGATTAAAGGAAATTGCTGCTCTGGTGAGAGCTGCTCATTTGAGCAGATACCACATTAAAGAGACAAAATGATGTAATTGCAATTGATGGGTGCTAGTGGATTTTTAGTTGGAATTTAGATACAACATTTACCAAAACATAACTCATATTAGAAATTAGTGTTGTCTTAAAAATGTTGATTTGATGATTTTAGAAATTACACCTTTCAAAGGTTTAGTGCCATTTCTAATTCCCCTAGTGGTAGTTCCAATTGGAAGTAGCACTAGTGCTATTTCTAACTCCCCTAGTGCTACTTCCAATTAGAAGTACAACTAGTGGTAGTTCCAATTGGAAGCAGCACTAGGGGAATTAGAAATGGCACTAGTGGTAGTTCCAATTGGAAGTACCACTAGTGGTACATGTAGTTCCAATTGGAACTACCACTAGGGGAATTAGAAATGGCACTGGATTGGAGTTTCCACTGTAACATATACATGACACTTTCAAGATATATAGTTCGCTCAGTTTCTGTTGTACCTATTTGCAGAGTAATCAACACCAGGTAATTCCAACTCTAATAGTATTTCTATAGCATTTAATCTCTATCTAAAGACAGTTACTGGGTTGAAGTATGGATGGACTGGACCCCAGATTCCAAGACACATTAAACAGATTCCGAGGAGCACCAAACAAGAAAAATCAGAGAGCAACAACTACTAAGGATGAGACATTGCAGGTGAAAAGCTGAAGGTTGTGAAGTAAGCTTCAAATTTGTAAAATAACATTATAGGAGACATGGTGGCTCAGCTATAAATCATAGTTCTCAGTATCAAAAATATAAGTAGATTTCTGATACAAGAGTTAAAGGTAAATTTGTCTTTTATTTCTATATGGTTAACTTACATGAATAATATAATTGACTTTAAATTATTCAATAAAACAAAATTTATAAATATTGTATGATCAGTAAGCCAATAATGTGAAGGCCTTGTTCCAAGATTACATCATAAGTCAAATGTTAGTGTTACCCATTTCATCATATATTGTCATAAGGTTGGTACTTGGTTTGCTTGCCATTCATGGGCATATGTTCTACTTCCCTTTCCACATTCAAAGATTAACTATACAATGGTGCAAGTGAATTTTAGACCAACACAATTTAAATTAGTACTTAAATTGTACTTAAGTTGTCTTAACATGACTGATGAAAGACAGATTTGGGGGCTGTCTAATGCTTTAAACCGTAACTTGAAAAATGCCTTAACTTTGCACAAAACAGAAGACAATTTATATCTTCACATTCACTTGCCACTGCAAAAATTTACATGTTGTGACATAAAAAAGATTGATTTATTGCCTGGTCTGTTGTAAAAGTTACATTTGTACTAGAGCTAGGGCCAATACTAGTGTCACTATTTGGGTTCTACTGGTTCAACTCTGACAAATGACATTGTAAAGGTTCTGCTTAACATTACCATGGTTGACATATATGATCAAAACTTTACTTGATATTAAACAAAATCTTATCATAGAAAATATGTTGCCTACTGAAGTCACTGTTACATTAGTATTCACCCAAAGTAAAAACATCATGTTAATGTTTTATGACTATTCTCTAATGTTTTGCAGATGGTAGAATGTTATCTGGGGCCTCCCCGTAATTAAGTGAATTTCCCTGGGTGTCAACTGAATGAATTATGGTATTTCATCAATTACAAGTTTAAAGGACAAGGTGTGACCTATAACAACTAGAAACAATTTAAACTAATTCTGTATATATGTATAACTTTATACATAACACACCCCATGACTTTCAAGTGCAAGCACCAGAGATCCTCAATATTGGTATTCTTCATAATTTGTAAAGATGCTTACATGGTTTATACACATCTCTGATGTGGCTACACAACTGCACACAATAGTAGATCTGTCCAAATATGACCCTAAATATTGCACACAACATTAAGTACAGACTTTGGTTTTCCCTTTGGAATATTTTTACCAGGAGACAGATACAGGCAAAAAACATTCCCTAAAATGCAAATTTTAAACACACATCAGGTCTGAAAAAGTTCATGTTATGTACTATATGTGACTTGTAAAACTGATGAAATACCAATTAAGAGTACATGTGTCACACATACACATTGATACCATCTGCATGTAAACCATTTTCAATTAATTTTCCGACTTTGTACTCATGACAAAGGCCACTTTTTTAAACTTTTATATATGCAAAAACTTGCACCCACATAATTAAAATTGCCACTTCCAAATATGTAAATGGTGTTTCCACCAGTGTTTTGAATAACCACCAACACAAGCATAAAAGACTGTTTATTGAATAATGTCTATTGAACCTATTTGCATGTCTGGAAGACATTCCTGGAAATCATATGTTGAAGAACCAGACATTTATATTGGGGAAAATTACTCCACTGAGCACCAGAAGACAAAGAAAAAGACAAAAGATTTTCTACATCCTGATACTTTGCTCGAATCCAAGATTCGACTAAAAATCAATATCTCACATTTTCAATTTATATTGGGTAAAATTATGTGATTCACTTTAACATATTTCGCAAGAGCCATTACCAGTTATAAAATGCGCTGTGTGTTGTTCGTTTACAATTAAGTTTCATCATATCAGTGACAAGTCTATGAAACACCAGATTTTGTTGGTTTTAAAGCCCCAGAAAATAATTTTGAATTAAAAAAAAAAATTAATTAAAAATGTTGCTTATTGAACACAAAACGCATTTTCACACGAAACATCATTCTGATAAATTTAAAATGTAGACTCCAACAAATTTGAATGTGTGGTATTAAGACATAAATATGCATTAAATGAAGTAAATTGAAAGATACAGAACAATTTTAAATGCTGTGCTATCATACAAAATACTACACCCTTACATTTCAGATTATTTGAAAGAGATTAAACATATGGCTCACCACTGTACTTCCGAGGTCTCCACTTTCTTGTACTATAACTGTTGACACTTCACTGCTCTTCTGTTTCAAAAGTGGGATATCATCTCTTCCAAAATCTTTTCCTGCACTCTTTAAAAGAAAAAAAAATTGCATTTTATAACACAAGAAATTAGTACAATAGTACTGTGCCACCAGCTTTAGTTATAAATGGTTAAATTTCCATATTTACACCAAATAAAGTCAAAACTAGGGTGAAGTGGCTGGCATTCTGCCAACCACAGAGTCGAATCTTAGGACAGCAGTGGGTGTTGAAATCTGTAAACTTGGTATTATCGCCCGCAAAACAGAGTGAGGTGCGGTGACAGGAAAATATTGCTGGATTATATATTTGTAAAATGTTGTTACAAACACCATTGTAGCCTCACGTTTTCATCACTCTGTGGGTGTACAACTACCAGCATTTGATATTTTATTTGTTTTAAATATTGCGAGAAGACAGAGTGAGGTGCGGTGACAGTAAAATATTGCTGGATTATATATTTGTAAAATGTTGTTAGAAACCCCATCGTAGCCTCACGTTTTCATCACTCTGTGGGTGTACAACTACACCCAGCATTTGATATTTTATTTGTTTTAAATATTGCGAGAAGACAGAGTGAGGTGCGGTGACAGTAAAATATTGCTGGATTATATATTTGTAAAATGTTGTTAGCAACCCCATCGTGATAACTTCTAGGACATACAAAAGCGCCTTCTAGTGGTTGAATGTAGAACTACGGAGTTTGAATATTTTCATTGTCTCTGCCAGACGTGTTCTCGATTCTGATTGGCTGAATGATAAATGTGTAGTACTACCGTGACGTCACTTCATTGATTAATTTCTTTGCGGTTTATTTGTTTGACAAATGAGTAATAGGCTGTAGATGCCCAGACAACAATTTTATAATAACAGTGACTGCATGATAAACCAGCAGACGAATAAATTAATTGGGGTTTAAGGTCTAGAAACCAGCAGACGAAACCGTTAAAAAAGACTCATTCGAGTACACCATTACAATAGCAAAAACAATAGTTTCTAGGACATCCAGGACTTTACAGAAAGCCAGACGTAGTGCTAGACATGCTTTTTACTTCATAAAATATAACTTAATAAAGGCATTAAAAATCTTCAAAATGGCAGAGTGTATAATATACACCTTAATGTACAGATATGTGAAGAAATATTATGCAGAATTTGGTATTTAAGGGCTTAAACGGCCAATTTAAAATCGTGGCCGCAACTCAGTACATAACTCGAATCAAAGATTCGACTAATAAAAGCCATTTTACTGAATTTATAGGTGAAATACTGTCCACATACAGTAAAATGTAAAAGGTAGACATTCCAAAGGACCAGTTCTTCAAAATGCACAGAAATGTTCATTTGTTTCTACTAAACCAGAGGCTGAATACGCTGTATCATGTCACTAATACTGTTAAACATATATAAGTGAAACTCCCTACTTCAACATAGTCATAGGACTTTGACCCTTGTTCCTCTTGCGTAATGACACTGGACTCTTTCACAGATGTAACAGTGCGACCTTTGGCAGATCTTGTAGAAGTCTTTTTGGAAAGTGTTGTGGCACCAGCCTTCTTTGATGCAGACTGTAAATACAACCATAGTTGGTTTATGCAAATGTAATTTTTAACAATAGACCATTGCTATTTGAGTACTTTAGTCACTGGATCTTGATGCCTTTGTTGTACACATACTGGGACTGCTAAAATCTTGATAACATTCATTGAAAAAAAAGAAAAGATAATCGTACATTAGCATTGGGAGACTACAACTGGGGGTTACATATCAGCCGTCAAAGTGAAGAACTTGTGTCCTACATCTTGTTTAAGTGCATTAGCTTTATTCATGCATGGATACACATAGAAAGAAAATAGATTGACACATATCAGGCATGCAGAATGTAACTATAAATGGGGCAATATCACATCACTGAATTTTGTCTTTTTTTTTTATCCAAAAGTAGGATATCTAACATTGCAAAGTATCAAAATTCTCAAGACAATGGGACAATAGTACCATGATGTTGGACAAGAAAATAGATCAATAACAAGAGGGTCACAGATGCCCCAAAAGGCGGGTTGCGCAGGCAGAAATAAGACTAGCAACTGCTGTAATTACATTTAGAAAAGAAGGAAAGAAATGTTAGGTTACCCAGTTAAGGTGAATGTGTAAGACGTGCTAAGAAACGTAAAACTTGTAATCTAGGTTACATAATTGTATCTATGCTATAAACGGACAAACGAAAGGGCGGAATTACACCAACTTAGCAACTTAGCTATGATGGTGATGCATCTCCCTGTCAAGTTTGAATTCGACTGGACAAAGCGTTTTCGAGTTAGAGTCCAGAAACGAAAATGTGGAGAGACGGATGGACAGAAAAATGGACAAAAAACAGACAAATGGACAGGAAAACGGACAAACAAACACACGGAATTACACCAATTTCAAAAGGAACCTAGCTATGATGGTGATCTGTATCCCTGTCATTATGAATTCGATTGGACAAAGTGTTTTCGAGTTGGAGTCCGGAAAAAAAAATGTGGACGGACAGATGGATGGACAGAAAAACGGAGCAAAAACGAACAAACGGACAGAAAAACGGAGTTACACCAATTTCAAAAGGAACCTAGCTATGATGGTGATCTATGTCCCTGTCAAGTATGAATTCGATTGGACAAACCGTTTTCGAGTTAGAGTCTGGAAACGAAAATGTGGATAAACAGACGGATGGACAGACAAACGGACAAGAAACAGACAAACGAACGGACGGAATTTCACCAATTTCGAAAGGAACCTAGCTATGATGGTGATCTATCTCCCTGTCCAAGTCTGAATTCGATTGGTCAAACCGTTTTGGAGTTAGAGTCTGGAAACAAAAATGTGGACAAACAGATGGATGGACAGACAAACGGATGAAAAACGGACAAACGAAGAGACGGAATTTCACCAATTTCGAAAGGAACCTAGCTATGATGGTGTTCTATCTCCCTGTCAAGTTTGAATTCGATTGGTCAAACCGTTTTGGAGTTAGAGTCCGGAAACGAAAATGTGGACAGACGGATGGACAGACAAACGGATGAAAAACGGACAAACGAACAGACGGAATTTCACCAATATTGAAAGGAACCTAGCTATGATGTTGATCTATGTCCCTGTCAAGTTTGAATTTGATCGGACAAACCTTTTTTGAGTTAGAGTCCAGAAACGAAAAATGTGGACGGACAGACGGACATCGGACACATCAATCTAATAAAACAAATAACGAAAGAACCACAAGGTACAAATTCCAGAGGGTAATAAGTCAAATGTCTGAAGCTGACTCGAGAAACTATTTCACTTGAACATTGCAACATTATTATTAATTTATTATTATATTAATTTTCTATATCTTCATTCAATTACCTTGCCTTTCGTGTTCATAGATTGCTTGTACTTTTCCAGCAATGCTGTAGCATGAATATCTTTTTCTTTTACCCACTGATCCTCACTTTCATCAAAGTCTTTCCATGTCACATAATACTCCATTGTACCACCCCTTTTCCTGTGCCGTAAGATCTCTTTCACCTGAAATTAACCATCACAAGTTTCACAGAAAAATTTTGACCCTTTATAAAAAAGTCAGGGCTATTCTCGAAACTGGCACACAAACAACAAATAAAGGATACTTATATTGTCAATTAAACCTGGCATATTTGTGAACCAGTAAATATTATATCCACCCCACCAACAAAGCACCCACCCCCCCCCCCCCCCCCCCGCCAAGAATCCCATCACAGATCTTTTCTCTCATACAGCCTCTATTCTAAAGCCTCAAAGCCAAAAGGATATTTGTGCATTTCAAACTACATACCATAGGGACCAATAATAAGCAGGACATGGGCACAACAAATGGCCGAGCCAAGGTCAAATTTGACAACAACAAAATATTCCCAACCCATGATCTCAAAGATGTTTGTTTCACATACCCAAACCTGTGACCAATAATAATTAAGATATAGTCATTTTTAAGTTTTTTTTGTTTTTTTTTAAGATCTTGAAAAAGAGGCCCAATGGCAGATTATATTACACCACAGAAACAAAACCCACATATTCAAAAAGGTGTACAAGACTGTAAACTGGAAACCCATTTACCAATTGAAACACACTGATCCAGGTACCTTTCATTTGCATTTAACTATAACTGGTTTCCTCACATTCACTATTTCAACCAAAAAGTAAATATTCAACAACAAATATTTCACAGCATTTAATTTTATCATTTTCTATCAAGATATTAGCCATTTGTTGATAAACTTTTTGACTTCAAAAAGCACATGATGTTTCATGTTTATATGGAATAATTTATTATGTACACACTTAGATAGCTTATGTTAGGGGTATGACGGTACCAGATTTTTGAGTTCAGCATTCCGCCAATGCAAAACCATCCTGATTTCGGGAAACCGAAAAAGTTTGAGTTTATGCATTTCCCCAAGTGAATATACCTACAACTAGGAAGTGATATCCCGTAATTCAAAACATGGTAGTTTCTCTCAAAGAAATCACTATAAATGCATTAAAATCTACTGAAATATGATATAATAGTTGATAATTTCTACAGATTCAAGTTTGGCATGAAATATTTCACGTTTCCCAATAATTATATAAGCAGACATTTAAGATTCATTTGACATTGTAAAAGTGATCACGGTATTTTTGTTAAATTGTCTCTACACCGGTATACCACCACTACCAACTCACCACTACCTTATGTCATGGTATTTGCTAAATCAAACAAACTCAACTTTCTGTTGAATTTGCACTGTTTGGAACTGGTTCAAAAATATAAAATCAACCGCAACACTATTTCCGACATGTTGGTTTCACATCTCAAACCTCTATGACAAATAATAAATGAGATAGGGGCACTTTTAAGTTTGGACAACCCTTTTTGAAATTAAAAGAGGTATTCAAAGTCAAATCTGACATCAAATGGTTCCCTGTCAGTAAATCTTTATTTTGGATAAAACTTTACCGCCCAACATTTTTTTACTTGATTGTATAAAATTAAGTTTCTCTTGAACTAAAAAAGTTTCTAAACCTGGGGCCGGTTTCATGAAAAGTCTCAAACTAAGCCAGACTCAAGGCTGAGTCAGGGTCTCAAATCTGAGATTTTTGTCTCGGCTGAGTTTTTGGCTCAAATGGATTTCACAAAGGGTGGATCAGCTGAGACCAGTCTCAAGTTATGGTCTCAACTTTTTAATCTCATTTCATATATTTAGTGGGCTTATTTTTAGTTTAAAAAGTTATATTTCATGATTATTATCATTTTAAATATCTTTAATACTCATAATACAAAGAAATTATCTGATAATATATTATTCTAAGTGATCCATAAGATTGACACTCAACTGAGGTCGAGTCTGGCTTTGAGTCCACCCTTGAGGCCTAACACTTGATAATAGCCTATAAAGCATGTCAATTCTATTGACTTTTGTTATTAGTAAATATTGAATATGTGGCTGTAATTACAAAATAAAATGAAAATAGAAGATTTCAAGATTTATTAATTTCATTTTGGAACAAATTGTATCGCTTTATGTATGTGTTTTTTGGCATCAAAGCTTGGACTCAAATTTGAGACACCTCCTTCATGGGCTCAAATTTGAGTCTGTGACTGAGCCAGGTCTCAAGTTGAGCTTGTTTGTGAAATGCATTGAGTCTGAGTTCACAGACTCAGCAAAATATTTCCAAAATTTAAGACAAAGTCTCAACTTTTGAGTCTGACTCAAGGCTTAAAGACTGTTCATGTGACCGGCCCCTGCCAAAATTAATAATTTAAACACATTGGAAAGGTTATTATGTCTAGAGTTTAACAATATTATCTTGATATACATTACATAACCGTTGACATTCATGTTTAAATGAAGAAAACATATACTTTTTAGTACTTTGAAGGATACATTAATCGAACTTTATAAAGTGAAAAAAAATCTTTTTAAGTCTCTCTTACGTGATCACCATTACAATCATCTATTATTCACATTTGTATGGTATCTGTGTTTAAATAAATAAAATTTCTTACTCTGTGGTCAGGTCACAGTTCTACACACAGGTAGAGCCATGATAACCATGACTACCATGATACCTAGTGGTGGTTGACCAATTCATGTCCATGTTTCGGATATCTCGGATACAATTCTACTCAGCCAATGAAGGTTGTCACCCCAGAAGTTCATCACTTGTATTTTATGACAATATTAAAAATCCATTGGTAACAGTTTTAATAATGTAGGCTGAGTTTGCATCAAATTGAGTCCAAGGTAGCGGGGCCTAGTTGTCCATGATTCACATCATATGACAACCTGTTTGTGTATAATACAATGTACAGCTGTCAATATATTGTCTTGCTACCAACTGTTGATGGATACCAATTATCGCCACCAGTAAATAAATATTTATATTTCAGTAAGGGTCACATATTTTGAAAGCCTTTGGTCGAGCATTTGTTCCATTCATGTTGGAGATAGTTTTACTTTATATGATTTGGAGGAAACTGTTTGCCAATTTATATACATTTTAATTCTACCTGGGAACTAGAAATATGCCGCTCACTTTATTGTGAGCCAGCTTTGTATCCCCATGGCTATCTGGAATACTTTTAGAGATAATTTGCATTTACTCATTTTCAGTAGGTGAGTAATTACCTACGGGTCTGAAACTTCACCAAGTGAAAGCTCTCCCAAAAGTAGGTGAATGAGTTATTTGAGAAAAATTGGCTATCTGCAATACTTTTAGAGATAATTCGCATTTACTCATTTTGAGTAGGTGAATAATTAGCTACAGGTCTGAAACTTCACCAAGTGAAAGGTCTCCCAAAAGTAGGTGAAGGAGTTATTTGACAAACATTGGCTATCTGGAATACTTTTAGAGATAATTTGCATTTACTCATTTTCAGTAGGTGAATAATTAGCTATGGGTCTGACACTTCACCATGTGAAAGCTCTCCCAAAAGTAGATGAATGAGTTATTTGATAAAAATTGGATATCTGCAATACTTTTAGAGATAATTGGCATTTACTCATTTTGAGTAGGTGAATAATTAGCTACAGGTCTGAAACTTCACCAAGTGAAAGGTCTCCCAAAAGTAGGTGAAGGAGTTATTTGACAAAAATTGGCTATCTGGAATACTTTTAGAGATAATTTGCATTTACTCATTTTCAGTAGGTGAGTAATTACCTACGAGTCTGAAACTTCACCAAGTGAAAGCTCTTCCAAAAGTAGGTGAATGAGTTATTTGAGAAAAATTGGCTATCTGCAATACTTTTAGAGATAATTCGCACTTACTCATTTTGAGTAGGTGAGTAATTACCTACAGGTCTGGAACTTCAGCATGTGAAAGCTCTCCCAAAAGTAGGTGAATGAGTTATTTAAGAAAAAATTGCTATCTGCAATACTTTTAGAGAAAATGCAGAATTACTCATTTTTAGTAGGCAAGTAATTTAGCCACAGGCCTAATTTAGACATAAAGCCTACCAATAGAATACTGTGGTGCACCCACTAATATACCTTGCAAACTTGAGAAGGCTAGCTATAATATTTTTTTCGTTAGAGCGGTAATGGTGAAATCTCTCTACACACTGCGGCTATCCAGTGGATACAATGATTTACTCAACAGTGAGAACCTGAAAGTAGATATTGGTAAGCTATGCCATGACATAGAGGTCTGCAATTTTACTCTGTTATAGCTGACCAAAAATTATGTGAATAACATATTTAAACAAAATACTGTAAATGTAATAGTTTTCACGTTATAACTGATTTACTCAACAGTGATAACCTCAAAGTAGCTATTACTCAGCTATGCAATGAGCTACATGTCTAAATTTTTTCTATGTTATAGCTGACCCAAAATTAGGTGAACAACATATTTAAGCAAAATACTGTAAATGCAATAGTTTTCAAGTTACAACTGATTTACTCAATAGTGAGAACCTGAAAATAGCTATTGCTCAGCTATGCCATGAGCTATAAGTCTGTAATTTCACGACGTTATAGCTGACCCAAAAGTAGGTGAACAACATATTTTAACAAAATACTCCAAATGCACTATTTTTCAAGTTACAAGTCATTTACTCAACAGTCAGTACCTGCAAATAGCTATTGCTCAGTTGTGCCATGAGCTACAGGTCTGTAATTTTACTATGTTATAGCTGACCCAAAAGTAGCTGAATAACATATTTACACAAATTTCTGTAAATGCAATAGTTTTCCAATTACAACTGATTTACTCAACAGTGTGAACTTCAAAGTAGCTATTACTCAGCTATGCAATGAGCCACAGGTCTGGAACTTCACTATGTTATAGCTGACTCCGAAATAGGTGAATAACATATTGAAACAAAATACTCTAAATGTAATACTTTTGAAGTTATAAGTAATTTACTCAACAGTGATAACCTAAAAGTAGCTATTACTCAGCTATGCCATGAGCTACAGGTCTGAAATTTTACTATGTTATAGCTGACATAAAAGTAGCTGAATAACATATTTATACAAAATTGTGTAAATGCAATAGTTTTCAAGTTACAAGTGATTTTACTCATGATGGAAGTTACTGAAAAGCCCAAAAGTAGCTATTACTCACTTAGCTATTGAGACAGACACCCAAGTTACTCACCATGTTGTAGCTATGAAAAAAGTATCTGAATAACATATTTCAACAAAATGCTCTAAATGCAACACTTTTCAAGTTATAAGTGATTTAGTGCATGATTTCATGAATTTTAATGCATTTTAGACATTTTTGTCTACCAGAGGCCTAATTTAGACATAAAGCCTACCAAAAAGATAGGGTGGCGAGTCCTCTAGCATACCAAGCCACCTGCCAAATATGAAAGAAATCTGGAAAGAAATGTGGACTGTAGGTCGCTAACAAGCAATATTCCACATTTTAGACATTTTTGTCTACCACAGGCCTAATTTAGACATAAAGCCTACCAAAAAGATAGGGTGGCGAGTCCTCTACCATATCAAGCCATCTGCCAAATATGAAAGAAATACGGAAAGAAATATGGAGTGTAGGTCGCTAACAAGAAATCTCTGCGGACGCGGACGACGACGATGATGAATCCATAGTATCCCCGCTTCGCGTCGGGGATACAATAATTGGTACCCGGCAATAATTGGTAGCAAGGCAGTAATTTCAATTCAAAATATTAACTATAACTGAGTTTGCAGGGGCTGAGTTGACAGAGGTCTGAGTAGACATGGTTACCTTGGCTCTACTTTACTTGCATGTAGAGCTGTGGCATGACCTAATATAAAACTGGAGAATTGCATAAAATCCTTTTCTGTTAAATAAAACTTGATAAAATGACTGAAAATGGTTTATTGTAGTTAAAAACAATTTCTAGTAAGCCAAGGACACAGCAAGTAGAATATTTGTACAATATATATGGTATTTTACTAAGGCTGCAAGCGAGTCCGAAAATGCGCCTCGATTCCTCATTTTGGAAGAATCGACTCAGACTCGGTTATTCGCTTGATTATCGCCCATAAAATAAACTTCATCATATTTAGACATATTACAACTTGTAAAATGATTAAAATGTATACAACAGGAAATAATCTTGATAATTCATTGAATTTTGGAAAAAAGACGCATTTACAATGCAAAATACAGGAAACTTTAAGCATGTTTATCTTGTGAGATTTGAGGTGTCTTTGAAATACGTTATATTAAAATGCGGTCTTATAAAAACATTGTTACACAAACAATCAACGTTTGCAAATGCTTAAAATATGAAAAATTAAAATGGAAACGCCTTATATTAGTAAAATATATAAATATATTCATATATTTTGAGAAAAAAAATTAATTTTGTAGTTGACTTTATGTCTATGTTTAGTTGTTTTCGAAGACCCGGTTCACTTTTCTTGCCTTGAGTACTAAACTGAATCGTTTCGTTTCCGAGTAACCGAAGAATCGTTGCAGCGCTATATTTTACACAGCCTTCATAATTAAAAGAACATTTTCAAATTTTTGGAGAAATGGTCAAGAAAACATTGAAAACTAGAAATAGGACGCCCTGTTGATAGTAGCTGCGACATATGAATAGAAACAGGATAGCATAGAAGAACACACATTATCATGTGTAATGTCCACCCCATGAACCTTTTGCCAAAATGGTACAGTAGTCTTACAAGACCCTGTTTCATTTGTAAAATATGTCAATGATGCTTAAATATTTATTAGTGTATATGTAAATTATTTCAGCTTCATGCCTTTTTGCATTGGTTGGGTCGAAAATTTTGACGAAATCACTCTATCTTGCACGGTTAAGAAGATAGAAGCAAATTTCTGTTTTTCTAATTTTGGCAAAAATTCGAAAATTCAAAATGGCCGCCATTTTTGGGGAGGGAAAATTTTTTTGAAGATTGTAAAGATTACATTCCTTAGATACCCCGTGGGTCGAAAATTTCGACGAAATCGCTAGAGCTGAAAGGGATATTCACATTATTCGTTCTCCGGTCTGCATTTTCCGCATTCGACTTTGATTATGAGCAAACAAATATTCAGTATATGTACAGAAATCAGGCATCAAAACGCAAAATAGCACAATTAACTATGATTTTTGTCCAATAACATAATAAATAATTCAAATTAAGGAAAATATACCTCGTTTACTTATGTTTTTATGACAACTTTCCTGCGGTTGTACCAACAACAGCATTTGGGTATTTCGGCAAAATAAATGGACAGTGCTAAAACACACCAAACGAATATTCAAAAATTTCCGAATTCCGGGATGCCGATATTCGACCACGATTTTTGTCTTCTCTTTCAGCTCTAGAAATCGCTCTATCTCGCACGGTTAAGGAGATAGAAGCAAATTTGTGTTTTGCCATTTTTGGCAAAAATTCGAAAATTCAAAATGATCGCCATTTTTGGGTAGGGGAAATTTTTTTGATAATTGTAAAGATTACATTCCTTAGATACCCTGTGGGATGAAAATTTCAACGAAATCGCTCTATCTTGCACGGTTAAGGAGATAGAAGCAAATTTGCGTTTTGCCATTTTGGGGAAAAATTCGAAAATTCCAAATAGCCGCCATTTTTGGGGAGGGGAAATTTTTTTGAAAATTGCAAAGATTACATTCCTCAGATACCCTGTGGGTCGAAAATTTCGACGAAATCGCTCTATCTCGCACGGTTTAGGAGATATGAGCACATTTGCCTTTTTCAGTACTCAAAATAGCCAATTACTCATTTATTTAATTAATTACTCGTTGATCTATGAAGCAATTCCCCCCAAAAGCAATCCCATACAAGCTATTAACCCAATGAACCTCCATACCAAATTTCAGAAAGATAGGCTTAATAGCATTCCTTAAAATGTCTGGAAACCAAAGAGATACTCAAAAGTAGCAAAGTAACTATTACTCAGTTAGCTATAGAGCTATCATCACGGCGGAAAAAGCAAAACTAATATGTCCACCCCCCAGTGGGGTGGACATAATGAGGAAATGTCATTTATTTTTGGTCAATTATATTTTCATGCTGACTAGGGATGGGTCGGTAGGCTGGGTATTTCGGTATCGAGAGCATTTTAGTGAAATACCGTGACGAGATTTTAAAACCGCCACTTCGCTTGCCAACACATACAATGGAAGGAAGAGTTAAAATATTAGAAACATAACCCAAATCTAAAGAAATTATAAGCTTTTATCCCATATTTTCATCCATTTGCAGACTTTTATAAGCGATACGCTGAGCAGAACTGCCATGTTTTGGTTACGACACTTTATAACCTCAATTTCGCTTGTCAACTCAAGTGAAGGAAAACTCAAAATATTGGACAGAAACCAGAAATATGAAGATATATGTTTTTATCGCATATTTTGTGCATTTATGAGCTTTTATTGCGAGGTCGTTGAGGAAACATCCATGTTGGTTTGGGGTGTACTAAAATGCAGAGTCCCTAATTCGGTACGGTTTTGCATTGGCGACCTCCTGATGTACATAGTTTTCACACCGACCCATCCCTAATGTTGACTGATTGTTTATGGAAATGTAACAAAATAGTCGTGGGAACAGTTGTGTGTACACATTTGTATGGTATTTGTGTTTTTTTGCAAATCTCCAGTTTTATGTGGGGTCATGCCACGGCTCTACTGAGTACAACCAAGTAAAGTAGAGCCAAGGGGACACTGGTCAAACTCGCCCCTTTGCCAAATGCCAACTCAGCCTCCGCCAACTCAGAGTCATCTTTGCAAACTCGGTCCCATTCTTTCAAAAATTCAAGTGGACATAAAATCTTTATTTATGGATGGATTTTAAAAATTCGTAATGGATTATGTCATGGATCCGTTAACGCATCAATTCAGGCTTGTGTCACGGACCAATATTAATAATGCAAAGTCACGAACTGATAATTACAACAAGAAAGGCAGAAAGATAGGCTTTTTATAATTACAAGTCATTATTTACCTGATTATATGTATAATCCTGTTTATTTAACAACAATTTAGTCCAATATAAAAACACGTCTTTCATATTTGCCATCTTGAATATTTAATGAGGTGTGTGTTATGGCAACTCAGGAGTGAAATTGAAATCAAAGATCTGTTGTGAATAATTTTGTTTGTAATAATTGTAATTATTTTACATTTTACTTGACTCCACATTCAAATATTAATTGATAAATAACATTACACTCTAACCTAAATTGGCACTTTATGATATTTACTCAGTCAACACTGCTGAAGGGTGTTTGGTAACTAAGTAGTCCGATTGCAATCACCTGATAGCAACCGGGGGGGCAAATAACATGTTAACTTGCTTGAGTTTTGGTCAACTCTTGTTTGGCAATCAACGGCCCCTGAGAGATTATAAATAACCCCATTTTGGAGTGGGTAATCATTCACTCAAGTGTTGTTGAGATATACACACTTAGAGTACATATAGTATTGAGCACTGGAGTGATACATTGAGAAATGGCTGAGAATATTTCTTTTTCTGTGGGTCAACAGTTCAGTTCTTGGACTGAACTTGAATCTGCAACAGAGAAATATCAAGAGGAAAAACTTTTTGTTTTATCCAAGGCTGATACTAGGACAATTGAAGCAGCCCAGAAGAAGTGCCCCAACAAGTCCCTTAATAAAGACTTGAAGTACATGTATTATGAAGCCAAGTTCATATGTCACCATGGGGGAGCATACAAGTCAGGGTGTGGAAAGGGGGTCAGACCCAACCAGACTACAGTGAGGACTAGTTGTCCTTTCAAGTTGCAGTTCAGGGCCTCCTTGGATGGTCAGATGCTACAATTACAGACACTGAGTTTAGAACACAATCATGAGCTGTCTCAGAAGTGTTCCATCATCACCCCAAACAAAGGAAATTGGACTCTGATGATGTTAGCGCTGCTGAAGCCATGCTGAAGATGGATCCAAACAGAAAGCTGGTCCGTTAACACTTTGCAGAAAAGACAGGGTAGCAACTCATAATGAAGGATATTCATAGCAACCAGACACAAGGAAGCCATTTCAAAGGGGATTTCAAGGGAATATCCAGTGAAGTCACTTTGTGAGTGACTAAAGGCGAAATATTCACCTCTGAAGCTGCAAGTGGTGCTGGATGAAGAATCCGATGTAGTAGTTGGGATGTTCTTGCAGGACCCTCAGATGATGACTGCGTTTGACAGATTTCCAGAAGTGTTACTAATAGATGCAACACATAAACCTAACCAAAAAGACATACAGTCCAGGCAGAGACAGATATTAAGTTGGTTGGTGGATGATGATGTGATTGAGGAAGCCATGAAATATCACAAGCTGATTGGGGAACAAGATGTTGAATAAGTTGTGGAAAATGTGGGTTCTTCAATTAGAGACAGCCATGTGGATGTTAATATTGTTACAAGATTTTCCGATGCAGATGCTTGGTTGTGTGTTCGAAACTTGGTTCAATCGTGTGCTCCATGGAAATGTTGGGATTGTGCTGGACCACTGGAAGATAAGGGATCCATCGGTTGTGACGTTTGTTAAGTTGGGGACACATGAAGTGTGCAGGTTTGAAAAAGGAACCAAAGACCAAATTTTGGTATTGTAATGTTGTAAGATGGTTGAATAATCAGTTATGTAATTTTTACATGGTAAATTGTATATATTGCAAGTTTTTAATCAGAGACTTTAAAATCTCAGTTTTGTGTTCAATGTTAATACATCCATGTGTTTTTTAATGATATAATATTCTAATAATATTCTATGGTGTCGAATGCTTTCTCTAAATCCATGCATAACAAGACCACTGCCGCGGTATGTATCTCCCGCCGAGTACCGCAGGGGAAGAAATACTACATTGAAATTTTTCCCCTTTGCATAGGACACTGTTGTACCATCCTGCAGGTCGAAAATTCACTTGAAATCGCTCTATCTGTTACGCTTTTCGAGATATTGACACTTTTCCATTTTCAGCAAAAATCCAAGATGGCCGCCGAAAGTGGCGAAAAATGAAATTTTTCCCCTTTGGACAGGACACTCTTGTATCACCCTGCGGGTCAAAAATTCGCTCGAAATCGCTCGATCTCTTACGGTTTTCGAGATATTGACACTTTTTCATTTTCCGCAAAAATCTAAGATGGCCGCCAAAAGTGGCGAAAATTGAAATTTTCCCCCTTTGCACAGGAGACTCTTGTACCACCCTGCAGGTCAAAAATTTGCTCGAAATCGCTCTATCTCTTACGGTTTTCGAGATATTGACACTTTTCTATTTTCCGCAAAAATCCAAAATGGCCGCCAAAAGTGGCGAAAATCGATATTTTTCCCCTTTGCACAAGACACTCTTGTGCTACCCTTCTGGTCAAAAATTCGCTTGAAATCGCTCTATCTCTTACGGTTTTAGAGATATTCACACTTTTCCATTTTCCGCAAAAATCCAAGATGGCTGCCAAAAGTGGTGAAAATTGAAATTTTACCCCTTTGCACAGGACATTCTTGTACTACCTTGCATGTCAAAAATTCGCTCGAAATCACTCTATCTCTTATGGTTTTCGAGATATTCACACTTTTTCATTTTTTCCCGCTAAAATCCAAGATGGCCGCCAAAAGTGGCGAAAATTGAAATCTTTCCCCTTTGCATAGGACACTTTTGTACTACCCCGAAGGTCTAAATGCAATAGTTTTCAAGTTACAAGTGATTTCACTCATGATGGAAGTTAGTGAAAAATCCAAAAGTAGCTATTACTCACTTATCTATTGAGATAGACAGCCAAGTTACTCACCATGTTGTTGCTGTGGGAAAAAGTAGGTGAATTATTTTAATAATTCATAAAAAAACTTTAGCATGTGAAATATCTCCAAAATGTAGGTGAATGAGTTATTTGAGAAATACTGGCTATCTGCAATACTTTTAGTGATAATAGGCAATTACTCATTTTGAGTAGGTGAGTAATTAGATATGGATCTGAAAATTCACTAATTGAAAGTTCTCCCAAAATATAGGTGAAGTGAGTTATTTGAAAAATACTGGCTATCCGCAATACTTTTAGAGATAATTTGCATTTAGTCATTTTGAGTAGGTGAGTAATTACCTACAGGTTTGGTTTGTTTGTTTGTTTATTTGGGGTTTTACGTCGCTTTCAACACTGTACAGGTCATATCACGACGGGTAGTTGGAAGGGCAGAGGAAACCAGTACATATAGTTCGCTAGGGTTCTGTACTGTAAACTGCCGACCAACGGCAAGCAACTACCAGCTTTCCCACTTACGGCCATGACGGGGATCGAACCCCGGCCGCAGAGGTGGGAGGCGAGAGTGTTACCACTCTGCCACCGTGGCCCCCCCTACAGGTTTGGAACTTCACCATGTGAAAGCTCTTCCAAAAGTAGATGAATGAGTTATTTGATAAAAATTGGGTACCCACAATACTTTTAGAGATAATTAGCATTTACTCATTTTGAGTAGGTGAGTAATTACCTACGGGTCTAAAACTTCACCAAGTGAAAGCTCTTTCAAAAGTAGATGAATGAGTTATTTGAGAAAAATTGGCTATCTGCAATACTTTTACAGATAATTCTCATTTACTCATTTTGAGTAGGTGAGTAATTACCTATGGGTCTGAAACTTCACCATGTGACAGCTCTTCCAAAAGTAGATGAATGAGTTATTTGAGAAAAATTGACTATCTGCAATACTTTCAGAGATAATTCGCATTTACTCATTTTGAGTAGGTGAGTAATTAGCTACAGGTCTGAAACTTCACCAAGTGAAAGCTCTCCTAAAAGTACATGAATGAATTATTTGAGAAAAATTGGCTATCTGCAATACTTTTAGAGATAATTCGCAGTTACTCATTTTGAGTAGGTGAGTAATTAGCTACAGGTGTGAAACTTCACCATGTGAAAGCTCTCCCAAAAGTAGGTGAATGAGTTATTTGAGAAAAATTGGCTATATGCAATACTCTTAGAGATAATTCGCAGTTACTCATTTTGAGTAGGTGAGTTATTACCTATGGGTCTGAAACTTTGCCATGTGAAAGCTCTTCCAAAAGTAGATGAATGAGTTATTTGAGAAAAATTGGCTATCTGCAATACTTTTAGAGAGAATTCGCATTTACTCATTTTGAGTAGGCGAGTAAGTAGCTACAGGTCTGAAACTTCACAATGTGAAAGCTCTTCCAAAAGTAGATGAATGAGTTGAGAAAAATTGGCTATCTGCAATACTTTTAGAGATAATTAGTATTTACTCATTTTGAGTGGGTGAGAAATTAGCTACAGGTCTGAAACTTCACCAAGTGAAAGCTCTCCCAAAAGTAGATGAATGAGTTATTTGAGAAAAATGGGCTATCTGCAATACTTTTAGAGATAATTCGCATTTACTCATTTTGAGTAGGTGAGTAATTAGCTACGGGTCTGAAACTTCACCAAGTGAAAGCTCTCCCAAAAGTAGGTGAATGAGTTATTTGAGAAAAATTGGCTATCTGCAATACTTTTTGAGAGAATTCGCATTTACTCATTTTGAGTAGGTGAGTAATTAGCTATGGGTCTGAAACTTCACCATGTGAAAGCTCTTCCAAAAGTAGATGAACGAGTTATTTCAGAAAAATTGGCTATCTGCAATACTTTTAGAGATAATTCGCATTTACTCATTTTGAGTAGGCGAGTAATTAGCTATGGGTCTGAAACTTCACCATGTGAAAGCTCTTCCAAAAGTAGATGAATGAGTTATTTGAGAAAAATTGGCTATCTGCAATACTTTTAGAGATAATTAGTATTTACTCATTTTGAGCGGGTGAGAAATTAGCTACAGGTCTGAAACTTCACCAAGTGAAAGCTCTCCCAAAAGTAGATGAATGAGTTATTTGAGAAAAATTGGCTATCTCCTATACTTTTAGAGATAATTCGCATTTACTCATTTTGAGTAGGTGAGAAATTAGCTATGGGTCTGAAACTTCACCATGTGAAAGCTCTTCCAAAAGTAGATGAATGAGTTATTTGAGAAAAATTGGCTATCTGCAATACTTTTAGAGATAATTTGCATTTACTCATTTTGAGTAGGTGAGTAATTAGCTACGGGCGTGAAACTTCACTAAGTGAAAGCTCTCCCAAAAGTAGATGAATGACTTATTTGAGAAAAATTGTGTATCTGCAATTCTTTTAGAGATAATTCGCATTTACTCATTTCGAGTAGGTGAGTCATTAGCTATGGGTCTGAAACTTCACCATGTGAAAGCTCTTCCAAAAGTAGATGAATGAGTTATTTGAGAAAAATTGGCTATCTGCAATACTTTTAGAGATAATTAGTATTTACTCATTTTGAGTAGGTGAGTAATTAGCTACGGGTCTGAAACTTCACCAAGTGAAAGCTCTTCCAAAAGTAGGTGAATGAGTTATTTGAGAAAAATTGGCTATCTGCAATACTTTTAGAGAGAATTCGCATTTACTCATTTTGAGTAGGTGAGTAATTAGCTATGGGTCTGAAACTTCACCAAGTGAAAGCTCTCCCAAAAGTAGGTGAATGTGTTATTTGAGAAAAATTGGCTATCTGCAATACTTTTAGAGAGAATTCGCATTTACTCATTTTGAGTAGGTGAGTAATTAGCTATGGGTCTGAAACTTCACCATGTGAAAGCTCTTCCAAAAGTAGATGAATGAGTTATTTCAGAAAAATTGGCTATCTGCAATACTTTTAGAGATAATTCGCATTTACTCATTTTGAGTAGGCGAGTAATTAGCTATGGGTCTGAAACTTCACCATGTGAAAAGCTCTTCCAAAAGTAGATGAATGAGTAATTTGAGAAAAATTGGCTATCTGCAATACTTTTAGAGATAATTAGTATTTACTCATTTTGAGCGGGTGAGAAATTAGCTACAGGTCTGAAACTTCACCAAGTGAAAGCTCTCCCAAAAGTAGATGAATGAGTTATTTGAGAAAAATTGGCTATCTCCTATACTTTTAGAGATAATTCGCATTTACTCATTTTGAGTAGGTGAGAAATTAGCTATGGGTCTGAAACTTCACCATGTGAAAGCTCTTCCAAAAGTAGATGAATGAGTTATTTGAGAAAAATTGGCTATCTGCAATACTTTTAGAGATAATTAGTATTTACTCATTTTGAGCGGGTGAGAAATTAGCTACAGGTCTGAAACTTCACCAAGTGAAAGCTCTCCCAAAAGTAGATGAATGAGTTATTTGAGAAAAATTGGCTATCTCCTATACTTTTAGAGATAATTCGCATTTACTCATTTTGAGTAGGTGAGAAATTAGCTACGGGCGTGAAACTTCACTAAGTGAAAGCTCTCCCAAAAGTAGATGAATGACTTATTTGAGAAAAATTGTGTATCTGCAATTCTTTTAGAGATAATTCGCATTTACTCATTTTGAGTAGGTGAGTCATTAGCTATGGGTCTGAAACTTCACCATGTGAAAGCTCTTCCAAAAGTAGATGAATGAGTTATTTGAGAAAAATTGGCTATCTGCAATACTTTTAGAGATAACTAGATTGGGCCAACTCGGCGCCAACATATCCCCAGACAGGTCATCACTCACGCCACAGGTTTTGATCGGGAATTTTTTAAAACATAATTACCCATTATTATATGAACTTCAGCACATCAATCTACTCTGTTTATATCTCCCCAAGGAAGATGGTGTATCCCCAGACGCCGAATACATACCTCAAATTATATTTTCAATCTTCCTGCAATGATAACTCTAAACCTATTTTCAAAGTATTTAAATGATTGATGATTGAATGTCCATTCTAAATTAATAATCCCAAAAGAGCATATCTGTTTCTATATTTGTTGACAAATAAAATATTATTTTTAACTCAACTCATCATATTTTTCAATCTTCCTTCAAAGTATTTAAATGATTGATGATTCAATGTCCATTCTAAAATTCATAATCCCAAAAGCGCATATCTGTTTCTATATTTGTTCAGAAATAAAATATTATTTAAAAAAAAATTATTTATATTATTATTTTATTATATTATTTTTAGAATTTGCAAATTGTTTTCAGTTATTCATTTCCTCTATACCTATATATGTGGTCCATATATATGCAACCTAAATATGTGACACAATCTCAGTTCTGACTCCCCTTTGTGTTATATGTAATGAAGCCCACCACCTTCCACCCCCACCCCTCTCCCCTTCTCCACACCTCTCTCACTATTACACAAGATCTGCAACCCCATTGAGTTCTTTGTTTCTCATCTGATATCACTAAATACCTTTGTTTATTTAGTGTCACTCAATATAGCTGGAGGTCCCAGAGGTGGGTGGGGGGAATCCGGGTGGGGGGTGTGGGTTGAGCATAAATGGTAAACAAACAATCTATATAAAAGGGGTACTCAAATACAAAAAGAATTGAGAATTTTAAGTATGTGATTATCAACTGAAATGAGTTCATAACTGTAGGAGCTGTGCCAAAATTAACTGAGGCAAGTTGAATAAAACTGGGCTAGTTGAGGGTTAAAAATCCCCTAGTTTTACTACATAAGGATATAATTTCATTAATATTGGGACTTAAAGCTCACTTAAAGTGTCCATTTTGTCTACTTGAATATGTTTAACCAGTTTCATTTTAAAAAGTGAAAAACTCAGCAAGCAGAGGTATAACACACAAAAATAAGTTCTTAAAAGACTAAGATAGCCATAACATTATTAATATTCAAAATTTAAATAGACAGGCATTTCCTTTTAAAAATTCAAAGATTTCAGCTCTATAACCCACATAGTTTGACAGTTACTGGGCTTTAAAGTGGCATAATATCCATAAATTGGGTTTCTGTGGGCATTTTACAATTGTTAAAGAGACCTTAGCAATTAAACTACAGATCTGAAACTTTTTGGGGGACATACATAACAAACAAAAATTATATATAATACAGTTTAAGACTTGTCACACTAAGCATTTCCAAATAACAGGGCAAAATACGGAAAAAAATGTCAAAAAAGGCACTTGGGCGAGTGTCTATGGCCCTCATACACAGGTTAAATGTCTACTAAAAACCTTGATTTTCGGCATATGTAAAAAGGACATAATAATGCATTCCCAGATGGGATTTCAGCTCCATCAATCACATAGTTTAACAGTTACAGGGCTTAAAGGTGGTAAAAAGTCCAAATATTGGGTCATTGTGGGCCTTTTAGAGATCTCGATGTGGCTTTCAAATTAAAGCTTCAGACTTAAAATTTGTTACATACTAAGATTACACATAGAATATGTATCTAATAAACTTTGAAACTTCTCAGACTTACCATTTCCAAGTTACAGAGCAAAATATGTGAAAAATGTCTTAAAAGGGTCACTCAGGTGGGTGTTTAAGGTCCTCATACACCGGTTAAATGTCTACTTGAAGCCTTGATTTTTGGCACATGTAAAAAAAACATAATAATGTATTCCCAGATGAGATTTCAGCTCTATCAGTCACATAGTTTAACAGTCACAGGCCTTAAAATTGGCAAAAAGTCCAAATACTGGGTCTTTATGGGGCTTTCTAGAGACCTAAATGTGGCCTTCAAATTAAAGCTTCAGACTTAAAATTTGTCACATACTAAGATTACACATAGAATATGCATCTAATACAGTTTGAAACTTCTTAGACTTACCATTTCCAAGTTACAGGGAAAAATATGTGAAAAATGTCTAAAAATGCTCACTCGGGTGGGGATTTATGGTCCTCATACACAGGTTAAATGTCTTCTTAAAGCCTTAATTTTTGGCACATATAAAGATAACATACTAATATCTTCTCAGATAGGATTTGAGCTCTATCAGTCACATAGTTTGACAGTCACAGGGCTTAAAAGTAGCAAAAAGTCCAAATATTGGGTCTTTGGGAGCCTTTTAGAGACCTCAATTTGACCTTCAAAATTAAAGCTTCAGACTTAAAATCTGTTACATACTAAGATTACACACAGAATATATATCTAATACAGTTTGAAACTTCTCAGACTTACCATTTCCAAGTTACAGGGAAAAAGATGTGAAAAATGTCTTATAAGGGTCACTCGGGTGGGTGTTTATGGTCCTGATACACAGGTTAACTGTCTATTAAAGGCCTAAATGTTGGGGCACATATAAGAAAACACATAGATATATTCCCAGATGATATTTAACTTAGATGAGAGACATAGTTTGAAAGCTACAGTGCTTGAAAGTGGCAAAAAGTGCATAAATTGGGTCTCTGTGGGCACTTTTGAGACCTTAAGTCGACCCCTTTGGGTAAACCTACAGCCCTAAAATTTTCTACAGACAAGGATTACATATCAAAGTTATACCTAGCGCAGTTTGAGACTCATCAGAATTATCACTTCCAAATTATAGGGCAAAATATGTGTAAAGTATAGCAAAAAATCCCTAAGTGGGGGTATTTATGGGCCTCAAACACAATTTTCTCCTCAACTTAAAGTCATGATTTTCGGCACATGTACTAAGAACATATTAATGTGTTGTCAGGTAAAATTTCAGCCAGCTGAGCATCATAGTTTGTGACCTACAGGGCTCTAAGTGGCCAAAAGTGCAATTTCTGACCTTAAGGTGGCCATAAGTTCTTTTTTACTGAGAGTTTAAGGTCACCTTAAAATAGGGATCTTCCTTTGGGCACCCTTAACATGTGTACCAAGTTTGAAAAAAAAATATTAATTTGTTTTTGAGTTATCGCGTCCACAAGGAAATTTCTACGGCGGCGGCGGCGGCGGCGGCGGCGGCGCGACGGACTTGAATCCAATATATCCCCGACTTTCGTCTGGGGATATAATTAGTATTTACTCATTTTGAGTAGGTGAGTAATTAGCTACGGGTCTGAAACTTCACCAAGTGAAAGCTCTTCCAAAAGTAGGTGAATGAGTTATTTGAGAAAAATTGGCTATCTGCAATACTTTTAGAGAGAATTCGCATTTACTCATTTTGAGTAGGTGAGTAATTAGCTATGGGTCTGAAACTTCACCATGTGAAAGCTCTTACAAAAGTAGATGAATGAGTTATTTCAGAAAAATTGGCTATCTGCAATACTTTTAGAGATAATTCGCATTTACTCATTTTGAGTAGGCGAGTAATTAGCTATGGGTCTGAAACTTCACCATGTGAAAGCTCTTCCAAAAGTAGATGAATGAGTAATTTGAGAAAAATTGGCTATCTGCAATACTTTTAGAGATAATTAGTATTTACTCATTTTGAGCGGGTGAGAAATTAGCTACAGGTCTGAAACTTCACCAAGTGAAAGCTCTCCCAAAAGTAGATGAATGAGTTATTTGATAAAAATTGGCTATCTCCTATACTTTTAGAGATAATTCGCATTTACTCATTTTGAGTAGGTGAGAAATTAGCTATGGGTCTGAAACTTCACCATGTGAAAGCTCTTCCAAAAGTAGATGAATGAGTTATTTGAGAAAAATTGGCTATCTGCAATACTTTTAGAGATAATTTGCATTTACTCATTTTGAGTAGGTGAGTAATTAGCTACGGGCGTGAAACTTCACTAAGTGAAAGCTCTCCCAAAAGTAGATGAATGACTTATTTGAGAAAAATTGTGTATCTGCAATTCTTTTAGAGATACTTCGCATTTACTCATTTTGAGTAGGTGAGTCATTAGCTATGGGTCTGAAACTTCACCATGTGAAAGCTCTTCCAAAAGTAGATGAATGAGTTATTTGAGAAAAATTGGCTATCTGCAATACTTTTAGAGATAATTCGCATTTACTCATTTTGAGTAGGCGAGTAATTAGCTATGGGTCTGAAACTTCACCATGTGAAAGCTCTTCCAAAAGTAGATGAATGAGTTATTTGAGAAAAATTGGCTATCTGCAATACTTTTAGAGATAATTAGCATTTACTCATTTTGAGTAGGTGAGTAATTAGCTACGGGTCTGAAACTTCACCAAGTGAAAGCTCTCCCAAAAGTAGGTGAATGAGTTATTTGAGAAAAATTGGCTATCTGCAATACTTTTAGAGAGAATTCGCATTTACTCATTTTGAGTAGGTGAGTAATTAGCTATGGGTCTGAAACTTCACCATGTGAAAGCTCTTCCAAAAGTAGATGAATGAGTTATTTGAGAAAAATTGGCTATCTGCAATACTTTTCGAGATATTTAGCATTTACTCATTTTGAGTAGGTGAGAAATTAGCTACAGGTCTGACACTTCACCAAGTGAAAGCTCTCCCAAAAGTAGGTGAATGAGTTATTTGAGAAAAATTGGCTATCTTCTATACTTTTAGAGATAATTCGCATTTACTCATTCTGAGTAGGTGAGAAATTAGCTAGGGGTCTGAAACCTCACTAAGTGAAAGCTCTTCCTAAAGTAGATGAATGAGTTATTTGAGAAAAATTGGCTATCTGCAATACTTTTAGACATAATTAGCATTTACTCATTTCGAGTAGGTGAGTAACTAGCTACGCGTTTGAAACTTAACCAAGTGAAAGCTCTCCCAAAAGTAGGTGAATGAGTTATTTGAGAAAAATTGGCTAACTGCAATACTTTTAGAGATAATTCGCATTTACTCATTTTGAGGAGGTGAGTAAGTAGGCCAAAGTTCACCAAACCATTTTCCCCTTAGCATAGGATACTCTAGTACTACCCTGTGGTTCAAAAATTTCCTCGAAATTTCTCTATCTCTTACAGTTTGAGAGATATTTGTGATTTTTCACATTTTCACTAAAAGTAGCAATAAAGTAGCCATTACTCACTTGTACATTGAGCAACAGTTGTGAAACTGAAATATGTTACAGTTCACAAAAAAGTACATGAACAACATATTTGAGAGAAATTGTGTAGCTGCAATACTTTTGAAGATATAAGCCATTTACTCATTACGGTTATCATTAAAAATTGAAAAAGTAGCTATTACTCACTTAGCTATGGAGATACACTTCCAAATTACTGACCATGTTGTAGCTGTGGAGAAAGTAGCTGAACATCATATTGGAACAAAATTGTGTAGCTGCAATACTTTTGAAGATAAAGCCATTTACTCATTGACAGTTAAAAGTCATATAATTATATTAGGTAAAAGCGCTATTACTCACTCAAAAGTAGGCCAAAGTTCACCAAACCTTTCCCCCCTTAGCAATAGGATACTCTAGTACTACCCTGTGGGTCAAAAATTTGCTCGAAATTGCTCTATATGTTACGGTTTGAGAGATATTTCTGATTTTTCACATTTTCACTAAAAGTAGCAATAAAGTAGCCATTACTCACTTGTACATCGAGCAACAGTTGTGAAACTTAAATATGTTACAGTTCACAAAAAAGTACATGAACAACATATTTGAGAGAAATTGTGTAGCTGCAATACTTTTGAAGATATAAGCCATTTACTCATTACGGTTATCATTAAAAATTGAAAAAGTAGCTATTACTCACTTAGCTATGGAGATACACTTCCAAATTACTGACCATGTTGTAGCTGTGGAGAAAGTAGCTGAACATCATATTGGAACAAAATTGTGTAGCTGCAATACTTTTGAAGATAAAGCCATTTACTCATTGACAGTTAAAAGTCATATAATTATATTAGGTAAAAGCGCTATTACTCACTCAAAAGTAGGCCAAAGTTCACCAAACCTTTCCCCCCTTAGCAATAGGATACTCTAGTACTACCCTGTGGGTCAAAAATTTGCTCGAAATTGCTCTATATGTTACGGTTTGAGAGATATTTCTGATTTTTCACATTTTCACTAAAAGTAGCAATAAAGTAGCCATTACTCACTTGTACATCGAGCAACAGTTGTGAAACTTAAATATGTTACAGTTCACAAAAAAGTACATGAACAACATATTTGAGAGAAATTGTGTAGCTGCAATACTTTTGAAGATATAAGCAATTTACTCATTATGGTTATCATTAAAAATTGAAAAAGTAGCTATTACTCACTTAGCTATGGAGATACACTTCCAAATTACTGACCATGTTGTAGCTGTGGAGAAAGTAGCTGAACATCATATTGGAACAAAATTGTGTAGCTGCAATACTTTTGAAGATATAAGCCATTTACTCATTGACAGTTATAAGTCATATAATTATATTAGGTAAAAGCGCTATTACTCACTCAAAAGTAGGCCAAAGTTCACCAAACTTTTTCCCCCTTAGCAATAGGATACTCTGGTACTACCCTGTGGGTCAAAAATTTGCTCGAAATTGCTCTATATCTTACAGTTTGAGAGATATTTCTGATTTTTCACATTTTCACTAAAAGTAGCAATAAAGTAGCCATTACTCACTTGTACATTGAGCAACAGTTGTGAAACTTAAATATGTTACAGTTCACAAAAAAGTACATGAACAACATATTTGAGAGAAATTGTGTAGCTGCAATACTTTTGAAGATATAAGCAATTTACTCATTATGGTTATCATTAAAAATTGAAAAAGTAGTTATTACTCACTTAGCTATAGAGATACACTTCCAAACCACTGGCCATGTTGTAGCAGTGGAGAAAGTAGCTGAACAACATATTGGAACAAAATGGTGTAGCTGCAATACTTTTGAAGATATAAGCCATTTACTCATTATGGTTATCATTAAAAACTAAAAAAGTAGCTATTACTCACTTAGCTACGGAGATACACTTCCAAACTACTGACCATGTTGTAGCAGAGGAGAAAGTAGCCCAACAACATATTGGAACAAAATTGTGTAGCTGCAATACTTTTGAAGATATAAGCCATTTACTCATTATGGTTATCATTAAAAATTGAAAAAGTAGCTATTACTGACTTAGCTATGGAGATACACTTGCAAACTACCGACCATGTTGTAGCTGTGGAGAAAGTAGGTGAACAACTTATTGGAACAAAATTGTGTAGCTGCAATACTTATGAAGATATAAGCCATTTACTCATTATGGTTATAATTAAAAATTGACAAAGTAGCTATTACTCACTTAGCTATGGAGATACACTTCCAAACTACTGACCATGTTGTAGCTGTGGAGAAAGTAGCTGAACAACATATTAGAACAAAATACTGTAAATGCAATAGTTTCAGAGTTATAAGCCATATAATTATATTAGCTAAAATAGCTATTACTCACTCAAAAGTAGGCCAAAGTTCACCAAACCCCAAAAATATTGAAGAGCAAAAAAATTCATTAGGACTTGTGATTTACCAAAAATGTGTAACTGTAGTAGTTTCAGAGAAAACTGCGTGACACACGCACGCACGCACGCACGCACGTACACACGCACATGGTGCAAATTATAATCTCCCTCCGGCGAGCCGGGCGGGAGATAAAAAGTGCCTCTTGATGCAGTGTTGGTATATTTTTCTTTCCAAATACACCACATTATTTCTCACGGACATCTGTGAATATTGACATTTCCGTGACACAAGCCTCACTTGATGCGTAAACGGATCCGTGACATTACTGCTTCTAGGCATAAGTTGGCCGCGGTCATAAGTTGGCCGCCATCACCAAATCTTGAAATTGCTACAAATTTAAAAGCTGATTGCAATCGTAAATGGTCCATTATTATTACATTTATGCTTTTTATTCATCTTAAACACTGTACAAAGACTTATTTGTCTGTTGGGCCCATTTAAATTAGTGGCGGCCAACTTATGACCGCAGCCAACTTATGCCTAGAAGCAGTAGCCATTTAGATATCATTGTTCAGTTTTTAGTTGTGGATATAATGGTGTTACATGACCTTGAATCAGGCTTACATAGTTTGAGTAATATGCACATGAGTGAATTATATCAAATACACTGGGAATGGGAACAGCTTTAATAAGGTAACCACTTCTAAGGGTCCCAGTTGACCACTTTCCCAGTCGAAGATCTTCCACCAGTTTTCCGAGCGGCGCCATCTTCCCTTGACATTAGGATATCACTATTATGGGTCATAGCCTTAGAGTCCATCAGTGATGGAGATTAAGCGCTATAAAAAAAAGTCCACATTAGATCATAGCCGGAACCGGTCTGGGTGAAGAAACAGAATATGTGAAATTCAACTTAAAGGCGGTTTACCGCCTAATAATAACTTGTATTATCGCCCGTTTTGATCGCCAACTATGCAAAATCTAGCGTAATTCTAACAAAACAGAGCATGTAGTACAGAAATCGTGATATAACATTTTTAGCTAGACAAAATACAGACTTATACCTCATATTCTGATTCACTAGACGACAGGGCCATAGTTCAAGTGCAAAAGTTAATTTTCAAAAACTTTTTAACCGGAAATACAAAGTACCTGCTGGTACAGACTAGGGCGGGATGATTGAATTAGGCGTATGTCACAGACAGTAATCCACAAAATCTGTGCAATCCAGATGTAGATTGAGATTCTTGGGATTAGCTAGATTAGATTCGTGAAATGCAATTTTTGCTAGATCAGAATCCGAAATGAAAAACTAAGATAAACTACTATACATATCATAAACATTTTTACTAATCCTTAAAATTTGCATAAATTATGGGTAATCCACTGAATCTGTGAATCCACCTCCTGAAGTAGATAAACAGATTCTAAACCAAGATTAGGATTCTAGTCACATCACAAGTGAATCCGTTAATCTGAGGAACCTGGATTCCATGGATTACGTCTGTGAAATACTCCTATAGTGATTAAAGTAATCAGAAATGATCTTTTTTATTTGAATGTTACATTTTGGTGTGACTAAATAATTACATGAAATGATCTTATGAGGATCCATGATCACTTGCAAGTGATTTAAGTGATCTAAGACATCGTTATTATACCCCATCCGAACAGCCCTTATAATGCATTCTTTGCCAGCCATAAATTAGAGGTTACCACTCATTAGTTCATGTCTACCAATTGCAAGTTTTCTACTTTCTTTAGTTATTTATGACCGGTATGTTTCCATATATTGGCAAACATACAGAAAGAAAAAACAAGAAATCATAAACATATTATAATAGTTTGCTATTCATTGCATGTAAACAATCTGTAAAACATGTGAAACATCACATGTAGCCTTCATGAACCAGAATCCAGTCCTTTTCAAATTCCGGCCTAAGTGGTTTTAACATCTTACATATGCATGTTTTATATTTTTTCTGAAGTCACATAGTTATTCAAAGCATTAAAAACTATTTATTTCACAGGGTTTTTAACCAAAGCACACATTATGCATGCATCTTTGCTGCCACCATGGGCAAAGATTACAAACTGGAAATTTATTAGGTACTCTTTACTCACAATTGGTAAATACCACTCATGACATTGTTTACATAACATTTTTACAGGGCGTGTTACAAAACTCAGAGCTGGAACTGAACTTGGAGGTTTACTGGGAATCACACCTCAATATGTACATACACATGTATGTGGCTTTAGCCGATTGGGCCGATTAGTGACAGTGATTTTTGCCCTGATTCTCATTTATGTTTGGTTGTGACATGTGTCCAAGTTTTATTTATGACACCCAATGTCTGACTTGGAACAGGAACAGAGATTTTGTCACTGCAAAAGAAATTTGCACTTTGGCAGTCAGATGTTGTAAGCCACATATATGTATACCTAGACTTAATGTATGTACACGTGTTTGTGATATCTGCCACTGTGGCCTGGCGGGTAACACACTTGTCTAGGAACTCAGAGGACGTGGGTTCAATCCCAGGTACAGGCAGATACATAGTGGCTCGGATGACCACTTAAAATGCCGGTTCTCTGTCATTGGGTCCTATCACCAGTGGCAGGTTAAAGAACCTCAAGGACGTTGATAAATGGTCATCCTTGAGCCTCTATCTTCCAGTTAGAGGAATGTCAGTTACTTGTGAGTTGGGGCTGTACTTGTACAGTCATATTGGTTAAATAGCGCTTTGAGTCCTGTATATGGAGATATTGCGCTGAGTATAAATACATAATAATAATAATAATATGTGGTTTACAATATCCGACAGCTGATTTGGGACAGTGATTTTTTACCCTCCTTGTCAATTATACATGCATGGGAGTTATCAGACTGCTATTTGCAATACCTGACACCCAATTTACGATGGCGATTTTTTCGCTATGGGAAGGAAAAAAATTGGATGACATGTAAATTCAGATGTTTGTTGACAAAATATGGAGAAGATTGGAAGAAAATCATCATCACAAAATTGGATGTTGTAAGCCATGCATATATGTGTACATGTGCATGCTGACATCTCATAATAAAAATAAATTACTTTTGCTGGGACTTTATTGGTGATTCAGTCAAGCAAATACCTGCAAAATAAAGGATTCAGGCTCTCTTCCTATATTTGAAGTTATTTTTGTATTTGAGTTCCTGATAAAACCAGCACATAGTGTATTTCTACAGCATTAAACAAGTTATTTTACTTTAATTGTAGAAGTAAACTCTGTATGTACAAATTTTATTGGTAATTTATTTATCTGGGGTTTTACATCGCTTTCAACACATTCTTTTGGTCAACATCACGAAGGGTAGTTCTATGGGCAGAGGAAACCAGTACATACAATTGGTCATGGTTCTATACTGTAACTGCTGACCAACGGCAAACAACCACCAGCTTTCCCACTTGAAGTCAAGCCAGGAACCGAACTCCGATCTCAGAGGTGGGAGGTGAGAGTTTATTAACCAAACACATTAAAGTCACAATATTGGCCTGAATACTGTATTTTCCAGTCCAGGCTTTACTTCCTGTCCAGATCTTGTACATATACAGAAGGCCTATTCGAGTGACTTGATTTAAGTGACCTATAAGTGATCATAAGTGATATTTTCTATTTGAGTGGGGCCTTTTGGTATAACTAAAATCATTACACTAAGTAATCCTATTAGGAAGCACAATCACTTCATTCATGACTTAAGTGACCAAAGTGACTGTGATTGTTCCCCACTCAAATATTCCTATAATTTACACATGCATGTTATGTGAAATTATATATGACACATCGATATGCGTACATAAAGGTGTGGTACACATCACACCAATATAGTTTGCAAATATATGAACTGAAAGTGTATTTTTTGTGAGAGTGAAGTGTAAATTCTTACAAATAATAATCACCATTTAAAGTATTGTGGAAGAAACAGCTTTGTTTTATTCAGAAATTAGATATATTAATAATGTAAAAATATGCTGTCATGTGTAAGCAGGAATAATTTCCTCCAAACCATAGCACAAGCAGAATTTTATTGGCATATGCATGGTTTCACAGTGGTCTTACTAGTCCTTTTAAATTTGGTAAAAATTCATGATCAGAAGTGATTGAAAGTTATTTTTGTACTGCTATATTTATAATTTACGTTTGTCTCAATTCATATTTTGATCACAAGAAATCCACATGAGCATACTTAAAGCAATAAAAAAACGGTTTTTGTGCTCCAGTTGTGAAAATTTATGGCGGGGAGCAGTAATGCTGTGTGCACAAATATCTTGTAATTATTTATATTATCTCTGTGGCTATAATAACAAAGCTCTATTTTCACCGACCCAGAAGGCAGTCCAACTATATTTTTGTAAGATTTAGTGGTAACTGTTGCTAATAGTAACGTTTAAAAATGGCGGATACCTTGCTCTTACGGTCTTTGAAGTCACAACCAAAAATATTGAATCTTTCAAGTAAAAAATTAGATAAAGTTCCAAATTTAATAGGAAAATTCATAAACGTATTGCGAATTGAATTAAAGAATAACAGAATACAAACATTACCACCCGGTTTCGGTGAACTGGTTCAGGTAAGATATTTTTGGCTGGAGCTCATCTAGACCGAGTTTCTGTCCCGTCGTGTATTGCTGTTGATATTTCTAATGGTACGCAATTGCGAGGGACAGATCTCACATGTACTTGTTTTCTGTGTAAATTTTGAACGGCATATTTCTACACATATTATAACAAGTATAAAGTGTTATTTGGTTTCTTTAAGGTCTGTATATGTGCCGTTCACTTATATTTTATGCCAATCAAACTGGCATGTATCAGTATATTTCAACCAATTTTCAAAATGTAAACAAACCTTCAACATTACATAGTTATCTACAAAATAAATTCCTGGCTTCCAAAAGCAGTTTAATTTAATGGCATATGCATTGTAAACTGGATACAGCTATAATGGACATTACAAGGAGTTTTGAAAGTGAATACAATAATTCCCCATAGTTCGAGATTTACACAGAAAACAGGTACATGTGAGCTCTGTCCCTCGCCATTGTGTCCATCAGTGTATCAATAGCAATTGGCGACGGGACAGAAACTCGGTCTAGAGCTCATCGCCCCACCCCCAACGACCGAGTTTCCGTCCCGTCTCGCATTGCTGTTGATATTTCTGGCGCTACCTCGCCATTGCATATCGTCTGAAATATCAACAGCAATGCGCGACGGGACGGAAACTCGGTCTAGCCCCCAACCCATACAGTACATGGATGGACACAAAGATAAATGGACACGAAGATAAACGGTCCTCAGAATTTTTCAAATAAAAGTGGTCTAAGCAACAAAATTGCATGAATTAAGTAACAGAATATGCTTAAATTAAGCTTATCAAGACATTTGTTATTTATTTTGTGAAATTTAATTATTTAATCCACGTGTAGAGTGTCCCAGATAGCATTCCGCCGTCGGACCGACGTTGGCTGTTGGTCGCATGGTCGGCAGGTTTTGCCGACGTTGGGCCAACGGTGGCTTGCCAACCACTACTTAGGTTAGATGTCGGCTCATTATAAAACTTGGAGCTGGAGTTGGAGCTTTACTCCTTGGAGCCTCACCTCTACAACACCTTTTTACCACACCCCTCATCTGATTGGCTGACTGTCACCGCACCTAATACTGCCTCCTCGCAATAGTTAAAACAAATAAAATATCAAATGCTGTTACTTGTACACCCACAGAGTGCTGAAAATGTGAGGCTACGATGGGGGTTTCTAACAATATATCGTACAAATATTTAATCCAGCAATATTTTACTGTCACCGCACCTAATGCTGCCTTCTCACAATATTGAAAACAAATAAAATATCAAATGCTGGTACTTGTACACCCACAGAGTGCTGAAAACGTGAGGCTACGATGGGGGTTTCTAACAATATATCTTACAAATATTTAATCCAGCAATATTTTACTGTCACCGCACCTAATACTGCCTTCTTGCAATATTTAAAACAAATAAAATATCAAGTGCTGGTTCTTGTACACCCACAGAGTGCTGAAAACGTAAGGCTATGATGGGGTTTCTAACAATATCTTACAAATATATGATCCAGCAATATTTTACTGTCACCGCACCTAATACTGTCTCCTCACAATATTTCTAACAATATTTTACAAATATATGATCCAGCAATATTTTATTGTACAAATATTTCTACCGCACCTCCGGAGCTCCGAGTTTTATAAGGCACTTTAGATGTCTCTATATTTTGCCGACGTTGGGCCAACGGCGGATTTTTATTCAAGATGGCGGTGAGCAATAATAGGGGATTTGGGGAAACTTAGAAAAAAATTATTTATTATGGTATGTCTAAAAATCATATTTCAGTGAACCCATAAATTTGATCTGACCATGCATTTAACAATTTTACACATAAAAATAATATTCTCACTATAAATTCACACTAAAAAAATTGTTGGTGAACATTATCTGATTGGCTGATGCTATACATAGAAAATAATTTTTACCGGTGGCTTGCCGACATTGGGCTTACGTTGGGCCAACGGTCAAAAAGCCGTTGGCCCAACGTCGGCGGCCAACGTCGGACCGACAGATGTGCTGATGTTGGCCTGACGTCGGTCCGACAGCGGAATGCTATCTGCCATGGGGTGTTAGTGGTATCCTCGATGGACGGGTTTTCGATGTGACAACTTAAACAGACAATGCTGAGTAACAAAACGCATGCAACAAAAATGATCAGAAATAAAACAAAATTGAATCCACGAAGTCTCTGATTCAATGTCATTACATATTCATTCTGTATACCAGTGAATGCCCATTTTGTACATATATAGAAGCATTTGTCTTAGAACGAGTTTCTGTCCCATTGCTGTTGATATTTCTGATGTTATGCAATGGCGATAGACAGAGCTCACATGTTTTCTGTGTAAATTTTGAACAGCATATTTGTACACATAACTTCCCAAGTGTAAAGTCTTAATTGCATTTTTTGAGCTATGTATACATGTATATGCTGTTCAGTATTATTTAATGCCCATCTAACTGTCCTGTATATAGTTCAACTTATTTTTAAAATCTAAACAAACCTTCAACATTGCACAGCTATCTACAAAAGAAATTTAATGTAACAACATATGTATTGTAAACTAGAGTAGAAACAGCTATGTAGAAATATCAAGGAACTTTTAAAGTTAATGCAATAATTTCCCGCAGTCTAAAATTTATAGTGGTGGTGGACCAATTCACGCCTGTGTACCTATTCACGCCCACCCCTAAATTTGTCCAAAACAATCACAGTTAAACAATAAATTACAAATGTAAATAATCCATTTGATAATTATCTATAATGTGATAAACATCTTCTCTATGAAAAATTAAAAATCTTCACTAAAAAAATTGAGGGTGGGCCTGAATTGGTACCCGGGCGTGAATTGGTCCACCACCACTACAAAAAACAAGTATGTGAACTCTGTCCCACACCAGTGTGTACCGTCAGTATATCAATAACAGTTAGCAATGGGACAGAAGCTCGGTCCACATTTGTCCTTGATCTCTATCAAAGAACCATAAGGCCTTGCATGCATTCACTGGTAGGCAGGCATTTACTGGTAGAAAGCCACTACTGCAGCACAGCATGTCTGATCAGTGATACTCTCAATTTTTATTCCAAATATATTTCTCCATGCAAAATAAATGACTTACATTGCATGAAACATAATATTGTGTGTTTTTATTCAGAGTAGACGTGCCTCTGCTTGGAAACTGGTCAACTTGCCCCGCCAACTATGACCCATCTTTGCAAATTCAACTCCATTCTTTCAGAAATTCAACTTAATTGACATAAGATCTTGAAAGGATTGCAGAATTCTCTTCCGGGAAGTATTTTTACAATAATATAGTTCCCGGTTAAAGTGAAAATAGGTGCACAAGTACACATATTGGCAGCTGATATGTGTACTTGCCCGCCCAACAGCCCAATAATAACATATTTATAGGGGCATCATGACTCCAAATATTTCATGTCGGCTAAATCTCCAAGTATTATTCGTATCAACACCAAATAACCATCAAATTTATTAAACTACCAAAAATCTTAAGTTTCATATTGCTAAAAGAACTGAAAACAATAAATAAATTAAATTCTTGTTAGTTAATTTTGTATTTATCAAATATTTCTCCTTTAAAACTGTATTCAGCTTGAGTATCCTTTATCCTACACTCCTCTGAGACAGTGTAGTACAGTCTAATATTTTGTATTCTGGCTTAAGTCTAAGTCCTGTGAATAAACTGTACTTATTATGATCTCTCTGATTAAAGAAATATTTCAATCATTATTATACATTTCATTTAAAGGGAATCCATGCAGCTCGAAAGTAAAATGTGTCTAGTATGAAAAATATTGGGTAAAGGATTAATAACTAAAAACTGTATTAAGTTGAAACAACCTAATATTTTAGTTTTAATTTACAAGCACCAAATAATTAAATATAGAGCTAAAGTAAACAACTAAATGATATTTACTTTCAAATTAAAATATATTTCTGGCAAAAATGTATCTATGCCGCCACAGAGATTTCCTTTTGGACGCGATAACTTAAAAAAATATTTTAGTTAGAACTTTCAAATTTGGTGTGTGGGTATATATGGGCAATGCCACGAACGCTATTGTTTTGTGACCTTGACCTTCAATCTCAAGGTCACTGGTGGCCACTTAAAGGTCAGATTTTGGCCATTTTTGCACATTTTGGCCCAGTTCTCCAAGACAGAAAGTTAGATCATCCTATGGCTGGTATATATAATACATATATATGTCCTCTATAAGCATGCAGAAATTTGACCTTGAAGCTCTTCATTGAAGGTCATCCACTGACCGCCAAAGTACTTGACCGAGGGGCATTTTTGGCCTTTTTGGAGATATTTTCACACTTAACGCTGACTATATTGCATGGAAACTATTGAAAATGGCTTTGGAGGTTGAGTACATATGGACTTCTGCCATCCAGGTTTACTGGTTACAGATCTTCATTTAAGGTCATCCACTGACCGCCAAAGTACCTGACCAAGGGTCATTTTTGGCATATTTGGAGATATTTTCACACTTAATGCTGACTACATTCCGTGGAAACTATTGAAAATGGCTTTTGAGGTTGAGTACATGACGGAGTACCAGCATCCAGGCTGACCGGTTACAGATCTTCGTTGAAGGTCATCCACTGACCGCCAAAGTACCTGACCGAGGGTCATTTTGGGCCCTCTATTTGTTTGTTTGTTTGTAAACAAGATAACTCAAAAACTGACAGACGGATTTTGATAAAATTTTCAGGATATGTCCAAATTGGTAAAAGGAAGATGTGATTAAATTTTGGGAGTGATCCGGATCACTGTCTGGATCTTCTGGATCCATGAAATTTAATTTTTAAACACAGATAGCTCAAAAAGTTATGGGTGCATTTTGATAAAATTTTCAGGAGATGTCCTTATTGGGACGAGGAACAAGTGATTAGATTTTGGGAGTGATCCGGATCACTGTCTGGATCATCTGGATCCAGACTGCCAGATGTGTTTGTGTACAATATAGCTCAAAAACTTATGAACGGATTTTGATGAAATTTTCAGGATATGTCTGAAAAGGTAAAAAGATGAAATGGTTGAATTTTAGAAGTGATCCGGATCACTATATGGATCTTCTGGATCCATGAAATGTAATTTTTAAAGACAGATACCTCAAAAAGTTATGGATGGATTGTGATGACATTTTCAGCAAATGACCTAAATGGTGTGAGGAACAAGTGATTAGATTTGGGGAGTGATCTGGATCACTGTCTGGATCATCTGGATCCAGGTTGCCAGATGTGTTTGTGTACATTGTAGCAAAAAAACTTATGGACGGATTTTGATGAAATTTTCAGGATATGTCTGAAAAGGTAAAAGGATGAAATAACTGAATTTTGGAAGTGATCCGGATCACTGTATGGATCTTCTGGATCCGTGAAATGTAATAAGACGTACCTCAAAAAGTTATGGATGGATTGTGATGACATTTTCAGCAAATGACCTAAATGGTACAAGGAACAAGTGATTATACTTTTGGAATGATCTGGATCACCGTCTGGATCATCTGGATCCAGCCTGCAACATGATTTTACGATGAATTTTGATGATATTTTTAGGCTATGTTACAAATAGTAAAAGGAAGAAGTGGTAAAAGGATGAAATGATTGAATTTTGGAAGTGATCCGGATCACTATATGGATCTTCTGGATCCATGAAATGTAATTTTTTAAGACAGATACCTCAAAAAGTTATGGATGGATTGTTTCAGCAAATGGCCTAAATGGTACAAGGAACAAGTGATTACATTTTTGGAGTAATCTGGATCATCTGGATCCAGGCTTGCACATAATCTTGGAATGGATTTTACTATTTTCAGGATATGTTACAAATGGTAAAAGGAAGAAATGGTTCAATTTTGCGAGTGATCTGGACCACTATCTGGATCTTCTGGATCCGTGAATGTAATTTTTAAAGACAAATAGCTCAGAAAGTCATGAATGGATTTTTATGAAATTTTCAGGAAATGTCTTAAATGGGACAAAGAACAAGTGATTAGATTTTGGGAGTAATCTGGATCACTGTCTGGATCATGTGGATCCAGGCTGCCAGATGTGTCTGTGTACAAGATAACTCAAAAACTTATGGATGGATTTCGATGAAATTTTTAGAATATGTCTGAAAAGGTAAAAGGATGAAATGATTGAGTTTTGGAAGCGATCCGGATCACTATATGGATCTTCTGGATCCATGAAATGTAATTTTTAAAGACAGATATAAGTGAAACAACTAGTGATTAGCTTTTGGAAGTAATCTGGTACTATGGAGAATCCTGACCTGGTGCTCCAGGAAACAGGCTCAAGCCCGACACATTCACGCCTTAACTATGTCCCGTCCGGGGATACACTGCGTCGGGACGCAATCTCTAGTTAATATTTCTATGAGAAAGAATTAGCCACCCATGCTTCAGTGATCAAAAAAGGTGATTATATAAGATTAAAGAAATATTTCCAAAATTATTATAAATTTAATTTTAAAGGAAGAATTTTAGTTTGCATCTAAACTGTTTTGTCAAAAATATTGGTCAAGCATGAACAAGTTAAAATTCTATTATTACTAAAACAAACCCATCCATTTTAAATGGTCAATTACACAGCTACTGTAAACAACTAAACTGACTCAAAGTTCACTCTATAAATTACCCCCACAATATGAGCAGCTGACTATTCACAATATTACACATTTTACTAATTAAACAATATGTATCGCTTACAACTTATTAGGTTGTTATATTTTACTATAGAATACACCTTTTTGCCTCCTTAACATATTCATACTCTGAAAATGTAACTCATCCTTCTAGTATACTTTATAGTATCCTTAAGTATGCCTTGTAGTAAACTACAAAAAGGAACATAAGGTGATGTAGGAACTACACCTGCCCTTACCAGTATGCGTTTCCAACTTTCCATGAATTTAATCAGTGTCAATATCAGTGACTGCACCTATATACAATTTCTATCCATTCTTTTTGTTTTAACAATATTCACATTTTTCTGTCACACTGCTTGGGGATTTTTGAGGATTACAACAAAATGGCATTCCCACCTGGACACAGGTCATGTACAGACAGGTATAGCAAGCTCTAACAGTTTTATTTCTTTAATTCTTTCACAGATACTGGTACAGACCAACAAGGATAGGCCTCAGTCTTACATAAGAACTGTGCCCAAACCATCTGAAACACTGAATTAACATATAAAATATACAAAATAAAACCATTCCATTTTTATCACTGCTAACAAAATAATGTTGCCCATGAATATTCACAACTTAATTTGAAAGTCTGTAAACTTCGAATGGGGTTTAATTTCCAGCAATATTTTAATAGAAATGATTTTTGACGTTTCAGATTTACATTACATAAAGTGCACATATATACCTGTACTGTGTAATTTAAGCGGCAGAAAAAAGTGTTTTCTTGCAATAAAATACAACTAGTAATAATCTTTGGACATTTTGTTTTTTTTATTTTTTATTTCCGTCATTTACTTGCGTTCAATAATATATTTTATGATAGACTTTAATCATTCTATACAAATTGTTTTACAAAAGACTGCATGGTACACAATAATTAATTTCAATAATAAAGCACCAGTATGTCTTTTGTAAAAACATTTGTAATAACACTTGATCACAAAAATCTTTTGTATTCTATTCACACTATAATTAGGTCAGGTCATCTCCTTTGTCCATAGTGATGTAGCTGATTGCTGATCACCTCATCCAAAAACACCTTTTGCTAACTTTCGAAATACAGTGCATTGAACTTATGTGGATTTTAGAAAAAGTAATTCAAAATTGCTATTTATCTGCAAAATGTTGTTAAATGCTGGGGTATAATCTTTTTCAAAATATCAGTTGAGAATATTATTTCATGATTGCCACTACCATAGGGCCTAATTTGTCCCTATCAATATGTTTTTTGCAGAATCAAAATTCATAAAATATTCAATAATATATTAACATTTAAAATTTTCCATTGTTTGCGATTTGAACAACTACTTGCAGATAGAAATCTTCTGTTTTTGGAGGCATTAAAATAATAATAATAATAATATAATAAAAAAAAGAGTTGTATTTGTTTCAGGAATGGCCTTAACATATCAATCTAATAGATAAAGCATGGATGAAATTGATACAATTATTAGAAAGGAAAAGTTTGAACTGGTCAAGAATAAATTTATGATTTTGACTTGAATTTTCTTTTCAGCTAGAAATTCTGAATCTTGGTAACAATGAATTAGAAGATCTACCTGATGCTCTGAAGGAATGTATTAGTTTGTGCAAATTGCATTTATTTGGAAACAGACTCAAAGACTTGAACCCAGATGTCACAGGTACTCCCTTTCATAGCTGATTAGCCAGTTTGTAAATCACAAAGCTCACCATAAATACTTTTTTCCTTTTAAATATCTAGTCACAAGAAGTTTAATGACAAAAGCAAATGTGGTGTAAACTAAATAGAAAAAGTGTAAGCAATATTTTATCATGTATTAAAATAGTTTATGGTGATTTTCTAAGTTACTCATTATGCTCAAGATAAAATCATGTCAAGACTCAAGGGAGTGTTTTTTCAACATATACAAATTTGTCTGAACTGTTTCTGACAGGGGAAATGGTGTTATTGAAATTGTGTCTGCTTTTCCTTTTGTTTATCCAGTGCGTATAGGTAAAAAATGAGTGATTAGATCGGGGTCATATGATTATATAAGGTGGAATTTATCTCTATCCCTTGAAATAATATCATTAATACCTTATAATGTCTGAAATTTATCAATCAATTAACAGGGGAAAAATACACTTAATACACCAGTCACAAAATTGTCTTTTTGTTTGTTGAATATTTTTCTTGCTACTATAAGTTTTATTGCATGAGCGTGAAATAATGTGTTATACACTAGTCAAAATATTTGGGTGAATGTCTGCTTGTTTGGTGTTAGTGATGTCATTTACTACATAATGGCAGCGTGTTACTAATCTATATTACTCAGTATATGAAAAAGTAAGTGCCAGAGATGTAATGTAAAGTGTTAAAATCTGTTTGTTTTATTTTACCATGATTTAAAAATATTTTATTTGAAGCAAGCTTGAGAAATTTGACACTGCTGAACCTCAACAAAAACAACTTAAAGCTTCTTCCACCTGAAATTTGCAGGTGAGGCATCTTGTAATTTACTTAAAAGTACAGATGTTTCTGATAATGAGTGGTTATAAATTATTCAGACTCCTAAGAACCTATATTAATTAACTGTTTTTTTTGTAACTCCAATATACAATATTTTGAATGCATTTAAAATATTTCAACCTTTTAATGATTTTAAATCTATATAAACTTTGAAGTATTAGTGTCACTATTTTTGTTAGTTCATAGATACAGCGTGTACTCTTTGTACAGAATCAGAAATTACTTCTTGATTAATTTATTCGTTTAATTAGATGTAGCTGATCAAAATTTCACATCATATAAATGTGATATTTTAGATTATCTAGTCTCCAGTACCTAAGTGTTGATGACAATCAGCTGGAAGAATTGCCATTTGAATTATGTGCAGTCATAACTCTGGCAGGTAAGGTATAAAAATAACAACACATTTTGCCCTTCCTTCTCTTTTCGAGCTTAACATTTTAAAGTTATACTCACTCTCTGGATATCTGTTGTACAATAGTTTTCTCACTCAAATCACCACTGATAATGTGGGATTTATCTCACTTCAGAAGTGCTACTATGATCCCATAAAAGCATTGATTATATTAGCGTCCCTGCCAGGGCTGTATTTGTTTTCAAGTCTGTTTTTTACCCCACAGCCTTTAAGGGCTGTGTGGGCATTGTTTTCACCCATGGCATCCAGATGGGCGTGCTGTGGGAAAAAGATTGTCCGGGCTGTATCTCAGAAACCACAAGGTGTAGGAAGTTGAAACTTGGTAGGGACATTGGATGGGGGTGTAGGTGTGCAGTGCCATGGTGTGACCTTGATTTGACCTTTGACGTTGCTGTAGCAATCATGAGTTTGAAAATCTTGTTGGGACTATATTTCAGAAACCGTAAGGTGTAGGAAGTTGATGCTTGGTAGGGACATTGGTTGGGGGGTGTAGATGTGCAGCATCATGGTGTGACCTTGATTTGACCTTTGACCTAACCATAGTGACCTTGACCTATGAAATCATGTCCTGGCTATATCTCCAAAACCGTAAGGTGTAGGAAGTTGATATTTGGTAGGGACATTGCTTGGGGGATGTAAGTGTGCAACGTTATAGTGTGACCTTGATTTGACCTTTGATCTTTCCATAGTGACCTTGACCTATACAATGTTGTCCGAGCTATAGCTAGGAAGCCATAAGGTAGATAACTTGGTAGGGACAGTGGTTAGGGGTGTAGGTGTGCAATGTCATAGTGTGGCCTTGGTTTGACCTTTAACCTTGCCATAGTGACCTTGACCTATATAATCTTGTCCAGGCTATATCATGGAAACTGTAAGGTGTAGGAAGTTGATACTTGGTAGGGATATTGGTTAGAGGTTGTAGGTGTGCAACATCATGGTGTGGCCTTGATTTAACCTTTGACCTTGTGATAGGGACCATGAGTTTTAAAATCTTGTCTGGGCTATTTCTTAATTTCCATAAGGTGTAGAAGGTTGATACTTGGTAGGGACATTGGTTAGGTGGTGTAGGTTTGTATCATGGTGTGAACTTTTTGCTTTGCCAGAGTGTGTTCACCTACCGTATTTGAGACATCTTTGTCTTATGACCAAGATATATGGATTGCTGCAACTGATTATTGTATGCACTTTTACATGAGTATGCTATTTCTATTGACATCTATTGTCCAATTAATAAATTTTACAGCTAAATATTTTTTAGTTTACTGATTAATGCTGTCATCTTGCTATTGAATTGTCTTGTTTTAGTACTTTATCTTTACATACATTTTCTTCTCTTAGATGTTATTTTTTCTACTTAAACATTATTTGGACCTTTATATATGGGACACTGCGCGGAAAGTATCCTGGTCTTTGTATTGTTTCACTTCTTCTATGTGTGATGGTGTTGAAAACTATTTCCCCAGGCTGTGGGGTATGGGCATCTCTGATGCTATTTTTGTCAAAAATCTTTTTCCCGTCATTTTGGTGGCCCTCCAGAAATTCTGCATAAAATCCAAAAAATGCATTTATCTCGGAAATGGTGCGAGGTAGAGTAATTTTGATGAATTTTTTACCCCCAGGTTACACGCAGAGTCATCTGGCAGTTTTGTTCAAAAATCGCTTTCACGCCGATTTTGGCGGCCATGTTGAATTTGTGTGTAAAATGCAAAAACACATTTATCTTGGAAATGGTGTGAGATGGAACGATTTCGATAAAATTTTTGATCCGAAGAGTCATCTGCCACTTTTTGCCGAAAATCATTTTCCTGCCATTTTTGGCAGCCATCTTGAAATTCTGTGTAAAATGCAAAAACGCATTTATCTCAGAATTGGTACGAAATTGTTGACCCCCCCAGGGTGCAGTCGGGTCATCTGCCACTTGTTGCCAAAAATTGTTTTCTCGATATTTTTAATGGCCCTTTTTGCAGGTAGATTGAATTTTTGCATAACTAGAAAAACATTAAACAGAGGAAGGTAGTCATTTTGACAAGATCATTAATGATCATTGAGGTGCTTTGTTATTGCTGTGCAAAAACAATTTCTTTTAGCGATACTCTAGTCGGCATTATAAGAAGTGATTTTGTAATGAAATTTTAAAGTTAGATGGCTGGTAAAAAGTCTGTAGGTCCTCTACATTCCAAACCACTGCACACTTTTTTTGCTTTCTGAACTTGTAATTTATTGGATGATCTACAGTCCATTGTCTCTGGTGCTCTCCAATTAAGCAGGCGGCTTGGGCTACCTGCCTGCTAAGACACTGTCAGCGCTGGGTAATTTTTTATAATATATAATTATTTATAGTGTTAAATACCAACCTTTCAGACAGTTAAAGGATACATTCCTGGTAGCTTTGTTTTTTTCATTGTGTAGAGCTCCATGCTGCAAATAACCAGTTAGTGTCACTTCCCCTGGAATTTGGGTACTTAGTCAACTTAGAGAAACTGCATTTACAGAAAAACAAAATCAAAGAACTCCCGGAGGTATTTTACTATTTTTAACATATTTTGTTATTGTTTTTAAAGTATAAAGCTGTATTTTTTTTTCAAATGTTAGTGTATATTCCAAGAATTGTAAATTTTGTTCTCATGAACTCTTTCATCATTGTTCTACTGTTGAACAATTACACTTTTTAAACATTAAAAAGCCCGATATTTATCTTAAATGTCTTAAAAAAAATTGATTTGAGATCAATTCTTATAACATTGACCAAAAACCCCCCAAAAACCTGTTGATACTGAACAGAAAAATATTACCCTTTTATTCTGGTACTCCAAATAGTTTATTACCACAGGAGTATTATTACTCTGACTGAATATGCAAGTACAGTGGAACCTCTGTTATCCGACCCTCTTGGGGGAGTAACAATTAGGTCAGATTATAGAATGGTTGGGTAATAATCCTAAAATAACAGTTTAAATGGAGATAGGAGAGTGGGTTTGAGGTTGGATAATTGAAAATTCAGATAATACAGGGTCGGATAATAGAGGTTCTACTATACCCTTGATGAGAATGGGAATTAGTGCAGTAACGATGCTGCTCGACTTGGTCATAGTCGTTCATGAGTGTTGAAAAGATGAGTCGGTTTATACATAATAAAGATTGATTTTTTATGAAAACTTTTATAATACACCAAAATATTACTTACCCAATAAAATGTTATGATAATAGTATTTTTGAAGAAAACTATCACATTTTTAAGTTGTCAAAGCTTTCAAGTGGAAACAACAATGGCTGCTTCCCTCAATATTTTAACCGCAAATATACATTCTCACAAGATTCAGTTTTACAGATAATTTATCATAAGGTCATAAGATTAAACTATAAAAAGTCATTTTTTAATCAAATCGGCTAATTAATAAAATATATTTCTTCTGAAGTCCTTGAACAACACAGTTGCAACAATTGTCAGTTCACCGTCGTCTATCAGTTTCGACGCGTCGACTCTGGTATTTCTTGACGACTTACAGCACTAATGGGAATACACGTTCACAGCCTGAGTTCAATTTCACTAGTTCATTCTTTTGTTCCTGTTTTCCCTACATGAACAAAATCATTAAAATTATTGTAGTCTGACAGTGTGTTCATATTTTCTTCTGGACTGGAGTTTCGTATTGTGTTTACAGAGCCTGGGGAAGTGTTACAAGTTAAGAGTCTTAGATGTGGCAGCAAATGATCTTCGTATTTTCCCAACAGAGGTAAGAATAAAAAAAATTTTTTTTCTGTGCCTCACCTTGGATTGTGTTTGACCCATGATCCTAAAAGCAGGGACTCTGTATCATAAGTTTTGACAGTCACATTTTTTTGGTACTTATTAAAGTTGTGACAGATGTGCATGGAAATGGATCAAGCCATTTCCTGTAAAGATCAACTGACCACAGTTCAACTACGTCATTCTTGTTCCTTAAACATGTGTAAACGGGCCATAACTTGAAAAAGTCATAAAGAAAAAGTCACTTGAAATTCAGTACATCTTCTGTTATTTGACCTTCTGTTTGCCAATTATTTAATTCAATGATCTCATTTCTTCTCTGCCAAATTTGTTGTTTCTTAGTGTTTTATAGAGAAATATCTTCAATTTATAACTGGTCTAGTATCTGATCACAATTTGAAGGGCCAGAAGTGCCAAACTGATACAATCCAGTATGATATACTTACATACTTTAAAGCCATCTTTAAACTGAAGATAGTGGTGAAAAATTTTTTTTAAGTCAATCCAGAAATAAGAAAGTTCTGTTAATTCTAAATGGATCTCTGTGTTATATACTGATGATATCTACCGATCCAATAACAGTGTGTGAATTATTTTGTATTGGCTCATATTCAGTTGTCATCAGTGCAAGTAGACAAGGTATATGGTGTGAGTTCCAGTTTTATTATTGGATTGTATCACTTCATGTCATTCGTTGGTGTGTACAGTAGGGATGGGTTGGTATGAAATATGTGTAGATAGAAAGGCCTCCAAAGCAAAACCATTTCCATTCCAAGATTTTGTATTTTAGTACACCTCCAATCAAATAGACCACTTTGAACTCATAAAACCAAAACATGGCAGTTTTCTCTCAACAAAAAATCCAAATAAAACCCCCCCAAATACACCAAACTATGGGATAAAAGTGTGTGATGTTTCAGATTTGAGGTTTGATTTCCAATATTTTAAGTTTCCTTCACGTATAAGTTTTGACAAGCAAGATGGCAGTTGTACAATTTTGTCCGTGTTTCAGTAAAATGCTCTCGTTACCAAGACACCAGGGCTACCTACCCATCCCTAACACACAGGCAAGCATGTTCATATAATGGAGGTTGTAACATGGAGCCAACAGTTACAGTCCAGATTTTTACATGTATATATTTGGCAATATAATGGAAAATTTGTGAATTATTTTCAGTTTTCAGTCTTGCCCCTCAAAGAGCTTTACTGTGAGGAAAATCCACTCTTACAACATGTACCAGTTCACTCAGTGCAAGAGGAGGAGGTGCTGTCTCTCAAGGAATATACTGCTAGATACGTTATGAAAGAACTCAAAGACAGGTGAGCTTTTGAGAAAACATGACAGGAAATCTTTCTCAAATGTATCAGAACCCAAATCAGGAAGGTTTAAGAATATTTTTTTAACAAGGCTGTATGAGTCGGTCATCAAACATTCACAAATACTAGGTCACGTACACAGAAGTTATTATCGTATTTATTCTAATATCAATATAGTTGTACAATCTTAGTCTTTTTGTCAAGGAATTACACTGAAAAATAGGTGAATGAATTAAAATATGTTTGGGTAACTGAAAAAAAAATGTGTTTTAATTGTGGGGGTAGACGTTTATTTCTCTTTAAAAAATATCTTGTCCAAACCTCTGCCAAACATGATGGCAAAGTATAAATTTTATTAAAGAGGGATTTTAAACTAAAACAGTTAAAAGTTAAGTTTAACTTCCTTGGGTCTGTTCTTTTGGGCATTCACAATTGTTTATCATAGTCATGTCAAAACCTGATTCCAACACAAAGGAGTTGTTATCTTAGCCTGACCTATCTTTTCACAAGAAAAAATTGTTTTGGGTGGGCTCAACATTGTCAACACGTTGTATCAGTCATTTCATAGCAGGTAGTTAAAGGGCTGGAATTAAGCAGTGCATACACAATACATCCAGATCTGCACTGTAATGTATCCATCAGTCATTGGCAAGCAACTAGCATTCTGCTTAAATTTGGTTCTAAGTTTGCAGGTGGGATGGGATCATGGGAGTGTGATTTTAAAAGACTAGTCTTGTTTTAACATGGTTCCATCTGAGTTTTGAACCCACATCCTCAGAGATGGAAGGCAAGTTTAATTTTAAAGGTTAAGTCTTGTCTTGATTAATCAGATATTACCTGATGCACAATATAAATTTAAAAAGACTGTTCTTGTGTTATCAGGTGGTCATACCTGAGAAAGGCAATAAAGCACTACCCCAACATCCGTGAGATGTTATCTCAGTCTAGTAAGTGTGCAGTATGTGGAGAATCCTTCCTCAACACCTGGCTTGAGTGTGTGCGCTTTGTAGATGCTCACAAGGTATTTGACACAAATGTCTTCAAAGTTTTATAATGCAGCAAGATAATAATGGGTCATGTTACATCTTTTAATTAGTGTCACACTCATATCCCCAAGTAGAAATTAAATTTCTTTTTAAGTAAAAATAAGTCTTTGGTAACCTTTTCCGCTGAAATTCATTCCGGTATCTGTAACATGTTAATTATGAACCTTTATGGTCTGTTGAGAGAACACTTAACATGGTTTACTACATTAATTATTTTCTTTAATGTCCACACACAAAATATATTGGAACATTTTGACTCTGATTGCTTTCCTCAAACAAGCATGATTTCTCTTCAGAAAATGCAAATATTACTGGAAGTAAACTAATCCAAGAACATCTTATCCCAAATAAATGAAATATATGAGATTTATTGTTATATATATTTAAGTGTATTTAATGTGAAATATAGTCACATAAGATCATTACGTAAAGTTGTGTGCAGGTGTACAGTTGTTTCGAGAGACCTAGTTTTCTTGAGAGAACTGTTGCTAGAGAATGTTTACTTGCCACCAATATCAAAATAAATTGATTCACTGACTTCACACTTTCACATTGAACCTAGAAAGTTTAAACTCTGTATAATTCGAACTTATTTTTCTTTTTTTCAGATTCTGAACACCAGCAATGCCACAGGGATGGTGCCTCTCCGAGCTCTGCTCTGTTCCTACAAGTGTTTCAATGTGCCCGGACACGATTACTATGGAGTAGCTTTCCCATAGTTCTTATTGTGCCTTTACAACTGATAGGATCTTATTACTCTGGGACAACAATGAAAACATGTTGTACAGACTGCATTGTTACAGCAGAACCTCTATTATATGACCTACTATGCAAATTTTCTATTTTATGAACTCTTATCCACTGTACCAAATTTACATGTACCTTGGCCAAGGAAGATATGTTTTTGCCAGTGTGTGTTTTGTCTGTTTGTCCTTTTGCCTGTTCGCAAAATAACTGAAAAAGGTGTGCACAGATTTTGATAAAATGTTCAATGTTATAAGGAACAGATGATTAAATTTTGGTGGGGATCCACAATTTTTGTAACAAATTTATTTTATCATTGCACTCATAAGCCATATTGGAGGTGTTGGTCCTTGGCAGATGTCTGAGCTCTGTGAATGCTCTTGTTCCTTGTGGATTTATACTAATGAATGCATCTTCTATTTTAGGACCCTCATACTAATTGAACTGTAATCTGACTCTCCCAGCAGACTTAGTTAACAAATGTTTACTGCAGTTTGAAAATACTGTTAAACCATAAACTATGGGGATTAATTTTGTTACATACCGGTAGTACAGATTCTGTTCAGCAGTTACAGTAGGTGGTCTTCTGCTGGACATGACACTGAACAATGAATTTACAAATTCTGTTTCAAAGGTATAAGCTGTATAATTAAAAATTGACAAAAAAGTAATTAATCATACTCTGAAACTCAAATTAGTGTTGCTTGCTATTTTATGCAATCTGTATGTATATAATGCAAACCGTATCAGTATTTAATGCTGAAACAAAACTGTTTCAGTTCTAGATTACAAACCTAACAGGTGGTAGCAAAATGTTAACCTTTGGTGTGAATAGCTAGAAGGAAATCAATGTTAAAAGACAGAAAATTTGAATTGCTGAACCTGTGATATTAAAAGTGCCACAGTGTATTCCTCTTAAATGCAGCAGTGACTTCAGTGATGAAGATCATTGTCACCGGTATGTGAAGTGAATAATTTATGTTTTATATTTTGTTGAATATTTGTTATATGTAGTTTCAAATAAAATAAACCTGACAGTAAATACTCAAGATTGTTTTGCTTACTGCTGTATCTCAGTAATATTATGGGGGCTCGGTGGTGTAGTGGTTAGAGTTCTCGCCTCCAACCTCTGAGGCCGCCGGTTCGAATCTCGGGCCGGGCACTTCATGTTGGAAAGTTGGTAGTTACTTGCCGATGCCTGGTGGTTTACAGTGCAGTATGCACTGGTTTCCTCCACCTGTAAAACTACCCGTCGCAATATGACCCTGGCTGTTGAATGTGACGTAAAACAACAAATAAATAAACTCAGTAATATTACACTTTATGACAATTGTGAAATCTACAGAGTCATACTGACAAAATGACAAAAACAAGTAGTGTTTTAGGGCCTCGAGGGCCTACTATGCCAAATTATGTCTGCCCCTCACTTGTATGGTCATGGGTTTAAATCCAGCTCACAAGCTCAAGTGGAATTAAATACTGAAGCTCTGCCCTAATATGACATTTTGTTACCAGCAAAATATCTGTTACAGGTCACAAATGTCATACCATGAAATACTTGGAATTGATCAAATATATTGATGCAACAATGAGATATCTCGGTGTAGGACAGAAATGGAGAGAGCTTATTTTGGCACCATGTGCTGATAACTGCAAAGAGGATGGGTTGGTACTGGGTCTTTAAGTCTAATACATATCTGGTTCTGAGAAATGATTGTACAGTACATGACATGGCTACATTCACATTTTAATTTTCCTGCAAACTTGAAGAGGTCATAGAGTAGGCAAAATACCTTCTCTGCTCATACAAAAATGAAATATTGATCAGATGAGTTGACAGTAACTCAAGTGCCCACCAGGTGGGCAATATCTAGAGAGAATTCTAATTCTAATAGTATTTTTATAGCGCTTAATCTCCATCTAAAGACTGACTCTAGGCGCACCAAACAGAAGCAGGAAACTATAATCACAAACCTGAGACATAGCAAGGGTCAGCGCCACGGAGAGAAACCAGGGAGAGCAAAAGTTAGAGTGGATATGCTTGTGCGAAGAGATAGGTTTTGAGCTTCCTTCTGAATGAATGGAGAGAGGTGGCCGAACGTACATCATCAGGCAAATCATTCCAAATCTTTGGAGCGTCATAAGCAAAGCTGAGGCCGAAATGCTTAGAAGACTTATATAGTGAGGTGGCGAAGTGGGGGACCTCAAGGAACACACCATCAGCTTGGCTTTTGCGTGTGTTGTAGACACTTTGTCTGGGTTTAAGAAAAGGTGCAAAATATTTTGGATGACCACAACTTAGGAACTTGTACACCAGTAAGGTAGTCTTAAATATGGAGCGGTGTTCAATAGGCAACCAATGGAGAATCTTCCTGACAGGAGTGATGTGTGAGTAGTACTTGGTGGTGTTGGTGATAATTCTAGCCAGACTATTTTGAACACATTGCAGCTCACGAAGATCAAGAGCTGAGAAACTTCTAAACAAGGAACTAGATTGGGCCAACTCGGCGCCAACATATCCCCAGACAGGTCATCACTCACGCCACAGGTTTTGATCGGGAATTTTTAAAAACATAATTACCCATTATTATATGAACTTCAGCACATCAATCTACTCTGTTTATATCTTCCAAGGAAGATGGTGTATCCCCAGACGCCGAATACATAACTCAAATTATATTTTCAATCTTCCTGCAATGATAACTCTAAACCTATTTTCAAAGTATTTAAATGATTGATGATTGAATATCCATTCTAAAATAATAATCCCAAAAGAGCATATCTGTTTCTATATTTGTTGACAAATAAAATATTATTTTTAACTCAACTCATCATACTTTTCAATCTTCCTTCAAAGTATTTAAATGATTGATGATTCAATGTCCATTCTAAAATTCATAATCCCAAAAGCGCATATCTGTTTCTATATTTGTTCACAAATAAAATATTATTTAAAAAAAAATTATTTATATTATTATTTTATTATATTATTTTTAGAATTTGCAAATTGTTTTCAGTTATTCATTTCCTCTATACCTATATATGTGGTCCATATATATGCAACCTAAATATGTGACACAATCTCAGTTCTGACTCCCCTTTGTGTTATATGTAATGAAGCCCACCACCTCCCACCCCCACCCCTCTCCCCTTCTCCACACCTCTCTCACAATTACACAAGATCTGCAACCCCATTGAGGTCTTTGTTTCTCATCTGATATCATTAAATACCTTTGTTTATTTAGTGTCACTCAATATAGCTGGAGGTCCCAGAGGTGGGTGGGGGGAATCCGGGTGGGGGATGTGGGTTGGGACTTAGTTTAGTTTATTAGTTTATTATAGTGACATGTATTATGTTGACAAGGATTATACAAAAACTATTGAAGTAATACCCAGCCCTATATGGGCTTATAAGTCACTTTAAATAGAGAGTTAATAACAAACAGAGCAAACATATTTTGAGGTAAGATACAGTAAATAAAGACAGCAATTCAATACATAAAAATTAACAATATAATTTACTTTTTCTTTCTTGCCACAAATCAAAAATAAAATTAATAACCATATTGACATTCATATGAGTTAATACCCTTGATAATTGATCTATTAATAATTCAGATTTATCTATATTTAAAATTTTGAAATATTTCATACGAATCAGCTCTAAAGCTGGACAAACACAAACAAAATGTATCTCATCTTCTACATCTTTTTTACACAGTTTACATGTTCTCTCAAAGAGATGGAGTGCTACAGCATAAATGGTAAACAAACAATCTATATAAAAGGGGTACTCAAATACAAAAAGAATTGAGAATTTTAAGTATGCGATTATCAACTGAAATGAGTTCATAACTGTAGGAGCTGTGTCAAAATTAACTGAGGCAAGTTGAATAAAACTGGGCTAGTTGAGGGTTAAAAATCCCCTAGTTTTACTACATACGGATATAATTTCATTAATATTGGGACTTAAAGCTCACTTAAAGTGTCCATTTTGTCTACTTGAATATGTTTAACCGGCGTTTAACCAGTTTCATTTTAAAAAGTTAAAAACTCAGCAAGCAGAGGTATAACACACAAAAATAAGTTCTTAAAAGACTAAGATAGCCATAACATTATTAATATTCAAAATTTAAATAGACAGGCATTTCCTTTTAAAAATTCAAAGATTTCAGCTCTATAACCCACATAGTTTGACAGTTACTGGGCTTTAAGGTGGCATAATGTCCATAAATTGGGTTTCTGTGGGCATTTTACAATTGTTAAAGAGACCTTAGCAATTAAACTACAGATCTGAAACTTTTTGGGGGACATACATAACAAACAAAAATTATATATAATACAGTTTAAGACTTGTCACACTAAGCATTTCCAAATAACAGGGCAAAATACGGAAAAAATGTCCAAAAAGGCACTTGGGCGAGTGTCTATGGCCCTCATACACAGGTTAAATGTCTACTAAAAACCTTGATTTTCGCCATATGTAAAAAGGACATAATAATGCATTCCCAGATGGGATTTCAGCTCCATCAATCACATAGTTTAACAGTCACAGGGCTTAAAGGTGGCAAAAAGTCCAAATATTGGGTCTCTGTGGGCCTTTTAGAGATCTCGATGTGGCTTTCAAATTAAAGCTTCAGACTTAAAATTTGTTACATACTAAGATTACACATAGAATATGTATCTAATAAAGTTTGAAACTTCTCAGACTTACCATTTCCAAGTTACAGAGCAAAATATGTGAAAAATGTCTTAAAAGGGTCACTCAGGTGGGTGTTTAAGGTCCTCATACACAGGTTAAATGTCTACTTGAAGCCTTGATTTTTGGCACATGTAAAAAGAACATAATAATGTATTCCCAGATGAGATTTCAGCTCTATCAGTCACATAGTTTAACAGTCACAGGCCTTAAAATTGGCAAAAAGTCCAAATACTGGGTCTTTATGGGGCCTTCTAGAGACCTAAATGTGGCCTTCAAATTAAAGCTTCAGACTTAAAATTTGTCACATACTAAGATTACACATAGAATATGCATCTAATACAGTTTGAAACTTCTTAGACTTACCATTTCCAAGTTACAGGGCAAAATATGTGAAAAATGTCTAAAAATGGTCACTCGGGTGGGGATTTATGGTCCTCATACACAGGTTAAATGTCTTCTTAAAGCCTTAATTTTTGGCACATATATAAATAACATACTAATATCTTCCCAGATAGGATTTGAGCTCTATCAGTCACATAGTTTGACAGTCACAGGGCTTAAAAGTAGCAAAAAGTCCAAATATTGGGTCTTTGGGAGCCTTTTAGAGACCTCAATTTGACCTTCAAAATTAAAGCTTCAGACTTAAATCTGTTACATACTAAGATTACACACAGAATATATATCTAATACAGTTTGAAACTTCTCAGACTTACCATTTCCAAGTTACAGGGAAAAAGATGTGAAAAATGTCTTATAAGGGTCACTCGGGTGGGTGTTTATGGTCCTGATACACAGGTTAACTGTCTATTAAAGGCCTAAATGTTGGGGCACATATAAGAAAACACATAGATATATTCCCAGATGATATTTAACTTAGATGAGAGACATAGTTTTAAAGCTACAGTGCTTGAAAGTGGCAAAAAGTGCATAAATTGGGTCTCTGTGGGCACTTTTGAGACCTTAAGTCGACCCCTTTGGGTAAACCTACAGCCCTAAAATTTTCTACAGACAAGGATTACATATCAAAGTTATACCTAGCACAGTTTGAGACTCATCAGAATTACCACTTCCAAATTATAGGGCAAAATATGTGAAAAGTATAGCAAAAAATCCCTAAGTGGGGGTATTTATGGGCCTCAAAGACAATTTTCTCCTCAACTTAAAGTCGTGATTTTCGGCACATGTACTAAGAACATATTAATGTGTTGTCAGGTAAAATTTCAGCCAGCTGAGCATCATAGTTTGTGACCTAGAGGGCTCTAAGTGGCCAAAAGTCCAATTTCTGACCTTAAGGTGGCCATAAGTTCTTTTTTACTGGGAGTTTAAGGTCACCTTAAAATAGGGATCTTCCTTTGGGCACTCTTAACATGTGTACCAAGTTTGAAAAAAAAATATTAATTTGTTTTTGAGTTATCGCGTCCACAAGGAAATTTCTACGGCGGCGGCGGCGGCGCGACGGACCTGAATCCAATATATCCCCGACTTTCGTCTGGGGATATAATTAGAGTAGTCAAGTCGACTTCCAACCAAAGCATTCGCAGCCGTAAGGGCGGCATGATGTGTGAGGTAACCTCTGAGATGCTTAAGATCCCTGATTTGAGCAAAACAGGACTTACAGATATATTGTGGACATGCCTCGAAAAGGAAAAATCACTATCAAACCATACACCAAGGTTCCTGACTACTCCAACAGGAGAGAGGAAATTGCCAAGAATGTTAACTGGAAAGGATTTGTTGAGTTTTTCATGCTGTATTTTTGAACCAAAAACAATGAATTCGGTTTTATCAGGGTTTAGCTTCAACTTGTTTGCAGACAACCACTTTTTGACATCCTCCAGGCAACTTTCCAACCTGTCAAAGGCACGAGACACATTCTTATGTGTGAGAATGAACGCAGATCTTGCAATTAGGGTTTTGTAATATTTTACACAAAATTTGCTTCACCATAAAAACAAAAAAAAAATAATTACACATATTTTATTTTGAACCTTTGATTGTTCTTGTAATTTTTTTTTTTACAAAAAAAAGAAAAAGAGCATTGATTTTCCATATATAAAACAACTCTTTTTTTTTCATTATACAATAATGAAGGATTTGTATGGCAAACTTGATATAAAAGATTGACATTTATAGCCATTTAACAGTAGTAAACAAAGTCCATTTAACTAAACCATGAATTTAAAAAGCTCAATCTTTCAAAAAGGCCTCCGCCCCCAGCACTACTAAATGCAAGACGACATTCCAAGATACAGAATACAGTGAAGAAAATAGAAGTGCTGGTGATGCCATGCATCAAATATTTAAAGATTCCAGATGTGAAGTAGAGTTTAAATAAACTTAGATTTAAGTTACACAGATATTGCATCTTCCATCTAAATTCTTTAGACCTTTTTAAACCCAAGAATGTTTATGTAAACTAACACTGAGAAATATCTATGTATATTGTTCTGCAAAATAATGAAAATTGCTGTTACCAAAAGAATAGTATATTGTACTCCATCATATTTTACATATTTTTTCCGGATAAGTATTATAATGTATAAATTTGTATTGGCAAGTCCTTGAGGGAGCACTGATCAGTATTTCACATAAATAAATAGAATCAAAGAACACTGTGCTCAATATTTGAGTAAAAACAATTATTGATTCTATAGATATACAGAATAGCATCCTTAACTTTATTGTTACAACTTTCTTTCATTTTATTAATATTATTTTGCTTTTATGTTACATGTACAGTTACACTTGTATATAACAACCCCCTTTAGAGTAGAAAGAGTGAAAAAAAGCTTCAGTAGCCACATGGAAACATAAATGTTGGCATATATACACCAACAGGTAATTAGAAAAGGATTTAGAGATTAATAGCATTTTTAATCATTTCCAATTCTTTACTTGATGATGAAACAGTTCAAATATTAGATCAAAAGTTCAAAAACCAAATACATTACAACTGTGAATGAATGTTTAACCACCCCCTGTTGAGTTTCAACCTGAAATTTGAGTGCTTGAGAGTTTTTATGGACCAAATGTACACAACAATTTTTCATTCAACAAAACAGGTAAAACAAGTCACCAGTGATTGTTCTTTCAAGGCAGTTGCATATACAAGTTCAACAGTATATCACAGTATGGTATAATTACATTCATGCACAATATATGTAAACCAATCAGTTTATGTCTGTAACATAATATTGACGTATACAATAGACCCTATGTTATCTCAACATGTTGGGAGGGGACAATTACAGAAATTAAACAGAATGAAGTGGCTGGTCTACCATTATTGACAGATTTACACCTATATATCTGTTACCTGCAGCAATAATTGTCCGCAATTTTCTTTAAAGTCTGTTAATCTTTCCCAATATTGTAATTATATTTCTGTTGGGTGGTTATTCCATATCATTTCAATGCATTTAAATTAGAAAATGGTTATGTTTTGGAATAAAAATGGACTCTTACTTCTGTCACTTTATTGTCAATAAAGTTACACAACTGGCAGATGTTTATTGACATATACATGTCCAAATAATCAACCAATAGTGTGTGACAGAATTCACCTCATTAATCTGAACAAGATGGTGAAAAAATACAAAAATTGGATGAATAAAAAGAAATTATTATTACTTAAAGTAAGAATAAATGTAAAAATGATAAGCTGCGATCGCATAAATTCACAAAATTAGTAAAACTACTTTATTTACCGCTGACCGCGCCAGTGAGAAACAAGGCCACTGCCGCAGCGGTTATCCCTGCCTTAGAATCAGTAATAATGGAGAACTAAAGGAGATATAAGGCCTTTGTAGTAAGATAACCCCACATGACATTGAAGGGGTCAAAGGTAAAAGTCAGCAATTGGAAAAGAGTCTCAGGCCTTGACTTCCTTTAAGTTGTTTTCACATTTGGAACCCCTAGTAGCAATGATAAGGGAGATATAAGGCCTTTTTAATAGGAAAATCCCATTTAACATTATACATGTGATATGGCAGCCGTTTTGTTTTCGAAACTAGGCCAAATTACTATCAGGCTAACTTTCCTAGCCATATATATTTGCGCATATTTGATGAACCTAGCTGCAATATTTCAAGTTTTAGAGCATCTTAATGATTTTTAAATAATTGGCTATGGCAGCCATTTGGTTTTTCAAAATAAGGCCAAAATTGTTCTAAAGCAAAACATTTGAAGGCCAGGACTTTTGATGGTCTGTCTTTATATTCTGAAGCCATAGCACCAATAATAAGGGTGAAATAAGGACATTTTAGTGTGACGACCCCATTTAACCTTGAAGCAGGGGTCAAAGGACAAATTCAACATCTGGAAAAGATTCCCAGGCCATGACTTCCTACAAGTTGTTTTCACATTCTGAACCTCTAAGAGCAATATTAGGGGAGATATAAGGCCCTTTTAATAGAATAACCCTGTTTGACATTAAACGTGTGATATGGCGGCCATTTTCCTTTTAGAACTAGGTCAAAATTACTATCAGGCTAGCTTTTCTAGCCATATATCTTTTGTGCAAATATGATGAAGTTAACTGGAATATTTCCAACTTTATGAAATTATGGTTTTTAAACAGTTGGCTATGGCGGTCATTTTGTTTTTCAAAATGAGGCCAAAATTTTGAAGAGACAGGTTTTCGTAGCCATAAACATTCCCTGCCAATTTTAAACTTGAAGCAGGGGTCAAAGGTCAAATTCAACACCTGGAAAAGATTCCAAGGCCATGACTTTGTACAAGTTGTTTTCACATTCCGAACCTCTAGGAGCAATATTTGAGGAGACATTTTTGACATTAAACATGTGATATGGTGGCCATTTTGTTTTTTGAACTGGGCCAAAATTACTATCAGGCTAGCTTTTCTAGCCATATAGCTTTTGTGCAAATTTGATGAAGCTAGTTGGAATATTTCAAGATTTAGAGCACCTTTACGATTTTCAAACAATTAGCTATGGCAGCCATTTTGTTTTTTAAAATGAGGCTAAATTTTCAGAGACAGGTTTTCATAGCCATAAACATTCCCTGCAAATTTGGTGAAGATATCCTCATAAATGAATGAGATATTAAGGTTTATGCAAAAACATGACGAACGGACGGATGGACACACAGACAGGCGGACGGACACACGCACGCACGCATGGAAGGCATTTTATAATTTCCTGACCACGGCCTTTGGCCGCAAGCGGGAGATAATTACTGGGTTACTGGTTACCGGATAAGCAGCGAAGCCAATTTCATGAAGGTTGGTACAATACTGGAGGTGTTTCATTTAAAACAGACAAAAAATATATTCGGAGGGTTACAATGAGGTCATATATTTGAAATTTTATGTTGATACAGGTTCCAATATATGACACTGTGCCAGCACATGAATTCATGAACAGTTATAATAAGTTAATATATTTACATACACCACTACTATTCTTGGTACTTGGCTATTACAATTTGTATACAGATGAGGTTTTTCTGACTGTCATTTGTTATCCAATCTCATCCTGAATTCTGTAGAAGATGCTAAATGAGCATAAATCTAACCAGATGTTCCCAAAACACTCCTCATCAAACACAACCCAGTGACAAGGGATGTATGTGGGTGAAGTGAATCTGTGACCTGCCACCTGACCTTTGGCATGGAACCTGCGTAAAGAATGTTTTAAACTACAAATTATTTCACATGACCTAATGACATAGTTAATACTTGCATAGGTTGTATTTCCAGCTAAGTTTATGTTTGCAGACCATATTTTGCTTTCATGGTTAGCTACAGCCTAGTAATAGACTGAATCAAATGGTTAAATATACCTTACAAATTAAAATCAAGAGATTTTATCAACAGCTTTCAACAGCAAAGGTCATAAAATTGCAAATTTAATAAGTAAATTAAATTTTTATAAGTTAATACCCTATCCAATGGACTGAGGTCCTGTCCAAATAGTAGCGCAATGCTCTGACCGGACAGAGGAACCTGTCAGACTTGAGGGATCTATCCAGAGTTGGGGGCCAGGGCTGGTATAACCACTGGGGCCCCACTGTCTGGACCCTCTTTGGCCAGCCGATTCTTAGAAAGAAAGCTGGGTGATGGGTACAGGGACACCTTAGACCAGTCAAATTGGTGTCCAATATTTCTGTTTGCCAAGCATGTATCTCCCTTCTACGCAAGCCCGACCCAAGAGCTAAGAGGAAAAATGCCTTGAAGGTCAAAGGTTTCAAACTGGCCTCTTTAATTGGTTCAAAAGGAGCCTTTGTCAGCTGGTACAAAACCAGTGAGAGGTTCCAGGAGGGGATTTCCCTCCAGTCTTTGGGTCTATCTCTGTGGAAACTATCCAGGAGACTAGTGAAATTTTCATCCTTGCTGATATTAATGGGCTAGTTTTCCAGTCTATCAGAGATGGCTGATCTGTAACCATCAATGGTGCTGGGCTGTAACTTCCTGTCCTGAAAAAGGTACACAAGGAAGTCAGCAACTGACTTTACAGGGGGCATCCTGAAGTTCACCTGATTAGTGATGCACCACTTTGTAAAAATGGCCCACTTTGCCTCATAGACTGATCTGGTTGATCCTCTTCAAGGAGCCTCAATTCTTGCTGCCACTGCCTCAGAGAAGCCCTACTCCTTGATTGCTGAGGCTCTAGGAGCCATGCATGGAGATTTAGACTTGTAAGATTTCTGTGAGGAATCTGATTGAAGGCCTGTGTCAACAGGTTGGACAGCCTCAGTGGGATCTGGATGGACATGGACAATAGATCCCAAAACCAAGGCATGTTGGGCCACCCCTGAGCAATCAGAATTATTCTCTTGCATGGGGAGTTCTGCAACTTCACCACTTGCCCAATATGGCTGCTGGTGGGAAGGCGTATGTGTCCAGATCCTCCCATGGCAGACTGACTGCATCCACTGCTGTGGCCAGGGGATCGGGTACCGGTGACACAAACCGATGCAACTTGTTGTTGAACCTCGTGGCAAACAGATCTATCCGTGGCTGATACCATCTGCTGCATATAGTTTGGATGGTCTGGCCTAGCCTGGATAGCTTGTCTGCTACCACATTCAGCCGGCTTGGAATGTGTCGGGCTTTGAGAGTCACTTGTTTCCTGGTACACCAGGTCAAGATTCTCCACAGTAGGGCACACAGTGGACCCGACCTCATGCCTCCTTCCTTGTTTATGTATGACACTACTGTAGTGTTGTCGGTTGCTACAAGTACTACCTTCTCACTAAATCCTGGAACTCTTTTAAAGCTAGAAAGACTGCTTTTAGTTCCAGATAGTTAATATGCAGTTTGCTTTCAGGAAGTGGCCAAGTAGCTCTTGCAGTGTGCTCATTTAAGTGAGCGCCCCACCCTTCTTTTGATGCGTCTGTAAATATTTGCAAAGCATGTTTTATTCGGTGTAATGGTTGACCTTGGAGCACATTGCTTTCCTCCAGCCACCATTCTAGAAGTGGGTGCAGGGACCTAGGAATTGGAATGACCTTTCGTGATTCAAGAATTCTCTAATTGTTTTTGAGATGCCACTGTATGGGTCTCATATGCAGTTGACCTAGATGAACTTGTTTCTCTGTGGCTGTAAGCAGACCTATCAAAGACATGAACTGACAGACTGGACAAGCCGGTAGGGATAGCAGTGTCTGAATTATTATTTGAAGGTTCTGCATCCGGTCCGGTGTGGGTTGGACCCGACCGGACCTGAGGTCGAACTGGTAACCTACAAGGTCGAAAACCTGCTTGGGTTCCAGTTCTGATTTGTCCAAATTTACCAACCAACCTAGGTCCTGACACATTCTCACTAAATCCTGTGTAAGCTGGAGACAAACTTGGTGGGACCTGGCTCTCACCTACCAGTGGTCTAGGTACTGGTGGATTCTTATACCCTTGTGTATGGCCATCAGTTTCACCTCCTTTGCTATCACTGTAAACTCCATGGGTGCTGTGGACAAACCGAAAGGCAGTGCCTTGCACTGGTATGTCCGACCTTATACATGAAATCTCAGATATTTCCTGGACTGTTCCTGTATTGATATATGGAACTAGGAAACCTTGAGAACTAAAGAGGTAACCCACTACCCTTGTTGGAGGGAGGTTCTGATGGTTTCCGGTGTCTCCATTTTTTTTTGTCCATAAGCTGACGTAATGTCTGCAACAGGTAGAAGTTCCTGTGGGGATTGACATAGCAGCTTATGATGTTCAGGGTCCTTGTCAAGCCTGGTCTGGTCTGGAAAGGGAGGGTGTAGTCCTCCTTCAAAGTTGTACTACCTAGGGTCCAGCTCCCAAGGCTTCCTAAGTTCCCAAAGGTGATTTAGTCTGGCCCCTACAGGTAAATTTAGTGCAACATTTGGTAGACTGATAAACATTAACTGTCTCTCTGGACACTGGTCCGGCCTGGTGACAATGATACCAGTTAACAGTCCATCTGTTCTTGCTGTGGTTCAGTCTGGTGGGGCTGACACAACTCTTCACATTTACAGACTCTTGGCCCCGGGCCAGCCGCCTGTAAGGTGGAGCATGTACACATTACCATTTGTATGATGGCTGACCCCTGACCGGACACGATGAAAACTTGTTTGATTGTGGACAACCTTTTCTCTTGCTGTTCAAAAGACCCGTTTGTTTTCTGTAACCAGGAATTTTGGCCAGTAATTCTCTGTACCCTGTGATACTCTGTAACCAGTAAAACCCGGTAGGCTAGGCTGACCAGAGAATTTAGTTACTGGTCTATTAATTAGGTAGTCCCCAGGTGGGTCTGCCGGTTGGTTCCGGTCCTCTGTAACCAGTAATGAAAAGGGGCATGACAGTAATTGCACCTGATAGCAGGTCGGTAGTCTCTGTAACCAGCTGGTGTGAAGCAAAACTGCTCAGTAAAAACTGTATAGCCGGTAACCGGTTGGTGAGCTCTGTAACCGGTTGAAGCAGTAGGAAAAACTTCCTGTCATGGACTAAACATTATTAGGCCTGTCATCAGTCTTAGGCCGGTGAATAGGCTGCTGATGAAGCGTGGTCAGCTGGTAGAAAGACCTGTGGGTTGGTTGACTCTTGGTGCTGGTTGGTAATAGGCAGAAAGGCTCTGTAACCGGCTAATGTGAAGCAAACTGTTAAGTGCAGGCTGTGTGGCTGGCACCCGGTCGGTAGGCTCTATAACCAGTCGGTTGAAGCCATATCTTGTAGATACTAGCTGTCTGTCTGTCCCAGAATCAACACAGAGTTGAATGGACTAGGTTGGATAACTCTGTATCCGGTTGGGGTCTGGTAAGCTCTACAAGGCTTACGGTGCAGCCGGTACCCGGTCGGTACCCTCTGTAACCAGTTGCTGAAGCAATTTTACAACTATCTTTTGTGTTGAATTCAGCTTACTGCAGGTTTCCTCCATTAATTAAAGCATTTTTTTAGCATACGTCTTATTTGTAGATTTGACAGTTGCTGGGAAAGCCCTTGTGATCTATTTTTAGAAACAATTGCTGGTCGGTGTGTCACATGAACAGCTTGCTGGAGGAAGACGACGACAGTCAGTAAAGTTCTTTCGTGAAACTTAAACCAAGAGCTTACACAGTGATCTGGTAGTCCCCAAAACCCCACTACCGACAACAAAGCTGGGTGTCTGAGGGGAGGCACTGTTACATCACTAGATGTGAATTTGAAGAACGCATTGTTGAATGCACATCTTTTCTGTGAAGAACGACAGATGCCGGGATAGCCCTTGTGAGCTAAAAATAGAAGCAATTGTTGGTCGGAAGGACAAGTGATTGGCTGACTGGAGATGTCAGTGGTCACGTTCTTTTGTGATACTCAACTGGCAACTTTACAGTATTCTGACCGTCCACAAAAAATCCCACTGCCGACATGGTCGGTTGTGTGGTCGTCTGGAGCTGGCTGGTAGACTGATGCTTTACTGCAGAAAAGTCGGTACCAGTGCACTCTGAAGAAGGAAATCCAGGTTGGTCTGAGTTTTACTGGTTGACTGATGCTTTACAGCAGAGAAGTCGGTCCAGGAAATTAGTACTGGCATCACAGTAGACGTGAGCAGAAAGAACGCAATTCTTTATCTTGAGATGACGTCAGTGGTCGCGTTCTTTTGAGCTTGCCGGTCAACATATGCTTTACAGCAGGGAAGTCTGAACCAGTGCACTCTGTAGGTGAATATCCTGGTCAGTCTGACGTGAGCTGGCTGGTGGACTTGTGCTTTGCAACAGAGAAGTCGGTACCAGGTAGGAAACTCTGTAGATGAACTTCTTTTGTGATACTTAATCAGGAAACTAGTACAGTGACCTGGCCATCCACAACTCCCCACTACCGACAACAAAGCCGGGTCTGCAAGGGAGGGACTGGAATCACAGTAGACGTGAGTTCAAAAGAACACACTCCATGCTCTTCTATTGAGAATTCCTTCTATTTATAGATGTAAATACTTGAGAAGATTGACGTTTCGTTGGTGAATTGTAGCTGGAGGTTACAGAAGGTACATTTTAAAAAATAAACATGGATGATATTACCTTTTAAGTTGTGCATCCAATAAAACTTCTTTATATTTATATACTCCATCTGCCACTGTGGCCTAGCGGGTAACACACTTGTCTAGGAACTCAGAGGACGTGGGTTCAATCCCAGGTACAGGCAGATACATAGTGGCTCGGATGACCACTTAAAATGGCGGTCCTCTGTCATTGGGTCCTATCCCCAGTGGCAGGTTAAAGAACCTCAAGGATGTTGATAAATGGTCATCCTTGAGCCTCTTTCTTCCAGTTAGGGGAATGTGAATTACTTGTGAGTTGGGGCTGAAGCTGTACAGTCGGATTGGTTAAATAGCGCTTTGAGTCCTGTAGTATATGGAGATATTGCGCAGAGTATAAATACATAATAATAATAATAATCCATGTTCATCAATAAAGAGAAGCATACAAGTAAATAAGTATGAAGTAACTGCTGAAGTCATAAAAGATCAACATATACTTCACCTTGAAATACAATGCTTTGGTGCTTCCACGCCACGTTCAAAACAATCACTGGGCACCTTGAATGGTTGCCGTGGTAATCCATTATGCTTGATGTTTGGCTCCACGTCTGGGATGTCTATTTGTTTCAGCATGGTGATGGAGTGTTGCTGATTGGAAGTCAGTATCATCGGCCGCTTGTAGTCAGCCCTGATACTTATCTTACTTGCAAAAACATTGGGGTCACCCTGGTGAGTGAGAACAGAGACAATATTAATATTTATTAATGGCATATTCACATTCAAGCAAATAGTTTGTATTTGGTCGTCACTGATTTTCAAAAGCTACCTGTTTTTATTTGGTCCACTGCCTTTAAAATTGGCCATATTTTCATTTATATAATACTATATGTCAAGGACAAATTGAAAATTAACTCAGTACTGACCAAAGTTTTAGGATCTTTTCAAGTAGAACAAAACACAAAGGGTTTGCATGGGGTGTCCAATATGTAATGTACAACAGAGTAGATTCACAAGGCTTTTCTTTTCATAAAAACATTACCACATTCATTCATTTAAAAAGAGAAGCCAATTCTGACGACACATGCTAAATGGCAAAAGAAACCTCTTCAGTTACATTAACCTCAGCAATTTGTCACAACCTGTACACAGCTGTTTACACTTTACATGATAATTAAACTGAATAGATATGTCATGTGATTCAAATTGAATACAAAAACAGCATCAGAGATGCCCGTACCTCATAGTCTGGGGAAATAGCATTGGACACAATGAGATATAGATGAGATGAAAAAGTACAAAGAATATACTTTTAGAAAAGAGAATGTTAGTTATGGGAAGGTTCAAGATATGAAACTTAAAAGAAAGAGAAAATGTATGTAAAAACTAGACCAAGGATGCATCTGTGGCCAGATGGAAGATGTATCCACCAGCAAAGGCAAAAGTAGCTATTACTCAGCTATGCCACGAGCTAGAGGTCTGAAATTTTACTATGTTATAGCTGACCCAAAAGTAGGTGAATAACAGATTTGCACAAAATTCTCTAAATGCAATAGTTTTCAAGTTACAAGTGATTTTACTCATGATGGAAGTTAGTGAAAAGTCCAAAAATAGCTATTACTCACTTAGTTATTGAGATAGACACTCAAGTTACTCACCATGTTGTAGCTATGGAAAAAGTAGCTGAATAACATATTTTAACAAAGTGCTCTAAATGCAATACTTTTCAAGTTATAATTGATTTAGTGCATGATTTCATTAATTTTAATGCATTAAAAATTATTTAAAAAAATTTATAAAAAAACTTTAGCATGTGAAAGCTCTCCAAAATGTAGGTGAATGAGTTATTTGAGAAATACTGGCTATCTGCAATACTTCTAGAGATAATTCGCATTTACTCATTTTGAGTAGGTGAATAATTAGCTATGGGTCTGAAACTTCACCAAGTGAAAGCTCTCCCAAAAGTAGGTGAATGAGTTATTTGAGAAAAATTGGCTATCTGCAATACTTTTAGAGATAATTCGCATGTACTCATTTTGAGTAGGTGAGTAATTACCTACGGGTCTGGAACTTCACCATGTGAAAGCTCTCCCAAAAGTAGACGAATGAGTTATTTGATAAAAATTGGGTATCCGCAATACTTCTAGAGATAATTAGCATTTACTCATTTTGAGTAGGTGAGTAATTAGCTACGGGTCTGAAACTTCACCAAGTGAAAGCTCTCCCAAAAGTAGGTGAAGGAGTTATTTGAGAAAAATTGGCTATCTGCAATACTTTTAGAGATAATTCGCATTTACTCATTTTGAGTAGGTGAGTAATTAGATATGGGTCTGAAACTTCACTATGTGAAAGCTCTTCGAAAAGTAGATGAATGAGTTATTTGATAAAAATTGGGTATCCGCAATACTTTTAGAGATAATTAGCATTTACTGATTTTGAGTAGTCGAGTAATTAGGTATGGGTCTGAAACTTCACCAAGTGAAAGCTCTCGCAAAAGTAGGTGAATGAGTTATTCAAAAGTAGCTATTACTCACTTTGCTATTGAGATAGACGCCCAAGGTACTCACCATGTTGTAGCTATGGAAAAAGTAGCTGAATAACATATTTTAACAAAGTGGTCTAAATGCAATACTTTTCAAGTTAGCTACGGATCTGAAAATTCACTAATTGAAAGCTCTTCAAAATGTACCTGAATGAGTTATTTGGGAAATATTGGCTATCTGCAATACTTTTAGAGATAATTTGCATTTACTCATTTTGAGTAGGTGAGTAATTACCTACGGTCTGGAACTTCACCATGTGAAAGCTCTCCCAAAAGTAGATGAGTTATTTGAGACAAATTGGCTATCCGCAATACTTTTAGGGATAATTCGCATTTACTCATTTTGAGTAGGTGAGTAATTAGCTATGGGTTTGAAACTTCACCATGTGAAAGCTCTCCCAAAAGTAGGTGAATGAGTTATTTGAGAAAAATTGGCTATCTGCAATACTTTTAAGCGACAAGCCATCTGCCAAATATGAAAGAAATGTGGACTGTAGGTCGCTAACAAGCAATATTCCACATTCTAGACATTTTTGTCTACCACAGGCCTAATTTAGACATAAACCCTACCAAAAAGATAGGGTGGCGAGTCCTCTAGCATACCAAGCCACCTGCCAAATATGAAAGAAATGTGGACTGTAGGTCGCTAACAAGCAATATTCCACATTTTAGACATTTTTGTCTACCACAGGCCTAATTTAGACATAAAGCCTACCAAAAAGATAGGGTGGCGAGTCCTCCACCATATCAAGCCACCTGCCAAATATGAAAGAAATCTGGAAAGAAATGTGGACTGTAGGTCGCTAACAAGCAATATTCCACATTTTAGACATTTTTGTCTACCACAGGCCTAATTTAGACATAAAGCCTACCAAAAAGATAGGGTGGCGAGTCCTCCACCATATCAAGCCACCTGCCAAATATGAAAGAAATCTGGAAAGAAATGTGGACTGTAGGTCGCTAACAAGAAATCTCTGCGGACGACGATGATGAATCCATAGTATCCCCGCTCCACGCCGGGGATACAATAAAATCTCAAACCAAAGACCGTTAAAAAGGAAGATAACAACATTAATTTATAAACTAAAAGTTATCAAGCTGTAAAATCTATTAACTGATTTTTTAAAAAAATTTATTAATTGAAGTATTACTGTGAATGGAAATAGTACAATTAGGTAAAAAGTACATGTAATAATCAGTTGTAGCAATCCATAGAACTTTGTGACAGGAGAAATATGTCTCAAATGTGGCGGTAGGAAATATTCTATAATTCCTACACCAGTGGCTAAGATATAGCCTGGACAAGATTTTAAAAGTCAAGGTCACTACAGCAAGATCAAAATTCAAATCAAGGTCATACCATGATCGCATCCCCTAAGCCAAAAACCCTGCCAAGAATCATTTCCCACACCTTACAGTTACTGAGATATAACTGTGACAAGGTTTTTAAAGTCAAAGTCAGTACAGCAAGGTTAAAGGTAACCCTTCCAAGTATGAATTCCCGACACCTTACAGATGTCAAGATATAGCAAGGTCAAAAGTCAAATCAAGGTCAAATCATGTTATTGCATACCTACACCCTCTAACCAATAACCCTGCCAAGTATCAACTTACTGCATCTTTCGTTTTCTGAGATATAGCCTGCAAAAGATTTTAATGGTCTTGGTCGGCAAGGTCAAAGGCCAAATGGAAGTCACATCATAATATTGCATATTCACATCATCTAACCAATAACCCTGCCAAGTATCAACATACTGCACATTAGTTTTGAAGACGGTAAACCAGAAACCTATTTACTGACTGAAAGACAGTGATCTGGTTATGTTTTGTTTTCTTCTAACCAAAACTGGTTTCATCACATATTCATTATTTTTACTTAAGTTTACCAAAATTGCAAATTTAATAAGTAAATTAAATTTTTGTAAGTTAGTACCCTATCCAATGGACAATATGCTAAACCGGTCGGCGCAGACCAGCCCGCAAAACGCCAGAAAAAGACGTAATGGACAATATGCTGAATAACTACCGCTTGGTCAGCGGGTAAGTTACTAGGGACTTATGTGAACTCACAAATGATAGAAAATTTTAGCCTACAGTCTAGGCTGACTTTGTCAGGAGACCTATAGGCCCAGGCCTGGGTTGACCTTAAGGCCAGGAAACCCTGTAAGGCCATGGACGGTTGCCAGAAGCCGGTTACCCGGGGCTATACTAACGTAGCCCCCCCCCCCCCCCCCCCCCCCCCCCCTTTTAGCAGACCTGCTCTGAGGTAGGGGAAGAGAGGGATGAGTTCAGTCCCAGAATGCAAATAAACCTCCCGAAGGAAGCATGTCACACTTAATTTTTTTTTTTTATTATTATTATTATTATGTACATGTAGAACTATTTACACTATGTACATAAATATACAAATCTCCTCAATCTAAGGGCTACTTGTGGATCTGCTGAGCAGCCACTACCAAGCCCAATTGAAAAGGCTCTGAATCAGCCCAAGCCACACCCTTCAGACAGAACTGTGTGAAGGTATTATGTGACTTCCATGGCAGACTCACAAGATTTGATCTAAGGGGACTCCCGACTGGAAGACCTTAGAAGTAGCAAAAGGCCCTGACATCATGGGCTTTAACCTGATGTAAAGTGTGGGCCTCCTGGTCAGAGAGCTCATAACATAGGATCACAGTCTGCTTGATCCAAGAGGAGATAGTGGCAGGTGAGATGTCTTTGTCGAAACCTTTCTTAAAGGAGACAAAAACCACCTCCTTATTCTGCCTGAGGTTTGAGGTCCTGTCCAAATAGTAGCGCAATGCTCTGACTGGACAGAGGGACCTGTCAGACTTGAGGGATCTATCCAGAGTTGGGGCCAGGGCTGTTATAACCCCTGGGGCCACACTGTCTAGACCCTCTTTGGCCAGCTGATTCTTGGAGAGAAAGCTGGGTGATGGGTACAGGGACACCTTTGACCAGTCGGATTGGTGTCTAATATTTCTGTTTTGCCAAGGATGTATCTCACTTCTACGGTTGCCCGACCCCAGGGCCAAGAGGAAAACTGTCTTGAAGGTCAAATGCTTCAAGGAGGCCTCTTTATCAGCTGGTGCAAAAACCAGGAAGAGGTTCCAGGAGGGGATTCCCCTCCGGCCTTTGGGTCTGTCTCAGTGGAAACTATCCAGGAGACGAGTGAGATTTTCATCCTTACTGACATTGATGGGCGAATTTCCCAGCCTATCAGCAAAGGCTGACCTGTAACCATCAATGGTGCTAGGCTGCAACTTCCTGTCCTGAAACAGGTACATAAGGAAGTCAGCAACTGACTTTACAGGGGGTGCCCCGAAGTCCACCTGATGAATGATATATCACTTTGTAAAAATGGCCCACTTGCCTCATAGACTGATCTGATTGATCCCCTTTGAAGAGTCTCAATTCTTGCTGCCCCTGCCTCAGACAAGTCCTGCTCCTTGATTGCTGAGGCTCTAGGAGCCCTGCATGGAGATTAAGATTGTCAGATTGTGTTGTCAGATTTCTGTGAGGGATCTGATTGAATGGCTGTCAACATGTTGGGCAGATTGGGCAGGCTGAGTGGGATTTGGCTGGACATGGCCACTAGATCCCAAAACCAAGGCATGTTGGGCCACCCCGGAGCAATCAGAATGATTCTCTTGCATGGGGAGTCTTGCAACTTCTCCACCACTTTGCCCAATATGACTGATGGTGGGAAGGTGTATGCTTTCAGATCCTACCATGGCCGACTGAGCGCCTCCACTGCTGTGGCCAGGGGATCCGGCAACCGGTGACACAGAGGCAACTTGTTGTTGAACCTCGTGGCAAATAAGTCTATTTTGGGCCGGTGCCACCTGCTACATAGAGTGGAAGACCACTGGAAGGAGAAACCACTGTTTGGATGGTCTGGCCTAGCCTGGATAGCTTGTCTGCTACCACATTCAGCCGGCCTGGAATGTGTCGGGCTTTAGAGTCAGTTGTTTCCTGGTACACCAGGTCAAGATTCTCCATAGTAGGGCACAAAGTGGGCCCAACCTCATGCCTCCTTCCTTGTTTATGTATGACACTACTGTGGTGTTGTCGGTTGCTACAAGTAATATCTTGTTTGAGCAAGGTCTTGGAACGCTTTTAAAGCCAGAAAGACTGCTTTTAGTTCTAGATATTTTATATGCAGCTTGCTTCCCGGAGGGGACCAGGTTCCTCTTGCAGTGTGCTCGTCTAAGTGAGCGCCCCCACCCTTCTATTGATGCATCTGTAAATATTTGCAGAGCATGTTTTATTTGGTGTAATGGTTGGCCTGTAAGTACATTGTCTTCCTTCAGCCATCATTGTAAATGGGGGTGCAAGGACCTGGGGATTGGGATCACCTTTTCCAGTGATTCTGGAACCCTCCAGTTGTGTTTGTGATGCCACTGAATGAGTCTCATATGAAGTCGGCCTAGATGAACTCGCTTTTCTGTAGCTGTTAGTAAACCTATCAAGGACATGAATTCCCGGATCGGGCAAGCCGGTAGGGATAGCAGTTTCCGCATTTTATCTTGAAGGTTCTGCCACCGGTCTGGAGTCAGTCGGACCCGATCAGACCTGAGGTCGAACTGGTAGCCTACAAAATCGAAGTCTTGTTTGGGCTCCAGCTCTGGTTTCTCTAAGTTCACCAGCCAACCCAGTTGCTGACACATTATTTACTAGATCCTGTGTATGTTGGAGACAAGTCTGGTGGGATCTGGCTCTCACCAACCAGTCGTCTAGGTACTAGTGGCTTCTTAAATCCTTGTGTATGGCCATCAGATTCACCTCCTTTGGGATCACGGTGAACTCCAAGGGTGCTGTGGACAAACCGAAAGGCAGGGCCTTGAACTGGTATGCCCGACCTTGGATGAGAAATCTCAGGCATTTCCTGGATTGTTCTTGTATAGGTATATGGAAGTAGGTGTCCTTGAAATCTATTGAGGTAACCCACTCCCCTTGTTGGAGGGAAGTCCTGATGGTCTCCGAAAGGTTTGGTTTGCTCAGATCTAGAATAGGTCTCCAACAGCTGTCTGGTTTTGGAACCAAAAAGGTCGGTTGAAGAAGCCCAGAGATTTGAACTGGCTCGACTGCATCTTTGTCCATAAGCTGATGTAATGCCTCCGAACCAATATAAGTTCCTGTGAGAATGTACATAGCAGCTGATGATTTTTGGTGACCTTGTCAAGTTGGGCTTGACTAGAAAGGGAGAGTGTAGCCCTCCTTCAACATTTGTACTACCTAGGGTCCAGCCCCCAAGGCTTCCTAAGTTCCTAAAACGGATTAGTCTGGACCCTAAAGGCAGATTGTGTGCCACATTTGGGACATTTGGTAGTCTGACAAACATTTTCTGTCCCTCCGGACACTGGTCCGACCTGGTGACAATGAAAACAGTTAACAGTCCTTCTATTATTGCTGTGGTCCAGTCCGGTGGGGATGACACAACTCTTCAAATTTTACAGACTCTTGGCCCCGGGTCAGCCACTTTGAAGGTGGAGCATGTACACATTGTCAGTTGTATGACGGCTGACCCCTGAATGGACACGATGAAGGCTTGTTTGAGTGTGGACCACCTTTTCTCTTGCTGTTCAAAAGACCCATTTGTTTTCTCTGTAACCAAGAACTTATGGCCACAGTAGCCTATGAAACTCTGTAACCAGTAAAACTGGTAGGTTAGGCTGACCACTGAATTTAGTTACTAGTCTACTAACTAGGTGATCCCCAGATGGGTCTGCCAGTCGGTTCCGGTCCTCTGAAACCAGTATTGAAAAAAGGGGCAAGACAGCAATTGCACCCGATAGGTCGGTAGTCTCTGTAACCAGCTGGTGTGAAGCAAAACTGCTCAGTGAAAACTATATAGCCGGTAACCGGTTGGTGAACTCTAACCGGCTGAAGCAATTTCTGTGTAGGAAGAAAACTTCCTGTCAGGGACTACACATTATTAGGCCTGTCATCAGTCTTAGGCCGGTGAATAGGCTGCTGATGAGGAATGGCCAGCTGGTAGAAGACCTTGGAGTTGTGATTCTTGGTCCTGGTTGGTAATAGGCAGGAAGGTTCTGTAACCGGCTAATATGAAGAAAGCCGTTCAGTGAAGGCTGTGTAGCCGGTACCCGGTCGGTACACTGTAACCAATTGCTGGGGTAACTGTACAGGGCTGTGTGGCCGGTCGGTACACTGTAATCAGTTATTGAAGCAACTGTACAAGGCTGTGTAACCGGTACACGGTCGGTACACTTTGTAACCAGTTGATGAAGGAAGTTTACAACTATTCTTTGTGTTGAATTCAGTTTACTGTATGTTTCCTTCATTAATTAAAGTATTTCTTTTAAGCGCACATCTTATTTGTAGATTTGACGGTTGCTGGGAAAGCCCTTGTAAGCTATATTTAGAAGCAATTGTTAGCTTGCTGGTCAGAAAGACACGCGATTGGCTGATTGAAGACGACATCAGTGGTCGCGTTCTTTTGTGATACTTAAACATGCAAATGCGCAGTATTCTGCTCATCCACAAACCCCACTACCGACAACGAAGGCCGGTCCATGAGAGAGGAACTGGTATCACAGTAGACGTAAGTTGTGAAGAACGCAGTTCCGACCTTCCTGGTCGATGAAAACACGTGACCAGCTTCGTGATTTGGTCGGAAGAACATGCGATTGGCTAACTGGAGATGACGTCAGTATTCGCGTTCTTTGTGTGATGCTTTACCGACAACTTTACAGTCCACAAAACCCCACTACCGACAACAAGGCCGGGTCTGCAAAGCAGGGACTGGAATCACAGTAGACGTGAGTTCTGAAGAACGCACTTGGCTGACTGGATATGACGTCAGAGGTTGCGTTCTTTTGAGCTGGCCGGTCAGCTGATGCTTTAAAAGCAGAGAAGCCCGGACCAGTGCGCTCTGAAGATGAAAGTCCTGGTCGATGCCGGTGTGAAGTCGGTTGCTCAGCCGGCTGTGCACTCAAACCAGTGTCCTGGCCATCCACTGCCCTTATTACCGACACAAGTGCCGGGTCCACAAGGGTGGGACTGAGAGTGACTAAAGATGAAGTTCCTTCTATGTAAATACTAGGTGAGGTCGGCTGAATTTGAGCTTGCCGGTCGACTAATGCTTACAGCAAAGATGTCTGGACCAGTGCGCTCTGAAGAAATCTGAAGAATTCATCTCTTGCTTCTGATGAAAAAACACTAAATACTCGAGCTGGGCTGGTGTGACTGATGCTTTACAGCAGAGAAGTCTTTGCCAGTGCGCTCTGAAGATTTAAAGAATGCATCTCATGTTCTGTAGGGAATTCCTTCTATTTATAGCATAAATACTGACGTTTCTTTTGTGACTGTTGCTGGGAGCTTACAGAAGGTGCATTCAAACAAAAGACACGGATAAAAATACCTTGTAAGTTGTATATCCATTCTTTCTAAATATTGTCGATCTGCCCCTAACAACACAATTGTTGAATGGGAGGAAACTAGAAAATGGCTGCCTTCATATTTCTCGTCGATTACTGTCCAATCATCAACACTAAATTGAGTCAACTAGGGAGCGTTTCCAGCAGATTTTATAGTGTATATCCGTACTTGACATGTAGATAACACTTCTAAACTAAAATATTTGGAAATAAGGTTGAAAATCCGTCATAATCCACACTTTTCCTTAAAATATCTGGAGATTGTTGAAAACACGTCTGCACAGTACACGCGCCAAACGAAAAAGATGCTATGACGTCACGCTCTCTAGACAGGAAGGAAGTATGAGGCGCCACCTTGCGAGTGCACAGTACTAGGACCGGCCAGCCGGTGGAAACACAGGACTTCTTTTTCTGGCATTTGGCGGGCCGGTCTGCGCCGACTGGTTTAGCATATTGTCCATTGGATAGGATGTATTAACGCAATAAAATATTAAACTACAACAAATAATTCACAGTATTTTATAATATTCTATGAAAATATCACACATTTTGTCCTCAAAAGTTTTTAAAAATCCCATCGAGGTTCATATTTATATCTGTGTTAAAGCTCATGTACGCATTTGAGAACTTATGTCTTCGCGTTTAATAAATAAAAAATGTACCCGGGTTTTCGCAGAATTTCCACTTTCAGAAAACGGTTCTAAAATTCGCATTCAACCACAACACCACTGCACCTTATGGTTTATGTGATATAGCCAGGAAAATATTTTAAAGGTAAGATTCACAATAGCAAGGTCAAAGGTCAAACCAAAGACATACTATGATACTGCACACCTACTACCTAAAGAAGTGCCCCATCAAGTATCAACTTCCTATACCTTACAGTTTCTGAGATACACTTTTTTTACTGCTGCCCACCCTACCGCCCAGCTGGACACCATAGGTGAAAACAATACTGCACAGACTTTAAGGCTGAGGTAATAAAAGTATGGGCTTATATGAACTCTTTCCCACAATATATCACAACTCCATTAACTTACTGTTATTTTGGTGACAAGCACTTCATTATTTTTATCGTCATAATCCAAAGATACTATTTCCAACCCATGACTTCCATATACACCTGAAAATAGATTTTGTTGGAAAAAATTTGATCTAGGTACAATAATAATAATTATTACAATATTACTAAAATACACAGTTTTGATGAGACAACATTACCAATTCTTTCATCTCTTGGAGTGAAGTACAATACTGACAAGGAAAGTTAAGGGGAAGGATATGTCAGCCAGAAGAAACATATTAGCAGATGACATCTAAAACTAGAAAAATGTCTTTGCATTAGCCCAGAAATTAAACAAAACAATGGTAAACAAGCAATCAGTGACCAATGAATTGGTCACATATCTAGAGATGGCTACAGAGCTTCATGAATAATAATTAGCTACGGATCTGAAAATTCACTAATTGAAAGCTCTCCAAAATGTATGTGAATGAGTTATTTCAGAAATACTGGCTATCTGCAATACTTGTAGAGATAATTCGCATTTACTCATTTTGAGTAGGTGAATAATTAACTACGGGTGTGAAACTTCACCAAGTGAAAGCTCTCCCAAAAGTAGGTGAATGAGTTATTTGAGAGAAATTGGCTATCTGCAATACTTTTACAGATAATTCACATTTACTCATTTTGATTAGGTGAGTAATTAGCTGCGGGTCTGGAACTTCACCATGTGAAAGCTCTCCCAAAAGTAGATGAACGAGTAATTTGATAAAAATTGGATACCCGCAATACTTTTAGAGATAATTAGCATTTACTCATTTTGAGGAGGTGAATAATTAGCTACGGCTCTGAAAATTCACCAAGTGAAAGCTCTCCCAAAAGTAGGTGAATGAGTTATTTGATAAAAATTGGCTATCTGAAATACTTTTAGAGATAATTCACATTTACTCATTTTCAGTAGGAGAGTAATTAGCTACGGGTCTGGAACTTCATCATGTGAAAGCCCTCCCAAAAGTCGATGAATGAGTTATTTGATAAAAATTGGATATCTGCAATACTTTTAGAGATAATTCACATTTACTCATTTTGAGTAGGTGAATAATTAGCTACAGGTCTGAAACCTCACCAAGTAAAAGCTCTCCCAAAAGTAGGTGAATGAGTTATTTGAGAAAAATTGGATATCTGCAATACTTTTACAGATAATTCACATTTACTCATTTTGAGTAGGTGAGTAATTAGCTACGGGTCTGGAACTTCACCATGTGAAAGCTCTCCCAAAAGTAGATGAACGAGTAATTTGATAAAAATTGGATACCCGCAATACTTTTAGAGATAATTAGCATTTACTCATTTTGAGGAGGTGAATAATTAGCTACGGCTCTGAAAATTCACCAAGTGAAAGCTCTCCCAAAAGTAGGTAAATGAGTTATTTGATAAAAATTGGCTATCTGCAATACTTTTAGAGATAATTCACATTTACTCATTTTCAGTAGGTGAGTAATTAGCTACAGGTCTGGAACTTCACCATGTGAAAGCCCTCCCAAAAGTAGATGAATGAGTTATTTGATAAAAATTGGATATCCGCAATACTTTTAGAGATAATTCACATTTACTCATTTTGAGTAGGTGAATAATTAGCTACGGGTCTGAAACCTCACCAAGTAAAAGCTCTCCCAAAAGTAGGTGAATGAGTTATTTGAGAAAAATTGGATATCTGCAATACTTTTACAGATAATTCAAATTTACTCATTTTGAGTAGGTGAGTAATTAGCTACGGGTCTGGAACTTCACCATGTGAAAGCTCTCCCAGAAGTAGATGAACGAGTAATTTGATAATAATTGGATATCCACAATACTTTTACAGATAATTAGCATTTACTCATTTTGAGTAGGTGAATAATTAGCTACGGGTCTGAAACTTCACCAAGTCAAAGCTCTTCCAAAAGTAGGTGAATGAGTTATTTAAGAAAAATTGGATATCCCCAATACTTTTAGGGATAATTCACATTTACTCATTTTGAGTAGGCAAGTAATTAGCTACGGGTCTGGAACTTCACCATGTGAAAGCTCTCCCAAAAATAGATGAATGAGTTATTTGATAAAAATTGGATATCCGCAATACTTTTAGAGATAATTATCATTTACTCATTTTGAGTAGGTGAATAATTAGCTACGGGTCTGAAACTTCACCATGTGAAAGCTCTCCCAAAAGTAGATGAAGCAGTTATTTGAGAAAAATTATGTCATTATTTTGCCACAAATAAGAAAATAGCTATTACTCACTTATGGCATGCAATAGAACCCCAAACTATATGCATTTACCCTACAGTCACAATTTCAAAGTAGGTATTACTCGGCTATCCAATGTGCAACAGGTCTGAAACTTTACTATACGATAGCTTACAAAAAAGTAGATGAATGACATATTTGAAAAGAATTCCGTAACTTTAATACTTCTGAAGATATTTGACATTTACTTATGTCATTATTTTGCTACTAATAAGAAAATAGCTATTACTCACTTGTGGCATGCAATAGAACCCCAAACTACATGCCAGCTTATAGCTAAGGACAAAGTAGGTGAACAACATATTTTACGAAAATATTGTAACTGCAATAGTTTTGGAGTTACAATGGATTTACTCAACTGTAGAATTTCAAAGTAGCTATTACTCAGCTATCCAATGTGCAACAGATCTGAAACTTTACTATGTGATAGCTTATGAAAAAGTAGATGGATAACATATTTGAAAAGAATTCCCTAACTTTAATACTTTTGAAGATATTCGACATTTACTTATGTCATGATTTTGCTACAAATAACAAAATAGCTATTACTCACTTATGGCATGCAATAGAACCCCAAACTATGTACCATCTTATAGCTAAGGACAAAGTAGCTGAACAACATATTTTAGGAAAATACTCTAACTGCAATAGTTTTGGAGTTACAATGGCTTTACTCACCAGTCAGAATTTCAAAGTAGCTATAACTCAGCTATCCAAGGTGCAACAGGTCTGAAACTTTACTATGTTATAGCTTACCAAAAAGTTGATGGACAACATATTTGAAAAGATTTCCCTAACTTCAATACTTTTGAAGATATTTGACATTTACTTCTGTTATTTAGCTACAAATGAGAAAATAGCTATTACTCACTTATGGTAAGCAATAGAACCCCAAACTATGTACCATCTTATAGCTAAGAACAAAGTAGCTGAACAACATATTTTAGGAAAATACTCCCACTGCAATAGTTTTGGAGTTACAATGGCTTTACTCAACAATCAGAATTTCAAAGTAGCTATTACTCAGCTATCCAAGGTGCAACAGGTCTGAAACTTTACTATTTCATAGCTTACCAAAAAGTAGATGGACAACATATTTGAAAAGATTTCCCTAACTTTAATACTTTTGAAGATATTTGACATTTACTTCTTCTGTTATTTAGCTACAAATGAGGAAATAGCTATTACTCACTTATGGCAAGCAACAGAACCCCAAACTATGTACCATCTTATAGCTAAGAACAAAGTAGCTGAACAACATATTTTAGGAAAACACTCTAACTGCAATACTTTTTTAGTTACAATAGCTTTACTCAACAGTCAGAATTTCAAAGTAGCTATTACTCAGCTATCCAAGGTGCAACAGGTCTGAAACTTTACTATGTCATAGCTTACCAAAAAGTAGATGGACAACATATTTGAAAAGATTTCCCTAACTTTAATACTTTTGAAGATATTTGACATTTACTTCTTCTGTTATTTAGCTACAAATGAGAAAATAGCTATTACTCACTTATGGCATGCAATAGAACCACAAACTATGTACCATCTTATAGCTAAGGACAAAGTAGCTGAACAACATATTTTAGGAAAATACTCTAACTGCAATAGTTTTGGAGTTAAAATCGCTTTACTCACCAGTCAGAATTTCAAAGTAGCTATTACTCAGCTATCCAAGGTGCAACTGGTCTGAAACTTTAGTATGTGATAGCTTACCAAAAAGAAGATGGACAACATATTTGAAAAGATTTCCCTAACTTCAAAACTTGTGAAGATATTTGACATTTACTTCTTCTTTATTTAGCTACAAATGAGAAAATAGCTATTACTCACTTATGGCATGCAATGGGACCCCAAACTATGTACCATCTTATAGCTAAGGACAAAGTAGCTGAACAACATATTTGAAGAAAAAGTTGTTACTGCAATAGTTTTTGAGTTATGAGCCCTTTACTCAAAGTAGCTATGATTGCTATTACTCACTTATCTTTAGGCCTAAGTCAATAAAACCAAAAATTTTTTCAAGGGCATGAAAATTCATTGGGACAATTAATTTACAAAAAATCTGTAGCTGTAGTAGTTTTGGAGAAATCTGCGTGACTAACTAACGCACGCACGCACGCACACACAGACATCATTTCATAATCTCCCTCCCGGGCTTTCGGGAGATAATGAGGACAATAGCTATGACAATAGAAAATCTGACCCATTTAGGGTTATATAATTGACTCTGAAAGGTAAGAAGGGAACAAAAATTCATCAGTAGGTTTCAAGACTAATTCAATTAAGTATTGTTGGATTTCAGTTCATATTTGTGCTGATACACTGTTAAATAAAACAAAGTGCACTTTATGACCCCAGTTTGACCTTGTGGGGATAGGAGTTGCGCAGATTTTGATGGTATATTTGGAATCCAAAGCCATGGTTTCCTATCACCTCCCAAAACATTCCAAGGCTCTAAATCCAAAAATGAAAGAGATGTTTAACAGTTTACACATCTCTGATTTGGTTGAATTTAAGGTACCCTCAACACATTGATTAACTTTTGAAGCTATAAACTCAATTTTCATGCTTTAATAACACATTTAACCTGTGTAAGGTCGTCAATGTGAGTCAATATATTTGTCGTGTACAAGTTGGGATTTTGTACAAATTATAATTTGTACAAAATTTGTACAACTTGTACAGCTGAAAATCTGAAAATGATTTTGTGCAAGTTAGAACTTGTACAACTCAGCCAATCATGTTATAACTTGTACAATATTTTATACAAATTACAATTTGTAATAATCCCAACATATATAGACAAAATGTACCCAAAATTGCAAATTTAATAAGTAAATTAAATTTTTATAAGTTAATACTCTATCCAATGGACAATTGCTAATACGGCTGGCGCAGACCGGCCCGCCAAACGTCAGAAAAAGAAGTCGGGTGTTTCCACTGGCCGGGCCTGCCTAGTACTGTGCAATCGCCAGGTGGCTCATCGTACTTCCTTCCTGTCTAGACAGAGTGACGTCATAGCATCTTTTTCATTGTCTAAACCTCTATGACCCCTAGTGAGCTGATAGCGGGGTCGGTGGGAGGGTCTTGTATGTCCATTTGATAGGGTATTAACTTATAAAAATTTAATTTACTTATTAAATTTGCAATTTTATTGCGTTAATACATCCTATCCAATGGATGATTGCTGAATAACTACCAAGCTTGGTCAGCGGGTAAGTTACTAGGGACTTAAGTGAACTCATAAACAAAACTAACAAATTTCTCTAGGCTTGGGTTAACCTTAAGGGCAGGAAACCCTTCTAAAGCTATGATCGGTTATAAGCAACCACTTACCCAGGGACATACCAACATCTTCTTTTTTATTATTACATTTATATATGTACAACTATTTACATAATGTTAAAATCTCCTCTATACCGTGGACTACTGGTGGATCTGCTCAGCAGCCACCATAGGTCCTCGGTGGTAGAGCTCTGAATCAGCCCAGGCCACATCCTTCAGGTAAGATTTTGTGAAGGTGTTGTGTGACTTCCAATGGCAGGCTGATAAGATCTGCTCTAAGGAGACTCCCGACTGGAAAGCCTTAGAAGCAGCAAAGGCCCTGACATCATGGGCTTTAACCTGATGTAAAGTGTGGCCCCCTGGTCAGAGAGCTCATAACATAGAAGCACAGTCTGCTTGATCCATGAGAAGATAGTGGCAGATGTCTTTTTCTAAACCTTTCTTAAAGTAGACAAAGACCAACTTCTTATTCTGCCTGAGATCTGAGGTCCTTGTCCAAATAATAGCGCAATGCTCTGACCGGACAGAGGGACCTGTCAGACTTGAAGGACCTATCCAGAGTTGGGGCCAGGGCTGATATAACCAATGGGGCCACACTGTCTGGACCCTCTTTGGCCAGCTGATTCTTTGAAAGAAAGCTGGGAGATGGATACAGGGACACCTTGGACCAGTCTGATTGGGGTCTGATAATTTTGTTTTGCCAAGCATGTATCTCTCTTCTGCGTTTGCCCGACCCTAGGGCTAAGAGGAAAACAGTCTTGAAGGTCAAATGCTTCAAAGAGGCCTCTTTAATTGGTTCAAAAGGAGTCTTTGTCAGCTGGTGCAACACCAGGGAGAGATTCCAGGAGGGGATCCCCCTCCGTCCTTTGGGTCTGTCTCTGTGGAAACTATCCAGGAGACGAGTGAGATTTTCATCTTTGCTGATATTAAAGGGTAAGTTTCCCAGTTTATCAGCAATGGCTGACCTGTAACCATCAATGGTGCTGGGCTGCAACTTCCTGTCCTGAAACAGGTACATGGGGAAGTCATCAACTGACTTTACAGGGGTGCCCTGAAGTCCACCTGATTGCTGAGGCACCACTTTGTAAAAATGGTCCACTTTGCCTCATAGACTGATCTGGTTGATCCTCTTTGAGGAGCCTCAATTCTTGCTGCCACTGCCTCAGAGAAGCCCTGCTCCTTGATTGCTGAGGGTCTAGGAGCCATATATGGAGATTTAAGTTTGTCAGATTTCTGTGAGGGATCTGATTGAAGGGCTGTGTCAACAGGTTGGGCAGATTAGGCAGGCTCAGAGGGATATGGCTGGACATGGCCACTAGATCCGAACCAAGGCATGTTGGGCCACCCTGGAGCAATCAGAATAATTCTCTTGCATGGGCAGTCCTGTAACTTCACCACTTTGCCCAATATGGCTGCTGGTTGGGAAGGCATAAACGTCCAGATCCTCCCATGGCAGACTGAGTGCATCCACTGCTGTGGCCAGGCGATTCGGTACCCTTGACACAAACAAAGGCAATTTGTTGCTGAATCTCGTGGCAAATAGGTCTATTTTTGGCCGGCGCCACCTGCTGTATATTGTTTGAAAAACCTCTGGAAGGAGAGACCACTCTGCCTGGATGGTCTGGCCTAGCCTGGATAGCTTGTCTGCTACCATGTTCAGCCGGCCCGGGATGTGTCGGGTTTTGAGGGTGACTTGTTTCCTGGAACACCAGGTTAGGATTCTCCACAGAAGGGCACACAGTGGGCCTGACCTCATGCCTCCTTCCTTGTTTATGTATGACACCACTGTGGTGTTGTTGGTTGCTACAAAAACTATCTTGTCTTGGCAGAGGTCTTGAAACTCTTTCAGTGCTAAAACGATTACTTTTAGTTCCAGATAGTTTATATGCAGCTTGCTTTCTGGAAGGGACCAGGTTCCTCTTGCAGTATGTTCATTTAAGTGAGCGCCCCACCATTCTTTTGATGCATTTGTAAAGACTTGCAGAGCATGCTGTAGTGGTTGAACATGAAGCACTTTGTCTTCTTCCAGCCACTACTGTAAATGGGGATGTAAAGACCTGGGTATTCGAATGACCTTCTCTAGTGATTCCGGAACCCTCCAGTTGTTTTTGAGATGCCACTGTAAGGGTCTCATATGCAGTCGGCCTAGATGAACTTGCTTCTTTGTGGCAGTTAGTAAACCTACCAGGGACATGAACTGCTGCAGCGGACAGGCCTGTCGGGATAAAAGTGTTGTTACATATATTGGACACTATATTAGTACATTGTATATTACATATATTAGGCACTATATTAGTGTATTGTTTAATTTAAGCTTCATGTTTATACATTGTCATAAAAGATAATTGTGTTGTTGGTTCTTTTTGTGTGTTGACATTTAAAGTAAGGGAGTTATTGATTTTTGTGTTTTAGTGTTTATTGATCTGTTCACAGACTGGGGGAAATCCCCCCCCTCAGTGGTTATGTTAGATTTGGGGAAACCCAATTGCCAGTAGTTTCTAGAACTTCCTCATTTGGCCTAGATGGCTCAATCTTCTTTTGAGTTGGTTCTGTACAATTCCAGAGGAATCTGTGAATGTATATAAGGAATGTACATCTGACCACAAGTAAACTTTGTATTCGCTTGCTATAAGGAGAGCTATTGTGTTTTGGAGTATAATATATGCTTATATCACTGTGAACTTTTACTGGAGTGAACTGGATACATCATCTGGACAGATTTATTGTACTTTGGATATTTTGGATATTGTACATTCATATAACAGAGAGTGAATTTACTGCATTTTGGACATTGTCCACATCTTGGAGCAGACAGTACAGTTGTGTTAACTCTCTAAATATCTCCAGACAGACATTCTGTGTGACTGGATATACAAAGAATAGCAGGACAGGAACCTTTTGTGTTGTTGAGTGTGAGACAGGTCACAAGATATAGATATCTGTGTGTGAGTGAACATTGGACAGATCACAGGACAGACCACAGGACATTGGACAGACCACAGAATATACTACAGGACGGATTACGGAACAGATTGCTGGATACGGCGGATAAATTTAACTCATAATCTCTGTGGTCAGGTCAGCTAGATCTTATTATTGTATTAGTGTGTTTAGTTAAGAGCATACCAGTTGACTGTAATCATTATTGTTGACTATTAAATAAATTTGTTAAGTTCAACTTTTTGCTTTTTCTGTTACAACTTAAAGACAACCGGTAATTGCTACCGTGCTTGCCCGTGACCGTAACAGGAAAATTGGGGGCTCGTCCGGGATCCAACCATTTGATTACAACCATTTGATCAACGGTTCAATTAACATTTTGAAAATCCATTTGATTTAGTAATTGGTTACAGTCAACAGTGCTCAAAATGGATAGTGCTAAAGAGTTTGTATAATCACCATCTATGGAAGTTCTAGAAACTTTAGAAAAAGATATGTTAATGCAGATAGCGCAAGAGTTACAGTTAGAGGTAAAAAGATCAACACGTAAACATGAACTTAAAAGGCTTATTGTTGAACAGTTGGTTGATGAAGATGTTTTACCTGATAGTTGTTTAGAAGTGTATAAGCCTCTACCAATAGAACCTTCTGGGCAATATGAGATCAGGCGATTAGAAATTGAAAGAGAGCTAAAACTTAGAGAATTTGAAGCTAGAGAAAGAGAGCTTGAAGCTCAACAACGAAAAGAAGAGCTTGAAGCTCAACAGCGAAAAGAAGAGCTTGAAGCTCGACAAAGAAAAGAAGAGCTTGAAGCTCGACCAAGAAAAGAAGAGCTTGAGGCTCGAAAAGAAGAGCTTGAAGCTCAAAAATATGAAAAAGAACTTGAGCTTAAACATGAAAGAGAAATGAAAGCTTTAGAATTAAATGCTCGTCGAATTGCCCATGAAGAGTCCATTGCTACTAAATTTGATCTGGGGAAAAATGTGCGACTGGTACCACCTTTTAATGAGTCGGAGGTCGATAAGTACTTTCAACACTTTGAAAGAGTAGCTCAAAATTTGAAATGGCCTATAGACCAGTGGCCTTTATTGCTGCAAAGTGTTTTGAGGGGAAAGGCCCAGGAGGCATACACGGCTTTGCCAATTTCTGAATGTGTGGACTATAACTCTGTCAAAAATGCTATTTTGAAAGCATATGAGTTGGTACCAGAAGCATATCATCAAAAATTCAGAAATTATCGTAAACAAGAAAGTCAAACTCATGTTGAATTTGCCCATGAGAAAGAAGTGTACTTTGACAGATGGTGCAATTCTAGGGAAGTAGGTACAGACTTTGAAAAACTTAGGCAAGTTATTTTGATTGAAGAGTTCAAAAGGTGTGTTCGTGATGACATTAAAACCTATCTAGATGAACAGAAAGTTGAAAATTTGGCAAAAGCAGCAGCTTATGCTGATGATTATGCGCTAACTCACAAGTCCACTTTCAACAAGAATAAGTCCTTTGGTCCTGCTAAAAAGTCTTATCCAGAAATAGGAAAGAAATCTGAAATTGCAAATTTTAATTAGTAAATTAAATTTTTATTAGTTAATACCTTACCTACCAGACGATAGCTATAGCCCGGCGCCAGCCGGTCCCGCCAAACGAAAGAAAAGACGTCCTGGGTTTCACCCCCGGCAGGACCGGTACATTACACCCCACTCGCCAGGTGGCCTAGTTCCTGCCTCACTCGCCAGAGGGACGTGACGTCATAGCATCTTTTTCGTCCCTAAGGTTGAATTGTAAGGCTGAAAGCGGGGAAGGCTGGGTGGGAATTTCCCGTCTGGTAGGTAAGGTATTAACTAATAAAAATTTAATTTACTAATTAAAATTTGCAATTTCATTGCGTTAATACATCTTACCTACCAGACGATAGCTAGAATAACTACCCAGTGGAAGGAGGGCAGCCTTCTGAGGATTAGAGAGAGAACTCTTATATTGTGCTTAGGTGCGAGGTTCTAGCCCCTTTTGCGGAGACATGTTAGTCTCAAGGGTAACTAGACCCACCTGCTCCCCCCCCCCCCCCCCCCCCCTTTTGACTGCTCTGAGGGGAGGAAGAGAGTAAGAGTTCAAGGCAAAGAAATTCCACGGTTAACCTGGAAGAGTGGAGAAAGTCCTATACCCAGAGGATTATTCTGAAGTAAACGACTTTGAGGAGCCAAGGTCAAGGCTAAAGGTGAGCCTATACCTAAAACTAACTAGTATGTACACTATATAAAATTATATACAAAGAAGCTTAGGGGACTAGTGGTGGATCTGCTGGGCAGCCACCACAGGACCCAAGTGAAAAAGCTCCCTATCTGCCCAGGCAACATCCTTAAGGTAAAACTGTGTAAAGGTGTTGTGGGACTTCCAGTGGCATGCTGCTAGAATCTGGTCCAGAGATATGCCACCTTGAAAGGCTTTGGAGGCCGCAAAGGCCCTAACATCATGGGCCTTAACCTGATGTAAGGTCAAGGAATCTTGGTCAGAGAGATCATAACACAACACCACTGTTTGTTTGATCCAGGATGAGATAGTGGCAGGAGAGATGTCCTTGTTAAAACCTTGTTTGAATGAAACAAAAACTAACTCCTTTCCCGTTCTTAGGTCCTGCGTTTTGTCCAGGTAGTAGCGAAGAGCCCGAACGGGGCAAAGGGATCTGTCTTCCTTTAAAGACTTATCCAGAGTGGGGGCTAAGGCCGGGATGACCACAGGGGCCACGCACTCTGGTCCCTCTTTTGCCAAGTGATTTTTCGCCAAGAAGCTTGGTGAAGGGTAGAGGGAAACTTTGGACCAATCAGCTTGGTGTCTGATATTTTTGTTTAACCAAGCATGAATCTCACTCCTGCGTTTTCCCGAAGCCAGGGCTAGGAGAAACACAGTTTTGAAAGTAAGGTGCTTCAGAGAAGCCTTTCTGAGTGGTTCAAAAGGCGCTTTTGTAAGCTGGTGTAAAACCAGGGAGAGGTTCCAAGCAGGAACCCCCCGGCGCCCTTTGGGTCTATCTCTGTGAAAACTGTCTAACAGTCTAGTCAAATTGTCATCCTTGCCAACATTAACCGAGGCATTTCCCAGTTTGTCTGAAATGGCTGACCTGTAACCATCGATAGTGCTGGGCTGGAGATTCTTCTCCTGGAAAAGATGCAGGAGGAAATCTGCTATTTGTTTTATAGATGGGTTCCTGAAGTCCACCTGACTTGTTTCGCACCATCTAACAAAAAGGGCCCACTTTGCCTCGTAGACTGCTCTGGTTGAACGTCTTTGAGGCGCCTCAATTCTTGCCGCCACTGGGCTAGAAAACCCTTGCTCCTTGATGGTCTGGGCTCTAGGAGCCAGGCATGGAGGTTTAAGCTTGTCAGATCCCTGTGACGTGCCTTGTTGAAAGGTTGGGTCACTAGATCTGGATGGTGTGGAAGACAAAGAGGAACCATGGCCGACAGCTCCACTAGGTCCCAAAACCAAGGCATGTTTGGCCATCCCGGAGCAATCAGGATTGCTCTGTGATACCAATGGTCTGACAGCTTGTTGACCACCTTCCCCATCAGAGACACTGGGGGAAAGAGGTACATGTCCAGGTTTTCCCAGGACAGCGTCAGAGCGTCCACTGACCAGGCCTTCGGGTCTGGAATTGGGGACACAAACCGGACTAGTTTGCAGTTGTACCTTGTTGCAAACATGTCCACTTGGGGATAATGCCAAGTTCGGCAAAGGGTGTCGAAGATCTCCTGATGGAGGGACCACTCTGTCTGAATGACCTGTCCCTGGCGAGACAACTTGTCTGCAATTACATTCAGACGGCCCGGAATATGTCTGGCCTTCAGTACTGTTTGTCTGAGATTGCACCAACATAGGAGCCGCCAAAGAAGGGCACACAGTGAACCTGACCTCATACCTCCCTCCTTGTTGATGTATGCCACAACTGTGGTGTTGTCTGTGGCAATCAGGACGACCTTTCCTTGCACTAAGTGTTGGAATCTTTTTAGTGCTAACAACACGGCCTTTAGCTCTAAGAAGTTTATGTGTAATTTGCTTTCGGGTACTGACCAAGTCCCGCTTGCTGTGAAGTCGCCTAAGTGAGCACCCCAGCCTTCTTTTGAGGCGTCTGTAAAGATTTGTATTGCGTGTTGTAGGGGGTGTAAGGGTTGACCCTTTAGGACCTTTGACTCCTGGGTCCACCACTGCAGGTGTTGATGGAGAGACCTCGGAATTGGGATCTCTTTTTCCAGAGATTCCGGGACTCTCCAGTGCTTCTTGAGGTGCCACTGAATAGGTCTCATGTGCAGTCTGCCTAGGGTCACCTGTTTTTCTGTCGCAGTGAGAAGGCCTATAAGAGACATGAAAGTTCTCACTTGGCAAGATCTCCTCTGCAATAGCCCTGTTATTTTTTGTTGAAGGGCTTCCCAACGGTTTTGAGTCGGTCTGACCAGTCCGTTGAGCAGGTCGTACTGGTAGCCTACAAAGTCGAAGACTTGTTGGGGTTCCAGTTCTGATTTTTGCATGTTTACCATCCAGCCCAACTCCTGGCAAAGGGCTAGGAGGGACTGGGTTCCCTGGTGGCAAGATTCTTTGGTAGGGGCTCGAATCAACCAGTCGTCTAGGTACTGGTGGATTCTTATACCCCGTGACTGAGCCATTAACTTGACCTCTTTGACCACAGCAGTGAACTCCATGGGAGCTGTTGAGAGGCCAAAGGGAAGAGCCCGAAACTGGTACGACTGGTTCTGGAAGTGGAACCTGAGGAATTTTCGGGATGTGAAGTGGATTGGAATGTGGAAGTAGGCGTCGCTGAAATCTATTGATGACACCCACTCGCCTTGTTGTAGAGAGGTCCGGATTGTCTCTGGAGTCTCCATTTTGAATGTTTTTACGCATAAAAACTGATTTAGAGTACTGAGATCCAAAATTGGCCGCCACTTTTGGTTCGGCTTTGGGACAATGAACAATCTGTTGAAAAAGGCTAGTGAGGTTCGAACCCTGACCCTCTCTACTGCCTTTTTCTTGATCAGAGCTTGCACTGCTTCTTGTAAGTGGGAGTCTCTGGTGGGGTTTGCATAGCCGCTTACTATCAGGGGTTCCCTTATTAAGGGAGGTCTGACCTTGAAGGGAAGCACATAGCCCTTTTTCAAAATGGATACTACCTTCGGGTTTGCACCCTTGAGAGCCCATACTTTCCAAAAATTTTGTAGGCGTCCCCCTACTGATTGGACATTTGCAACACTGAGGACATTTGACACACTTGGGGCAAAGACACAGTGATTTACAAAAGAAGCACTTTTCACATACTTTATTGTATTTTGTGAGTTTAAGATTGGACTTATGCCTTTCTTTTGTGGCTGCCTGATATTTTTTACAGAAAGTACATGATGAACAACATTGTGACAATTTACAGAGTCTTTCACAAGAACAGGAAGACTTGTCTTTGTTACATTTACAACACCAAACTCCGGACAGGATGTTACTTCCGGAGGAACTTTGCAGTGATTGTCATTTATACGCCTTAGCATCTCTGGCAGGGCGCGAACCGCGACCGGGTTGACCACCCCTGCCTCTGCCACGGGCTCTCCCGCGATTGCCAAATGTTTTCCATGCAGGCATCTCTTTGCCGGGAGCCCCGGAGTTTCCAGAATCGTCCTGTTTCCATGTTGAATATGGCTGGTAACGGTGTTGCTTTTTCTGAGTGCCGGCGAACCCACCACGGCCCGGACCGGGCTGGTTGGTACGCTTATGTGACTCAAATGCTGCTATTTCATCTTCCGCCCTCCGGATAATGTCGTCCGGAAACAAAGCCCTGGTTTGCAGAGGACAGTTCCTGAGAGAGGAAAAGGTATCTGGCTTGACGCCAGCTTTTAGGTGCTCAAGATAAGAATCCCTCCTGACCAGAGTTAAATTAGCCATTTGTATAAAAGTGAAATCTGAGAGGTGTTGGAGGGATTTGCCAACCGCAAAACTCACATTTTGGTTGAATGCAGACAGGAAATGTAATTCATCAAGTGCACCTTGAGCTTTTGTGGAAGATTTTCCTTTTCCCAACTCTGTCTGAAGAATTTGTAACTGTTCTTGAAACGAGTCCTGTATCTTGGTGATGCACCTATTGAAACCAGCGGACTGGTTACAAATATAACTGGTCTCTTTTGCTGCTTTCTCCCACTTCCGGAGCGTATCCTGAGCAATAGGGCGGGAGGTGGGTTGGGATGAAGCAAGAGCAGGTTTACCAATTCGGGCAAAGGAACTGTTCAACTTCGCCGCGTCATTGGGCCAAGTAGTAACATATTTTCCCGGCCTAGTGATGTCTTTGTTTTCAGCGGGATGAATACCGTACCACCTTGCCTGAGATTTGGGGGGGCGGAGATACTGATCAACATGAAGTCCACCCGGTTCCGTAGACTTGGACGGGTAACCTTCTATGAGGACGAGATTTAAATTTTCAAGCTTCTTACAAAGCCAGTCCTCTGGTGGTAAGTCGATAGAGACCTTGCCTACAGGTTGTGCCCGGTGGCCAATCCAGGGATTGTCTGACTTGGAACTTGGAGTATACTCAAGATCTGGGATATGCGACCAGCCCATGAAAGCACGTACTCCCCTAACAGTCTCTCTGTAATTTTGATCTTCGCTCAATGTCTTATCCAAATCTGGAGATTCTTGATCAGGATGGTCAGTGACGTCTTCTTGGTCAGATACCTCACCTTCTTCAAAGTGCTCCGGAGCTGACTTGAACAAGCTGGATTGCGGAGGAGGTTGAGGCAAAGCAGAGGCCACCGGGCCGGAAGAACTCTGTTGAGAGAATACCGGTTCCGGGTCCTGTTCAGAGTAAAGGCCTTCTAGAGGAGACGTCCTAGATATTGAGCTGGTAGTGACAGTGGCACTAGGTTTTATCCTATCCGGGCCAAAAGCCGGGGCGGCTTGGCCGGAAGGGACAGATGATAAGAGAAAAGGTGCCTGAGAAAGAGCTCCCGCGGGAGCTTGGTGCGGTACCGGTGCCTTGACCGGTGAGAAGGAAGGTTGAGGTGAAGGACGCTGCCCCAAAGTAATGAGTGCTTCCAGACGGGCCATACGTACTGACCACTTTTCGTCCAAGTCTTTTAACTCTTGGCGGAACATAGGTGGAGGTAAAGAGAGATCTTGTTCAGCAACATGGGGTGGAGAAGTTGAAGCAACTTCCTGAGCTTCCACCTGAGACACGATAGTGACAGTGGACGGATCCACAAGGGCTTCTTTGGATTTAGATTTCTCCTTCCGCAGTTTGTACGTAGGGGTTGAAAGCTGGAGCAATTGTTCAGGGGTTAAAGTGTCACAAAACTCACACTGCAACTTTAAAACACACGGGTCTTGGCCCAACCCTTTATCCCTGCATCTGGCACAACGAGAATGAGGGTCAAAATTAACCATGATATGCCCGCAGGCTCCTTTCCTTTGTCCTGGAGATGCCATGGTAGTTTATCCAACTAACTGACAAATCGTAACACAAAACACACTGTATAAATTAAGAACTACTCAAAATAAAAAGAGTTTCCAAAAATTCAAACTTTGAATATCGCGCCAAACGAAAAAAGATGCTATGACGTCACGTCCCTCTGGCGAGTGAGGCAGGAACTAGGCCACCTGGCGAGTGGGGTGTAATGTACCGGTCCTGCCGGGGGTGAAACCCAGGACGTCTTTTCTTTCGTTTGGCGGGACCGGCTGGCGCCGGGCTATAGCTATCGTCTGGTAGGTAAGATGTATTAACGCAATGAAAATGTAGCTCCAGAAAAGAGTTCAGATAAGGGTCAAACTTCAAATCAGACTATGAGTAAGGATAGGAAACCCAGATCCTTTGCTCCTGTGTGCCATTATTGTAAGAAACCTGGGCATGTTATGTCTGACTGTTGGCTCTTAAAGAAGAGAAGAGAAAAGGAGGCAACGCCCAACGCCTTTGTGTCTAGCAAGTCTAACTGGCGTTCAAATCCCAATAGAGCAGAGTCTAGTATTGGTTTAGACAAGTCTGAGATTATTAGGGAAGAGTTCAAACCTTTTGTGTCTGAGGGTTTTGTATCTTTGGAAAGTAGTTCCAGTCAGGTCCCCATTAAGATATTAAGAGACACTGGAGCTACTCAGTCCTTACTTTTAGAAGGTGTATTGCCATTGAGTGTAAGCACATCTACTGGTGAGAGTGTCATTGCTCAAGGTATTGAAGGAGGCTGTGTGAACGTTCCCTTGCATAAGGTCAACTTAGTATCAGACTTAGTTACTGGTTCTGTTGTTGTGGGTACCAGGCCCACTTTACCCATTAAAGGGGTATCTTTGTTATTGGGAAATGATCTGGCAGGTGGAAAGGTAGTTGCTGATCCTAAGGTTACTTCTAAGCCGATCACTTTGGTTAGCACTGAGAAATTAGAAGAGGTTATTCCTGGTATTTTTCCCTCCTGTGCTGTGACTCGAGCTATGGCCAAAAAGGCCCAAGAAGAACCAAAAGATTGTAAACAATCTACAGATGTCTTAGTTGATTTGTCAGATACATTCTTGAACAACTATGACCATGATGTGCAGAATTTTAGTGATACTAATCCCAAGGATAGGGTAGATTCTGAAAAACAAGACCCAATTGACTGTCAAGATGTATCACTTTCAAAATCAAAATTGATTTCAGAGCAGGAAGATGATCCTGAATTAGGTCCTTTATTCAAGTTGGTTTTGCCACCAGTAGAGCTAGATAAGGTCCCTGTAGGCTATTATGTCAGAAATGGTGTGCTTATGCGAAAGTGGAGGCCACCAAATATCCCTGCATCTGAAGAATGGTCAGTAGTACACCAGATTGTTGTGCCAAAAGTGTACCAAAGTGAGATATTAAAATTGGCTCATGAATCTCCAATGGGTGGCCATTTAGGCATCAACAAAACTTACAACAAGATAACCAAACATTTCTATTGGCCTCAAATTCGACACTGTGTGGCAGAATTTTGCAAGACTTGTCACATTTGTCAAATGGTAGGAAAGCCAAACCAAAAAATTCCTGTAGCTCCTCTCAAACCCATTCCAGCATTTGAGGAACCATTTAGCAAAGTGATAATTGACTGTGTAGGTCCCTTACCAAAAACTAAATCCAGAAACCAATATCTTTTGACCATTATGTGCGCCTCAACCAGATTTCCCGAAGCCAATCTCAAAAGCTCTGGTTAATTTCTTTACTCTAGTTGGCTTACCAAAAGAGATCCAGTCAGATCAAGGGTCAAATTTTATGTCAGGACTATTTCAACAGGTTGTATTTCAGTTAGGTGCCAAACAGATCAAATCTAGTGCTTATCACCCAGAATCCCAAGGTGCACTTGAAAGGTTCCATTCCACTTTGAAGAATATGATTAGGACATATTGTTTAGACAATGAAAAAGACTGGGATGAAGGCATCAGCTTATTATTGTTTGCAGTTAGAGAATCTGTTCAAGAGTCTTTAGGCTTTAGTCCCTTTGAGTTGGTCTTTGGCCATTCAGTCCGTGGTCCTCTCAAGCTGTTGAAGGAAAATTGGTTATCTGAGAACACCGAGAGCCTAAATCTGCTAGATTATGTTTCAAAGTTCAGAGATAAGTTGAAGAAGGCTTGTGAGCTGGCGCAACAAAATTTGAAAAATTCTCAGTCAAAAATGAAGATGCTTTATGATAAGAAATTACAAAATCGTATCTTCAATCCTGGAGGCAAGGCTTCAGTGTCATCACCTGGCCAAATGAATAAACTACAGGCCAGAGATCTAGGGTCATACCCAGTAGCAAAGAGAGTAGAAACTCTCCAAAGGACAATTAAAAACTGTGATAACAGACATTTCAACCAAATGTATGAAATTACTATGGTAAAGCCATACTTCGAAAGAGGTATAACATAGCTTATGATGGCTATTAATAAAAACACTGTTAAAGATAGGAATTCAGTGTATAAACAGGACTTTGAAAAAGTAAAATATGGCGTCCGCATGGATACGCCCTATCCAGAAGCTGTATTTAAAGTGTAATTTATATACCTGTAATTAGTAAGTTTATAAAAGTTATACATGGTATCAATTTTACTTTTGTATTTAGATAAATATGTTTTGTAAAAAGTTATTACCTGTGTATGTATACATGGTAAAAATCTCTTGTAAAATTTTGTAACCCCTTGGCTTCCAAAATTTTTCTTTAAGGGGGGAGGTGTTACATATATTGGACACTATATTAGTACATTGTATATTACATATATTAGGCACTATATTAGTGTATTGTTTAATTTAAGCTTTATGTTTATACATTGTCATAAAAGATAATTGTGTTGTTGGTTCTTTTTGTGTGTTGACATTTAAAGTAAGGGAGTTATTGATTTTTGTGTTTTAGTGTTTATTGATCTGTTCACAGACTGGGGGAAATCCCCCCCTCAGTGGTTATGTTAGATTTGGGGAAACCCAATTGCCAGTAGTTTCTAGAACTTCCTCATTTGGCCTAGATGGCTCAATCTTCTTTTGAGTTGGTTCTGTACAATTCCAGAGGAATCTGTGAATGTATATAAGGAATGTACATCTGACCACAAGTAAACTTTGTATTCGCTTGCTATAAGGAGAGCTATTGTGTTTTGGAGTATAATATATGCTTATATCACTGTGAACTTTTACCGGAGTGAACTGGATACATCATCTGGACAGATTTATTGTACTTTGGATATTTTGGATATTGTACATTCATATAACAGAGAGTGAATTTACTGCATTTTGGACATTGTCCACATCTTGGAGCAGACAGTACAGTTGTGTTAACTCTCTAAATATCTCCAGACAGACATTCTGTGTGACTGGATATACAAAGAATAGCAGGACAGGAACCTTTTGTGTTGTTGAGTGTGAGACAGGTCACAAGATATAGATATCTGTGTGTGAGTGAACATTGGACAGATCACAGGACAGACCACAGGACATTGGACAGACCACAGAATATACTACAGGACGGATTACGGAACAGATTGCTGGATACGGCGATAAATTTAACTCATAATCTCTGTGGTCAGGTCAGCTAGATCTTATTATTGTATTAGTGTGTTTAGTTAAGAGCATACCAGTTGACTGTAATCATTATTGTTGACTATTAAATAAATTTGTTAAGTTCAACTTTTTGCTTTTTCTGTTACAACTTAAAGACAACCGGTAATTGCTACCGTGCTTGCCCGTGACCGTAACAAGTGTCTGTATTTTTTGTTGAAGGTTCGGCTATCACTCCAGTGTGGGTCAGATCCAACCAGACTTGAGGTTGAACTGGTAACCTACAAAGTCGAAGACTTGCTTGGGGACCAGCTCTGATTTCTCTATATTCACCAGCCAACCGAGTTTCTGGCACATTTTTACTAGATCTTGAGTATGCTGGAAACAAATTTGGTGGGATTTGTCCCTCACCAACCAGTTGTCTAGGTACTGGTGAATTCTTATACCCTTGTGTATGGCCATCAGTTTCACCTTTTTTGCTATTACAGTAAACTCCATACGTGCTGTGGACAGTCAAGAATGGCAGTGCCTTGAAGTGGTATGTCTTACCCTGGATGTGAAATCTCAGATATTTCCTGGACTGTTCCTGTATAGGGATATGGAAGTAGGCGTTCTTGAAATCTAATAAGGTGACCCACTCCCCTTGTTGGAGGGAGGTCCTGATGGTTCCCGGAGTCTCCATTTTGAATTTCTCCGCCTTGAAGAAAAGATTTAATTTGCTCAAATCTAGAATAGGTCTCCAATGGTTGTTTGGCTTTGGAACCAAGAAAAGTCGGTTGAAGAAGCTCAGTGATTTTTAGTTTTGAACCAACTCGACTGCATTTTTGTCCATAAGCTGATGTAACGCCTCCAACAGGTAGAGGTTCCTGTGAGGATTGACATAGCAGCTTATGATGGTGGGTGACCTTGTCAAGTTTGGCTGGATCCGAAAGGGGAGGGTGTAGCCCTTTCTGAGGATTTGAACTACTTTTGGACCGGTACCCAGATTCAGTTTGCCAAAAGTTTTGATGTCTGGCCCGTACAAGCAGATCTGAGGCAGCAAGTTGGACATTTGTTATAGGTTTTACAAAAGACAATTGATCGACACAGAAAACATCCTTCACATATTTTAATTTGCAACTCTGATAACTACCTGACACGCCGGCACTTATTTCTTTCTTTTGTTAAAGCCTGGGTGCAGTACATACATTATTTACAAAAACTGAGTTTACAAGTGTGTTTTGAAAAGAGTTTACTGTCCTTTCTGGCGTTGGTCACTTGCTCCCAGCCAGCAGTCCTGCCTGTAGAACTTCTACACAGTAATTGTCATTTCTAGGACTGCTCGCCCTTGGCTGGTCGGGATGAGTAGTTGGCAGATTGACCCTTGGCTCTCTTGAACTGTCTTATGCCGATATTCTTCGATGTTGGTTTATCCGACCTGGTCTCTGCCCTGCTATCTGACCTCTTGTCAGTATGATCATATGGGTGGTGCCAACCCTTACCACGTGCAGAACTAGAATGACCCTTGTTTTCAAATTGGGCAATGATGTAACGCCTCCAACTTTGGAGTCCTTGCAAAAGGACTTGGTATAATTGTACTTTTTGTAATTGTACGATTGTTGTCCGATTGTGAATAAAATATGTTTAAATAAAAAAATTGGGCAATGTCCTCTTCTGCATTCTTAATCACAGAGTCTGGAAAGAGTGTTGAAATCTGCAGTGGAGCTGTCCTTGTGGCAGTCAGAGTATCCGGTTTGATGCCAGTTCTAAGATGGCTCATATAAGCATCCCTACGTGCTAAGGTGAAGTTACCCATGGATATGAAGACAAAATCTGTCAAATGTTCTATAGCTTTAGCTGCAGCTTGGGTAATGTTTCCATTAAAATCCATAAGGTACTGTAACTCATCAGCTGCTGCGGACACTTTGGTTGAAACCTTGTCTTTACTTTCTGACCTCAATGTCTTTAACTGATCTTGCATGTTCTGCTGAACCTTTAAAAGGCACCTGTTGAAGCTGGCTGCCTGACTGCATATAACAGTAGCCTCTCTAGCCAACTTCTCCCATCTTCGCAGTGTTTCTTGAGAAATACATTGCGATGCTGGTGGGGTGCTGTAGAAGACAAACCAGAATGTTGGCAATCCTGCTATAGCTGCTATCCAGCTTCGATGTGTCTGTATTCCAAGATGAGACAGCTGGTGGATCAACTCTGTGGGCGGAAAACAGCCTGTGACTCTGCTGGTCTCAGGAATACATCTTTCAACAGGCAACTGGCCTCAGAACTACGGGAGGGATAACCCTCAACCAGAGTGATGTTCAATTTGGCTAACTTCCTACAAAGCCAGTGTTCTGTAGGCATTAGTACCAACACTTTTCCTGGAACTGCAGTCTTTGGACCAGCAAAGGGGTTGTCCTCAGATGTGTTGGTCACACTGTTTATGTTTGGGATACGAGACCAACCCATAAATGAGCGAATACCTCTCATTGTTTCTCTGTATGTCTGCTCTTCTGGTAAGGGTTGGTCTTGGTCGGTGACAGTAAAGTCCTGATCCTCTGACAACTCTCCCTCTTCAATATATAAGTCCAGTGGGGGTCAGTCAGAGGCTTCACTACCGGCCTCAGAATTCAGACTGGAGATCTGTGTAACAGAGGAGAGCCGGTGTTGGTGAGATCTGAAGACATGGGCCTGTCAGTATGAGGTTGACCGGACTGGGGCTTACTAGCAGACTGATGCTTGGACGCAGAGTAGTCGATACCAGTGCGCTGTGTAGAGGTCTGAAGATCTGAAGACTTGGGTTGGTCGGTGTGAGGGCAGCTAGACTTGAGCTTACTGGTAGACTGATGTTTGGAAGCAGAGGTCTTAATTTTACTGGTCAGCTGATGCTTTACAACAGAGAAGCCCGTTCCAGAAAACTCTGTAGATGAGGTTGGTTGGCTGGTCTGAGTTTTACTGGTCAGCTGATGCTTTACAGTAGAGGAGCCAGCTCCAGGAAACTCTGTAGGTGAGGCAGAAGCTGGCTGGGATGGTTTGATGAACGGTTCAGTAACTTGAACTACACTAGCCAGCTGTCTAGTCTGGCTGTTCTACACAAGGGTCCTTGCCCTTCCCCTTATCTCTGCATTGCGCACAGAAAGTACGACTGTCAAAACTCGCCATAACATGGCCACCAGCTCTCCTCTTCTGGCCAGAAGACATAATGTGCTATGATCTGTATAACATCCATTAAGATACTAGAAATATCTGAACTCACAATATTTTACAAGTAATCCAACAATTTTCCCTTTCACAGAAAATCTGTGTGCACTGTACATGCACCAAACGAAAAAGATCCTATGACGTCACTCAGTCTAGACAGGAAGGAAGTACGATGCGCCACCTGGCGAGTGCACAGTACTAGGCCGGCCCGCCCGGTGGAAACACAGGACAAATTTTTCTGATGTTTGGCAGGCCAGTTTACGACGACAGGATTAGCAATTGTCCATTGGTTAGGATGTATTAACGCAATAAAAAGTTCAATTTCAGCATGTGATTGTACTTTGCAATAATCAAACAGCTCACAATCAGTCAATTATGGCCTGACTGATCTGAAATTCGCCTGGCATCTAGATTTTGATGTGCGAAAAGCGCTTGTCAAATTTTGTGGATAAATATATTGTACTTTTGGGGAAAATTTATTGAAAAGTACCAAAAAAAGTTTATCATGTGACCTTGAACAAAGCAATCGGCACCCGTGAATGGGCTCTGTGTCAGCTGACTGTGTGTTTTGAGGTTCAGAGTAGAAGCAAAAGAAGAAAAGAACACAAACGTTGTGCCCTGCAAATGCTATTCAGAAGCAAAGTATCTGTTAAGACGTAAAAAGTAGATGGAAAACATATTTACACAATTGAATGCGCTATAACTGATTTACTCAACAGTGAGAATCTCAAAGTACTTTTTATTCAGCTATGCATTGAGTTACAGGTCTGCAATTTTACTATGTTATAGCTGACCCAAAAGTAGGTGATTAATATTTCAACAAAATTCTCTAAATGCAATAGTTTTCAAGTTACAAGTGATTTTAGTCATTATGGAACATACTGAAAAGTCAGAAAGTAGCTATTACTCACTTAGCTATTGGGATATGCTCCCAAGTTACTCACCACGTTGTAGCTATGGAAAAAGTAGCTGAACAACATATTTTAACAAAATGCTCTAAATGCAATAGTTTTTTAAGTTTTAAGTGATTTAGTGATGCTTTGATGTATCTTAATGCATTAAAAATTATTTCAAAAATTTATAAAAAAATAATTTAGAAAGATCCAGCCCTGATACTGGCTCAAGGAAATCTACTTGTGGCCTAGTACATATATTCAAGGTAAGAGAGAAATCCCTGGAATAGTCAATGATGAAATTGTGATAAAGTGTTGAAATCATCCCTCACTTGTAATAGCTCTGGGAAACTGGTGAATGAACACACCTGCATGCCTTGAACAAATTTTCATCCTTCATAGATAAGATATCTTTTCGAAGACAAAGCATGCCTGACAAGTCAGCTGAGTAAGACATAAAAACAATTCTCAAGTCCGGGTGGTAGTGGGCGATAATGGACAGTTTACTGCCTTACATCTCGATTGCCAGCATGTACAATTGTGGAACATAAAAGATTAGAAAAAACCTTAACTCTGAAGAAATTATAAACTTTTACCTCATCTTTTGTAGATTTAATATACAGTATTTTGGGAAAAAGAAAATCTTCAACCATGATCCAGTGGTGGCGAACAGTAAACCTGACATGAAAACAAATAAGTGCATCAATTATTGGGATTTTCTAACAATATTTGTGGTGCTGTAGATAGCAATATTTTTAAGTGAAGGTAAAATAAATTATTTTAAGTTGCCTAGAAATATACAAACATAAATACCTCTCATCCAACTCCAGGGATAATTTTTTAAAATATTTCTTGGAATACATATGCAAATTAGAGAACGTGAGGTCACCGAACTCTTTGGAAGCACATATAATAATCAGTTGCGGCAATCCATACATCTTTGTCATAAGGGAAACATGTCTCAAATATCACAACCCCTTAGCAATGTCCCTATCAAGTATCAACTTGCTACACTTTATGGTTTCAGAGATATTGCACAGACAAAATTTTAAAGGTCAAGGTCACTATGGCAAGATCGAAGGTCAAATCAAGGTCACACCATGATGTTTCACACCTACAACTCCCAACTAATCCCTATGAAGTATCAACTTCCTACACCTGTGGTTTCCGACATATAGCCCACACAACATTTTATGGGACAAGGTCACTATGGAAAGATCAAAGGTCAAGTCAAGGTCCCTACCAAGTATCAAATTCCTGCACCTTACGGTTTCTGAGATATAGCCCAGACAAGATTTTATAAGTCAAGGTCACTATAGCAAGGTCAAAGGTCAGATCAAGGTCACACGATGTTGCACACCTACAACTCCGAACCAATGTCCCTATCAAGTATCAACTTCCTACACCTTACTGTTTCAAAGATATAGTCCAGACAAGATTTTATTGGTCAAGGTCACAACCGCAAGTTCAAAGGTCTACTCAATGTCACACCATGATGTTGCACACCTACATCCCCTCAACCAATGTCTCAACCAATGTTTCAACTTCCTACACCTCATGGTTTCTGAGATACAGCCTGGACAAACATTTCCTGCCACCTACCCACCTGCCCTCCAATCCGGATGATAGGTGAAAACAATACCCATACAGCCCTTACAGGCTGTGGGGTGGCAAACCATATAAGCAAGGTCCAATGAGTGTCAATGCAGAAGATAGCTCAGTCTTTGCATTATGCAATATGGGGATCTGGTAGCCCATAAATGTGAAAAATGGGGTACCACTTGACAAAAACAAGAATAGAGTGCCTTCTGCAAACCATATACATCCAGAAAATGGCTTTAACAAAATATTTGCATGGAAAGAGTTTTAAATTTTCCTAAACTCCTTACATTTAACGCTTTTGTAAAAATATTCATGAAAAAAACTCTTGTGTTCAAAACAAACAGATTAGTGTTAAAAGTTGAATACCCCAAGCTAAATATTTAATTTCCATTTTGTGAAAAAAAATTAAAATGGTCAGCTTCATAGACATCTCCAACAAGATGTTAATGTTTTTATTAAAAAAAACCCCTACTTTTATACCACAAATCCTACATTCTGAAGTTCAACAAAAACTCCTCATGGAATTATTGCTTTATAAATGATGCTAACACTAAAATTGGCCAAATACACTGTCATACTTTTCCTGGGTTATTTCCTCCTTATATCTACTAACAGCTCCCAGGCTACTGGGCTAGTATTTTTGGATGTGCATCAGATTAACACGTAGTTTTCTGTTTTGGCTCAGCCTACACTTGTCACACATCCTACTGAAATCATGACAGATAGCTTTCTATTATTAGAAAGATCATGATTTCTTGTAGTTATTTTCAGATTTCGAATCCTGAGGAATAATAGGGAGTGAAATATGAGGCCTTTTTATGTGTGAAAAAAGTTAAATCTGACCCCACAAAAAGATTCAGAGTGCATGATTTCCTATGAATAGTTTTAATATTCTAAACTCCTTGAACCCATAATAAGGAATATAACAGGCCTAATGGCCTATACAGTAAGTTTAAGCTGTGATCAACGGTCAAATAAGATTTGCAACCCACCAATTTCCCAGTGGTTTTAGAGCTTTCTGCAATGACAATTCTGCTTGACCTTTAAATAGGGGTCAAAGGTCAGATGAACGAAGGCATTGAATGTAAAGGTATTGAATATCAGTAACTCATGATTTCCTTATAGCCCAAAGGAAATATACATACATCACTTTCATGACATATTTCCAATTCTAATGGATAAAAAATACACCAAAACATGTCGCAAAAATGTTACCTTTTTGTAGTAATATGGCACATACATATCACCGAGTGCATAATAACCATAAAATGACCAGACCTAGTGTATGGGAGAATCAGGAAAAATTTGACAAATTACTAGGCTTTGTGTCCCTGTGCTTGATTAATCATATACAAAAGTTCTACCAGAAACAGTTTCTTAAGAAATCTCTGTAGAAGGATGGCGAGACAAGCTCACAACAAATATCAACTTTTTTTCCAGAGATATAAATACGCACAATATTTACATGTAGTTAACAACCATTGTCCAAATAAAACGTTTCAAGGGAAATTTGCAGAATGATTTTTTATTAGATTAAATTGTGTGGTCTTTTTTTCTCCAAACAACTGGTTCCATATATAGTTTGGTAGAAAACAAGTCCTTTGTTTTGCCTCATTAAATTATGAAGGTTTTGTCAAAGTCTGAAATTTCCAATAGGTTATTTTTTGCTGCTTACTTTCTAGTATGTCTCCACCTACATGATTAGCCTATGTCTGGTCAATAGGGATGGATTTTCACTTTGGTTTTACTGACTCTTTCAACAAAACCCATGACAGGACATCACAACAACTGCAAAACAATTTTTTACAGTTTTCTAATGAAATATTTTGCACTGGCTGCAAAGGTACAATAATGATAATGGCCTAGTTTTTCACCTTTATTTTATGACGAAAGTTAAAAACTCAACTCATCAAACATGGTTTCACTAAATATTACTCCAGTTGCATGCAAACTTTTAATTATTGTCAAAATATAATATTCACAATGAAAATTATTGAATAACTCCATAGCTATTAAAACTTCTCAAACCACAAAGTTACATACTGTTAATAAGCTTTAAAATGAAGACTACCACAGATGTATACCATGGAAGTTTGTAAGATTTCATAACATTTGAGGTTCTTCACTGCTAGATCATTAAAAATATTGAAGTGAATTAAAGAATAACACAATTTTAAAGTACATTTTCTAGCTAAATTTAGAAAACATCACTTTATTTATCCATGTATTTGTTACGGTACTTTGTAAAAATCGTTGCTGAATTATAGGAAATTGTTAATTTTGTTTGATTCCTTTTGTGGATTGAAACCTTAATCAGGGAAAAAATATATAAATTATTTCTTATAATTAGCTTTTGTAGGAAGTAGACACCAGAGGCTTTTAAGTCAGAAAATTACTGTCTAGACACTGCATGTCTCCAAGTCACGTTTCTACTGCTACTTTCAGGAAACAGCTCTGAATTCAATGGCTTGTCCAGACAGAATTCAAGAATATGCACACTAAATGAGACACCCTGGGCCCTTTTATTGAGTTCCCCATAACTCTTCAAAAATAAAGATATTACAAAAATGTGACAAATATAAAAGAATTGCAGGATTATGGGTACCAACACCCTAAATACTATGTTGGTTCAAATGGGCATTAAGGTGACATGGTGGAGTAATAGTACCCCCCCCCCCCCCCCCAAAAAGTCCAATCAATCAATCAATCAATCCAGTTATGGCATGCTGGTTACATATCTTGGGTTTAATCTTGTCGATTAAAATGATGAAACAAAACAAAATGGCATCTCTCATGCCACAGGTATTCATTGAATGATTGGGTATTTCTTTAGCACCCATTTTGTGAGATCAACAATTATTATACACCATTTTTCTTTTTTTGGTCAATCTTCCTGCAATAATAAAGTTTATGCTTTTTCAAAATATTTACAAGGTTTTCAGTACCTTCTGAAATAGTAGCACAAAACTTTTGTTGGCAAAATACAGGTAAAATGTCTACTTAAGGCCTTTATTTTTGGCACATGTAAAAAGAACATAATCACATATTTCCAGGTGACACGTCATCTCTATCAGTCATATAGTTTGACAGCTATAGGGCTAAAAAGTCCATAAATTAGGTCTCAGTGGGCATTTTCGATATTTCGATGTGACCTTAAAATTAAAGCTACAGACTTTAAACTTTCGACAAACAAATATTACACAGAGAAATTATATTTAATACAGTTTTATATTTCTAAGACTTACCATTTCCAAGTTTCAGGGAAAAATAAATGAAAAATGTCAAAAAAGGGTAACTCAGGTGTGTGTTTATGGGCCTCATACACTGGTTAAATGTCTACATAAAGTTTTGATTTTTGGAACATCTAAAAAGAACATATAAATATAGTCCCAGATGAGATTTCAGCTCTATCAGTCAAGTAGTTGGACAGTTATAGGGCTTAATAGTGTAGTGGCAAAAAGTCCATAAATTGGGTCTCTGTTGAGCATTTTAGAAACCATGAGGTGACCTTAAAATTAAAGCTACAGACTTCAAAATTTTTAACAGACAAATATGACATATAGAAGTTTGACATTTGTCAGACTTACCATTTCCAAGCTACAGGGCAAAATATGTGAAAAATGTTGAAAAAAATGTTTAAGTAGTGTTTTGATTGACCTCAAAAAACAATTTTAACCTCAACATAAAGTCTCGGTTTTTGGCATATTGAAGAAGAATATACTAATGTGTTCCCAGGAAAAATTTGAGCCAGAAGAGCCATACAGTTTTTGACCTCGCGGGCATTAAGTGGCCAAAGGTCAAATTTGTGACCTTAAGGTGGCCATAACGTCTTTATTATTGGGAGTTTACGGTCATCTATAATAGGGTTTCTCCCCTGGCCCAAATGCATATGTGTGCAATGTTTGAGTTATTGCACACACAAGTCAAAATGTAATGCGGTGACAGGTGGCGGCGGTGCAATGGAGGTGAAACCAGTATATCCCAACTTTCGTCTGGCGATATAAATATTCATGACTAAGTAAGTACTAAAGTTATTGCTATTTACACAATTTTGAAATCATATTCCCAAAATATAATTTGATGATACAGTAAAAATCTTGTATGTGCAAAAGGGTATATTTTTAGACATTAAAATATAAGTTGTAAATTTCTGTTATAGATAGATAGATCTTTATTCAGCATTACATTACAATGAAATAATACAACAATTTAAAATAAATGCTGAAAGGAAATGCCAGAAGTTCAAATGAACTTATAAGTAGACATCCCTAAATTTGGAGAGAACTGACAACAGAAAGTTAAGAACATACATACAATAAATTCTGAACAGAAATGCCTGAAGTTCAAATGAACTTATTAGTAAATATTACTTAACTTGGACATAACTGACAACAGAAAGTTAAGAATAAAGTACAGCAGATAAAATATATTTCGATTTATGACACAAAGAAGCAATTTTTAAATGAACATGCTAATTTGAACTGTTCGTCTGTTAATTAAATTTTAACATACTTGACAAAATACTTAATGGGAAAAATATAGATTAAGACACACACACACACACGCATGAAAAAAAACATTGTCATTTTGTACACAGATCCATAACTTCCATTTGACATACAATAATTTGTCAGATAGGCAATGGTTTTTGATATTTAGTGAGGAATTCTTCTTTTAATCTTTTTTTGAAGCTTATTATAGATGGTAGCAATCTTATACGTGATGGAATTTGATTGTACAGTTTAACCCCTATAATACTAGGACATCTACTTTTCTGGAAAGTTTTGGGGATATTTTGATAAATTTTTCCACAGTTCCTTGTATTATAGTTATGGACATGCCTGACATATCTATATCATTCCATTAGTTTAGGTGGTAGCAAATTCCTATCAGCTTTGAAAATGTTTTGAATTTTATTATATCTCGTAACTTTAAACATTTGAATGCATTGTATGTGTTGCTTGTTGAATCTCTGTATTTTAAGGAGCTAATCAGTCTCATCGCCCGATTCTGTAAATTTATCAATTTATCTATTCTTCAGTCATAAGTGTTTCCCCATATTTCAGCACAGTAGTGAAAGTATGGTAGAATAACTGCCGAGTATAACATTAGTAATGATTTGCTATCTAATCGACCTTTGCTCCTATACATGAGTCCAATCCCTCTACTTACTTTATTTTCAATTTGCAAGATCTGGTCTTTCCAATTTAATTTTTCATCAATAATAATACCCAGGAACTTAGTGTTTTCAACTCTCTCTACTTCTGTTGAATCTATTTTTATTTGTCCTTTGAATTTCTTGACATCTTTATTAGAAAATAGAATATAATTTGTCTTTTTGACATTGAGTGAAAGTCTATTCACACTGAACCATGTAGTAAGTTTTTGTAATTCCTTATTCATAACTTCAAATAGGACATTTAAATTTTCATTGGAATAGAAAAGGTAGTTATGATACTAATATTATCAATTGATATTTGCATCAAAATTGTACTCATCTAAGAGTTGCAGTTCCAAGCAAATGACGTTGAAATTGGACTCATCCACGAATAGTAACTTGCAAGACCATAAAAATATGTCTAACACTTTACCCATTGACATACAAAACCTGTGTTATTAAGTATCTTACAAAAACTACAAACCCATGTGTTTCAATATAGTTGAAGTCAAAGGTAACTTACTCTCCACAATAGCTAGTCACACACAAAACTTTGAGTAATTTTGTGATTTAAAAGCCTCTTAAACCAATGAAATAAAATAATCATAAATTGGAGTGGACAATTACATTATTTTAATATAACTCACGAAGACCAGCTGTTTTTTCAATGAACAGCAAGGGTTTACATATGACCAGTATGAGGTAAGAAAATTCTCTGACACTAATTTCTTTACCACTTAAAATAAATATAACAAAGTTATAAGAATATGGCTTAATGAGGGATGTTACATCAAAATTTATGTCAACCTAAATTATTATAACTTAAAAAGTTAAAATGTGGTTCAAATTTATATTTTTTATGACAGCAGCTTCTCATGTGAACACATTTACATCAATGATAATTGCATTACATCTGGTGTAAATGTCCAACATAACACTTAGGCTGAAATTAACACCTGTTGAACTGCTGAAGCTGATTAAAATTTTTGATGCTTCATTCAAATTAGTGGTCTGCTTTTAGGGGATATTTAAACAATTTTTTTGAGATGGTGGTGGGGGATGCTGTGGTAAACATCAAATGAACAAAGAGCCCACCCCACACAAAAACTTATTTGATATCAAACCTATAACAGTCTGTGACAATCATTTTGAATTTTTAACTGAAGACATGACTTCACTTCAATAGACAAAGGCAAATTTTGTCCTTGGATGGTGCAGTGTTTGTAACTTTTTTCACATGTACTGTATATATAAAAGAACATCTGAGTGAATCTAGTGAAAGAAAGTAAAAAGATGAATGCAAAAGATGAAATCAGCACCAAAACTGTAATATTTGTCACTTTTTAAAATACATTTTTAAAACCTTTATGACTTTCCATATAATCTACTTATTTACTACACAAACAGTTTTGTAACAGACCAAACACACTTTAAACTCTCTTCTAGAAATGTTGTTTAATCTTTCCAAAATTCACACATTTTACCTACAACTCTAATAAAGTGAATGGTTAATTTTTTTTCAAACTTTCAAATGGATACTAAACATGTGATGGCCTAACTGGTTGTGATCCCAAAATCAGCAGAAGCTGTAGTTTAGCAAGCATTTAGATTCAGCCATTTTAATTGTTCCACTTTTTTAGTTATTATGATTGTTAACGCTCGACGATAGGAGAGGGTTATTGTGATCAGTTTGTTTCTGTCTGTCTGTCCGTCTGTCTGTCTGTGCACCGTTTCGCCCTTATAACTCAAAAACTATAACATCAATCGAGCTCAAATTTGGTGGGAAGATACTTCATGGGTACAGATGGATTCTTGAAAATTTGGTGTAATTTGTGTGAAAATTAAAGCCAGGAGATAGTTTTTCTTATTTGTAATTGGACTTTTACAGTGAAATCTGCTTCCCAGTCTGTGCACCGTTTTTCCCGTATAACTCAAAAACTATAACATCAATCACTCTCAAATTTGGTGGGAAGGTATTTCATGGGGTACAGATTTTGGTGTAATTTGTTTGAAAATTAAAGCCAGGAGAGAGTTTTTCTTATTTCTAATTGGGGATACACATTGAAACTGCTTCTCTTCATCACATACGTAAAAAATCAATATTTTACTTTCTGATGATGTCATTACTTAGTGATGTCACAATGCAACTGTCATTGTGAGGTCACAAACCTAGCTTGTGATACTTTCTGTCGTTAAGTAAAAATATTTCTTCTCATTTTATGTCTTGAAATTGACATAAACATAATAAAGAAGGAGGTGGTGTATTCATCATTTTTATTAATTATTATTTCTGTTTTATTTTCTCTTTTTTCTTTTAATTCCTTGACAGTCCATCACAAAAACATTACCATGCATGATTTTCACCAAGAAGTGACCTTTAAGCAATATTATTACTTCCAGCAGCAGTTTATATTTTTGTGTGCTAATTGTTTGTCTTTTTTTGTGTGTGTGTGTGTGTGTGGGGGGGGGGGGTGCGTGTGTGTGTTAGTTTAGATTTTTCAAGAACTAATGAACAGATCTTTATTTAAAAATTTTTGGGTAGGACCTGACTGAAGGAAGAAGTTACTAAAAGAAAGATCTGGATCTTATTTTGGATACAAAAAACTCCTGATTTTTCAGAGGTCCCATTTCAATGTATTTTTAATGACTTTAGCTTTCTACTTGATATTTCTATGAAGATTAATTTACATAATTATTTGGTTTTATTTTATTGTCTTCCTTACAATACTTTATATCACTTGAGAGACTGGTCACATAGAGTCGAGCGTTTTGCTCTCTCTGAGTGCATCTTGTTTTTTAAATGTTTCCTTTCATCAAATTTTTGTCAGATCTGATCAGAAATCTGCTGGGATTTGTTTGAACATCAGTTCCAATTTCTTCAGGAGTTAGAAAATCAGATGCAATGGGCTGGTATTTCCAGCAGAAGAGATGGAGAAAGCATTACTCCTGCCTTTAATCCGTGATACTTTTGAGGACTATTTGCTGCTTTGAACAGAATGAATTACCGGTGCTGCGCTCTGTAACGCCCATGGGCAATGTGACCAAATATTTGCAAAAGTTGGGGATGGGCGTTTACAACAATGAAAACCAGCCGGGCGTTTCGAAAAAAATAACCCGAATTTGGGGAGACCGCATTTTAGCACACACCGACTGGAAGTAAAATATGCGGTTGGTAAACAAATCTCGTTGCAATAAAAGGTGACATAACTGCTAAAATAAGGAAAATTCGTTGAAAATGGATATAAATTAATCATATTTCACCAATTATTGGGTTTATATGGAGAAAGTTTACCTCGAAACGACATTATAGTAATTTATGAGCGATAACGTAAGATTGGGGATGGGCGCTTTCAAAAACATGAGCGTTACAGAGCGCGGCAACGGTACTTTGGTTGAGATCTGTTCATCATGAATCAGTCAATTATTCTGAATTGTTGAAAAGGAGTGTGCCTTAAGCAGATATAGATGTGACCCAAAGCTACTCCCAGATCCAACTGATAATGGATGTTCTGATTATACAAAGCTACTCCCAGATCCAACAGATAATGGATGTTCTAGTTATACAAAGCTACTCCCAGATCCAACAGATAATGGATGTTCTAGTTATACAAAGCTACTCCCAGATCCAACAGATAATGGATGTTCTAGTTATACAAAGTCTGCTGTATTTACAGGATTGAGAGTAAATGATGCTGGACAAAGTTTTGTCAGTTCATATTCACTAACATTATTATTCTTAGGATTTCTCTTGTTCAAAAATTTTCTTATATATACCATTCTGACAAAAAAAATTTTAGAGTAAGAAAAAAAATTTCGAAAATTTTGAAATCACCAAAGAATAATAACAACTAGACCTATCGCATCGGAGAACCGATGCAACTTGTATCCACCAGAAGAAAACTCACCAAAGCCATTCTAACATCGCTTAACCTTGAAGGAGAAGCCCAAGGTGAAATCTGACCATATCAAAAGATTCTTAGCCCATGATTTCCACAGGTTGGTGTGACACTGCAAACTTCTAGGAATACGAATAAGCAAGATATAAACACTAATTTTGGCAATCCTCATTTAATCTTGAAAGAGGGGCCAAAGGTCAAATCCGATCACACCAAAAGATTCCCAGCCCATGATTTGCTAGATTTTGGTTTACCATTCCAAAGCTCTAGGACCAATAATAAGCGAGTTATAAGCACTTTTAAGTTTGGCTATCCTCGTTTGACCTTGATGGAGGGTCCAAGGTCAAATCCGACCACAGCAATAGATTCCCAGGACATGATTTTGTGTACTATCCTCGTTTGACCTTGAAGGAGGGGTCCAAGGTCAAATCTGACCACAGCAATAGATTACCAGCCCATGATTTCCTATATGTTAGTTTACCATCCCAAACCTCTAGGACCAATAATAAGCAAGTTATAAGCACTTTTAAGCTAGGCTATCCTCATTTGACCTTGAAGGAGGGGTTCAAGGTCAAATCCGACCGCAGCAATAGATTCCCAGCCCATGATTTCCTATAGTTTGGTTTACCATCCCAAACCTCTAGGACCGATAATAAGCGAGTTATAAGCACTTTTAAGTTTGGCTATGCTCGTTTGACCTTGAAGGAGGGGTCCAAGGTCAAATCTGACCACACCAAATGATTCCGAGCCCATGATTTCCTATAGGTTGGTTTACCATCCCAAACCTCTAGGACCAATAATAAGCGAGTTATAAGCACTTTTAAGTTTGGCTATCCTCGTTTGACCTTGAAGGAGGGGTCCAAGGTCAAATCCGATCACACCAAAAGATTCCCAGCCCATGATTTCCTATAGGTTGGTTTACCATCCCAAACCTCTAGGACCAATAATAAGCGAGTTATAAGCACTTTTAAGTTTGGCTATCCTCGTTTGACCTTGATGGAGGGTCCAAGGTCAAATCCGACCACAGCAATAGATTCCCAGGACATGATTTTGTGTACTATCCTCGTTTGACCTTGAAGGAGGGGTCCAAGGTCAAATCTGACCACAGCAATAGATTACCAGCCCATGATTTCCTATATGTTAGTTTACCATCCCAAACCTCTAGGACCAATAATAAGCAAGTTATAAGCACTTTTAAGCTAGGCTATCCTCATTTGACCTTGAAGGAGGGGTTCAAGGTCAAATCCGACCGCAGCAATAGATTCCCAGCCCATGATTTCCTATAGTTTGGTTTACCATCCCAAACCTCTAGGACCGATAATAAGCGAGTTATAAGCACTTTTAAGTTTGGCTATGCTCGTTTGACCTTGAAGGAGGGGTCCAAGGTCAAATCTGACCACACCAAATGATTCCGAGCCCATGATTTCCTATAGGTTGGTTTACCATCCCAAACCTCTAGGACCAATAATAAGCGAGTTATAAGCACTTTTAAGTTTGGCTATCCTCGTTTGACCTTGAAGGAGGGGTCCAAGGTCAAATCTGACCATACCAAAAGATTCCCAGCCCATGATTTCCTATAGGTTGGTTTACCATCCCAAACCTCTAGGACCAATAATAAGGGAGATATAAGCACTTTTCATGACTGCAAAGAAACGCCTGTGGCGGCATCTTGTTTTTCAAAATGAGGCGAAAAATATTCCCAGTCAAGATTTTATAATGAGGAACATATCCTGCGAATTTGAGATCTCTACCTATAATACCCTTTGCTCTAGAGGGCCACCAAAAGTCCTTGTTTAAAGTCAAAAAACGCCCGTGGCGGCCATCTTGTTTTTCAAAATGAGGCCAAAAATATTCCCAGGCAAGATTTTATGGCTATGAATATATCCTGCAAATTTGAGACGGCTAGCTATAATATTTTTTTCGTTAGAGCGGTAACGGTGAAATCTCTCTATACACTGCGGCGGCGGCGGCGTAACGAAGTCAAATCCATAGTATCCACCGGATGCTATCCGGTGGATACAATAACATGTTGGTTGTTGACAAAAATGAAGTAATCACTTTTACACACAAAATATTTCTGTGTGGCAAATTTTGAAAAATTCTCATTGTTTGAAATTTTTTCTTAATCATCGAAATTTTTTGAATTAATAGTATTCTAAGTGTAAGGTATAAATGATTATGGATCAAAATCCTATTGGCAATGGATGTTATACAAAGACTAATCTACTCAGAAATTTAGTAAGTAAGAAAGAAGTAAGAAACACTTATATCGCGCCGAATTTGATGTAAACATCCTCTAAGGCACTGATGTGCAAAAAGGGATAGTCCAGTTCCAGAAAGATGTCAGTTTCCATATTAGCGTCCGGTCGGGGAGATAGGCTATGGTGGAGGATAAGCCAATCTAAAAAGGTATGTTTTCAACTGTTTCCTGAAACCAGAAATGTTTTCTATGGTTCTGATGGCTTGAGGAAGCTTATTCCACTCTGTGGGAGCCCCTGCTATGAAACTGCGTAGCCCTGAGCGTTTATTTGGTTTAGATGAGGAAATTGATAGGCGATTGCCCCGTGTGAGATCACTCCGCCTAATTAGAGCGGAGAGATATGGAGGTTGGCTCAAACGTATTGCTTTATAAATGAGGAGATTATATTTGAACAGTATACGGTAGTGAATGGGGAGCCAGTGTAGTTTGTGCAGGAAGGGTGTAACATGACAGTATTTATTTAGCTTGCACACCGTCCGACATAAGGCATTTTGAACTCTCTGTAGTCTGCTAGTATATGCCTTTTTTGTGTTGTAAAGCAGTGAGTTACAGTAATCCAGACGACTGCTTACCAAGGCATTTGCCACCTTTACAGCTGTTTCATGATTTAAGTACCTGCGTACCCTTCGTAGTTCCCGGAGATGGTAGTAACTTATGCGACATAGATTAGCCACGTGTCTTTGCATTGAATTTTCAGCATCCAGGATGACACCAAGGTTTTTTACTGATTCAGCTGGTTCCATGGTGTTGCCAAGCAAACTCACTGGGAAAGATGACTTAAGGGAACTTCTAATTTGATCATCACCAATCACTATGAATTCTGTCTTGTCAGGATTTAATTTAAGCTTATTATTTCCCATCCAAGCCTGGACCGCCTCAAGGCAATTTGTTAATTCAGTGATACTGGAATCGAAGTTCCTAGAGTCGAGTTCCAAGTAAATTTGTGTGTCATCTGCATATAAGTGGTGGGTGACATTGAATTTGGATATGACTGAACTGAGAGGGGTTGTGTATAGGGTAAAAAGGAGTGGCCCTAGAACTGAGCCCTGGGGAACCCCGTAAGGGAGTTGAAAAGCATCTGAAAGATGTCCATCTATTTTGATGCGCTGCTTGCGTGAGTGGAGGTATGACTGGACCCACTTAAGCACTACCCCATCAATGCCATACCAGTGCTGAAGGCAGTTGAATAGGATTGAGTGGTCTATTGTATCGAAAGCTGCAGATAAGTCCAAAAGGACTAATCCAACAGCTGCACCTTTGTCCATTGATATGGCAATGTCATTTTGTATTTTGAGCAACGCCGTTTCAGTTGAGTGAAAAGCTCTATATGCGGACTGGTTTTCGTTAGATATACCCTCGTGAGCAATATGCTCATTTATCTGCTTAGCCACAGCTTTCTCTATGAGTTTGGAGGTGTAGCTGAGGTTGGACACTGGTCGATAATTCTTGAGAAAACAGGAAGGGAAACTGCCCTCCTGTAGAGAGTAGTTCACAATATTTGTGATAGGAGTCAGGAGCACACTGATACACTCAAGGACCAATGATGTTGGGATGGGATCCAAGTCACATGATTTATTTGGTGTGGACTTTATGATTTTAAGGACTTCTTCCTCTGACATGGTCCGGAAAGAGACAAACTTGTTTTTGTAGGAACCTGAGACAGGGGGATCGGCATCAGTAGACAGTAATCCAGATCTTAATTTAGTAATTTTGTCTGCAAAATACCTGCCAAAAGTGTTGACTAGACTGTTCATGGTGGTATAATCTGGAAGTACCATTTTTGGTGATCTATGGAGGACTTTCTTTATGGAATTCCACAAGGCCTTGGGGTTATCCTCATTTTCCCTAACCATATCACTGTAGTGTTTGGTTTTTGCACATTCCACGAGACGGTTGAAATGGTTCACAGCGGCTCTGTACCTACTGCGGTTTATGGCAGAGTTGTCCTTTCGCCACTCCCTTTCGAGTTTGCGCTTACGTCTCTTTGCTGCCAAAATCTCACTATTGATGAACCCTTTGTTGACATGTTGTGGGGTTTTACATTCATGTACAGGTGCATGCTTGTCAAGTATGTTCCTAAGGGTATGAAAGTACTGGTGTGAAAGTAAGCTAGCTGTTTTGTAAGGAGCCTGGATAAGCTCAGAATTTACAATGTCAGACATAAATTCAGTTTTATTTATCTTGCGAAGTTTCCTGATTTTCAACCGTTTTACTCTGCAGGAATTTTTGACAGGGAATGTTGTAGTGAAAAAGACAGCTAGGTGGTCTGATATGCCGTCCTTTACATGATGGTGAACTGAGGAAGTTAGGGATTTACTAGTGCAGAGTACATCAAGGATATGTCCTTGTATGTGTGTAGGTGTTGACACATGTTGAATAAAATCAAAATCCGATAGAACTGTGTTGAAATTTTCGGTCCAGCAATTTTGACTGTCAAGCTGGATATTGACATCTCCCAGGATAATATTTTCATGTGGTGACAAAGCAGCTGCTTCCATGAAACTGTTGAATTCCTCGATAAATCTGCTTTTGCTGGTACTTGGAGGTCGGTAAATTACATGTACCAGGAGCTGGCTTGACTGTCGATCTGACAGTTTGACGGTAATGTGTTCAAACGTTTCCCGCCGATCAATTTGACAACGCACGCTATCAATGTCATTCCTGACAAGGACAGCAACTCCACCTCCTTTCTTGTTCTCGCGTGGGACGTGGTGAAGCTGGAAACCTGCAGGGGTTATCTCATCCATTAGGCCTTGTGTGTCCAACGGTCTTAGCCATGTCTCAGTGACACCAACGATGTCGAGATCATTTGACAAAACAAAATCACTAAATGATGATGTTTTGTTACGCAATGAACGGACATTCAGATGACAGGCTTTGATATTTCTGGCTGATGGACCTGGGTTCAAACTAATGTCGCCAGAAAGAATCAGGATGATGGACCACCAAGGGTTGACATTTCTGAAACAGTGCGTCACTTGACGACAGTGGGCCTGCAGGGCGACAAAAGCAATGTTGCAACTGTCCAAAGAGGAGAGTAAACTTGGGTGAATAATTTTTGGTGATGGCAAACTATTTTCCTTGGTGGGGGTTGTTGACCGAACAGTCAAAAGGATGGAAAAACAAAACCAAAAAGTGCAATGCATGACCAATGAAAGCCAAAATTAAAATTTAGAAATAGGTGCACCTACCTTTCCTATGTACAAACCTTTCTAATTACAGCATCACAGTACCAAAATCAAAAGATGGTAGGTTAGGAGGGAGTAGATTAGTGCATATGTTAGATAGATGTGTAGGATTAAAATATAACAAACAGTGGACAGGGATAAATTAATTGGTAAACGATATTTTATGATATATATCTATTTTACATGTAATATACATTTATCTGCTTTGTGTGTGGAACAATGAAAGTGTTACCGCGGGAATTATCGAGTGGGCGATAATACCCGTTTAATGACAAACAGCACTTTTAACTGATATCTGGGTGTGGTGATAATCAATTATCTATTTGTTTACAATTATTTTATGAAATACATATAGTTACAGTAAAATATATCAAGTACCGACCAGTTCTATAGAGAAAGTAAAATATTTTAAACGAAAATATAAAAACCACGTCTCCCCTGGCGAACGCTAAAATCTGTCCTATGCTACTTGAAGTTACCTGATCAAACTTAACTGTTAAGAATCTCAAAAGGACAGTAAAATTCTCTTGCTTAATAAGATTTCTACATATCCAGATATGAACAGAATTGCAAATTTAACTAGAGGATCGCTTGCAAAAAAAAAAGATAATGTTTTTGCATAGGAAAAACAAAGCGTCCCGAAAAGGATATAAAGGTGAGTGCTAAAGTATTAAGAAAATGCTTTGTTTCTAGCCTTATACTGTTGTGGCAACCAAAGTCAGCGCAGTCTGCTTTATCTAGCACGGTTTTCAAGATATAAGCATTTTTGTGTTTTGCAAAAAATAAAAAAATTAAAAATGTCCGCTATATTTGGCGAGACAAAAATATTTTGAAAATTGGCATGGCTATTCTGCAGAGATACCCAGCAGGTCCAAAATTTTGTTGAGTTCACTCCATATAGCACGGTTTTCGAGATATAAGCATTTTTGTGTTTTGCAAAAACTTTGAAAATTCAAAATGGCCACCATTTTGGGGAGACAAAAATTTTTGTCAAGACCACTGCCGTGGTGTGTATCTCCCGCCGAGCATTAAAGCAGAAGAAATAGCTTTTCCGAGATATTCACAATTTTTCATTTTCGTGTGTGAAAGGTCTTCCAAAAGTAGGTGAATGAGTTATTTGAGAAAAATTGGCTATCTACAATACTATTAAGAGATAATTCACATTTACTCATTTTGAGTAGGTGAATAATTATCTATGGGTCTGAAACTTCACCAAGTGAAAGCTCTCCCAAAAGTAGGTGAATGAGTTATTTGAGAAAAATTGGCTATCTGCAATACTTTTAGAGATAATTCGCATTTACTCATTTTGAGTAGGTGAGTAATTAGCTATGGGTCTGAAACTTCACCCAGTGAAAGCTCTCCCAAAAGTAGGTGAATGAGTTATTTGAGAAAAACTGGCTATCTGCAATACTTTTAGAGATAATTCGCATTTACTCATTTTGAGTAGGTGAGTAATTAGCTATGGGTCTGAAACTTCACCAAGTGAAAGCTCTCCCAAAAGTAGGTGAATGAGTTATTTGAGAAAAATTGGCTATCTGCAATACTTTTAGAGATAATTCACATTTACTCATTTTGAGTAGGTGAGTAATTAGCTATGGGTCTGAAACTTCACCAAGTGAAAGCTCTGCCAAAAGTAGGTGAATGAGTTATTTGAGAAAAATTGGCTATCTGCAATACTTTTAGAGATAATTCGCATTTACTCATTTTGAGTAGGTGAGTAATTAGCTATGGGTCTGAAACTTCACCGAGTGAAAGCTCTCCCAAAAGTAGGTGAATGAGTTATTTGAGAAAAATTGACTATCTGCAATACTTTTAGAGATAATTCGCATTTACTCATTTTGAGTAGGTGAGTAATTAGCTATGGGTCTGAAACTTCACCGAGTGAAAGCTCTCCCAAAAGTAGGTGAATGAAGAATTTGACAAAAATTGACTATCTGCAATACTTTTAGAGATAATTCGCATTTACTCATTTTGAGTAGGTGAGTAATTAGCTATGGGTCTGAAACTTCACCAAGTGAAAGCTCTCCCAAAAGTAGGTGAATGAGTTATTTGAGAAAAATTGGCTATCTGCAATACTTTTAGAGATAATTCGCATTTACTCATTTTGAGTAGGTGAGTAATTAGCTATGGGTCTGAAACTTCACCGAGTGAAAGCTCTCCCAAAAGTAGGTGAATGAGTTATTTGAGAAAAATTGGCTATCTGCAATACTTTTAGAGATAATTCGCATTTTCTCATTTTGAGTAGGTGAGTAATTAGCTATGGGTCTGAAACTTCACCAAGTGAAAGCTCTGCCAAAAGTAGGTGAATGAGTTATTTGAGAAAAATTGGCTATCTGCAATACTTTTAGAGATAATTCGCATTTACTCATTTTGAGTAGGTGAGTAATTAGCTATGGGTCTGAAACTTCACCAAGTGAAAGCTCTGCCAAAAGTAGGTGAATGAGTGAGTTATTTGAGAAAAATTGGCTATCTGCAATACTTTTAGAGATAATTCGCATTTACTCATTTTCAGTAGGTGAGTAATTAGCTATGGGTCTGAAACTTCACCGAGTGAAAGCTCTCCCAAAAGTAGGTGAATGAGTTATTTGAGAAAAATTGGCTATCTGCAATACTTTTAGAGATAATTCGCATTTACTCATTTTCAGTAGGTGAGTAATTAGCTATGGGTCTGAAACTTCACCGAGTGAAAGCTCTCCCAAAAGTAGGTGAATGATTAATTTAACAAAAATTGGCTATCTGCAATACTTTTAGAGATAATTCGCATTTACTCATTTTGAGTAGGTGAGTAATTAGCTATGGGTCTGAAACTTCACCAAGTGAAAGCTCTGCCAAAAGTAGGTGAATGAGTGAGTTATTTGAGAAAAATTGGCTATCTGCAATACTTTTAGAGATAATTCGCATTTACTCATTTTCAGTAGGTGAGTAATTAGCTATGGGTCTGAAACTTCACCGAGTGAAAGCTCTCCCAAAAGTAGGTGAATGAGTTATTTGAGAAAAATTGGCTATCTGCAATACTTTTAGAGATAATTCGCATTTTCTCATTTTCAGTAGGTGAGTAATTAGCTATGGGTCTGAAACTTCACCGAGTGAAAGCTCTCCCAAAAGTAGGTGAATGATTAATTTAACAAAAATTGGCTATCTGCAATACTTTTAGAGATAATTCGCATTTACTCATTTTGAGTAGGTGAGTAATTAGCTATGGGTCTGAAACTTCACCAAGTGAAAGCTCTCCCAAAAGTAGGTGAATGAGTTATTTGAGAAAAATTGGCTATCTGCAATACTTTTAGAGATAATTCGCATTTACTCATTTTGAGTAGGTGAGTAATTAGCTATGGGTCTGAAACTTCACCAAGTGAAAGCTCTCCCAAAAGTAGGTGAATGAGTTATTTGAGAAAAATTGGCTATCTGCAATACTTTTAGAGATAATTCGCATTTACTCATTTTGAGTAGGTGAGTAATTAGCTATGGGTCTGAAACTTCACCATGTGAAAGCTCTCCCAAAAGTAGGTGAATGAGTTATTTGAGAAAAATTGGCTATCTGCAATACTTTTAGAGATAATTCGCATTTACTCATTTTCAGTAGGTGAGTAATTAGCTATGGGTCTGAAACTTCACCAAGTGAAAGCTCTGCCAAAAGTAGGTGAATGAGTTATTTGAGAAAAATTGGCTATCTGCAATACTTTTAGAGATAATTCGCATTTACTCATTTTGAGTAGGTGAGTAATTAGCTATGGGTCTGAAACTTCACCAAGTGAAAGCTCCGCCAAAAGTAGGTGAATGAGTTATTTGAGAAAAATTGGCTATCTGCAATACTTTTAGAGATAATTCGCATTTACTCATTTTGAGTAGGTGAGTAATTAGCTATGGGTCTGAAACTTCACCAAGTGAAAGCTCTCCCAAAAGTAGGTAAATGAGTTATTTGAGAAAAATTGGCTATCTGCAATACTTTTAGAGATAATTCACATTTACTCATTTTCAGTAGGTGAGTAATTAGCTATGGGTCTGAAACTTCACCAAGTGAAAGCTCTGCCAAAAGTAGGTGAATGAGTTATTTGAGAAAAATTGGCTATCTGCAATACTTTTAGAGATAATTCGCATTTACTCATTTTGAGTAGGTGAGTAATTAGCTATGGGTCTGAAACTTCACCGAGTGAAAGCTCTCCCAAAAGTAGGTGAATGAGTTATTTGAGAAAAATTGGCTATCTGCAATACTTTTAGAGATAATTCGCATTTACTCATTTTCAGTAGGTGAGTAATTAGCTATGGGTCTGAAACTTCACCAAGTGAAAGCTCTCCCAAAAGTAGGTGAATGATTAATTTGACAAAAATTGGCTATCTGCAATACTTTTAGAGATAATTCGCATTTACTCATTTTGAGTAGGTGAGTAATTAGCTATGGGTCTGAAACTTCACCAAGTGAAAGCTCTCCCAAAAGTAGGTGAATGAGTTATTTGAGAAAAATTGGCTATCTGCAATACTTTTAGAGATAATTCGCATTTACTCATTTTGAGTAGGTGAGTAATTAGCTATGGGTCTGAAACTTCACCAAGTGAAAGCTCTCCCAAAAGTAGGTGAATGAGTTATTTGAGAAAAATTGGCTATCTGCAATACTTTTAGAGATAATTCGCATTTACTCATTTTGAGTAGGTGAGTAATTAGCTATGGGTCTGAAACTTCACCATGTGAAAGCTCTTTGGGATAGCTGCTCTGCAGAGATACCCTGAAGATAAAAAATTTCGTCGAAATCGCTCTATGTAGCACGGTTTTCGAAATATTAGCATTTTTGTGTTTTGCAATTTTTGAGCAAAAATTCGAAAATTCAAAATGGCCGCCATTTTTTGCGAGAAATTTTTTGTTTGAAAATTGGCATGGCTACTCTGCAGAGGTACCCAGTGGGTCAAAAATTTCGTCGAAATCGCTCTATCTAGCACGGTTTTTGAGATATAAGCATTTTTGTGTTTTGCAATTTTGCGAAAAATTCGAAAATTCAAAATGGCCGCCATTTTTTGCGAGAAATTTTTTGTTTGAAAATTGGCATGGCTACTCTGCAGAGATACCCTGCGGGTCAAAAATTTCGTCGAAATCGCTCTATCTAGCAGGGTTTTTGAGATATAAGCATTTTTATGTTTTGCAATTTTTGCGAAAAATTCGAAAATTCAAAATGGCCGCCATTTTTGGCGAGACAAATTTTTTTTGAAAATTGGCATGGCTACTCTGCAGATATACCCTGTGGGTCAAAAATTTCGTCGAAATCGCTCTATCTAGCAGGGTTTTCGAGATATAAGCATTTTTATGTTTTGCAATTTTTGCGAAAAATTCGAAAATTCAAAAAGGCCGCCATTTTTGGCGAGACAAAAATTTTTTCAAAATTGGGATAACTACTCTGCAGAGATACCCTGTGGGTCAAAAATTTCGTCGAAATCGCTCTATCTAGCAGGGTTTTCGAGATATAAGCATTTTTATGTTTTGCAATTTTTGCGAAAAATTCGAAAATTCAAAAAGGCCGCCATTTTTGGCGAGACAAAAATTTTTTCAAAATTGGGATAACTACTCTGCAGAGATACCCTGTGGGTCAAAAATTTCGTCGAAATCGCTCTATCTAGCACGGTTTTCGAGATATAAGCATTTTTGTGTTTTGCAATTTTTGCGAAAATTTCGAAAATTCAAAATGGCCGCCATTTTTGGCGAGACAAAATTTTTTTGAAAATTGGGAAAAGTACTCCGCAGAGATATCCTGCGGGTCAAAAATTTTGTCGAAATTGCTCTATCTAGCACGGTTTTTGAGATATAAGCATTTTTGTGTTTTGCAATTTTTTGCGAAAATTTCGAAAATTCAAAATGGCTGCCATTTTGGGTGAGACAAAATTTTTTTGAAAATTGGGAAAACTACTCCGCAGAGATACCCTGTGGGTCAAAAATTTCGTCGAAATCGCTCTATCTAGCACGGTTTTCGAGATATAAGCATTTTTGTGTTTTCCTTATTTGGAAAATTCGTAATGATTAATTAATCATTAATTACTCGGCCATTTCTTGACCAATCAATGCCAAAATCTAATGATTTCCAGATTTTAATAGAATGAATGTATTTGCCAAGTTTCAGGTGAATTGATAAAATTCCTTTCAAGTTATCATCCGGACAAGCTTCCCCATCGAAAAAAGACATTTTTGGTCATGTGACCTCTCTGATTGGTTGAAATGTCACTGCAGCATATTCAAAAAAATTCCCCAAGGCTACTGCCTAAACCTGCCAAATTTGAAAAGAATCCACCTAACGGTTACAGAGTTATAAGGAAAACAAAATGCGGAGCCGGCGGAGCCGGCGGAGCCGGAAGCTCTCCCATACACAAACAAGCGTCCCTTGTGGGACGCTTAATAAGTAAATTAAATTTTTATAAGTTAATACCCTATCCAATGGACAATTTGCTAAATCGGTCAGCGCAGACCAGTCCGCCAAATGTCAGAAAAAGACGTCCTGTGTTTCCACCGGCTGGCCGGTCCGCAGTACTGTGCACTCCCCAGATGGCGCCTCGTACTTCCTTCCTGTCTAGACAACCTGACGTCATAGCATCTTTTTCGTTGTCTAAACCTCTTAGACCCCTAGTAAGCTGATAGCGGGGTCGGTGGGAGGGTCTTGTGTGTCCATTGGATAGGGTATTAACTAATAAAAATTTAATTTACTTATTAATTTTGCAATTTTATTGCGTTAATACATCCTATCCAATGGACAATTTGCTGAATGACTACCGCTTGGTCGGCTGGTAAGTTACAAGGGACATATGTGAACTCATAATAGCAAATTTTAACCTACGGTTTAGGCTGACTTTGTCAGGAGACCAATAGGCCCAGGCCTGGATTGACATTAAGATCAGGAAACCCTGTAAGGTCATGGTCGGTTGCCAGCAGCCGGTTACCCGGAAATCGCTCTATCTCGCACGGTTAAGGAGATAGAAGCAAATTTGTGTTTTGCCATTTTTGGCAAAAATTCGAAAATTCAAAATGGCCGCCATTTATGGGGAGGGGAAAATTTTTTGAAAACTGCAAAGAGTACATTCCTTAGATACCCTGTGGGTCGTAAATTTCGACGAAATCGCTCTATCTCGCACGGTTTAGGAGATATGAGCACATTTGCCTTTTTCAGTATTCAAAATAGCTAATTACTCATTTATTTAATTAATTACTCACTCATCTATGAAGCAATTCCCCCCAAAAGCAATCCCATACAAGCTATTAACCCAATGAACCTCCATACCAAACTTCAGAAAGCTAGGCTTAATAGCATTCCTTAAAATGTCTGGAAACCAAAGAGCTACTCAAAAGTAGCAAAGTAGCTATTACTCAGTTAGCTATAGAGCTATCATCACCAAAAGCAATCCCATACAAGCTATTAACCCAATAAACCTGCATGCCAAATTTGGTAAAGATAGGATAAGAACTGTTGCCTAAAATGTCTGGAAACCAAGTGGGACGCCGGACGGCGGAAAAAGCAAACATAATATGTCCACCCCACTGGGGGGTGGACATAATTATAATGCTGGCAATAAAAAATTGAATACAATTGCACTGTAAGAAACATGTAACATAAATGTTATAGTTTTATAGAAGTATGAAAGTATTGTAAGTGAAAAACAAAATGTGCAAAAAGTACCTTTAAACAGTCCTGGCTGAATGACCACATCACTTCTATGCTTTGGTAGGGTGATTCTTTGACACACAAAGTCTAAACTGAAATGAATAGGGCCAGTTGATAACAGTTTTACAGCAGCATAAAAAAAATCATTCATACATGTTACTCTTCTCATTTCATAACAATTTTAAGCCATTTACCAAATTTGTTTCAGCCAAGTCACTTCTGTTGTTTAAATTAAAACAGTGGTACCTGTTTCTGGCAAAGATTGCATATGGCTACAAAATTCACTTTCAATACTGATAAGTCTTGAAATTACAATGACAAATTTTTGGCCATTGAACTAATCTGCAGTAGATTTCCATAAAAGTGGTGAAGGGGAGGGGGTGAATTCCAAATATTGTAAAGAATTTCACCCTGGCTCCTCTAAATACACAAAACAATTCTGCTGAATAGAGAAAACAAACATCTAACAGGGCTCCTATTGCAATGATTTTACACAAAATGAAATGATCAATGGACCTTTATAAAAGACAATTACTGTATTTTTCCAAAATATGGCCCGGGCATTCATTATTTTCAAATGGCATCAGACCAGGCGTTAAACTGAACCAGGCGTTCTTTTGAAATACAAAAACAGTGTAATAAATTGTAAACAGTGTGCTTGGTATCAGGCGTTAATTTGAACCAGGCGTTTATTTGAACATGGGCGTTATTTTGAAAATTTACGGTATTAGTTATTTACTCATATTGAAATTAAAATAGAATTTGGAGAGTGTGCTAGCTAGTTTACTTGATTACTAGGTTGACTGTGCAGACATCACATGCAATCTCTGTTCTGTATTTATTCAGCATATTTGGCACAGGTATTGGTGTCAAATTGATTGTCTAAAATCTCCACTTGAAATCAAATTCAACATCAGTTTGTATACAACACTCAGTTTTATAAAATCATCATTGACCTCAACATTACTTGAATCAAACATATCTGTCAAAGTTTTACAATGTTTGATCAAGTCAATAGTAATTTACTGATGATAACAAAGAGAGTTTAAGATACAAGTACACATTACAATGTGTATGGTACATGAAAAAGATGGTGTCACCTTTCTGGTTACATTGATTTTCAGAACTTCAAGGTACACATATAGAATGCCAAAAAGCCATTCTAGATATACACAGAGAATTTGTATGTTTATCTTTATTTTTAGAAATAAAATTTCACATTAAAAGGTAAGACCATTAACACTAGTTTGTACCATTTGTCACATAGCACTTGCACCTTTAACAGAAAATACAAATGTGAAACATATACAGGTACTTGTAGGTGTTGAAGTACATGTACTTGTTACAATAGGAATCTTAAACTCTCTCATGTATGATGCAGTTACCTGAAAGACTGCAGGGCATGAAACTTTTCCTCCAGAAGCTCCATGTTCCCAAAGGCATCTAAAGCAAGCTGTCTTTCTTCAGTATCTAATTCCTCCCACATATACTCCTGAAGTGCCTGTAATAATGTGTATAGCCTTTAGTCACTTTACCCAGTTCTGTATTGTTAATTTTTCAACATTCTCTCCCTTATGTTGAATAGCCCCAACAATTACATTTTTGGTGTCCCTTTTAGCATCTTAGAACTCTCATTTTAAATACACATTTGAAGTGATGCCTCCTATTTAAAAGACTCTAATGGATTATTTTGAGATAATGTCAAAGATATGCTCTACACACAAGAAAATTATGAGATAACCAACATACAAATAAATAATTAGCTCAAATTAGTGTTTGGTACTGAGGTAATTGTGTAGCATTTACAGACAATGTCTTTCATTAGAACTAATGCTTGATCTTTTGGTGTTTAAAGAAGTTCAATTAAAACACAAGTACACATTGCACTGGGACCTTGCAATGAAAATATATATAGTGTAACATTATCAGAAGTAGAATCTGGCAGAACAACTGGAAATATTCTTCCACATAGTCAAGATTTCCAAATAAAAGGCTAAAACTTAACTAACAAAGAGCTCTCTGAAAATCCAATGTGTATTTCACTTAAAAGACCAATATTTATAACACCATTTTGCTTGAAGGGGCTTAACTGTTGTGAGATATTTCTGCGTTAATTACCTCTTCATCTCCCTCTGGATGTTGGTGGTTTTCTCTCCCTGCACACTTGAAATGCAACAAACCATTTTCCTGGAACAACATGAAAATAGATCAAAACAATGTTTAACAATTTAGCCCATGTAGGTCCTAGTTCAGTTGAAAACCATTACTGAACAATTATCTTTCTTATGATCAAGTACAAAAGAAAGGCAGTGACCATCAAGAATACAAGGCCGAAAAGTCTTTTGATCTACGTAAGCGAGCTGCAAAGCCATCAGAGACAGGAGTAATGCACCTGAATTTATGGAAGTCTGGCAACAAAAATAAATTCTGAGTCAGATACATCCCATATCTGGCGTAGAACTCAGATAGTCACCGCATCCAAGTGCTAACACAGACCATTACCAGTTAACATTTTTGGGTTTTGCAAATGTTTGATAGGAAACATTTGGCAAAGGTTAAAAAATGATGGGTACAAAAACCATTTATAATAGAATGTTTTTAAAATGTTTTATATATACCGTTCACTAAACGTTTAATGATAAATGTTTGAAAAACGTTTCAAATGAACATATTAATATCTGAATAATAATGGGGTCAGATGTCAAATTCATTTCCTTTAAAAGGTTACTCACCAACGAAATTGCAAATTTAATAAGTACATTAAAGTTTTATAAGTTAATACCCTATCAAATGGACAATTACTTTACCGGTCGGGGTGACCGGTCCCGCCAAACGCCAGAAAAAGATGTCCTGTATATACTACGGGGAGGACCGGTCACAGAGTGTGCATTCGCTAGGTGGCGCATCGTACTTCCTTCCTGTCTAGACAGCGTGATATCATAGCATCTTTTTCGTTGTCTAAACATATTAAGACCACTAGTAAGCTGATAGCGGGGCCAGATGGGTGGGCCTTGCCTGTCCATTGGATAGGGTATTAACTTATAAAAATTTCATTTACTTATTAAATTTGTAATTTTATTGCGTTAATGCATCCTATCAAATGGACAATTGCTGAATAACTACCGCTTGGTAGGCAGGTAAGTTACTAGCGACTCAAGTGAACTCATAAACAAAGCAAAGCTGAGAAGGCCCAGTTGACCTAGGGTCAGATGACCCCCAAAGGTCAAGGTCTGCTAAGACTAACCGGTAACCCGGGAATCTACCAATATTGCCCCCCCTTTTTTCTCAGACCTGATCTGAGAACAGGAAGAGAGGGTTGAGTTCAGTCCCATAAGAGATAAACTTCCCAAAGGAAGCAAGTCACAGTTTTTTTTGTTTTTGTTTTTGTTATTGTATACATGTTATGTACATATATACATATTTACATATCTCCTCATTTTTGGGCGTGGTGGTGGTGGACCTGTTGGGCAGCCACCACTGGTCCTAAATGAAAAAAGCTCTGCGTCAGCCCAAGCCACATCCTTCAAATAAAATTGTGTGAAGGTGTTACGGGATTTCCAGTGGCAGGCCGACAAAATCTGCTCTAAGGAGACCCCCGACTGGAAGGCCTTAGAAGCAGCAAAGGCCCTGACATCATGGGCTTTGACCTGATGCAGTGTGAGGGCCTCCTGGTCAGAGAGCTCATAACAAAGGATCACAGTCTGCTTGATCCATGAGATGGTGGCAGGTAAGATGTCTTTATCAAAAGCTTTCTTGAAGGAGACAAAGACCAACTCCGTGTTCTGCCTAAGATCTGAGGTCCTGTCCAAGTAATAGCGAAGGGCTCTGACTGGACACAAGGACCTGTCACCCTTGAGTGACTTATCCAGAGTGGGGGCCAGGGCTGGTATGACCACTGGGGCCACACTATCTGGACCATCCTTAGCCAGCTGATTCTTGAAGAGAAAGCTGGGTGAGAGAAACAAGGACACCTTAGACCAGTCTGACTGGTGTCTGATGTTCTTATGTAGCCAAGCATGGAACTCACTCTTGCATTTACCAGAACCCAGGGCCAGCAGAAAAACAGTCTTGAACGTCAAGTGTTTTAGTGAGGCCTCTTTTAAAGGTTCAAAGGGAGCCTTAGTCAGCTGGTGCAAAACCAGGGACAGATTCCAGGAGGGTATACCCCTCCTGCCCTTGGGCCTGTCTCTATGGAAAATATCCAGGAGACGAGTGAGATTCTCATCTTTGCTGACATTAATGGGGGAGTTGCCCAACTTGTCAGCAATGGCTGATCTGTATCCATCAATGGCACCTGGTTGCAACTTCTTGTCCTATGGCTTGCAGAGGTGGTGCCCTGAAGTCCACTTGATTACTGAGGCACCACTTTGTAAAAATGGTCCACTTTGCCTCATAGACGGATCTGGTTGATCCTCTTTGAGGAGCCTAAATTCGTGCTGCCATTGCCTCAGAGAAGCCCTGCTCCTTGACTGCAATGGCTCTAGGAGCCAGGCATGTGGGTTCAGGTTTGACAGGTTCCTATGGAGGGTCTGGTTGAATGGTTGAGATACCAGATTGGGCAGACACAGAGGGATCTAACTGGACATTGCCACTAGATCCCAGAACCAGGGCATGTTGGGCCACCCTGGTGCAATCTAATCTAATCTACTGCTTTGCAGGCACAATATCTTCCCCACTAAGGGGAACTCAGTGCACTAGTTAACAAAAATCATTTCTAATAATGAGAGTCGAGGGGCGTTCAAGGTCAGTGTTCCAGAGTTGTGGGTGAGGCCGAGAGGGAAGGAGACTAAGTTGGGAAACTAGAATTGAAAAGGTGGGTTTTGAGGTGTTTCCTGAAAGATGCGACAGAGGGACTGTTTCTTATTTGGAAGGGGAAAGAGTTCCAAAGAACTGGGGCGTAGTGACTAAAAGAATTAGAGAAGTGTTTAATTGAGTTATGAACTCTATGGTTAAAAGTGGGGGTATGAAGGAACTTGAGTTTAGGGGTACTATGCCTAGTATTTCTGAAGGAAGTGTAGCGGTGAATTAATTCTCTTAGGTAAACAGGTTGACCTTGGTTGAGGATTTTGTATGTAATGAGGCCTATTTTGAATTGTACCCTGTATCTGACTGGAAGCCAATGGGGTTTTTTCAGTTGAGGGGTGATGTGAGAAAATTTTGAGGAATGGGTGACAACCCTGCAGAGTGAGTTTGACACTAGTTGCAATCTCCTTAACTCAAAATCAGTGAGTGATAAGAACAGGGAACTGATGTTTTAAGGTCTAGAAGGGGGCAAATTCTGTGGAGGTCTCTTGCATGAACTCTAGTGGACTTTATGAACTGTGACACATGGTCAGAGAAGGTGAAATGATTCTGTTGCAAGGGTAGTCTTGTAACTTCCCCAGCACTTTGCCCAAGATGGTTGCTGGTGGGAAGGCATATGGGTCCAGATTTTCCCAAGACAGACTGAGTGCATCCACTGCCCAGGCCTGGGGGTCTGGAACCGTTGACACAAACTGTGGGAGTTTGTTGTTGAATCTGGTGGTAAACAAGTCCACTTGGGGCTGATGCCACCGGGAGCATATAGAATGGAACACCTCTGGGTTAAGGGACCACTCTGTTTGGATGGTCTGGCGAAGTCTGGATAGCTTGTCTGCTATCACGTTCAGCCGGCCGGGATGTGATGTGGTTTGAGAGTTACCTGTTTCCTGGTGCAACAGGACAGGATTCTCCACAGTAGGGCACACAGAGAGCTCGACTTCATCCCCCCTTCTTTGTTGATATAGGCAACCACTGTTGTGTTGTCTGTGGCCACCAGGACTATGTTGTTTGAACAGAGGTCTTGGAACTCTTTTAGGGCCAGAAAGACCGCCTTTAGTTCCAAGTGGTTTATATGCAACTTGCTTTCTGGAAGGGACCAGGTTCCCCTTGCAGTGCGTTCGTTTAAGTGAGCGCCCCACCCTTCTTTTGATACGTCTGTAAATATCTGCAGAGCATGTTGTAATGGGTGTAATGGTTGACCTGGAAGCACATTGCTTTCCTCCAGCCACCACTTTAAATGGGGGTGGAGCAATCTGGGGAGGGGTATCACCTTTTCTAGTGATTCTGGTACCCTCCAGTTGTTCTTCAAGTGCCACTGTATGGGTCTCATATGAAGTCGACCTAGGTGGACTTGCTTTTCTGTGGCTGTTAGAAGCCCTACGAGGGACATGAACTGCCGGACCGGGCACACCGGACTGGACAGAATTGATAATATCTTGTCCGTTAAGGTCTGCCAATGCTCTGGTGTGGGTCTGACCTTGCCCTCCCTGAAGTCGAACTGGTAACCTACGAAGTTGAAAACCTGTTTTGGATCCAGTTCTGACTTTTCCTTGTTCACCAGCCAACCTAGTTCTCGACAGAGAGCTACCATGGACTGTGTATGCTGGAGACAAGTTTGGTGGGCTGTGGCTCTCACCAACCAGTTGTCTAGGTACTGGTGGATTCTTATACCCCTTTGTAAAGCCACAAGTTTGACCTCTTTGGCCACCACTGTGAACTCCATGGGTGCTGTGGACAGGCCAAAGGGTAGGGCTTTGAACTGGTAGGACTGACCCTGGATGTGAAAATGCATGTACTTCCTGGACTGACTGTGAATTGGTATATGGAAGTATGGAGGTGACCCACTCCCCTACCTGTAGGGGGGTTCTTATTGTCTCTGGGGTCTCCATTTTGAACGACTCTGTGTTTAGGAAGGTGATCAAGGTGCTCAGGTCCAGGATAGCTCTCCACCGGTTGTTGGGTTTGGGTACCAAAAATAGCTAGTTGTAAAACCCCAGTGAGTTTTGGTTTGCTACCTGTTCCACTGCATTTTTGTTCACCAGCTGATACAGTGCCTCCAAAAGGTCGGACTGTCTTTGTGGGTTGACATAGTTGCTTATGACAGTTGGTGACCCGGTTAAATTGGGTCTGAACCGGAAGGGGGGGGGGGGGGGTGTAGCCCTCTTTGAGTGCTGTTACTACTTTTACTACCAGTTACTACTGTTACTACCAGTCATTAGCATTCACTAGGGAACCGGGCTCACTCTGCAGGTCATAGTCACTGTCAGACTGCAGAACTGTCTCACCAGCACCAGAAAGCAGAACCTCAGGACCTGCACCGGGAGCCTCAACAGGCTGGGTGGCCATCCCTGCACCGGGAGCCTCAACAGGCTGGGTGGCCATCCCTGCACCGGGAACCTCAACAGGCTGGGTGGCATTCTGCTGTTTCACATCAGTACCAGGACCCTTAACAGGACGGGTACCACTCTTGTTGACAGCTCCTCTCATCTCAGTAGCCTCACCGGTGGTCTGATCAAGGCTCGAACCGGTACCCCCAACAGTCACACCCAACAGTCACAAGCCAGTGGTGGAGGTTCCAGGATCAAAAAAGGGCAGGATTCTATACAGGATTCACAGGAACTGTAAACGTCTTGGACACTAGCATAGCCTCCAATCTGGCAAAACGTTCACTCCACTTCTCATCCAGGTCTTTGATGTCATCAGACCTAGATTTGCTGCTGGACTTCTTCTTACTGTTAACCTTGGGGGTAGGGGAAGGGTCTGCCTTCTTCTTGTTACCCGGAGTCGAGTCAGCTGAAGATTCCTTGTGTAACCTTGTGTCAAATGAAGCCATAATGTTCCCACAAGTTCCTCTTTTCTGTCCAGGTGACGACATAATGATGATACAACTTGTAGAATTAAGTAGGAATACATAAAAATTCATAAAATGGTTAAATTCGCTGATAAAATTCAAAAACATCTCTCTGTAGAAAACACGTCTGCACACTCCACACACCAAATGAAAAAGATGCTATCACGTCACGCTGTCTAGACAGGAAGGAAGTACGATGCGCCACCTAGCGAATGCACACTCTGTGACCGGTGCTGTCCGTAGTATATACAGGAAGTCTTTTTCTGGTGTTTGGCAGGACCGGTCGCGCCGACCGGAAAAGCAATTGTCCATAGGATAGGATGTATTAACGCAATAAAAATGTTATTTTTATGTCTAAAATTGTAAGATAGTCGCTTAAAAATTGTGCCTCCATTCATTCTTACTTTTTGGGATTGCATGTGTGGCAATTTTTGACAAAGTCCTCTTAAATCCCCTATTATTGCTCACTGCCATCTTTGTTTGGACATGTTTGAAGATGAAGGTTTAATAAGCATTCTGAAAACATGGGTTTAAAAAACGTTTTTGACAGAATGTTTTTAAAAAATTTGATCAACAATGTTTTTTAAATATTTTAGGTGTACTGTCTATAAAATACTTCATGATGAATGTTTGAAAAACATTTCTAACATAACCTTCATTTCTTTAGCTATTTTATAATTGTTTAAAAAATGTTTCAAGTCAAATCTAGCTTCTTGAGTTATTTTATAAATGTTTAATAAACGTTTTCAGTAAAAATGTTTGCATATAGAATGTTTATAAAAGGTTTTTTAAACATTACAGTGTAAAGGTTTGCTTGGAAACGTTTAGAAAACCATAAGGTAAGGTTTAAATAGGTTTTAAAAATGTTTTGTAAACGTTTAAACATTTTAAAACATTTCTAATGTTTACTGGGTTGCTGCTCAACTTCAGTGATGAGACTGGTACTCATCTTGCTATGTTACAGTTAAAAAAAAAATGACTGGTGACAGAAAAAAAAGTAGTATCAGATGCCCATACCCCACAGCCTGAGATATAGAAGTAGTGAAACAGTATAAAGATCGGAATACTTTCAGAGCAGTGTCAGTTATATAACGGTCCAAATAATGTTTGGAGAAAATAACATCTAGACTAAGAGAAAGAAAATGTATGTAAAGATAAAGTATTAAAACAAGACCATTCCATAGCAAGATGACAGCATTAATCAGGAAAGTAAAAATGATGATGCATAGCTACTGCAGTGGCTCGATGGCGACTTTGAAAGGCTAGGCTAACTTAAGTTTTGGCTGAGAAAAGAATGATGTGATCAAGGGCCGGATGAGTGCACAGAACCAGCCTACGGGAGCTGTGCTCTCACACACACACACCCACTCACTCTCTTGGTGTCTCTTGTGTAAGACATGTAAAATAACTGTCCACCAGTTGGGACATGGATAAATTAATAATAATAAAATCAAGTGAAGGAATATTCTGACTTGTTCTGTGTATTATGTCGTTAGTGCCTATCCTTACCCGATCCTGGTGGAGCACCCCCCCAAGGGTAGCACTACAGCTACAACTCCTAAGGATGTCCCTACCAACTATCAACTTCCTACAATTTAAGGTTTCAGAGATATTGCCTAGACAAAATGTTAAAGGTCAAGGTCACTATTGCAAGATCAAAAGTCAAATCAAAGTGACAGTATTACGTTGCACACCTGTAACCCCTAACCAATGTCCCTATAAAATATCAACTTCCTACACCTTACAGTTTCTGAGATATAGCCCAGACAAGATACTATAGCTCAAGGTCACTACAGCAAGGTCAAAGGTCAAATCAAGGTCACACTATGATGTTGCGCACCTACAACCCCCAACCAATGTCCCTACCTCGTATTAACCTCTTACACCTTACGGTTGCTGAGATATAGTCCAGACAAGACATTATACGTCAAGGTCACTACTGCAAGGTCAAAGGTCAAATCAAGGTCACACCATGACGTTGCACACCTACACCCCCAACCAATGTTCCTACCAAGTATGAAGTTCCTACATCTTACGGTTTCCGAGATATAGCCCGGACAAGATTTTATAGGTCAAGGTCACTACGGCAAGGTCAAAGGTCAAATCAAGGTCAGACCATGACGTTGCACACCTACACCCCCTAACCAATGTCCCTACCAAGTATCAACTTTCTACACCTTATGGTCTCTGAGATACAGGCCGGACAAACTTCTTCCCGCCGCCCGCCCACCCACCTGCCCATCCGGACACATTGGTCAAAGCAATACCCTGACAGCCCTTAAGGGCTGTGGGGTAAAAATGCATCAGTGAAACAATAATGTATTTAAAAGTAATCAGTTACACTTCGGAGTATAAAAAGGAATTTCAATTAACTTTTTCATAAAAGACTATTTTAAACTTTGGTTGAGTAACATTTCACCTTGTTTTCGAGTTAGTTGCAAGTTTTAAAACCTCACCATTAACCACTGTACTTTTTAAACCTCAGTTAAAACTATACCACAATTACAATGTCTACCTGAAACACTGTCTGCAGTGAAAAATGGGACATTACTCCACCTACACTTGACTGTAGTACACTCACGACAAAGGATCAAAATATCCAATTGGAATGACATTCTCCACAACCTGACATGACTATCTCTTTGTGGGTGGACAGAGGTGAAACACATATTTACTTTAAGTGGTATAAATAACACAATTGAGGTTCACTTGCTGCACAAGAAGAAATGTGAAACCATATTCTAAGAAATAATAAATTTTTTTTTACTTTTTCAGGTAATTTTACATTGTACACTTAATCTGTTGCAGATTTTTCATGGAATTTTGTCTTGTTTCTGTTTTACTAAGTGACTCCAATGGCAATTTTAATACACTGTGGTGGATTTCAAATTTCTTGATCTCTTTGGGTTGGATAAACACCAATTATCAATTTTTTACAGAAAATTTGCCATGATAGCATTGATTTGAATTTAAATAGAAGAATATTGAGATATAGATAAGCAACCTGCATTCAACATTGATATGTACCCCCCAAAAATAAACCAGACAATTGCTCAGAAAGACTTATATTTGGGCCTACACAGTGTTTTGCAAAATCAACTTGTGTAATAAAGTAAGCATTATGAAATTCAATTCAAACAAAATAGACAACAATCATGATATATCTCAACAAAAAAATCTGATGAAGTAAATGCTTATTTAAAACAAGAGGGTCAAAGATGCCCCAAAACGCGGGTTGCGCAGGCAGCAATAAGGTTAGTGACTGCTGTAATTAAATTTAGAAACAAGGAAAGAAATATTAGGTCACCCAGTTAAGGTGAATGTGTTGGGCGTGCTAAGAAATGTAAAACTTATAATCTAGGTTACATAATTGTATCTATACTATAAACGGACATACGAAAGGACGGAATTACACCAATTTCAAAAACAAGAGGAGAGTGCCCGTGAACGGGCACTGTGTCAGCTGAATGAGTGTTTTTGATTTGCGAAGGTGATAATGAGAGGAAAGCATAATTATGAGGGAAAGTGCAGTACAGAAATACAGTAAATGGTAATTGAACAGCATGTTCGAAAGAAATTCCGAAGCTGACAGAAGAAAAGGACAAAAAAGTTGTGCCCTGCAAATGGTATTATGAAGGAAAGTAACAAGGTAATTGTTTAAGTGTAAAAAGTAGGTTAAAACATAATTAAAGAAATACTGCAAATACAATATCCTCGCTCGATCTTGAAGAAGGGGTCCAATAAAAAACTCTAACCACACCAAAAAATTCACATCCCATGATTTCCTATAGGATGGTTTACCATCCCTAACCTCTAGGACCAATAATAAGCAAGTTATAGACACTTTTTAAGTTTCGCTATCCTTGTTTGACCTTGAAGGAGGGGTCGAAGGTCAAATCCGACAACACTAAAAGATTCCCAGCCCATGATTTCCTGTAGGTTGGTTACCATCCCAAACCTCTAGGACCAATAATAAGCGAGTTATAATCAATTTTAAGTTTGGCTATCTTCGTTTGACCTCAAAGGAGGGGTCCAAGGTCAAATCTGACCACACCAATAGATTTCCAGCCAATGATTTCCTATAGGTTGGTTTACCATCCCAAACTTCTAGGACCATTAATAAGCGAGTTATAAGCACTTTTAAGTTTGGCTATCTTCATTTGACCTTGAAGGCAGGGTCCAAGGTCAAATCCGACCACACCAAAAGATTCCCAGCCAATGATTTTCTATAGGTTGGTTTCCATTCCAAACCTCTAGGACCAATAATAAGCGAGTTATAAGCACTTTTAAGTTTGGCTATCCTCATTTGACCTTGAAGGAGGGGGTCTAAGGTCAAATCGGACTACATCAACAGATTCCCAGCCCATGATTTCCCACAGGTTGGTTTACCATCCCAAACCTCTAGGATCAATAATAAGGGAGATATAAGCACTTTTCATGATTGACAAAGAAACGCCTGTGGCGGCCATCTTGTTTTTCAAAATGAGGCCAAAAATATTCCCAGTCAAGATTTTATAATGAGGAACATATCCTGCGAATTTGAGATCTCCACCTTTTATACCCTTTGCTCTAGGGGGCCAACAAAAGTCATTGTTTAAAGTCGAATAAACGTCCCTGGCGGCCATCTTGTTTTTCAAAATGAGGCCAAAAATATTCCCAGGCAACATTTCATGGTTATTAATATATCCTGCAAACTTAAGACGGCTAGCTATAATATTTTTTTCGGTAGAGCGGTAATGGTGAAATCTCTCTACACACTGCGGCTATCCAGTGGATACAATGATTTACTCAACAGTGAGAACCTGAAAGTAGCTATTGCTCAGCTAAGCCATGACATAGAGGTCTGCAATTTCACTATGTTATAGATGACCAAAAATTATGTGAATAACATAGTATTTAAACAAAATACTCTAAATGTAATAGTTTTCAAGTTACAACTGATTTACTCAACAGTGACAACCTCAAAGTAGCTATCACTCAGCTATGCAATGAGCTACATGTCTGAATTTTTACTATGTTATAGCTGACCAATAAATAGGTGAACAACATATTTAAGCAAATTACTGTAAATGCAATAGTTTTCAAGTTACAACTGATTTACTCAATAGTGAGAACCTGAAAATAGCTACTGCTCAGCTATGCAATGAGCTATAGGTCTGTAATTTCACTATGTTATAGCTGATCCAAAAGTAGGTGAACAACATAATTTATTTTAACACTAGAAATAGGACGCCCTGTTGCTTGTACCTGCGACATATGAATAGAAACAGGATAGCATAGAAGAACACACATTATCATGTGTAATGTCCACCCTATCAACCTTTTGCAAAAATTGTACAGTAATCTTACAAGGCCCTGTTTCATCTGTAAAATATACCAATGATGCTTAAATATATATTAATATACATGTAAATTATTTCAGTTTCATGCCTGTTTGCATTGGTTGGGTAGAAATTCGAAAATTCAAAATGGCCGCCATTTTTGGGGAGGGGAAAATTTTTTGAAAATTGAAAAGAGTACATTCCTTAGATACCCTGCGGGTCTAAAATTTCGACGAAATCACTCTATCTCGCATGGTTAAGGAGATAAAACCAAATTTGTGTTTTGCCATTTTTGGCAAAAATCCGAAAATACAAAATGGCCGCCATTTTTGGGGAGGGGAAATTTTTTTGAAAATTGCAAAGAGTACCTTCCTTAGATATCCTGTGGGTCGAAAATTGTGACGAAATCGCTCTATCTCGCACAGTAAAGGAGATAGAAGCAATTTTGTGTTTTGCCATTTTTGGCAAAAATTCGAAAATTCAAAATGGCCGCCAATTTTGGGGAGGGGAAAATTTTTTGAAAATTGAAAAGAATACATTCCTGAGATACCCTGTGGGTCAAAAATTTCGACGAAATTGCACTATCTCGCACAGTTAAGGAGATAAAAGCCAATTTGTGTTTTGCCATTTTTGGCAAAAATCCGAAAATTCAAAATGGCCGCCATTTTTGGGGAGGGGAAAATTTTTTGAAAATTGCAAGGAGTACCTTCCCTAGATACCCTGTGGGTCGAAAATTTCGATGAAATCGCTCTATCTCGCACGGTTAAGGAGATAAACGCAAATTTGTGTTTTGCCATTTTTGGCAAAAATCCGAAAATACAAAATGGCCGCCATTTTTGGGGAGGGGAAATTTTTTTGAAAATTGCAAAGAGTACCGTCCTTAGATATCCTATGGGTCGAAAATTGCGACGAAATCGCTCTATCTCGCACGGTTAAGGAGATAGAAACAATTTTGTGTTTTGCCATTTTTGCCAAAAATCCAAAAATACAAAATGGCCGCCATTTTTGGGGAGGGGAAATTTTTTTGAAAATTCCAAAAAGTACCTTCCTTACATACCCTGTGGGTCGAAAATTTCGATGAAATCGCTCTATCTCGCACGGTTAAGGAGATAGAAGCAATTTTGTGTTTTGACATTTTTGCCAAAAATTCGAAAATTCAAAATGGCCGCCATTTTTGGGGAGGGGAAAATTTTTTGAAAATTGAAAAGAGTACATTCCTTAGATACCCTGTGGGTCGAAAATTTCGATGAAATCGCTCTATCTTGCACGGTTAAGGAGATAAACGCAAATTTGTGTTTTGCCATTTTTGGCAAAAATCCGAAAATACAAAATGGCCGCCATTTTTGGGGAGGGGAAATTTTTTTGAAAATTGCAAAGAGTACCTTCCTTAGATATCCTATGGGTCGAAAATTGCGACGAAATCGCTCTATCTCGCACGGTTAAGGAGATAGAAACAATTTTGTGTTTTGCCATTTTTGCCAAAAATCCAAAAATACAAAATGGCCGCCATTTTTGGGGAGGGGAAATTTTTTTGAAAATTCCAAAGAGTACCTTCCTTACATACCCTGTGGGTCGAAAATTTCGATGAAATCGCTCTATCTCGCACGGTTAAGGAGATAGAAGCAATTTTGTGTTTTGCCATTTTTGCCAAAAATTCGAAAATTTAAAATGGCCGCCATTTTTGGGGAGGGGAAAATTTTTTGAAAATTGAAAAGAGTACATTCCTTAGATACCCTGTGGGTCGAAAATTTCGACGAAATCACTCTATCTTGCACGGTTAAGGAGATAGAGGCAAAAATCCGAAAATACAAAATGGCCGCCATTTTTGGGGAGGGGAAAATTTTTTGAAAATTGCAAAGATTACCTTCGTTAGATACCCTGTGGGTCGAAAATTGTGACGAAATCGCTCTATCTCGCACGGTTAAGGAGATAGAAGCAATTTTGTGTTTTGCCATTTTTGGCAAAAATTTGAAAATTCAAAATGGCCGCCATTTTTGGGGAGGGGAAAATTTTTTGAAAATTGAAAAGAATACATTCCTGAGATACCCTGTGGGTCGAAAATTTCGACGAAATTGCTCTATCTCGCACGGTTAAGGAGATAAAAGCCAATTTGTGTTTTGCCATTTTTTGGCAAAAATCCGAAAATTCAAAATGGCCGCCATTTTTGGGGAGGGGAAATTTTTTTGAAAATTGCAAGGAGTACCTTCCTTACATACCCTGTGGGTCGAAAATTGCGACAAAATCGCTCTATCTCGCACAGTTAAGGAGATAGAAGCAATTTTGTGTTTTGCCATTTTTGGCAAAAATCCGAAAATACAAAATGGCCGCCATTTTTGGGGAGGGGAAATTTTTTTGAAAATTGCAAAGAGTACCTTGGTTAGATACCCTGTGGGTCGAAAATTGCGACGAAATCGCTCTATCTCGCACGGTTAAGGAGATAGAAGCAATTTTGTGTTTTGACATTTTTGCCAAAAATTCGAAAATTCAAAATGGCCACCATTTTTGGGGAGGGGAAAATTTTTTGAAAATTGCAGAGTACCTTTCTTAGATACCCTATGGGTCAAAAATTTCCACGAAATCGCTCTATCTCGCACGGTTAAGGAGATAGAAGCAATTTTGTGTTTTGCCATTTTTGGCAAAAATCCGAAAATACAAAATGGCCGCCATTTTTGGGGAGGGGAAATTTTTTTGAGAATTGCAAAGAGTACCTTCTTACATACCCTGTGGGTCGAAAATTTCGACGAAATTGCTCTATCTCGCACGGTTAAGGAGATAAAAGCCAATTTGTGTTTTGCCATTTTTTGGCAAAAATCCGAAAATTCAAAATGGCCGCCATTTTTGGGGAGGGGAAATTTTTTTGAAAATTGCAAAGAGTACCTTGGCTAGATACCCTGTGGGTCGAAAATTGCGACGAAATCGCTCTATCTCGCACGGTTAAGGAGATAGAAGCAATTTTGTGTTTTGCCATTTTTGCCAAAAATTCGAAAATTCAAAATGGCCGCCATTTTTGGGGAGGGGAAAATTTTTTGAAAATTGCAGAGTACCTTCCTTAGATACCCTATGGGTCAAAAAATTCGACGAAATCGCTCTATCTCGCACGGTTAAGGAGATAGAAGCAAATTTATGTTTTGCCATTTTTGTCAAAAATTCGAAAATTCAAAATGGCCGCCATTTTTGGGAAGGGGAAAATTTTTTGAAAATTGAAAAGAGTATATTTCTTAGATACCCTGTGGGTCGAAAATTTCGACGAAATCGCTCTATCTCGCACGGTTAAGGAGATAGAAGCAATTTTGTGTTTTGCCATTTTTGGCAAAAATCCGAAAATACAAAATGGCCGCCATTTTTGGGGAGGGGAAATTTTTTTGAAAATTGCAAAGATTACCTTCCTTAGACACCCTGTGGGTCGAAAATTTCGACGAAATCGCTCTATCTCTTACGGTTTCTGAGATATTAGCAAATTACTCAAAAGTAGTACTGAAAATACATAATGAAGTACATAAATGGCTATTACTCATGTACTGAAAAAGCTATCAGTCCCAAATGCAATACCAAGCGAGCTATGGACATAACAATCTTGTATTCAAAATTGTAGTAAAATATCTTTAATTATTTTGGCTTAAATGCACGGAAACCAATGGGTACTGAAAATAGCTGTACTTAAGTATTACTCAGTAAGCAAAAGAGGTACAACAGCCAAAAGCAATCCCAAGCAAGCTACTGACACAATAAGCCTGCATACCAAATTTGGTGACAATAGCTCTAATACTTTTCCTTTAAATGAGCGGAAACCATGCGTGACGCCGGACATCGGACGCCGGACGGCAGAAAAAGCAAAAATAATATATCCACCCCCAGGGGGGTGAACATAAAAATACTCCAAATGCAATATTTATCAAGTTACAGCTAATTTACTCAACAGTCAGTACCTGAAAATAGCTATTGCTCAGTTGTGCCATGAGCTACAGGTCTGTAATTTTACTATGTTATAGCCGACCCAAAAGTAGCTGAATAACATATTTACACAAATTTCACAAATTACACAAGGTCTGGAATTTCACTATGTTATAGCTGATCCCAAAATACGTGAATAACATAATGAAACAAAATACTCTAAATGCAATAGTTTTCAAGTTATAAGTGATTTACTCAACAGTGATAACCTAAAAGTAGCTATTACTCAGCTATGCCATGAGCTACAGGTTTGAAATTTAACTATGTTATAGCTGACCCAAAAGTAGCTGAATAACATATTTATATGAAATTCTCTAAATGCAATAGTTTTCAAATTACAACTGATTTACTCAACAGTGAGAACTTCAAAGTAGCTATTACTCAGCTATGCAAGGAGCCACAGGTCTGGAATTTCACTATGTTATAGCTGACTCCAAAATAGGTGAATAACATATTTAAACAAAATACTCTAAATGCAATAGTTTTCAAGTTATAAGTGATTTACTCAACAGTGATAACCTAAAAGTAGCTATTACTCAGCTATGCCATGAGCTACAGGTCTGAAATTTTACTATGTTATAGCTGACCCAAAAGTAGCTGAATAACATATTGATACAAAATTCTCTAAATGCAATAGTTTTCAAGTTATAAGTGATTTACTCAACAGTGATAACCTAAAAGTAGCTATTACTCAGCTATGCCATGAGCTACAGGTCTGAAATTTTACTATGTTATAGCTGACCCAAAAGTAGCTGAATAACATATTTATATGAAATTCTCTAAATGCAATAGTTTTCCAATTACAACTGATTTACTCAATAGTGAGAACTTCAAAGTAGCTATTACTCAGCTATGCAAGGAGCCACAGGTCTGGAACTTCACTATTTTATAGCTGACCCCAAAATAGGTGAATAACATATTAAAACAAAATACTCTAAATGCAATAGTTTTCAAGTTATAAGTGATTTACTCAACAGTGATAACCTAAAAGTAGCTATTACTCAGCTATGCCATGAGCTACAGGTCTGAAATTTTACTATGTTATAGCTGACCCAAAAGTAGCTGAATAACATATTGATACAAAATTCTCTAAATGCAATAGTTTTCAAGTTATAAGTGATTTACTCAACAGTGACAACCTAGAAGTAGCTATTACTCAGCTATGCCATGAGCTACAGGTCTGAAATTTTACTATGTTATAGCTGACCCAAAAGTAGCTGAATAACATATTTATATGAAATTCTCTAAATGCAATAGTTTTCCAATTACAACTGATTTACTCAATAGTGAGAACTTCAAAGTAGCTATTACTCAGCTATGCAAGGAGCCACAGGTCTGGAACTTCACTATTTTATAGCTGACCCCAAAATAGGTGAATAACATAAACAAAATACTCTAAATGCAATAGTTTTTAAGTTATAAGTGATTTACTCAACAGTGATAACCTAAAAGTAGCTATTACTCAGCTATGCCATGAGCTACAGGTCTGAAATTTTACTATGTTATAGCTGACCCAAAAGTAGCTGAATAACATATTGATACAAAATTCTCTAAATGCAATAGTTTTCAAGTTATAAGTGATTTACTCAACAGTGATAACCTAAAAGTAGCTATTACTCAGCTATGCCATGAGCTACAGGTCTGAAATTTTACTATGTTATAGCTGACCCAAAAGTAGCTGAATAATATATTTATATGAAATTCTCTAAATGCAATAGTTTTCCAATTACAGTGGATTTACTCAATAGTGAGAACTTCAAAGTAGCTATTACTCAGCTATGCAAGGAGCCACAGGTCTGGAACTTCACTATGTTATAGCTGACCCCAAAATACGTGAATAACATATTTAAACAAAATACTCTAAATGCAATAGTTTTCAAGTTATAAGTGATTTACTCAACAGTGATAACCTAAAAGTAGCTATTACTCAGCTATGCCATGAGCTACAGGTCTGAAATTTTACTATGTTATAGCTGACCCAAAAGTAGCTGAATAACATATTGATACAAAATTCTCTAAATGCAATAGTTTTCAAGTTATAAGTGATTTACTCAACAGTGATAACCTAAAAGTAGCTATTACTCAGCTATGCCATGAGCTACAGGTCTGAAATTTTACTATGTTATAGCTGACCCAAAAGTAGCTGAATAACATATTTATATGAAATTCTCTAAATGCAATAGTTTTCCAATTACAGTGGATTTACTCAATAGTGAGAACTTCAAAGTAGCTATTACTCAGCTATGCAAGGAGCCACAGGTCTGGAACTTCACTATGTTATAGCTGACCCCAAAATACGTGAATAACATATTTAAACAAAATACTCTAAATGCAATAGTTTTCAAGTTATAAGTGATTTACTCAACAGTGATAACCTAAAAGTAGCTATTACTCAGCTATGCCATGAGCTACAGGTCTGAAATTTTACTATGTTATAGCTGACCCAAAAGTAGCTGAATAACATATTGATACAAAATTCTCTAAATGCAATAGTTTTCAAGTTATAAGTGATTTACTCAACAGTGATAACCTAAAAGTAGCTATTACTCAGCTATGCCATGAGCTACAGGTCTGAAATTTTACTATGTTATAGCTGACCCAAAAGTAGCTGAATAACATATTTATATGAAATTCTCTAAATGCAATAGTTTTCCAATTACAACTGATTTACTCAATAGTGAGAACTTCAAAGTAGCTATTACTCAGCTATGCAAGGAGCCACAGGTCTGGAACTTCACTATTTTATAGCTGACCCCAAAATACGTGAATAACATATTAAAACAAAATACTCTAAATGCAATAGTTTTCAAGTTATAAGTGATTTACTCAACAGTGATAACCTAAAAGTAGCTATTACTCAGCTATGCCATGAGCTACAGGTCTGAAATTTTACTATGTTATAGCTGACCCAAAAGTAGCTGAATAACATATTGATACAAAATTCTCTAAATGCAATAGTTTTCAAGTTATAAGTGATTTTACTCATGATGGAAGTTACTGAAAAGGCCAAAAGTAGCTATTACTAACTTAGCTATTGAGACAGACACCCAAGTTACTCACCATGTTGTAGCTATGAAAAAAGTAGCTGAATAACATATTTTAACAAAATGCTCTAAATGCAATACTTTTCAAGTTATAAGTGATTTAGTGCATGATTTCATGAATTTTAATGCATTAAAAATAATTAAAAAAATTTATTAAAAAAAAATTTAGACAGATCCAGGTCTCATACTCACACAAGAGAATCTACCTCTGGCCTAGTACATATATGCAAGATATGAGAGAAATCCCTTCAATAGTCACTGAGAAAATTGTGATACAGTGTTGAAATTTTCACACTTTTGGTGGGGGTACCCCCCTTGTAATGTCTCTAGCAAACAGACGAACAGACAGATTTGCATGCCTTGAACAATTTTCATCCTCGATAGATAAGGTATCTTTTAAAAAAAACAGCATGTCTCTAGGCCTTGTAGTTTTGGAGGAGAAGTTGTTCACGTGGATGCGTACGCAGACGCGTACGCCCACGCCGCAGAGTGACGACATAATGTCAGCTGACTGACATGTCAGCTGACATAACAACTTAGCTATGATGGTGGTCTGTCTCCCTATCAAGTTTGAATCCGATTGGACAAAGCGTTTTCGAGTTAGTGCTCTGAAACGGAAATGTTGACGGACAAACAGACAAACGAACGGACGGAACTATACCATTTTCGAAAAGGAAACTAGCAATGATGGTGATCTATCTCCCTGTAAAGATTGAATTTGGTTGGACAAAGCATTTTCGAGTTAGAGTGCGGAAACAGGTATGTTGATGGACAGACAAACAGACAAGAAATGGACAAACAAACAGACAGAATTACACAAATTTTGAAAGGAACCTAGCTATGATGGTGAGCTATCTCCCTGTCAAGTTTGAATTTGATTGGATGAAGCTTTTTCAAGTTAGAGTCCGGAAACAGAAAAGTTGACGGACAGACAAAAAGACAAAAAACGGATAAACGAACAGATGGAATTACACCAATTTCGAAAGGAACCTAGCTATGATGGTGATCTATCTCCCTGTCAAGTTTGAATTCGATTGGACAAAGCATTTTCGAGTTAGAGTCTGGAAACGGAAATGTTGATGGACAGACAAAGGGACAAAAAAAAAACACAGACAAACAAACGGACAGAATTACACAAATTTCGAAGGAACCTAGCTATGATGGTATTCTATCTCCCTGTCAAGTTTGAATTCGATTGGACAATGCGTTTTCGAGTTAGAGTCTGGAAACGGAAATGTTGGTGGACAGACAAACGGACAAAAAACGGACAAACGAACGGACGGTATTACGCCAATTTCGAAAGGAACCTACCTATGATGGTGTCTATCTCCTTGTCAATGTTGAATTCGATTGGACAAAGCATTTTCGAGTAAGAGTCTGGAAACGGAAATGTTGATAGACAGAAAAACGGACAAATGAACAAACGGAATTATACCAATTTCAAAAGGAACCTAGCTATGATGTTGACCTATCTCCCTGCCAAGTTTAATTTCGATTGGACAAAATGTTTTCAAGTTAAGAGTCCGGAAACGGAAATGTTGATAGACAGACAAATGGACAAAAAACGGACAAACAAACGAATGGAATTACACCAAGTTTGAAAGGAACCTAGCGTTGAAGGTGGTCTATCTCCCTGTCAAGTTTGAATTCGATTGAACAAAGAGATGGACAGACAAACAAAATTACACCTATTTCGAAAGGAACCTAGATATGATGGTGATCTATCTCCCTGCCAAGTTTGAATTCGATTGGACAAAGCGTTTTCAAGTTAGAGTCCGGAAACGGAAATGTTGACGGACAAACGAACATACGAAATTACACCAATTTCGAAAGGAGCCTAGCTATGATGGTGATCTATCTCCCTGCCAAGTTTGAATTCGATTGGACAAAGTGTTTTCAAGTTAGAGTCCGGAAACGGAAATGTTGACGGACAAACAAATGGACAAACGAACATACGAAATTACACCAATTTCGAAAGGAGCCTAGCTATGATGGTGATCTATCTCCCTATCAAATTTGAATTTGATTGGACAAAGCATTTCTGAGTAGGAGTCTGGAAACGGAAATGTTGACAGACAAACGAACAAACAAACAAACGGAATTACACCAATTTCGTTAGGAACCTAGCTATGATAGTGATCTATCTCCCTGCCAAATTTGAATTCGATTGGAAAAAGCATTTTCAAGTTAGAGTCGGGAAACAAAAATGTTGACAGACACAAGGACAGACATCGGACACATCAATCTAATAGGCAGGTTGGTTACACGCAACCCGCCTAAAAATAACAAATTACAGTACCTTAGCCAAAAGAACATATTTAAGCAAGTTTGTTACAAGACCCAAGCATCTTGTGTTCTTTATGATAATGCAAGCTGCATCTTTTGCTGGTGTGGAGGGGGGGGGGGGGGGGGGAATTCATGTTGAAAAGTTGGTAGTTACTTGCTGATTCCCGGTGGTTTACAGTGCAGAACCTTCACCAACTAGTATGCACTGGTTCTTCCACCTGTAAACTACCCATCATTTTTATGTCCTTGGCTGTTGAATGCGACGTTAAAAATTTTTTTTAAAATAAATCTTGAATCTTTTGCACTTCATGTACTTGCAAAAGAAAACATGTAAAGATAACACATATCTCTCACCTCTGAGGTTGTGGGTTTGAACCAGGCGCCTGATAAATAGTGAAATAATTGCTAGCTGCTTGCCTTTACTTGGTAGTTTCTAGTGCAGAAACTTTACACATTAGTATATTCTGCTTCATACACACTGTGAACTGCTTAATTAAGCAGGCTACTTTAAATGTGATATTTTACCTCTGTTATAGTACATGGATGTGGCCCACAATATCCTTGGTGACACAAAACCTCCACTTCGAGGGTACTGGTAAGTGTGACAGTGAATATCACACTTGACCTCAAGGGGTTAGAAACATGTGGACTACAGGGTGGCTTATACTCCGTGGCAGTTAATGTGTGACCATCATACTGAAAAATATAAGAATAACTACTCCACACTCAAAAAAAAAAAACAAAAAAAAAAACAAAAAAACTTCAGTAAAAAATGCACCACAGCATTGGAGACCATTACATACAGAACTTACACTGTAAGTTATGCACTGGTAGAGGGGTAATATCAGGAGAAAATGCATGTCAAATATCAAAACAAGACAATTCAATAGCAAATTGACAGCATTGAAAAGTAAATTACTAGTTATGAAACTGTAATTTTTTTTAATTAAAGTATAACTGTTAATGGAGGTTGCACAAAATGGTGAAAGTACATATATTAAGTAGATTGCGCTGACTCGATGCCACCATATCCCCAGACAGGCCACCTCTCACACAACAAGCATTCACTGGGTATTTTTTGCAGCACCCATTTTGTGTGATTCACAATTATTATGAACTATTTTCAAATTTTTTGTCAAACCATTATTTTTTTATTTTTGGGGAGTCAATTTTAAAAAAGTCCTCTGAGTAGATCATTCATGGGTCACATATTATGACAGTTATAGGGCTTAAAAGTGGTAAAAAGTCAATAAATTGGGGCTCTGTGGGCATTTAAGAGACCTTAAAATTAAAGTTACAGACTTAAAAGTTTTGACAGACAAATATTTCATGTCTCTACTACATTTAGAGACTTGTGAGACTTACCATTTCCATGTACAGGACCAAATATGTTGAAAATGTCGTAAAAGGGTCACTCGGGTGGGTGTTTATGGTCCTCATACACAGGTTAAATGTCTATTTAAAGTCTTGATTTTTTTCTCACATGTAAACAGAACATAATCAAATATTCCCAGATGAGATTTCAGCTGTATCAGTCACAACGTTTGACAGCTATAGGCCTTCAAAGTGTCATAAATTGGATCTCTGTGGGCAATTTTAGAGACTTTAAGGTGACCTTAAACTTAAAGTTACAGACTTAAAAATTTTCACAGACTTACAGTACATGTAAAAGTTATATCTACTACAGTTACAGACTTGCAAGAACTACCACTTTTAAGTTATAGGGGAAAATATGGGAAGTATGTCGAAAAAACGTCTAAGTATGGTCTTTATGGGCCTCAAAAACAATTTTAACTTTAACATAAATTCTTGATTTTTGAAGGAGAATATAGTAATGTGTTACCAGGTAAAATTTGAGCCAGATAAGCCACATAGTCTGTGTCGGGGATGCAATGGACGTGAAACCAATATATCCCTGACTTTTGTTTGGGGATATAATTGTTACGGTCACGGACAAGCGCGGTAGCGATTACCGGTTGTCTTTAAGTTGTAACAGAAAAAGCAAAAAGTTAAACTTAACAAATTTATTTAATAGTCAACAATAATGATTACAGTCAACTGGTATGCTCTTAACCAAACACACAAATACAATAATAAGATCTAGCTGACCTGACCACTGAGATTAAGAGTAAAGTTTATCTGCCGTATCCAACAATCTGTTCCGTAATCCGTCCTGTAGTATGTTCTGTTGTCTATCCAATGTCCTGTGGTCTGTCCTGTGATCTGTCCAATGTTCACTCACACACGGATATCTATATCTTGTGACCTGTCTCACACTCAACAACACAAAAGGTTCTTGTCCCGCTATCCTTTATATATCCAGTCAAACAGAATGTCTGTCTGGAGATATTTAGAGAGTTAACACAACTGTACTGTCTGCTCCAAGATGTGGACAATGTCCAAAATGCAGTAAATTCACTCTCTGTTATATGAATGTACAATATCCAAAATATCCAAAGTACAATAAATCTGTTCAGATGATGTATCCAGTTCACTCCAGTAAAAGTTCACAGTGATATAAGCATATATTATACTCCAAAACACAATAGCTCTCCTCATAGCAAGCGAATACAAAGTTCACTTGTGGTCAGATGTACATTCCTTATATACATTCACAGATTTCTCTGGAATTGTACAGAACCAACTCAAAAAAAGCTTGAGCCATCTAGGCCAAAGGAGGAAGTTCTAGAAACTACTGGCAATTGGGTTTCCCTAAATCTAACATAACCACTGAGGGGGGGATTTCCCCCAGTCTGTGAACAGATCAATAAACACTAAAACACAAAAGTCAATAACTCCCTTACTTTAAATGTCAACACACAAAAAGAACCAACAACACAATTATCTATTATGACAATGTATAAACATAAAGCTTAAATTAAACAATGCACTAATATAGTGCCTAGTATATGTAATATACAATGTACTAATATAGTGTCCAATATATGTAAAACCTCCCCCCTTAAAGAAAAATTTTGGAAACCAAGGGGTTACAAAATTTTACAAGAGATTTTCACCAGGTATATACACACAGGTAATAACTTTTTACAAAACATATTTATCTAAATACAAAAGTAAAATTGATACCATGTATAACTTTTATAAACTTACTAATTACAGGTATATAAATCACACATTAAATACAGCTTCTGGACAGGGCGTATCCATGCGGACGCCATATGTTACTTTTTCAAAGTCCTGTTTATACACTGAATTCCTATCTTTAACAGTGTTTCTATTAATAGCTATCATAAGCTATGTTATACCTCTTTCGAAGTATGGCTTTACCATAGTTATTTCCCACATTTGGTTTGAATGTCTGTTATCACAGTTTTTAATGGTCTTTTGGAGAGTTTCTACTCTCCTTGCTACTGGGTACGACCCTAGATCTCTGGCCTGTAGTTTATTCATTTGGCCAGGTGATGACACTGAAGCCTTGCCTCCAGGATTGAAGATACGATTTTGTAATTTCTTATCATAAAGCATCTTCATTTTTGACTGAGAAGTTTTCAAATTTTGTTGCGCCAGCTCACAAGCCTTCTTCAACTTATCTCTGAACTTCGAGACATAATCTAACAGATTTAGGCTCTCGGTGTTCTCAGATAACCAATTTTCCTTCAACAGCTTGAGAGGACCACGGACTGAATGGCCAAAGACCAACTCAAAGGGACTAAAGCCTAAAGACTCTTGAACAGATTCTCTAACTGCAAACAATAATAAGCTGATGCCTTCATCCCAGTCTTTTTCATTGTCTAAACAATATGTCCTAATCATATTCTTCAAAGTGGAATGGAACCTTTCAAGTGCACCTTGGGATTCTGGGTGATAAGCACTAGATTTGATCTGTTTGGCACCTAACTGAAATACAACCTGTTGAAATAGTCCTGACATAAAATTTGACCCTTGATCTGACTGGATCTCTTTTGGTAAGCCAACTAGAGTAAAGAAATTAACCAGAGCTTTTGAGATTTTGGGAGCTGTTATGTTGGTCAATGGTATGGCTTCGGAAAATCTGGTTGAGGCGCACATAATGGTCAAAAGATATTGGTTTCTGGATTTAGTTTTTGGTAAGGGACCTACACAGTCAATTATCACTTTGCTAAATGGTTCCTCAAATGCTGGAATGGGTTTTAGAGGAGCTACAGGAATTTTTTGGTTTGGCTTTCCTACCATTTGACAAATGTGACAAGTCTTGCAAAATTCTGCCACACAGTGCCGAATTTGAGGCCAATAGAAATGTTTGGTTATCTTGTTGTAAATTTTGTTGATGCCTAAATGGCCACCCATTGGAGATTCATGAGCCAATTTTAATATCTCACTTTGGTACACTTTTGGCACAACAATCTGGTGTACTACTGACCATTCTTCAGATGCAGGGACATTTGGTGGCCTCCACTTCCGCATAAGCACACCATTTCTGACATAACAGCCTACAGGGACCTTATCTAGCTCTACTGGTGGCAAGACCAACTTGAATAAAGGAGCTAATTCAGGGTCATTTTCCTGCTCTGAAATCAATTTTGATTTTGAAAGCGATACATCTTTGCAGTCAATTGGGTCTTGTTTTTCAGAATCTACCCTATCCTTGGGATTAGTATCACTAAAATTCTGCACATCATGGTCATAGTTGTTCAAGAATGTATCTGACAAATCAACTAAGACATCTGTAGATTGTTTACAATCTTTTGGTTCTTCTTGGGCCTTTTTGGCCATAGCTCGAGTCACAGCACAGGAGGGAAGAATACCAGGAATAACCTCTTCTAATTTCTCAGTGCTAACCAAAGTGATCGGCTTAGAAGTAACCTTAGGATCAGCAACTACCTTTCCACCTGCCAGATCATTTCCCAATAACAAAGATACCCCTTTAATGGGTAAAGTGGGCCTGGTACCCACAACAACAGAACCAGTAACTAAGTCTGATACTAACTTGACCTTATGCAAGGGAACGTTCACACAGCCTCCTTCAATACCTTGAGCAATGACACTCTCACCAGTAGATGTGCTTATACTCAATGGCAATACACCTTCTAAAAGTAAGGACTGAGTAGCTCCAGTGTCTCTTAATATCTTAATGGGGACCTGACTGGAACTACTTTCCAAAGATACAAAACCCTCAGACACAAAAGGTTTGAACTCTTCCCTAATAATCTCAGACTTGTCTAAACCAATACTAGACTCTGCTCTATTGGGATTTGAACGCCAGTTAGACTTGCTAGACACAAAGGCGTTGGGCGTTGCTTCCTTTTCTCTTCTCTTCTTTAAGAGCCAACAGTCAGACATAACATGCCCAGGTTTCTTACAATAATGGCACACAGGAGCAAAGGATCTGGGCTTCCTATCCTTACTCATAGTCTGATTTGAAGTTTGACCCTTATCTGAACTCTTTTCTGGAGCTACATTTTCAGATTTCTTTCCTATTTCTGGATAAGACTTTTTAGCAGGACCAAAGGACTTATTCTTGTTGAAAGTGGACTTGTGAGTTAGCGCATAATCATCAGCATAAGCTGCTGCTTTTGCCAAATTTTCAACTTTCTGTTCATCTAGATAGGTTTTAATGTCATCACGAACACACCTTTTGAACTCTTCAATCAAAATAACTTGCCTAAGTTTCTCAAAGTCTGTACCTACTTCCCTAGAATTGCACCATCTGTCAAAGTACACTTCTTTCTCATGGGCAAATTCAACATGAGTTTGACTTTCTTGTTTACGATAATTTCTGAATTTTTGACGATATGCTTCCGGTACCAACTCATATGCTTTCAAAATAGCATTTTTGACAGAGTTATAGTCCACACATTCAGAAATTGGCAAAGCCGTGTATGCCTCCTGGGCCTTTCCCCTCAAAACACTTTGCAGCAATAAAGGCCACTGGTCTATAGGCCATTTCAAATTTTGAGCTACTCTTTCAAAGTGTTGAAAGTACTTATCGACCTCTGACTCATTAAAAGGTGGTACCAGTCGCACATTTTTACCCAAATCAAATTTGGTAGCAATGGACTCTTCATGGGCAATTCTACGGGCATTGAGTTCTAAAGCTCTCATTTCTCTTTCATGTTTAAGCGCTCGCTCTTCCTTTTGAGCTTGAGCTTCAAGCTCTTCTTTTCGCTGTTGAGCTTCAAGCTCTTCTTTTCGCTGTTGAGCTTCAAGCTCTTCTTTTCGCTGTTGAGCTTCAAGCTCTTCTTTCCGCTGTTGAGCTTCAAGCTCTTCTTTTCGTTGTTGAGCTAGAGCTTGAGTTTCAAGCTCTTTAAGTCTTAACTCTCTTTCAATTTCTAATCGCCTGATCTCATATTGCCCAGAAGGTTCCATTGGTAGAGGCTTATACACTTCTAAACAACTATCAGGTAAAACATCTTCATCAACTAACTGTTCAACAATAAGCCTTTCAAGTTCATGTTTATGTGTTGACCTTTTCACCTCTAACTGTAACTCTTGTGCTATCTGCATTAACATATCTTTTTTAAAAGTTTCTAGAACTTCCATAGATGGTGACTGTACAAACTCTTTAGCACTAGCCATTTTGAGCACTGTTGACTGTAACCAATTACTAAATCAAATGGATTTTCAAAATGTTAATTGAACGGTTGATCAAATAGTTGTAATCAAATGGTTGGATCCCGGACGAGCCCCCAATTTTCCTGTTACGGTCACGGGCAAGCGCGGTAGCGATTACCGGTTGTCTTTAAGTTGTAGCAGAAAAAGCAAAAAGTTAAACTTAACAAATTTATTTAATAGTCAACAATAATGATTACAGTCAACTGGTATGCTCTTAACCAAACACACAAATACAATAATAAGATCTAGCTGACCTGACCACTGAGATTAAGAGTAAAGTTTATCTGCCGTATCCATCAATCTGTTCCGTAATCCGTCCTGTAGTATGTTCTGTGGTCTATCCAATGTCCTGTGGTCTGTCCTGTGATCTGTCCAATGTTCACTCACACACGGATATCTATATCTTGTGACCTGTCTCACACTCAACAACACAAAAGGTTCTTGTCCCGCTATCCTTTATATATCCAGTCAAACAGAATGTCTGTCTGGAGATATTTAGAGAGTTAACACAACTGTACTGTCTGCTCCAAGATGTGGACAATGTCCAAAATGCAGTAAATTCACTCTCTGTTATATGAATGTACAATATCCAAAATATCCAAAGTACAATAAATCTGTTCAGATGATGTATCCAGTTCACTCCAGTAAAAGTTCACAGTGATATAAGCATATATTATACTCCAAAACACAATAGCTCTCCTTATAGCAAGCGAATACAAAGTTCACTTGTGGTCAGATGTACATTCCTTATATACATTCACAGATTTCTCTGGAATTGTACAGAACCAACTCAAAAAAAGCTTGAGCCATCTAGGCCAAAGGAGGAAGTTCTAGAAACTACTGGCAATTGGGTTTCCCCAAATCTAACATAACCACTGAGGGGGGGATTTCCCCCAGTCTGTGAACAGATCAATAAACACTAAAACACAAAAGTCAATAACTCCCTTACTTTAAATGTCAACACACAAAAAGAACCAACAACACAATTATCTATTATGACAATGTATAAACATAAAGCTTAAATTAAACAATGCACTAATATAGTGCCTAGTATATGTAATATACAATGTACTAATATAGTGTCCAATATATGTAACAATAATAAGTTGCAGCAATTCATACTTTTTAAAAACATGTCTCAAATATGGCAGCAGAAACATTCTGATGCAGTCAAGGTCAAATGTTACACCAAAGTCAGAGCATAACGTCGCACACCTGCCATCCCCGCCCCCCCCCCCCCCCCCCCCCCCCCCCCACCAAGCCAATGTCCCCAGCCAATATTTCAACTTTCTACACCTTACAGTTTCTGAGATATTCCCCAGATAATAATTTAAAGATCAAGGTGTCACTATAGCAAGATCAAAGGTCAAATCAAGTCCTACCATTAAGCACACCAACACCTCCCAACCAATGTCTCAATCAGGATTCAAGTATACTAGATTTTAAGTTCAAGGCAGGGTTAGAGTCATACAGGTGAATGTACTTGTCTCTGAGTACAAGTACGAGTACCTTTGATGGTCATGTACTTGAGTAAAGTACTCGAATACGAGTACATTCTTGCTTGTAGCCAATGTCTCTTTTTAAGCTATTGGTGTTACATTTTTCTGTTTGCTAAGTTGATATAATGAAAATTATCTATATAAATATATAAACCTGAATTTATATACAAAAGGAAATTAGAAGAAAACTGGAGGATCGCTAGCGAAGCAAAGCGATTGTCTTTTGCATGGCAAAAACAAAGCATCCCAAAAGAAAGATGGTGTTGGCTGCTTATAATAGAAAGAAGATCTTGCCTAGATACCCTGTCAATCTAAAAGTATATCGAAAAAAAAGTTGGAAAATTTAAAATGGTTTAGAAGATACAAGCAATTTTAAGTTTTTTGGCAAACATTTGAAAATTTCAAAAAGCTGACATTTTTGAAAAGAGGAAAAATTTTTGAAAATTGGGCAGAGTATCTTCGATATATCCCCTATGGACCAAAAATTTCACAGAAATCGCTCTATCTCGCACGGTTTAGGAGATAAAAGCAATTTTAAGTTTTACCATTTTTGTCAAAAATCCGAAAATTGAAAATGGCCGCCATTTATGGAAAGAGGAAATTTTTTTTGAGAAATGAGCAGAGAATCTTGAATATATACCCTTTGGGCCAAAAATTTCGCCGAAATGGCTCTATCTCGTATGGTTTAGAAGATACAAACAATTTTAAGTTTTATCATTTTTGTCAAAAATTCGAAAATCCAAAATGGCCGCCATTTTTGGAAAGAGGAAAAATTTTTGAAAATTGAGCAGAGTATCTTGTATATATACCGTGTGGGCCAAAAATTTCACTGAAATCGCTCTATTTCACATGGTTTAGGAGATACAAGCAATTTTAAGTTTTACCATTTTTGTCAAAAATTCAAAATGGCTGCCATTTTTGGCAACAGGAAAATTTTGCAGGAGTATCTTAAGTTTTACTATTTTTGTCAAAAATTCGAAAATTCAAAATGGCCGCCACTTTTGGAAAGAGGAATCTTGCATATATACCCTATGGGCCAAAAATTTCGCTGAAATCAGGTTGGCCAGTATAGTCCCCTCTTCGTCAAAATTTTCTTTGCATAAAGTGTTGCTTCAAAAACATTTTATTAGGTGTCCAATGGGATTTAAAGTTCATATTCCTTCTACAAAAACACATCAGTTGTATTTCCAATTCCATGAGATTTTCATCCCCTTTATTCAAAATTCTTCTTTGTGTCCAGTAACAGCATTAACTGCTATGTTTCACAAGTACCCAGCGTCCCCAGATTCACCTGCTTTTGTCATCCCCAGGGGTCGGAAATATGAACCCCTGTTAACTTTTGCCGTACGCCAGACCCTAACAAAGATCATAATGTCTTTGCAGTTACAGCCTTCTGCTTTCACGTTTCATGCATTCAGACGTAGCGGTGCTACTTTTTCTTTCAATAATAATGTGGCATTCGAGGATATTCGCTTGCAGGGTAGTTGGAAGAGTGATGCCATTTATACATACTTGCAATCCACCAATGCTCCACACAAGGTTGCTTCTTCTTTCCAAACTTTACTACAAAATTTATAACTTCTACTTTTGGGCTTGAACATTTTATTTCTACCTAGTTGTTGTGTATTGTTAAATAATATTACTAAAATTACTAATAAATGTTTGGTAGTAATAAATGGCCCAATATATGATCTTGGTTTTCTTCAGCATTGGTGGATTCTGTCTGTACTGTGGTTTGGCTGATAATATTGTCATGAGTCTACTTCTTGTCTGTATGTTGTATTTCTTCTCTAATAATTCCATCTTGACCTGTATATGACCTTTCACGGGATAGCCCATGTAAGAGGCGAGTTTTGATTCAAGATCTTTCACTAAAGAGTAGTGCTGGGATCTTTATACCATTTTACTTCATGCATCTATATGCTGGTGCATTATTTGACTTTCAATTACTAGTATCACCTGGTTGGGGTGAGATATTATGAAGCCACTGGTCAAAGGGTTTGGGTTCAATCCAATGTTTTACCTACCTACCTCTCTGCATTGAGTTTAAGCACTCCTACTGACCTGGGGTCAGGTCTGACGAAGAACATGTAGGACTGATTTTAAGTTTTACCATTTTTGTCAAAAATTCAAAAATGGCCAGCATTTTTGGAAAGAGGAAACATTTTTGAGAATTGAGCAGAGTATCTTGCATGTATACCCTATGGGCCAAAAATTTTGCCGAAATCGCTCTATCTCTCGAAAAAAAAGTTGGAAAATTTAAAATGGTTTAGAAGATACAAGCAATTTTAAGTTTTTTGGCAAACATTTGAAAATTTCAAAAAGCTGACATTTTTGAAAAGAGGAAAAATTTTTGAAAATTGGGCAGAGTATCTTCGATATATCCCCTATGGACCAAAAATTTCACAGAAATCGCTCTATCTCGCACGGTTTAGGAGATAAAAGCAATTTTAAGTTTTACCATTTTTGTCAAAAATCCGAAAATTGAAAATGGCCGCCATTTATGGAAAGAGGAAATTTTTTTGGAGAAATGAGCAGAGAATCTTGAATATATACCCTTTGGGCCAAAAATTTCGCCGAAATGGCTCTATCTCGTATGGTTTAGGAGATACAAACAATTTTAAGTTTTATCATTTTTGTCAAAAATTTGAAAATTCAAAATGGCCGCCATTTTCGGAAAGAGGAAAACTGTTTGAGAATTGAGCAGAGTATCTTGCATGTATACCCTATGGGCCAAAAATTTTGCCGAAATCGCTCTATCTCGCACGGTTTAGGAGATACAAACAATTTTAAGTTTGATCATTTTTGTCAAAAATTTGAAAATTCAAAATGACCGCCATTTTCGGAAAGAGGAAAACTGTTTGAGAATTGAGCAGAGTATCTTGCATGTATACCCTATGGGCCAAAAATTTTGCCGAAATCGCTCTATCTTGCACGGTTTAGGAGATACAAGCAATTTTATGTTTTACCATTTTTGTTAAAAATTCAAAATGGCCGCCATGTTTGGAAAGAGGAATTTATTTTTGAGAAATGAGCACAGAATCTTGAATATATACCCTTTAGACCAAAAATTTCGCCGAAATGGCTCTATCTCGCATGGTTTAGGAGATACAAACAATTTTAAGTTTTATCATTTTTGTCAAAAATTCAAAATGGCTACCATTTTTGGAAAGAGGAAAAATTTTTTGAAAATTGAGCAGAGTATCTTGGATACCGTAAATGACCTATTTAGCGCACCCACCCTTGTAAGCGCACCCTACCCCTACCGTGTGGGCCAAACATTTTGCCGAAATCGCTCTATCTCGCACGGTTTAGGAGATACAAGCAATTTTAAGTTTTACCATTCTTGTCAAAAATTACAAAATTCAAAATGGCCGCCATTTTTGGAGAGAGGAAATTTTTTTGGAATTGAGCAGAGTACTTAGCAGAGATACCCTGTGGTTCAAAAATTTCGTCGAAATCGCTCTATCTCGCACGGTTTAGAAATTATTAAGGGATTTGTATTTTCCTCGTTAATAAAAATTTTAATGCTTAATTAACTAGAGGATCGCTCGCAAAAAAAAAAGATAATGTTTTTGCATAGCAAAAACAAAGCGTCCCGAAAAGGATATAAAGGTGAGTGCTAAAGTATTAAGAAAATGCTTCGTTTCTAGCCTTATACTGTTGTGGCAACCAAAGTCAGCGCAGTCTGCTCTATCTAGCACGGTTTTCAAGATATAAGCATTTTTGTGTTTTGCAAAAAATAAAAAAATTAAAAATGTCCGCTATATTTGGCGAGACCAAATTATTTTGAAAATTGGCATGGCTACTCTGCAGAGATACCCAGCAGGTCCAAAATTTTGTTGAGTTCGCTCCATATAGCACGGTTTTCGAGATATAAGCATTTTTGTGTTTTGCAAAAACTTTGAAAATTCAAAATGGCCACCATTTTTGGGGAGACAAAAATTTTTATCAAGACCACTGCCGCAGTGTGTATCTCCCGCCGAGCATTAAAGCAGAAGAAATAGCTTTTCCGAGATATTCACAATTTTTCATTTTCGTGTGTGAAAGCTCTTCCAAAAGTAGGTGAATGAGTTATTTGAGAAAAATTGGCTATCTGCAATACTATTAAGAGATCATTCACATTTACTCATTTTGAGTAGATGAATAATTATCTATGGGTCTGAAACTTCACCAAGTGAAAGCTCTCCCTAAAGTAGGTGAATGAGTTATTTGAGAAAAATTGGCTATCTGCAATACTTTTAGAGATACTTCGCATTTACTCATTTTGAGTAGGTGAGTAATTAGCTATGGGTCTGAAACTTCACCATGTGAAAGCTCTCCCACAAGTAGATGAATGAGTATTTGATAAAAATTGGGTATCCGCAATACTTTTACAGATAATTAGCATTTAGTCATTTTGAGTAGGTGAATAAATAGCTATGGGTCTGAAACTTCAGAGTGAAAGCTCTCCCAAAAGTAGGTGAATGAGTTATTTGAGAAAAATTGGGTATCCGCAATAGTTTTTGAGATAATTAGCATTTACTCATTTTGAGTAGGTGAGTAATTAGCTACGGGTCTGAAACTTCACCAAGTGAAAGCTCTTCCAAAAGTAGGTGAATGAGTTATTTGAGAAAAATTGGCTATCTCCAATACTTTTAGAGATAATTCGCATTTACTCATTTTGAGTAGGTGAGTAATTAGCTATGGGTCTGAAACTTCACAAAGTGAAAGCTCTCCCAAAAGTAGGTGAATGAGTTATTTGAGAAAAATTGGCTATCTGCAATACTTTTAGAGATAATTCGCATTTACTCATTTTGAGTAGGTGAGTAATTAGCTATGGGTCTGAAACTTCACCAAGTGAAAGCTCTCCCAAAAGTAGGTGAATGATTAATTTGAGAAAAATTGGCTATCTGCAATACTTTTAGAGATAATTCGCATTTACTCATTTTGAGTAGGTGAGTAATTAGCTATGGGTCTGAAACTTCACCAAGTGAAAGCTCTCCCAAAAGTAGGTGAATGAGTTATTTGAGAAAAATTGGCTATCTGCAATACTTTTAGAGATAATTCGCATTTACTCATTTTGAGTAGGTGAGTAATTAGCTATGGGTCTGAAACTTCACCATGTGAAAGCTCTCCCAAAAGTAGGTGAATGAGTTATTTGAGAAAAATTGGCTATCTGCAATACTTTTAGAGATAATTCGCATTTACTCATTTTGAGTAGGTGACTAATTAGCTATGGGTCTGAAACTTCACCAAGTGAAAGCTCTCCCAAAAGTAGGTGAATGAGTTATTTGAGAAAAATTGGCTATCTGCAATACTTTTAGAGATAATTCGCATTTACTCATTTTGAGTAGGTGAGTAATTAGCTATGGGTCTGAAACTTCACTAAGTGAAAGCTCTCCCAAAAGTAGGTGAATGAGTGATTTGAGAAAAATTGGCTATCTGCAATACTTTTGCAGATAATTCGCATTTACTCATTTTGAGTGGGTGAGTAATTAGCTATGGGTCTGAAACTTCACCAAGTGAAAGCTCTCCCAAAAGTAGGTGAATGAGTTATTTGAGAAAAATTGGCTATCTGCAATACTTTTAGAGATAATTCACATTTACTCATTTTCAGTAGGTGAGTAATTAGCTATGGGTCTGAAACTTCACAAAGTGAAAGCTCTCCCAAAAGTAGGTGAATGAGTTATTTGAGAAAAATTGGCTATCTGCAATACTTTTAGAGATAATTCGCATTTACTCATTTTCAGTAGGTGAGTAATTAGCTATGGGTCTGAAACTTCACCAAGTGAAAGCTCTCCCAAAAGTAGGTGAATGATTAATTTGAGAAAAATTGGCTATCTGCAATACTTTTAGAGATAATTCGCATTTACTCATTTTGAGTAGGTGAGTAATTAGCTATGGGTCTGAAACTTCACCAAGTGAAAGCTCTCCCAAAAGTAGGTGAATGAGTTATTTGAGAAAAATTGGCTATCTGCAATACTTTTAGAGATAATTCGCATTTACTCATTTTGAGTAGGTGAGTAATTAGCTATGGGTCTGAAACTTCACCAAGTGAAAGCTCTCCCAAAAGTAGGTGAATGATTTATTTGAGAAAAATTGGCTATCTGCAATACTTTTAGAGATAATTCGCATTTACTCATTTTGAGTAGGTGAGTAATTAGCTATGGGTCTAAAACTTCACCATGTGAAAGCTCTCCCACAAGTAGATGAATGAGTTATTTGATAAAAATTGGATATCCGCAATACTTTTACAGATAATTAGCATTTAATCATTTTGAGTAGGTAAATAATTAGCTATGGGTCTGAAACTTCACAAAGTGAAAGCTCTCCCAAAAGTAGGTGAATGAGTTATTTGAGAAAAATTGGCTATCTGCAATACTTTTAGAGATAATTCGCATTTACTCATTTTGAGTAGGTGAGTAATTAGCTATGGGTCTGAAACTTCACCATGTGAAAGCTCTTCCAAAAGTAGGTGAATGAGTTATTTGAGAAAAATTGGCTATCTGCAATACTTTTAAGAGATAATTCGCATTTACTCATTTTGAGTAGGTGAGTAATCATCTACGGGTCTGAAACTTCACCATGTGAAAGCTCTCCCAAAAGTACATGAATGAGTTATTTGATAAAAATTGGGCATCCGCAATAGTTTTTGAGATAATTAGCATTTACTCATTTTGAGTAGGTGAGTAATTAGCTACGGGTCTGAAACTTCACCAAGTGAAAGCTCTTCCAAAAGTAGGTGAATGAGTTATTTGAGAAAAATTGGCTATCTGCAATACTTTTAGAGATAATTCGCATTTACTCATTTTGAGTAGGTGAGTAATTAGCTATGGGTCTGAAACTTCACAAAGTGAAAGCTCTCCCAAAAGTAGGTCAATGAGTTATTTGAGAAAAATTGGCTATCTGCAATACTTTTAGAGATAATTCGCATTTACTCATTTTGAGTAGGTGAGTAATTAGCTATGGGTCTGAAACTTCACCAAGTGAAAGCTCTCCCAAAAGTAGGTGAATGATTAATTTGAGAAAAATTGGCTATCTGCAATACTTTTAGAGATAATTCGCATTTACTCATTTTGAGTAGGTGAGTAATTAGCTATGGGTCTGAAACTTCACCAAGTGAAAGCTCTCCCAAAAGTAGGTGAATGAGTTATTTGAGAAAAATTGGCTATCTGCAATACTTTTAGAGATAATTCGCATTGACTCATTTTGAGTAGGTGAGTAATTAGCTATGGGTCTGAAACTTCACCAAGTGAAAGCTCTCCCAAAAGTAGGTGAATGATTTATTTGAGAAAAATTGGCTATCTGCAATACTTTTAGAGATAATTCGCATTTACTCATTTTGAGTAGGTGAGTAATTAGCTATGGGTCTGAAACTTCACAAAGTGAAAGCTCTCCCAAAAGTAGGTGAATGAGTTATTTGAGAAAAATTGGCTATCTGCAATACTTTTAGAGATAATTCGCATTTACTCATTTTGAGTAGGTGAGTAATTAGCTATGGGTCTGAAACTTCACCAAGTGAAAGCTCTCCCAAAAGTAGGTGAATGATTAATTTGAGAAAAATTGGCTATCTGCAATACTTTTAGAGATAATTCGCATTTACTCATTTTGAGTAGGTGAGTAATTAGCTATGGGTCTGAAACTTCACCAAGTGAAAGCTCTCCCAAAAGTAGGTGAATGAGTTATTTGAGAAAAATTGGCTATCTGCAATACTTTTAAGAGATAATTCGCATTTACTCATTTTGAGTAGGTGAGTAATCATCTACGGGTCTGAAACTTCACCATGTGAAAGCTCTCCCAAAAGTACATGAATGAGTTATTTGATAAAAATTGGGTATCCGCAATAGTTTTTGAGATAATTAGCATTTACTCATTTTGAGTAGGTGAGTAATTGGCTATGGGTCTGAAACTTCACCAAGTGAAAGCTCTTCCAAAAGTAGGTGAATGAGTTATTTGAGAAAAATTGGCCATCTGCAATACTTTTAGAGGTAATTCGCATTTACTCTTTTTGAGTAGGTGAGCAATTAGCTATGGGTCTGAAACTTCACCAAGTGAAAGCTCTTTGGGATAGCTGCTCTGCAGAGATACCCTGAAGATAAAAAAATTTGTCGAAATCGCTCTATGTAGCACGGTTTTCGAAATATTAGCATTTTTGTGTTTTGCAATTTTTGCGAAAAATTCGAAAATTCAAAATGGCCGCCATTTTTGGCGAGATAAAATTTTTTTGAAAATTGGCATGGCTACTTTGCAGATATACCCTGTGGGTCAAAAATTTCGTCGAAATCGCTCTATCTTGCAGGGTTTTCGAGATATAAGCATTTTTATGTTTTGCAATTTTTGCGAAAAATTAGAAAATTCAAAATGGCCGCCATTTTTGGCGAGATAAAAATTTTTTCAAAATTGGGATAACTACTCTTCAGAGATACCCTGGGGGTCAAAAATTTCGTCTAAATCGCTCTATCTAGCACGGTTTTCGAGATATAAGCATTTTTGTGTTTTGCAATTTTTGAGAAAATTTCGAAAATTCAAAATGGCCGCCATTTTTGGCGAGACAAAATTTTTTTGAAAATTGGGAAAAGTACGCCGCAGAGATATCCTGCGGATCAAAAATTTTGTCGAAATTGCTCTATCTAGCACGGTTTTTGAGATATAAGCATTTTTGTGTTTTGCAATTTTTGGGAAAATTTCGAAAATTCAAAATGGCCGCCATTTTGGGCGAGACAAAAATTTTTTGAAAATTGGGAAAAGTACTCTGCAGAGATACCCTGTGGGTCAAAAATTTCGTCGAAATCGCTCTATCTAGCACGGTTTTCGAGATATAAGCATTTTTGTGTTTTCCTTATTTGGAAAATTCGTAATGATTAATTAATCATTAATTACTCGGCCATTTCTTGACCAATCAATGCCAAAATCTAATGATTTCCAGATTTTAATAGAATGAATGTATTTGCCAAGTTTCAGGTGAATTGATAAAATTCCTTTCAAGTTATCATCCGGACAAGCTTCCCCATCGAAAAAAGACATTTTTGGTCATGTGACCTCTCTGATTGGTTGAAATGTCACTGCAGCATATTCAAAAAAATTCCCCAAGGCTACTGCCTAAACCCGCCAAATTAGAAAAGAATCCGCCTAACAGTTACAGAGTTATAAGGAAAACAAAATGCGGAGCCGCCGGAGCCGGCGGAGCCGCCGGAGCCTGAAGCTCTCCCATACACAAACAAGCGTCCCTTGCGGGACGTTAATTAGCCATTTTTAATGGAAGTCTACCAAAATGTAATCAGTTGCAGATCTTTAGACCCTGCATCCACATATCAAATTTCAGGTGAATATTTTAAACGCTTCTTAAGTTATCATCCGGACAAGCAAAATCCTGTTTTGGGTAATGTGACTTCTCTGAATTGGTTTAATTTTTTTGGCAAAATTTTCCCAGGGATACTAAATATATGTGCCAAGTTTGAAGAAATTCCATCCACTAGTAAAGACGCTATAGGTATGCAAACTTGCGGAGCCGGCGGATACGGTGGACCCTTCTGCGAGAATTCCTCCCATATGCAAACAAGCGTCCCTCGTGGGACGCTTAATACAAAGTTAATTGACATTCACACGTTGGGTTACACCCATTTAAACATGGCTATTTTTCCATTACCCAGTAATAAAATTACAGATCCTAATGTTCATCAGTTTATCAATATATAGTCCAGGCAAGATTTTAAAGGTCAAGATCACTACAGCAAGGTCAAAGGAAGATCCCACAATTATGGCATAATGATTATGCACACCTACACTTCCCAACCAATGTCCGTACCAAGTTTTAACTTCATACACCTAACAGTTTCAGAGATATACCCGGACTTGATTTTAAAGTTCAAGGTCACTACAGGAAGGTCAAATCAATGTCACACTATGATCTTGCACACCTACAGCCCCAACCAATGTCCATACCAAGTATTAACTTTTTACATCTTACAGTTTTTGAGATGTAGTCTAGGCAAGATATTAAAGTTCAAGGTCACTACAGCAAGGTCAAAGGTCAAATCAAGATCATGCCATGATGCTGTACACCTACACCTCCCAACTAGTGTCCTTGCCAAATTTAGATTTCCACAGTTTACAGTTTCCAAGATATAGCCCGAACTAGATTTTAAAGATTAAGGTCAATGCAAGGTCAAGGGTTGAATCAAGATCACACCATGACACTACACAAGCTACAACCCCCAACTAATATCACTACCAAGTATCAATATCCCTTACAGTTCCAAGATATAGCCCAGACAAGATTTTAAAACTCAAGGTCATTACAGCAAGGTCAAAGGTCAGCAAACTCAAATAATTGTAACTATAGGAGACTGGTCAAATAGCAGGAATCATAAGTTTCTTGATCATAGCCCAGACATGGACTTTTCAAGATAGAAAGTTATGTTTAACATTTGTCAAAGTCAAAATGAATAAACATGGATTTCTCTCTAATGCAGAAGCTTAATAATAATTTTGAATATGCAAAATGTCTATTACCCTTCAAGATATCATTAAATAGTAAAGATTCAACTTCCTTACTTTGACAGAAATAAGTCCACCATAGCAATCCCTTTGAGGCTGCCATGTTCCAACGAGAAAGCCATACTTCTTGAGTACTAAAAAGTACCAAAAATATTTCATTCTCTTTTCAGAATATTTTCTTGAAGATGGTTAAAGTAGAAATTGGCAAATTGATAACACCAAAAAGCAACTTGTGATTTACTATGTACACATGAACTTAATAAAGAACACATTTAATGGAATAGTTACAGTTACATTTTACACTGAAAATTTTGATATTAACATATTTCAAACTACATGTTCAGAATGTGTTGCAAAATAAACTAGACCTACACATCAGAGAACCGATGCAAATTTATATCCACCGGAAAGACAACTCACCAAAGCCAGTGAACCATTGTTTGACCTTGAAGGAGGGTCCCAAGGTCAAATCTGAACACACCAGAAGATTCCTAGCCCATGACTTCCTATTAGTTGGTTTTACATTGCAAACCTCTAGGACCAATAATAAGCAAGTTTTAAGCACTTTTAAATTTGCTGTCCTCGTTTGACCTTGAAGAAGCGATCCAAGGTCAAATCTGACTATAACAAAAGATTCCCAGCCCATGATTTCCTAAATGTTGGTTTCACATTGCGAACCTCTAGGATCAATAATAGGCGAGTTATAAGAACTTTTAAGTTTGACTGTCATTATTTGACCTTGAGGGAGGGGCTCAAGGTCAAATCTGACCACATCAAATGATACCCAGCCCATGATTTCCTATAAGTTGGCTTCACATTGTAAACCTCTAGAACCAACAATAAGCGAGCTATAAGCAATTTTAAGATTGGGTATCCTCATTTGACCTTGAAGGAGGGTTCCAAGGTCAAATCTGACCACATCACAAGATTCCCACCCCATGATTTCATATAGGTTGGTTTCACATTGTAAACCGCTAGAACCAATAATAAAGGAGATATAGGCACTTTTAAAGTCCGCCATGTCGGGTATTTTGGCACTGGGTGGATGACCTTGAATTAAGAGCTTCAAGATCAGATGTTTGTAGAGGACATACATATGTGTTATACATATCACCTATGAAGAGATTCAACCTTCTACCTATGAGAACCAGCCAGTAGAAAATAGCATCAGAGATGCCAATACCCCACAGCCTGGGGAAATAGTTTTCAACCCCATGAGATATAGAAGTGGTGAAACAGTGTCAGTTACATAAAGGTCCTAATAATGTTTAGGTAGAGAAAGAAAGTGTATGTAAAGATAAAGTACTAAAACAAGATACTTCAATAGCAAGATGATAGCATTAATCAGTAAACTAAAAATATGAAGCTGTAAAAGTTATTAATTGGAGAATAGCTGTCAATGAAAATAACATAATTATGTAAAAGTGCATATAATAATCATTTTCAGCAAACCATATATCTTTGTCATAAGAGAAAGATGTCAAGAATATGGCAGATGAACACACTTTGGCAGAGCAAAAAGGTCACACCATGATGCACATATATATTTAGTTATTTACATACACCCCCAACCAATGTCCCTACCAAGTGTTAACCTTATGGAATCAAAGAAATAGCCCTGACAAGATTTTAAAACTCATGGTTATTACGACAAGGTCAAAGGTCAAATCAAGGTCACACCATGATGTTGCACACCTACAACCCTTAACCAATATCCCTACCATGTACCAACTTCCTTCCTAAACCAAAGTTTCCACCAGAGGCATCCGGTTGATAAAAAATCTGAGGATTTAATTTTTCAGAGATTTGGCGAAATGATACTCACATTTTGTGTAGATTTCAAATGATGTAAACTCTTTAGTTGCAGTGAGATTTTCTTCCAATAAATGACTTGGTAACACTAAAATGATAATCCTGTTAATAATTACTGAAGTGATTAACAAAAATTAACAAATATGCCATTTCAACTACAATTATTATTAAATATTTTGTGTTCAATGATACCGACATACATTTATTAATTGAGGATAGTCAGGTCACTCAAATGCCTAATGCAAGTATAATAACGACATTATTCATTATCAAAAGATTCACTTCCCGATTCACCATATTTTACAATCGGGAGCAAGATAGCAGAAATATTATATCTGGGTACAAGAAATAAAGTTTATAATTGTACAATATAGTTGCAACTCTATCACAAATGAAACCATATTTTGGATTTCACATCCAACCCAAAAATCCCATTTATTTATTGTTTATTGGTTATTAAAATCAAGATAAATACTCTGATCTCAATTATTTGTATTTTAGATGATAATAAATATTCAACTATTTTGTGGGGTTTGTTTCATTAGATACAAATTCAACAAGGTGGGCAGTGGTGGGCATAAGCTTGTGAGTGTTCCACAGCCTAAACCCATCCATTGATTTTCACCAAATTATCAGGAATATGTTTACCCCAAAAGAATCTAGAGCCGTTTAGGTTATGGGGGTATCTTGCCATACCAACACTTTTTCAAAGTTTTTTTTTGTTCTAAAGTTTGTGGATGTTCCACAGGATATACCTGTTCACGGATTTTCACCAAATTTTCAGCATATGTTCAGCACATCACTGCATGCTAAATACCTCATTTTTTTTCTTTGAAGATGCCATAACTTAAAAAACACTAGGAGGTTAGCTTTGCCAGGTAACAGAAATTTTGTTCTAAGTATACATGTGGCAGGTGTGGTTTTAAAAAGTCTAAAAATAAATGAGGTGGGAGCAAAAACTATATATTTATTATGTTAAGTTGGTCAAAGTCTCTTAAAAACAGGAATTTTAAGTAAAAAGGTCATTAAAAGTCTTCTTTAAACTTAAGCAATGTGTCAAGTTGAACTGATGTCATTGAACATTAAGTCAGTTGGCAGCTGAAAACCCTCATTTTTACTTCAAGATGGCCATGACTGTACTTGTATTGAAACTCCAAGGTGGAAAGAAAATAAGATTTTTATTTTCATTTTAATAAGTGTGCAAAATTTAACTGAGGTCAGCTGAACAACACGACAGCTGGAGATTAAAAACTCCATAATTTCACTGCAAGGTGGCCATAACTTCATTCATATTGGGACTTTAAGGTGACCATAATATAAGAATGTCCCTTTTGTCATCCTTTAAAAGTGTATAAAGTTTAGCCGAGGTCTGTTGAACAATAAGATAGCTGGAGGCTGAAAACTTCCTTTTTTCACTGTAAGGTGACCATAACTGCATTCATACTGCAACTTTAAGGTAACCATACAATGAGAATGTCCCTTTTGGCAACCCTTATAAATGTGCCATGTTTTATTTTAAAAATTTAAACATAAACTGAGCTTAGGGCTGAAAACCCTACATTTTAAGATGGCCATAACATCACCAATATTTAAATCATAAGGTAGTAAGAGTCTTCTTTCAATGTACTTCAATATCAATATACATTAGATATGGAAAAAGAAAGGGGCCAGACAGCTTTATTCCAATTTTATGACTTTATGGGGGGGGGCTATAGCTCCAACTATATTAACTGTTTAAGGTCACCGTAAAGTCAGGATACTAACTTGTTAAATCTTAATATGCATGCCAAGTTTGGTTGAAAAAAGTGAAAAACAGGGCTAAACCCCCACCCCGCCTCCTTTTTTGACATTAAGGTGACCTTAAGATTGTAGATATAGGGCTAAAACTATGGCATGTGAAAGATTATCAAAAAGTAGCTGAATAAGTTATTCCCACAAAACACCGAAATCCTGACCGTTTTTGAGATACAGATGAAGTACCCATTTTTAGAAAATTTATGAAAATAAAATGCTTCCCATTCAGGCATCTATGGTCCGATTGATCAGAAAATCCTTTCCGACCTTCAAATTTAGGTCTAGAATGTACCTGATAAATTTTACAGCACAGGTGTGTGTTTTTTCCGAAACGTGATGATGGGGTGTTTTTGAAAAATGCTTAAGGTTACCTTAAGTAAACCTTAAGGTCTCCGCAAAGTATCCAAAAATTTTTCCCACCCCTACAGTTTTAAAAAAAGATAAGAAGGAAAGAAAAATTGGAAAGCCCAAGAAGTTATTCAAGGGAGACCATAATCCGGCGGCGGCGATCAGACAAACTTACGTGAAAACAAATAAGCGTCCCTGACAGGCCACTTAAATAGCTGCCATTGCTGATTGTTCGAAAATCATTAAGATGTTCTAAAACTTAAAATATTGCAGCTAGCTTCACAAGATTTGCATAAATTGTATATGGCTAGGAAAGCTTTCCTAAGAGTAATATTGGTCTTGCTTTGAAAAATAATGCAGCTAGCTTCACCAGATTTCCATAAAATGTATATGGCTAGGAAAGCTTGCCTAAGAGTAATATTGGTCTTGCTTTGAAAACTAAATTGCCACCATTTCACATCTTTAACATCAAATAGGGGTCATCATATCAAAAAGGCAAAATATCTCCCTTACCATTGAATAGGGGTTTGGAATGAGAAAACAAATTATAGGAAATCACTGCCTGTTAATCTTTTGCAAGTGTCAAATTTGACCTTTGCCCCCTGCTTCAACATCAAGTGGGGGGGGGGGGGGGGGGTCATCATACAAAAAAGGCTTTATCTCCCTTATAATTGCTTAGTTGTTATCAGATACCCCCAAAACCTAATCAGCTCTAGATCCTCTTGGGGTAAATATCACCTGAAAACAAGATCACTGCCGTGGTATGATCTCCCGCCACACTACATCAAAAAGTAGGTGAACAACATATTTGACAAAACTCCTTTAAATTGAATAGTTTTGCTGTTATAAATTATTTAAATGAAAAAAGTCAAAGTAGCTGTTACTGAGTTAGCAAAGGACCTACAGCTTTCAAAATTTGCAATGTGTTATTTGAGAAAAATTGGCTAAGTACAATACTTTTAAGAGATAATTCGCATTTACTCATTTTCAGTAGCTGAGTAATTATCTACGGGTCTGAAACTTCACCATGTGAAAGCTCTCCCAAAAGTAGATGAATGAGTTATTTGAGAAAAATTGGCTATCTGTAATACTTTTAGCGATAATTTGCATTTACTCATTTTCAGTAGGTGAGTAATTATCTATGGGTCTGAAACTTCACGGAGTGAAAGCTCTCCCAAAAGTAGATGAAGGAGTTATTTGATAAAAATTGGCTATCTGCAATACTTTTACAGATAATTTGCATTTACTCATTTTGAGTAGGTGAGTAATTAGCTATGGGTCTGAAACTGCATCAAGTGAAAGCTCTCCCAAAAGTAGGTGAATGAGTTATTTGAGAAAAATTGGCTATCTGCAATACTTTTAGCGATAATTCGCATTTACTCATTTTCAGTAGGTGAGTAATTAGCTATGGGTCTGAAACTTCACCAAGTGAAAGCTCTCCCAAAAGTAGGTGAATGAGTTATTTGAGAAAAATTGGCTATCTGCAATACTTTTAGAGATAATTCGCATTTACTCATTTTCAGTAGGTGAGTAATTAGCTACGAGTCTGAAACTTCACCATGTGAAAGCTCTCCCAAAGTAGATGAATGACTTAAAAATAGCATCAGAGATGCCCGTACCCCACAGCCTAGGGAAATATTTTCAACACCATGAAATACAGAAGTACTGTATCAGTATAAACTTTAGGATACTTTCAGAGCACTGTCAGTTATATAAAGGTCCAAACAATGTTTAAAAGAAAGATCATGCATATAAAGATGAAGTATTAAAACAAGATAATTCAATAACAAGATGACAGCATTAATCAGCAAACTAAAATTCAACCCTCTTTATCTACATCTGCATGGCCAAATTATGGTTTAGATGGTTTGAATATTACCATGCATATAGAAGTGGTAATACATTTAATGAATGCTTATGTGTGGTGTTGGAGCAAAATCTGTGGCTCACTTGATGAAATTCTATCTCTTACAATGGGAAGTTATGAAAGTAAAATTCTTAATAAATTCTAATATGACTTTAACAGTGCTTAATCTGCATCAAAAGAGAGACCCAAAGGTGCAACAAGATTTTATAGGTCAAGGTCACTAGCACAAGGTCAAAGGTCAAATTAAGGTGACACCATGATAATACACACCTACAGCCCCTAACCAATGTCCCAAGTATCCAAGTATCAACTTCCTTAACCCTACGGTTTCCAAGATATAGCCCGGACAAGATTTTATAGGTCAAGGTCACTACGCCAAGGTCAAAGGTCAAATCAAGGTCAGACCATGACGTTGCACAACTATATCCCCTAACCAATGTCCCTACCAAGTATCAACTTCCTACACCTTACGGTTTCCGAGATATAGCCCAGACAAGATTTTTAAACTCACGGTCACTATGGCAAGGTCAAAGGTTAAATCCTGGTCAGACCATGACGTTGCACACCTACACACCCTAACCAATGTCCCTACCAAGTACCAACTTCCTACACATTACGGTTTCCGAGATATAGCCCAGACAACATTTTATAGGTCAAGGTCACTATGGCAAGGTCAAAGGTCAAATCAAGGTCAGACCATGACATTGCACACCTACACCCCCTAACCAATATCCCTACCAAGTATCAACTTCCTACACCTTACGGTTTCTGAGATATAGCCCGGACAAGATTTTATAGGTCAAGGCCACTACAGCAAGGTCAAAGGTCAAATCAAGGTCAGATCATGATACTGCACACCTACACCCCCTAGCAAATGTCCCTACCAAATATCAACTTCCTACACCTTACGGTTTCCGAGATATAGCCCGAACAAGATTTTATAGGTCAAGGCCACTATGGCAAGGTCAAAGGTCAAATCAAGGTCAGACCATGACGTTGCACACCTACACCCCCTAACCAATATCCTTCCTTACCAAGTATTAACTTCCTACACCTTACGGTTTCTGAGATATAGCCTGGACAAGATTTTATAGGTCAAGGTCACTACGGCAAGGTCAAAGGTCAAATCAAGGTCACACCATGACGTTGCACACCTACACCCCCTAACCAATGTCCCTACCAAATATCAACTTCCTATACCTTACAGTTTCTGAGATATAGCCTGGACAAGAATTTATAGGTCAAGGTCACTACGGCAAGGTCAAAGGTCAAATCAAGGTCAGACCATGACGTTGCACAACTACACCCCCTAACCAATGTCCCTACCAAGTATCAACTTCCTACACCTCACGGTTTCCGAGATATAGCCCGGACAAGATTTTATAGGTCAAGGTCACTACGGCAAGGCAAAGGTCAAATCAAGGTCAGACCATGACGTTGCACACCTACACCCCCTAACCAATGTCCCTACCAAATATCAACTTCCTACACCTTACGGTTTCCGAGATACAGCCCGGACAAGATTTTCAAACTCAAGGTCACTACGGCAAGGTCAAAGGTCAAATCAAGGTCAGACCATGACGATGCACACCTACACCCCCTAACCAATATCCTTACCAAGTATTAACTTCCTACACCTTACGGTTTCTGAGATATAGCCTGGACAAGATTTTATAGGTCAAGGTCACTACGGCAAGGTCAAAGGTCAAATCAAGGTCACACCATGACGTTGCACACCTACACCCCTAACCAATGTCCCTACCAAGTATCAACTTCCTACACCTTACGGTTTCCGAGATACAGCCCGGACAAGATTTTCAAACCCAAGGTCACTACGGCAAGGTCAAAGGTCAAATCAAGGTCAGACCATGACGTTGCACACCTACACCCCCTAACCAATGTCCCTACCAAGTATCAACTTCCTACATCTTACGGTTTCTGAGATACAGCCCGGACAAACTATTTCCCGCCGCCCGCCCACGCGCCCGCCCGTCCGGACGCCTGCCCGCCCGCCCATCAGGACACCATGGGTGAAAACAATACCCCAAGGGCTGTGGGGTAAAAAGTAGATGAACAACTTATTTGAGAGAAATTGTGTAGCTGCAATACTTTTGAACATATAAGGCATTTACTCATTATGGTTATCATTAAAAATTGACAAAGTAGCTATTACGGTTTGCGAGATATTTGTCATTTTTCACATTTTCACCAAAAGTAGCAATAAAGTAGCCATTACTCACTTGTACATTGAGCAACAGTTGTGAAACTTAAATATGTTACAGTTCACAGAAAAGTAGATGAACAACTTATTTGAGAGAAATTGTGTAGCTGCAATACTTTTGAAGATATAAGCCATTTACTCATTATGGTTATCATTAAAAATTGACAAAGTAGCTATTACTCACTTAGCTATGGAGATACACTTCCAAACTAGTGACCATGTTGTAGCTGTGGAGATAGTAGCTGAACAACATATTGGAACAAAATTGTGTAGCTGCAATACTTTTGAAGATATAAGCCATTTACTCATTATGGTTATCATCAAAGTAGCTATTACTCAGTTAGCTATGGAGTTACAGCTGTGAAAATTCAGAATACAGTATATCCAAAAGATAGGTGAACAACATATTCGACAAAAATCCTCTATATTCAATAGCTTTTGAGTTATAAGTGACTTGCTCAATGGTCAAATGTTAAACTTAGTATAGCTATTACTCAGTTAGCTATGGTGCTACACCTTGGACACCTCACCATGATATAGTACATGAAGGAGTTGTTGAACAACATATTTCAGGCCAATATTGTAAGTAACAGTTACAAAGACAAAATCAATTTACTCATTTTGCTCATTGTTAATAACAGAAAATAGCTATTACTCACTTAGCTATGAAGATACAACCCTAAAAATGGTACCATCTTGTAGGCATGGAGAAAGTAGCTGAACAACGTATTTTACAGAAACACTCTAAATGCAGTCGTTTTGGAGTTATGAGCACTTTACTCAAAGTAGCCACCATTGCTATTACTCACTTAGCTATGGTCCTAGGTGTGAAATAACAGCATCAAATGAAAGGACATAAGCAATAAGGTCATAAAAAACATTGAAAAGGCCAAGGAGAAACAACCAGTGTGATGTACAGCCCTTTATAAAAGCGTGACACACACTCAATAACACACGAACACACGCACGAAATGCGTTTTATAATCTCCCGCCCGGCCGGCGGGAGATAATTAGGTGAAAATCGGTGCATGGGTTATAGGCTGTGGGACACCCACAAACTCCAAGACCCAAAAATCTTAAAAGTGTTGCCATGGCAACAGTTGTTGCCTGATATCCCCCAAACCTATCAGCTCTAGATCCTCTTGGGGTAAACATACCCTGAAAATTTGGTGAAAATCTGTGCATTGGTTTAGGCTGTGGAACATCCACAAGCTTTATGCCCGCCTCCGCCACTCGGACGGTGCAGGGGATGACTATAACCCCAGCCTTTATGGGCTTGGGTTAAGAAAACTGCTCCCGTTATGACAAATGATTACCACATTAAGTTAATGTAAACCTGGAAGATGATCAACTACTGCAACTCCTGAGAGTATTCGTAGAATGACTAGGTTACCTTTGAAATTCAATTACTCTGACATCCAAAAAATCTTAACACAAAAAAAAAAACAAACAATAATTCACCATGATCTCAGGAATCAATAGATGATCCTGGATTGGTCAAACTAAAACCATTGCCAATTTATAAACATATATACATGTTCTGCTGAATGTGGATAACCACTGAATGTGTATACATTCAAATCAATAAATGTTTACATTTAAGGGCAAATCATTGAAATGTGTATATTCAATTGCTGAGCTGTGGAATATATCCATACAAGTGATACAATGACTTGATTGAAAAAAGCATTACTTGTCTTTGTGTCAATGCATACACATATGGACATTGTATCAGACAGGACAGTCCGATCCAACAGATATATTTTTCTTGAATATTAGTGTTGAAATGAAATAACGACATACAATGATGTAAAAAACAAGACGTATGCATGTGTTCACATATGTATATATTTATACTTTTAAAGAGAACTCTAGTGTAATTTATATATTGGTGTCCAACAACACTGCCCTATCAGACTCACAGTCCACAGGTCTTTTCTAATCAAAGAAATCCACATAACTACACTTTAGTCAATCATAAATGATATATGTATCTCCAAATTTTGCAAAGTTATGGCTTGGAGCACCATTTAAAACATATCAATTCTTCATTCCAACTGATTTTGTTCATATTATTCAAGGAAAATACATTTCTGTATACTTGGAATGTCAGACTTGTCAGTAAGTAGTTTTATAAAAAATGTTGACCACTGAATTACACATCAATATTGCCAGCTGTGGTTACATGTGTTTAAACAAAATATTGCTGGTGTTTGAGGGTTTAAATGACAGATGGCGAAATTCACTGGCTGAGCAGTAAAGTTCAAAGTTTGGGCTTTATGTCCCGTTCAACAGTCTGTCATTATGAGTCATATTGGGACAGGTCCTCAGCACTTGTCACTTGTGGGAGCCAAACCCTTAGAGGTGACAACCTGTGATTTGATGCCAAACTTGCAAACCACTACTGTACTGCTTTGCCACCGATTAAAGCCGGTTACCAATTACTACCAGACAGAATTCGGATAAACATAACTTTTGAAATAGTGATGTGTTCCTATGTAACTTCAGTGTACTAAGCAGCCTTTCATGTATACATAAAAACTGCATGAATATTTAAATAAAAAGAAATCACATAATGACACATAATATCTTCCCACATGTATTTTACCAAATATTTAATTTTAAAACAGAATGCCATTTTTCATCATAAGCCCTAAAAATTTAAGTCAATGGTTGTCGCATATAATAATTAATTAAAACACCGATATAACTTCACTGCAAATGATGGTTATAATTCCTAATACTAGACACAATAATGATAATAAAAATCGAGTATACCAGTCTTTATAGTAGTTAGAGCAGAATAGCCCTTGGCCAAAAATATCCCAATGAAATGATGGATTTCCTGTCATAACTACTGTAACTACTTGCTACCAATTATCGCCAGGTACCAATTACCGCTACCAAGAACTAAAATATTTCATTATAACAACGATATATGTTCAAAGCCCTTTTTATTACGGTGGACCTCTTCCCAGTATGGGGGAAGACAAAGTTAATTGACTTCATGAATATTTGCGCCTAACCTATGCGGCACTTTTTCTGCCAAATTATATCTATATTAACAGCTTCTTGGAAAACTTTGCAAGTCAATGATGTGTTACAGATATCACTATCTGCTAAATAAGAGAATATTTTTGCAAGAAGTTCTGGTGGCAGATCCAACAGGGACATTTTAATAGTGTATACTATATCACGGAGGAAATAACACCACTGTTCAAAAACTTACTCCCGAAAAAGATATTCCTCGTGGGCATTGAAAAAGTCCTTATTTTAAAGAACTACAAACCAAGAGAAATATATGACTAACTTAAATGTACCTGATAATAATAATAAATATAGCTTTTTAACACACAAAAGTTAACATCTTGTGGCTAGCTAAACTGTATGGGATAATGTACCCTGTTTTGATATTTACTGAAATAATTAAATGTCTTTTTTTTTTGCATTATAACTTTGATAAACATTAGAACCCAAAAAACAGGTTCTACTTTTTGTTTCCATATAAGGTTAAATTTCAAAGCTGTTTATTGTGATTCTAACTCTGATTCTAAGAGTGTTTTTATAGCGCTTAATCTCTACCTTAAAGACAGACTCTAGACACATAACACAGAAAAAGAGAGATCCATAATCATATGCCAAGAAACTGCAGCAGGCCTCAGCGCCATGGAGAAAGATTGGGAAAAGCAGACAGGTAGGTGTGCTTTTGCAAAGAGATAAGTTTTAAGCTTCTTTCAGAACTATGATAGAGAAGCTATATATACATTGTTAGGCAGAACATTCCAAATCTGAGTCAAACCTCACACAAGGCCCTGACCGCCTCAGCTAGAGAGAGGAAATTGCCAAACATTTTGACTGGGACATTTTTTTAGTTTTACGTTGCTTCTTTAAACCAAAAGTAAAGATTTGGTTTTATCAGGATTAAGCTTCAGTTTGTTTGTAGCTAACCACTTTTTTGACATCATCTAAACAGTTTTTTCACCTGTTAGAGGCCTGAACCACAGCCTTGTGCGTAAGAAGAACATATAGCTGCATATTGTCAGCATAAGAGGGGAACTTTATGCCAGGATAATTTTAAATAGCTTTGCTGAAGTCAAGAGTGTATGATGAAAATGGTATTGGACCAAGAACAAAGCCCATAAAAAAGCTTCTTAATAAGCATAAGATAGAATGGAACCAATATTGATTCACTGAGAGTTACTGGATAGGTAAAACTTGGACCAGTCTAGAACAACACCACCCAACACCAAACCAAGAACTCATGCAGACAATCTATGAACGTGCCATGACCAGGTATCAAATGCTGCCATTTGATCATGTAATACAACAATAGTGGGCTCTCTAGCCAAAGAAAGATGTTTTCATTCTTAATCAACAACAACACAGTTTCAGTCGAGAGCTTGTGAGCTGACTGATTGACATTCTCAAGTCTATTAGAAATGATATAATCATTTAACTAAGATCACTTGTTCCACAAGTCTAAAGACGAGATGCAAGCCTGACACAGGTTGGTAGTTCTAGAATACATCAGGTGGTCATGAGAACCTTTTGATTAATGGAGTGGAGTGGATCGTTTTTGAAACCAGCTGGAAATATATTTTCAGACAGGGAACAGTTAAGAAGTATGTAAAAGCTTTAGAAAAAAATAAAGAAATTGGTTAAAACGTGGAATAGAAGATATTTGACACATTTTGGCAAGATAACTGTCATAAAGACAAATGTCTTATCACAGTGTGTTCACTTGTTATCCTCCATACAAAGGTTTCATTTATTTTTTAAAGCAATCAACAATATTTTATTTAAATTTTTATGGAATGGAAAACCAGACAAAATGAGAGAAACCACTGTCTGTTCAAATCGCATGCAGAGGGTATAAAAATGATAAATATATATAATTTTGAGAAATACTAAAAGTTAGCTGGGTTAAGAAATTAATCACTCAACCAAATTCTCAATGGTATAAACTTTTGGTGGCAATGTATGGTAATATTGATCAAATTGTAGCATTTGGAGATAAATGGTACAGTAAAATTCTCATGAAAATACATATATCATTTTTGGCAAAATGTACTGAAGGACTGAATGCCCTAGTGAAAATGCAAAAACCCAAGAATAATTCAGAAAAAATTAGAAATTGTACAATTCTTACATTTCGGAAACTATGCCACTTTTTCCAGACTGGTACAAGAGAGGTGTTTACTTGGTAGGGGATATCATTACCCCAGACGGTAACATTCTGACCATTGAAGAACTTAAATACAAATTAAATTTTAATCCAAATATTTTAAATTACCATTCAATCCAAGTTAAAATATGGGATTTTATGTCAAGACATAAACTTTCAGGTAATTGGACTCTTGAAAAACTTACATATCCCTTCCATTTAGATCTGGAATTTCAGATCTAAAAAGGGATGTAAGAAATTTTATGATATTTACAACAATTTGGAAACACAAAATGATAATCCAATTTGCGAAACCATGTGGACTAACCTTGTTTCTAATGAGAATTTAGAAATAACATTAAAAGAAAGATGGGAATAAATTTACAAAATTTGCTTTTACTCTGTACAATAATAATTTAATTTGGTTTCAACACAGAGTGCTATTTAAAACCTTAGGAACCAAAGATCAGAGATGCCTGTACCCCACAGCCTAGGGAAATATTTTTAACACAATGAGATATAGAAGTACTGTAGCAGTACTAAGTTCAGGATACTTTCAGAGTACTGTCAGTTATATAAAGGTCCAAACAATGTTTAAATAGAGAAAATACTGTCTAAGAAAAATATAATGCATGTAGTTTATCTACATCTGGCATGGCCGAATTATGGTTTAGATGTTTTGTATATTACCATGCATACAGAAGTGGTAATACATTCAATGAATGCTTATGCGTGGTGTTGGAGCAAAATTTGTGGCTCACTTGATGAAATACCATCTGTTACAATTGGAAGTTGTAAAAGTAAAATTCTTAATGAATTCTAATATGATTTTAACAGTGCTTAATTTGCATCAAAAGACAGACCCAAAGGTGCAACAAGATTTTAAATGTCAAGGTCACCTACGACAAGGTCAAAGGTCAAATCAAGGTCACACTAGGATGTTGCACACCTACACGCCCTAACCAATGTCCCTAGTAAGTATCAACTTCCTACACCTCACAGTTTCTGAGATATAGCCCAGACAAGATTTTATAGGTCAAGGTCACTACAGCAAGGTCAAAGGTCAAATCAAGGTCAGACCATGACGTTGCACACCTACACCCCCTGACCAATGTCCCTACCAAGTATCAACTTCCAACACCTTATGGTTTCTGAGAGATACCGCGGACAAGATTTTATAGGTCAAGGTCACTACGGCAAGGTCAAAGGTCAAATCCTGGTCAGACCATGACGTTACACACCTACACGCCCTAACCAATGTCCCTAGTAAGTATCAACTTCCTACACCTCACGGTTTCCGAGATATAGTCCAGACAAGATGTTATAGGTCAAGGTCACTACGGCAAGGTCAAAGGTCAAATCCTGGTCAGATCATGATGTTGCACACCTACACCTCCTAACTAATGCCCCTACCAAGTATCAACTTCCTACACCTTACGGTTTCCGAGATATAGCCCGGACAAGATTTTTACACTCAAGGTCACTACGCCAAGGTCAAAGGTCAAATCAAGGTCATATTATGACGTTGCACACCTACACATCCAAACCAATGTCCCTACCAAGTATCAACTTCCTACACCTTACGGTTTAAGAGATACAGCCCGGGCAAACTTTTTCCCGCCAAGGGCTGTGGGGTAAAAATTAATACTAAACATGAATAGTCGATGTTTGTTTTGTAAACAATATGAGGAAAATTTGGAACATTTGTTTTGTAAATGCGGAGAAGTAACAAAATTGTGGGAAAATGTCTGGCAGTGGATCTCTAATAAACTTGGATTCAACATTATTATAACCAAACTCATGAAAATACTTGGTTATTTAACAAATGATGAAAAGATTTGCCCCTTAAATTTAATATTACTGATTACTCAATAATAAATATTTTGGTGTTTAAAAAATGGCTTTATGCTACATATTTATTTCCTCAAAACGAAATTTAAAGAAACAGATTTTTGGAACAAGAGACATTAAGTCAGGTAAATTTGTGTTTTGACCAATTTAACCGAAAATGGAATTTTTGGAAAAAATTTTTTGAACGAATTACGATTCGGTGATGTTTTGATAGTATCTTCTACTTTTTTTGAGTCAGGACTTGCATGTCTCCTAAATACTTTTTTGTTGTTAGTTTTCTAGTTATAAATTTAGATACTTTAAACTTTTCAAGGTTATTAATTAAAATATTTCTGGACTGTGAAAATAAGTTTGTTTCGTTTTCTATGAGATTTTGTATGGATTGTTAAAGAATTATATTTTAGTTGTTAAAAAGAAATAAAACTAAAAAAGACGTTTAGTAATTGAGGACAGAAGAATGTCTAAGCATCCCTTCACCAGAAAACTGAGACATGGATCCAACAAAAAGGATTTTGTTGGTGATTTGATTATTGTCTTTTGAATTTCATCATCAGAAACAGTTTTAAGAAAGTCAAAGTTAGGTAGGTATGAAGCAGCAGGAAGTCAGTACTAGAAAAATAATCTATGATCATGGTTATTTTGTCTGAGAAAAAGTCACAAAGTGGTTAGCAAGACATTTATGATAATCATGAAAAGGAAGAAAAGTTTCATGAACAGAGTGTAATGCAAACCACAAGACCTGCCAGCAGGGCCATCTGGTAATGCAATCTGGCTCAATTTTATGTTGAAATATCCTTGTATCATAAGTGCATGTTCAAACTGATGTCTGACAGCCGTTGCCTGTAACCAGGAACGTAAAAGCCATTTGACAGCACCTTTAGTGAAACTGTGGGACATCTTGGGAGCATGTTTATCAAGCAAATCACTTAGATAACTTGTGTATTGCTCATAGAGGCCATTAGAAGTATTTTCAGGCATGCTAAAATCGAGCTGATCTAGCACCAGGGTTTGGTATGAGACGAATTCACCAACCTGAACATTTGAAACTGCACTAGAATCAGAATGAGTGAGGATGACATCAATAATGTATCCACGTAGGTGGATGTGTGTAGAAACATATTGAATGATATTGTATGACTCAAGGCTATTCTTGAATTTAACACTGTCGTTGCAAGTGGTGTTAAATGGATATTAAAATCACCACAGGTTAAAATAATGAACTGAGGACAGGTACTCAAAGAGATTGAAAAATTCCTCACAGAATGGGTCAGAGCATGAGCCAGGTGGCCGATAAACATATGCTATCACATAAAGACTAGCTGATGAACCTATGCTTACTGGGATCATAGTTTTCATTAAAATGCAATTACTTCAGTTGAACATTTCGTGCAACAGACTTCTGATATACATCCAGTCAGACAAATATGTACTTGAGATGAAATTAATAAATAAATAATGATAAATAAGGTTCCTGTTACAGAAAACAAAAAAACAAATTTTTACAGAATCCTAATTCTAATAGTATTTTTGTAAAGCTTAATCTCCATCTAAAAATAGACTCTAGGTGCACCAAACAGAAAAAGCAGAAAACTATAATCATTATCCTGAGACATAGCAAGGGTCAGCGCCATGGAGAGAAACTGGAAAAAGGAGAAATTAGGGTGGATATGCTTGTGCAGAGATTGGTTTTGAACTTCTTTCTGACTGAGTGGAGAGAAGTGGCAAAACATACACCATCAGGCAGATCATACCAAAATCTCACTAGTAGCATATGTGAAGGTATGTTCAGCTATATAAAAAGTACATTCATTAACCAGAACTGTTATCTTTGGCATTCAACCATAAAATATTTGTAGAATATCAAAGAATATACATTTTACAAGTGGAAAATTAATAGACATATTACTAATTGCATTAAGAATATTGCATTTATTACTTCTATCTTAGAACAGTAAATGGTCTGGGAGTGTGTAACTGTTCAAGTCTGTTCATTCCAGCATACATTGGCCTTTGAAAACACATTGATTTGGTGATGAAAATCGATCCTTGTGTTGATGTAAGCATTTGCAACTTAATTTAAGTTAGTTTTCTCACATGAAAAGATCTCCTTATTTCAAAAGTATAATCGATGTTCAGTTTAGTTTAGATTTCTGACATGAAAAATTAATCATATTTTAGTCTATAAATTCTGGTTACTAGTATCGAAATTTGATCCTTGCTATTGATATTCATATCTCATAGGGGTATCAAACACCACTTTTATGCAGACGACACTTAGTTATACATTACTCTTTCACCATCAAATTTCAGTCGGTCAATGACAGCTCTAACGGACTGCCTAAATGATATACAAAATTTCATGGCTGCAAATAAATTCAAATTAAACCCAGACAAAACAGAATTCATCCGTATTGGTTCAAAATACAGTCGTAAACAACTTCATTTGCTTTTTGCCACTGATATTCTTGGGAATAAAATGGCACCTGCCTCAAATGTCAAAAACCTAGGAGTGGTGTTCGACCCCAACCTGACCCTCACAGATCACATTTCCCAAGTCATTAAGTCTACTCGGTTCCATATAAGAGATTTATATAGGATTCGTCATCTTCTTGACCTTAACACAGCAATACTCCTTGCAAATGCTCTCATCAGTAGCCGAATTGACTACTGTAATTCCCTCTTTGCCTCACTCACTCTTTCTGAGCTCAAGAGGTTGCAGGGTGTTCAGAACTCCCTCTGTCGAGTAGTCACTAGATCCTCGAGGTACACTCATGCAACTCCAAATCTGGAAAAACTACATTGGCTACCAGTCAAATACAGGGCTCTTTTCAAAATTGGGTTGATCACATATAAGGTCCTTAAGTATGGTCAACCTGTGTACCTCAAGGATAAACTTCATCCATATACCTCATCAAAGAACACCAGATGTAGCAGTCCAAAATACAAATTCCTTCAAGTTAATTCTTTTGACTCTAAAATACATAAGTCTCATAAGTATCTTACCAAATCTTTCAGTCATCATGCACCTGTTTTCTGGAACTCACTTCCTGTCCATGTAAGAACCAGTCCATCTGTCACATCCTTCAGGAAGCACCTGAAAACCCACCTTTTCAAATCTGCTTTTCCGACCTAGCTTTCTTCCCCACGTTCACACCCACAACCATCGGAATACAGACCTGGACACGTCCCCCACTTATGACTCGGATATTATATATGATTAGTTAGCGCACTGAGTTCCCCTTCGGGGAAGATATTGCGCCTGCAAAGCAGTAGATTTAGATTTTCAACACTCAATCTAAATATCATTTCTGACATAAAAAAGTAGCCATTTAAAGAAAGAAAACATGTTGAATATGATAAAAAGTATGATAAGAGTGTAACTGAAATATTTTATATAAGTGCCAGACGTAAGATCTTGCAATCTTAAGATAGTTGATAGGCCAACAAAGGATCTTAAGTTTGACTATCAGTTCTAAGACTGACCAGTTAATCTTAAGATGGTCTGGTCTATTTAGTCCATCTTGAGAAGGGGAATTTTGATGGGCTGGCCTATCTTAAGATAGATTAGCCTGTCCCAGTTCATAAGATTAGACAACCATTCTTAAGACTGGTAGTCAAACATAGGATCTTTCAGTTGAACTAGTTCCAGCTCTTGAGACTGATAGCCAGATCACAAGTTTAGAGTCAATATTTATATTGCCTCAGGAATGTCAATTTTAGTTGTATGCATTTTTTTTTTCAAAATTTGTTCATCCTTCTTATATAATGGTTTTTTCTTGCATTTCTTTGTTTTATCTCAAAGGTAATAAGTTACTTACTCTATATCTACAATATGTATGGCTAGAAAATTAACTGAAAAATTTAATATTTTATATAAAAATTATTCAGTATTTTCACTGGAGTTCTACTTTCACAAGATAAAAATATCTATTTTAACTGCAATTCTACATTATAAAGTACCGTTATGCAGGAGAAGTTAACATAAACTTAACCAAAAAAGAAACACAAGTTTTATAAGGAATATAAAAAAAGTCTGTTTTAAGTACATATTTGCTTTATCTGCAGTAAAAATTTGTAGATTGTTGGATATCGGTGATCATTAAACTAATTACTATTTAATGAATACATACAATTTTATTAAATTTATGTGGTACAATCTTCTCATGTATAAGCCAAGTATATTTCAGACTAAGAAAACCACTTGTCCAAAACAGCATGAATTAACTCTCTTCAGTTATATTATTTTAGCTCTGCTAACCTAGGCCAGGTTATGAAATGGCTTCGATGTTTTTATACGGCCAAAGGTTTCAAAACAGCAGATAACATGCAAGATGCCATGATTACATAAAAAATAAACTTGCATTGGATAAATATGGAATTCGCTGTCAGATTCAACCAAAATTAATTTGTAAAATCAAACCATATCACAGCATCTTTTCACCCATTGGGTTCAACCTGATTTTACCCATTGGATCCCACATAATTTCACCCAATATGATAATAACTTAAATGCTTGACACTTTTCCTGACTTTTTACGTACCAAGTGGTTCCACTATTTGATAATATTCACCAGAAAACTCGTGTTACTTTTTGGTACATATTTATCCCTTCCAAGTCAAATAATTAATCACATAACTAAAGAAGATCAAATAAAAAAGTTATAAAATATAACGTTTTCATGTAATTTGGCTGTTCAAATATTACAATGAAATATTAGTTCTAAAATTATATTCAATTTCTAGGAGGATTTCACAATCAGGCATGTATTGTTAGATGATTCATAATTCAGTAAAATGTCTTGTTTTCCCAAACTGAATTTACTCCTGAAAAACAAAAAACCTTGTATTTCTGTATTTCTTATTACATTGTGCATTGTAGAATAAATAGATACTAATTATTCTTTGTATAATTAATTATAGATGAAAGTGTAACTGGAATGGATTTTTTAAATAAAAGAACCTCATGCCACTGGAACAAAATGTATGTACATAGTTTTTTGTTTTAGCAATAAGTTACGAAAAACACGAAGACTAACAACTGGCGTAGTTTCTTGTCATTAATTCTCATGAGCAAGAGTAAATATGCACCAGCTGAACTGTCTAGTTCTAAGAAACACAATATTTTCCCTCTGTCTTCATTTGCCAAGGACAGTCATAAATTCCAATTAGCTTTTGCTACTTCCTAAAACTGGGAATGTGCAACCTAATGTATAAAACAATACTTATTCCACTATAATTGCTCCCAAAACAAAATATATTCAATTGGATATTGTGCAAAACAATGACCAAGGTACGAAGTATAAAAAGGCACACAAGAAAGAACTATAAATTTCAAACATGGAAAAAGGATGGCCTTTAAAAACAAAAGCAGTGTCAACATCCTGGATATGATTGATCTGTCTGAAGAAAAACAAAGTATTATGGGGGACTCACACTTACCCATTTGGGATCCCAATTTTTAAATGATTTAATTCTTTTGTGTCAGAAGAATTAGTTACAAGATTCATACAACTGGTTTCCCGATTTCCACAAACATCCATCCTAACTAAGAAAATGTTTAAAATTTCTAGATCACAAAATCGTACTGTAGGGTTAGGTTTTTGAAGGTTTGGGGTATGTGGTACTCGTGTATAATTTTGTAAGTTATACCACCTTGAAAAGCTTATTTTTCTGTGTAATTGGTTGTTTCATATTATTGTTGGATTTGTGTTTGTAAGTTTTAGTGAATTTTGGTTGACCCAAATGGAAGAAATTTGTCTGTTGATGGATTACAATACTGGGTTCTTATAATAAAACTGGGTTCTTATATAGTGCTTTTTCTACTATTAGATATATAATTACACAGTATTGTGTAATTAATAAATCTAATTAGATTTACACAGTATTATCTCAACTAGTGACAAGGCACAGTCCAGGTTGATATCTTGCCCAAGGATGTCATCTCACATGAAAGAGTTGGCATCAGTGGGGATCTGTCCCACAAACCTTAGATTATGAGTCCAACACCCTACCAACTGAGTCACATGAGACCCATAACAATGACCCTAAACATTATTGTTATTTTGTCATACAAATTTGTAACAGCGAGGGCAAGTTTTTATCCATTTAAAAATGTAAACAAACATTCTGCACATTATCAAAATCAGATGGAAACCACCAAAGTTTTTACACTGTATATTTCATATGCCGAAAAATAATGTCTTATACGTGCATAAACTGACCACAAATAAAAGTAATCTAACTTGAAACTATTATACATGCACAGATGAATTTGTCCAGAATATTTTCATGCCACATTCCTACTGCAGGAATCTGTTCCCAATTAGTTCATCAAACGATCAGAAAACTGATTGGTTTTGCTTGGTTTCCAGACCCAAATTGCATGGAAAAACAGCACATAAATCTGTACTTTTAAATCAAGATCACAGACTGGTCATATTGGGATCTGCACAGACGATCAATAAATTAATTCAAACCTTGCTTTGCAGGCCCAAATTGCATGGAAAATAGTATATAAATTTGTAGGTTTGAATCAGTATCACAGACTGATCATATTGAGATCAGCAAATCAAATTGATCCCCATTTATCTGGTGATAGGCGTTTGCCCCACGAACCCACTATAGTTGTTCCATGTGATCTGTTCCAATTGATTCATTCTTCTGGAGAAGTGTTATTGGCCTTCTAGCCCTGTACACTTTGCAGATACAGGTGTATTTTCAGAGCTGCTGTGATGTTTTTACAATGAGCAAACCTGTGGGGGTATAAACCTAGATGGAACAGTTTTTGTTCCAGTGAAGTTCATGTTTCATCACCTTTTGCTTACTTTGTGGCTGTGTTACTGTTTTCTTACCAAGGAGGTGCTGTTTTTTACGGCGTGTGTTTTTCTGTTTGTTTGCACCATCACTCAAAGAACTAGTTCAGATTGGACATATTTTGATGAAACTTTCAGGAAAAGTCGATAATGGTACAAAGAACTGACGATTAAATTTGCTCATGGTCCAAATAACAGTCTGGACACAAGAATTTTAAAGGATTTTTAGCAATACACTCATAAGTAATATTAGAGGTTGTGGGCCTTGATGGAGATGTGCGCTCTCTGAGTGCTCTTGTTAACCATGTCTTACTTTTGAAATGAAAATATCTATCATGTTACACCTATATAGAGCTATATTCCAATGCCATTTTCAATGACAAAAGATATGTACATATTCCCCTATTTCTGCCATAGTTGGTCTGTCTGGTTCAAGCCATCATTGTCCAGAAACATGTTCATTGTAACGGTTAAATGTGAAGCCCCCTAGTGTCTGAAACAGAAAAAGGTATCAGAAAAACTCCACGAACAAAGATGTACTGAATGTCCCTTTAGACTGTTATGAAAACAAAAGAATAGTCAGTGGCTAGACATATTCTTGACGGAATTAATGAATCTGAAAGCCTTCATTCTGTTAACGAATTAGTTAGCATTGTTAGGTTTAAGTTAAGTCTTGGCTGGCAAAGCTTTGAATAAATCAAAGGCTTAGTTAGTTCACTGTTGGTTAAGTGTTTTTGAAACAAAAAATCCCCCACACTTAAAGATAACTCAAACCTTGTTGTTAACTATTTGCTTTGTAGACCTTCGGTTCTTTACATCCAACTGAAAACAAGTAACCATTGTTGAATGAAATAAACTCACTGCAGTGTTGTGCAGTAAGTTAATGTGAACATGAATGGTAAATTATAACCTATTAAGTTCCTGTGTAAAATTTTTATGTTAATAATTCCTGTGTAAAATTGGACAAATAAAATGTAGAGTGGGAGCCATATTCTGCAGTTATTTCACAGTAATTAAACTAGACCTAAGTTTATTAGTGGTCACGTGTATAATATAGACTATTTCCTAGGATTGGGCTGTGTAGTACTCCTAATATGAAGGGCAACGTATCTATTGCAATCTTTAAGGGATATAACTTGCACAGAGTCCCTTAGGTGACACAGGAATGGGTGGAGAGTTTGGTTTGGTGGTATCTCGCGAACACATGACAGTCACAGAACAAAGTATTGTCTTGTTATCATGGGGGCAGTAAATCATAACCACAAGGCAGTGACCGTTTCCCCACCTAAAGTAACCGTTTCAGTCTTCCAACACATTACCTTATTGCCTTAAGATGCCAAGTCTGACTGACTGTCCTTTTTGTACAGAGATACTATCTTCTGGTAATGGTCTACTATTTTATGGTACAGACAAACTATAAAACTATCCACGTTTTATGTCACTTTAGTGACTCCATAGGGACCTTTGTGACATTCATAACAATTCAATAGAATGGGGTTTCTTTTGAAAAAAATATTAAGGAGAGAAAAGAAAACAGTATAGTATTCAAATTAAGCTTCATGGATCTAAATATCATTCTCCGGAAACATCTAAATATAGCCAACATGATATAAATTGGGAATTAAAACACAACAATAATTTTAAAATGGTTTTTAATGCATTCATTAGTTGAGTTAACTTTGGTTATGTGAATAAAAAACATTCAACTTTTCAATATTTTTATTTAAGTTCAGTCACGTCAGTGGTTTAGCTTGCCACATTTTTTTTCTTCACATATCTGAAAGTTATAAATAACCACACACGTTTAAAAATATTAAAAATGCCACTATATATAAAGGGGGACATTTGAAATAGGAGGCTGGGGCGTGTCTCTGTGAGAAGGAAAAAGCTAGAAGATCTGTCTCTGTGTTGACAAGGAAATCTGATGAAACATGTTACACCTAGTGTCCTTGTGTTTGGTATATCTCTTGGTGGAGGTTGGTGGTGCATCTGTCATTAATTCTGGAGATAGATCAAGAAAGGTAATATATACAAATCTAAACTTAACTACATGTATATATAATCATATTTGTTTATCAAAAAAATATTTGTTTATCAGTTTTGCAGATATAATCATATGGGGTGGATATCTTAGTACTTGGATTGGATTATTTATATTTACAAGTATCCATTTTTTTATTCAAATTTTAACTTTTAAACTAAGTGAATACAAGTACATTATCACTTATGTTTTGATTTTTATGGATTTATTTCGAAAATGATGTTTTAAGTATTTAAATTTGACTTTTTACATTTTTGATATATCTTATACAGATGGATTGCATTAAAATAAATACATTGCCTGAATTTGTCTTACGACTTAAGGTTTAGTAATGACATTAATTTGAAAAGTCATAAACTTTTAATAAAAAATAACAAATGTTTCATAATATATCACGTTAGATGTACAAATTTATTTTGTATGAAAAAATATCTGGTTCTTCCCATTGAAGAAAATTATTCACAGTATTTCCATACGAATCATTTATTATATATTTTGGTCTAAAGTAAGTATAAACCTTTTTAGATATTTTACGTGTAAATAAATACTTACTCTGTATCTTGTCAAATAGATGAAATAAAGAGAAATAAATGAGTTATTACGTTAAATTAAATTGAAGCCTCATAAAATGCATGAGCTCATTGGTGTGATTTTTTGTCACAATAATCGTTTCCAATGTAATTAAGACTCATAATTTTAGCAAAGCCATGGCTCAATACTTCAGTAACATAAATAGTCAAGTGTTCATACATATAGCAATGGAAATTTTTTAATAAAATACACTTCTGAGTTTATCGATTTTTAGATTATTTGGAGAACACCCTAAAAAACCCTCTAGTTTTGGTTGCTTATCCCAACAAATACCCCATTACGGTGGCCTACAAGTTACACAGAAAGGGATTAGGGTTGATTTTAAGTTCAGCTCCTCAATACAGCATCTTTTAACATCAAAATAGTATCCTTTCTTTTCAGGAAAGCAAGGATTAAAAAGTGATCACTGGGCATCTTCAAAAAACTTATGTCGGGAATCAAAATCCTGTCAGTATTCAACATGTCTGATTTATTGATATTGTATTAAAATTATGTATATCAGGATCAGAAGCCATGGGGATTCAAAGTTTGGTCAGCATTGGTAGCGATTGGTTCCCAGACAAATCAGATTGTTCCTGGTATATAGTTACAAAGATCAGGGGCGGATTTCACGAAAGGTCTTAGCCCGGTCTTAAGCTCAAACGTGAGACTTTTGTCTCAAATTATTGGAACATTTTACTTGAGCCCATGGGCTCAGCCTTAATGGATTTCACAAAAGGTCTCAGTCTTGGCTTTTGGCCACTGGCTCAAATGTTGAGACTAGTAGAAAGTGGGCTTAAGTTTTGTAAACAAAGGCTTAAAAACAAATATGGCCTCCATAATTCTTTCTTCACTTCGAAATTTGAAATGGCCGGAAATAAGGTACAAGTGTATAAAACGACCTCCTGAAGTAGTCTTTGGGTGTTTTTACATGTTCACAAGGTTTCCCATTGCAAAATGGTGTATGGTCAGGGATATTATATGTCAAACAAGGAACATATATGTCATCAGTAGAATATTTTGACTACAAAAAATGATCACATGACACAGAAAACCCACTGTGGTTATTTGATAAGTTTGGTCTCAACTGAGACCCCTTCTGGGAAAACCATTTGGGACAAAGACTTAGCTGAGCCAAAAAGCTCAGATTTGAGCCAGTGGCTCAGCCTGAGACTGGGCTAAGTCTGAGACCTTTCATGAAATCCGTCCCAGGACGCATTTGAATGTCCCTGCCGTTTTTGGTAGCAATTCCCCCCCCCCCCCCCCATTTATGCCTACTGCCAAATGGTCATAGGCCTCTCCCCCGATAGTCCTTGCATATAGAAACAGATCTTACAGCAACCACCAACTTTTCCCAGGCGAGATTTGTGGCTGACCTCATAACAACACACTTGGAAGGCATTCAAGTATGGATATCGTAAAATATGTACAGTTTGTTCCAAACTAATTTAGTTTGAAGAAAAGAATCGAATATTTTCTACCAAGTTACTGTTATTGTGTGTGGTGTGGAACATTTAGCCGACCACATAAATGCTACAAAAAGTCAAAGTTGGTGTTTTACATCCTGTTCAATAGCCAGGGTCATATTGGGACAGGACCACAGCATTGTCACTTGTGGGATTCGAACCCAAAGATGTGACAGCCTGTAATTAGCTAAACATAACGATACTTCAGTTATGTGCTTTAAGTTCAATGAAGTTCATATTTTAATAAAATAAAAACTGTTAGAAGCTTCAGAAAAAGTTTTAAACTTTGTATATTTTTTTCCTATTTCGGCAGAAAACTACAATTTTACATTCCAGCACATTTATCGTTCTGAATCACATTCTGGTGGATACTAAAATAATTATTGAACTTGTCAAAATTTTATAATGCTTATTTATGTTTCTTCGGGTGGTACTACAAGAATAAGTGTTAAAGTGATCGATATATCTCACTAAAGTTCTGTATTTATTGGTTTATTTGGGGTTAATGTTACTTTCAACATATTGTATAAGTTACCCACGATGGGAAGTTTTAAGGGCATAGGAAACCAATATACTAGTATACTAACTGGGCAAGAATCTACACTGTAACCTGCCATGCATTGGTAAGCAAAACCAACTTTCCCAGGGTTGGTCCAGGGGTTTGAACCACCAACCTCAGAGGTGGGAAGTGAGTGTATAAACCACTGTATCCCTGAGTCCCCCTTTTCTGTAATAATGCATAGTTCTTACTAAAGCTTGAAATGTCTTATTACACGAAGACGTGCGGTCTGAAGTTTGTTGTATATTGTGTATAGATAAGGTCTGTGACCAATGAAATTTTACATATATTCCAGAAATATTATTACTATTTTATTTACTATTATATGTTTTGGGGTTTTCAGATATTTTATTCACAAAACTAATGAAATATTGAGTCAACATGTAATGTAAAATAACTTTGAAAGTGAAACTATCATATAAGTCATAACCACAAAATTATACATTTAAAAATTAATCTATAACTCAATATTGTATGTTTTATATTTCATATATTATAATTATTATCATTATTATTATATATTATAAACACATTTGTATTTTTCAGTCCCCACCCCAAAGACAGTAAAACACAAGGAGTTGAGGGTACTTATGTTTAATACAATAACCAGAGTATATATATAATATGTTTCTATACTAAAATTATTTGCAGGTCGATTATAGTATATAAGCTTCTAGTAAAATTATATAAAGTTAACAGTCCATTAGAGTTCATAGTTCATATAAACGAAGCTCAGGAAGTTTAAAAAACATTTCTAACAATTAAATTAAAATACAAGAGACCCTGAAGGTCTACTTGGGTCCAGTCAAGAGGGGTGACCTTAAAGGTCACAAAGGTCAAACAAGAGTGACCCTTACAGAAAGGCCACGTGAAAAGGTTAAGCAACACCTCACATTGGAGGTAGTGGTTTGAAAAAGGGGTTTGCTTACAAGGTTCAAACAAAGGTCCCCCTGAGAGCTGGAGACCAGGAGATCTAAAGTGTGTGTGATTATATATGCAACATACAAAATCCCTCAACCCCAACAGTAGAGGTATTATGCATCTATAGCCATAGCAATAGAAGAAGCCAGTACTTCCCCCGATGAGTGGTCTGACTGTATGTAGCACCAGGCACAGTCACTTGACCAAGTACTATGGCATTTAATGTGTTGAATTGGAACATGGGCATTGTACGCAAACGTGGTTCCAGATCTTCTAAAGGAGTGAAATGTGTAGTAATGAGGATTCAAACCCAGGGCCATATTAGTTGTGGTCAAGCATTTTCTGACTTAAGTGTGAGTGAGGGGCTGCCAGCCCGATTGTGTTTTAATTTGGAAGGCAGAATGACCTGCAGACATAGGATAGATTGTAGACAGGGCCCTCAAGGCTCTGAAAGAACAGATGATTTTTTCCTTTAATTTAGGAGGTGACACCACTTGAGCCACATCTCTTGTTTGCATGGTTTTCAACCATTTAATTAAAACTAGAAGGGTCAAATGCAGACATGGAGTGGGGTGCAAGGTTTGACAGCCTAAAAATCCAAAGAATGCAGTTAAGAAAACAGCTCTCAATACCTCAGCACAATGAAATCTATCTACCAAAGGCCTATTGATACGCATGGATTTTGCAAAAGTTTGACTTTAGGGTGATCTAAAAGATGATAAGGCAAATCATACAAGACAAAACAGGCCTTTATGACCGACACATAGTTTGAGATCATAGTAGTTGAACATTTGTTAACTACAAGGCATTCCAAAAAAGACAATACAACTTTTACATCAGTACTGTTTATTTCCACTTCCATACAAATGCAAAAGTTCAGGAAGATCCTAAACTTCCTGGAAAATGCTTGCTTGGTCTTTGGTCGAAAAGCAGCCTGTGTTCTTGCAGCTGCCTTCTCAGATAATGATTCCAGTGACACATTTTTTGAAACAAAGTATAGTAACTGCATTTTAGTAAACAATTAACTAGCATTAACGCCCCTACACAGGGATATATTACTGATACTGTTACATTACTAACATATGACTATATTACAAACATTTGGAACTAGCATTAACCCCCACACAGGGACACTTACTTAAAATGTATACTTGCACTTGACACATCACAACTCTGGATCTATATCCAGTAACACTGTGTCAACTGGGATCCACACTGGATCCTGAATATACTTGTACAATTCTGTAAAGTTGTTTTGGGTGCCTGTCCATCCGGACAGTATGTCAGCCACTCTATTGTCCAGTCCTCTAACATGCACATACTGAATATCAATATCAGCTAGTGCACAGACATACCATATATTTCTGGCACATGCCCCCAGATATGGATCCCTGGTCTTTCCAGATCTGAGCACTGTGACCATGGCCTCATTGTCACACTTTACAAAAAACCTTTCTACCAGCCCAATAGGGCTGAAACAACCTAACAGCCAACAATATGTTTATCTCTAACTGGACAATTGACCAGTTCATGTAGCCCGAGACAAGGGGAAGATGACAAACAAAACTGTTCCATAAAAGGGGAGACATGTGAGTGGGCAATGTGATTTTCTTTTAATGGTCCCAACAGGGCCCCATATTTACTTTCTTTCTTAATGTACGCATCCACATCACCAGGAAATTGAGTGGCTGAGGTGTGATTATCCATTTCATTTTTAGGGGACAGTTCCTATTAAAATCAAGAGGAAAACCAAACCTGAGCAGCTGCAACAGTGGCTGATCCCAGTAGTCCTTGCGGAGGTCCTGCCACACCTCCACTTTGAGTTGTGATGTCACTGGTACACGGGCCCCTAAAAATTTAGTTTACCTGTTTTTTTAACAATCTGATGGACTTCAATCAGGGAATGTTACCCACATTACTGTAAGCAAGATTCTCAGGTAATGTTTGCTGTCCTAAGGGGATAAACCCAAACTGAAAATCGGATTGACCACTCCACTTGCGAAAAATGTCACTATCTGTATTATAAACCATGGACTGATCACTGAACTGATTGAAATGAATTATGCTATTAGCAAATTTTTCTTCAACACCAGCACGGTTAATGTCATAGATTGGGATAAAATCTGATGTACTATCAGCAGAGTCATGTATTGGTGCGTTCACCATGCCTGGATACACCAGACTTGAACCCGCGACCTTTTTGGCTGCAGAACCACACAGTTCTGTAGCAGAATTCACACCCAGACCCACCTGTGCTGTGTTGTTGCACAGACTTACATGCGAGAGCTCATGTTGACGTTCATTTGTAGCACTGACACTACCAGGGATATCCTTGCTGATTTCAACAATGGATTTGGTGCTCTGGCCACTATGAGACCCAACACTCATCTTATTACTCATAAGATTCAAACCCTGGTCCAGAGGACTATTAGAATTCAAACCCTGACCAGATTCACGTGTGACATGCAGGTATCAGAAGTATCATTGAAACACAGTAACTGGGGTTGGACAACAGGGTGGCTGGTCACTATGTGTGGAACTGTTGGAACATTTAACGGCTTCAACAATGGGTTTCTGAACAAAACTGAGCCTGGTGCTTCGACCAAAGACTCTGGTTTTAACTCTTTCAGGGAAAGTTGCAGTCACATTTTTTGCTTACCTAGTCATTAGGTTATTCACTTCTTTTGGTCTTACAGCAGAGTTATAAAAAAGAACCTAGTTACATACCTACTTCCCCCATGAGCACTTTCTTCAGATATAATTATATTTTCAGAACCATCACTATTCACCTTTTTCGTGCCAGCAGTGTTCTGACTGCTGTCAGCAGCACTCCCACCAGACACAAATTGGCTCGTTTTTCCCAGTTTGCTTTTTGAAGTTACAGTCCTTCTCATGGTGTGCCAATTGTCTACCCCCCATCAAGCAATATGCACAAATATGCTTCTGCAACTTCCCATTGGATTCATGGTCCCAATTATGAGTACAAACACCTGTTTGGTAACTTTTACAGAACCATGGCTTCCTACCCAGATCTGATGGCTTCGCCCAATGACCCCTACCAACAACATGCTTTTGAGCATGGGCCCTTCAGATCTGATCTATTCGGTCCATATCTTCCCACTGGAGGGAACCCCGCTCCATCTCACAAAGTAAGACAGCATGTGCTGCCTTATCCCCATTGCCAAAAGAAATCTGTGGCGTCCTCCATCAGATTACTAAGGTAGGAAACCATAATATCTTTCTTTTTACTACAACTTTCATCTAAAATATTTTTGCAAAAACCTTGGACCCATTGGGTCAGCGTGTGTTGGTCATATGTGACCCTTTGCCTATTTACTCCACCTAATATGGATTCATGGGGCCATGCCACCTTGTTTTTGACATTTACTTCAACACTTCCACCTCATTTTTCAGTTTACTTGAGCTACAATTACCTGGTGAATGTGAACTTTGGTTTAAGTCTCTGAGTTTTTTGTCTACCTCCCTTTGGATGGCATGTGAATTTAAGTTTTTCATGGAGGGGGAATCACTCTCGTCCGAGGACGAATCAGATGTTACAAGTGTGGGCTTAAATTTATTGGTTTTACTACATTTTTGACTGAACTTGAAAAAACAGTATCTGTATTCAACTTTCCTGATGTTGCTCCAGACGTTGATGCTTGAACTGTATGCTATGATGCGGTTGCCACTTGGTCCTCTACCATTTCAAGCCTCTGTGACATCTGCTGCAGACATCTGCTTCAAGTATCTGTGGCTGTATTTGCTGTCCGTCCAGATTTCCTTGATCTGTAGCAAGTGAATTACTTGCAACGGGAGCATCTCTCAGTCCTTTGATACCTTCTTTATCCCTTTGAGCACTTTTACGCTGACATTTTTACCATCGGTGGTAGGTGCCTGTTTTTTTTTGCAACTTTTACACTTTTGTTTATTATCTGGGATTTTTATTTGCAAATTTTGTCTCTGTCTCGTCCCTTTGTACACCACTGTAAAAAGCCTGATGTTGTCAAGATGACTAGAAACTCTGTAGGCGTCAAAAACTTGACATGTCACACACAACTCCCCAGTGATATAAAGCCAGAACCAATTCCAGTCAATAGAACGATTAAACACATAAAATCTGTTGCATAATAAATGACCGTCCTGTATTCACAGATTAAAAAAAATATCAGACTGGTACCTGAAGTACTTTATAACGTAGCTAGATAACCAAGAACTGTCTATGTGGCAGGACTGACATCTGGGATGCCTGGACACCCCAAGCAAAAAGTGACATAAGTTTTGATATTTTTCAATTTGATAAGTCATCATTATATCATGATCATAATTTGTATTACAATATATTAATACTTGCTTTGTTCATAAATATTTCTTTTAATATTTTTAATATTTTGACGAAAACATGAGAATTGTACAATATACGTAGTTATTATGTAGGGCAAGATAAATTCCCTGTTATAAATTCACTTGTATGCTTGTCAAAGACTGGATTTTACGTCCCGTTCAATAGCCAGGGACAGGTCCTCAGCATTGCCACTTGTAGGAATTGAACCCACACAGAGGGGACAGCCTGTGATTAGATTGCCAAACTTGCTAACCATTGGGACACCGTGTAACTCTGTATAAAAATTATAATACTTGATCAAAAATCAAGGACATCTAAAAGTAATATGGACTTAAAGTACTCGTATCCTTTTTCGGCCATATTTCAGCCATATTTGATGTACATATATTATCTATTCCTTTATTCTCGTGGATGTATTTCCTATAAAAAATTATGGTTTTTTACACGTTGGAGGAGGGCTAAAATATGTATCACCGGAAGACGCCTATTGCATACATTACACAGTAAATTTCTAATGTACCCACTGACCATGTATCAAAGTTTAATCTTTTTACTCCCCTCAGTGGTCGTGAGTTTTAATGCGGCTCATAGTAAAGTGGGATTTTACCGTGGGGTCTATGCCGATGTGGTCTAAGTTATGGTGTAAGCGATGTGAATGTCATCTTTGATTGGCTTTCCAAAGTTATTAATGCCCAGTAAACCTTTTTTGGTTTTGCAAATGTTTGAAAGGAAACGTTTGGCAAAGATTAAAAGTAATGGGTACGAAAAACATTTATAATAGAATGTTTTTAACATGTTTCCTCTATACCGTTTATGAAACGTTTAATGATAAATGTTAGAAAAATGTTGCAAATGAAATAATGTCTCAATACTAATGGGGTCAGAGATCAACTTGAGTATCTTTTTAAGATTGGTCACCAATGAAAATATTATTTTTATGTCTAAAATTGTAAGGTAGTGACTTAGAAATTGTTACCCCAGAGATGGCATGTTGGTCAATTTTGACAAAGTCCTCTAAAATTACTTATTGCTCACTGCAATCTTTGTTAAGACATGTTTGAAGGTGAAGGTTTAATAAAGCATTCAGAAAATATAGTTTAAAAACGTTTTTGACAGAATATTTTTAAAACAGTTGATAGAAAATATTTCAAAAATGTTTTAAAATGACTGGTATGAAAACCAGCTGCTATTAAACGTTTGTAAAACATTTTCAGAGCAAACATTTACAAAACATTGTCAACAGAAATATTTGGTGTACACAAGGTACTTGCACATGTTAGGGTATATAAGCTCATCAGACAGACTATCTCACTGCAGTGTGCTGATGTAAAAGCCAGGATATATAAGAATACATTGTATAAACTGAAACTATATTTTGCAAACTGAAAGTTTTCCCTAACTACAAAGAAATTCTAACCTTTAGCAAGGCTGTACAAATCCTAACATATTCTTTATTTTAACCACAGTGTACCTGGCTCTGTCCTTGTGTCATCTGCCCGGCCATCCCTGATGATTGTGAAAACAGTGAGACCTTCATATTCGAGCGCAGCTATTTTGATCAAAATGGCAGGAGGGTGGTAATCAGATGTGAAAGCTGCAGATATTGTGTAGATTTACCAGCTGGACTAAGTAAGAGATCAAGTACCCATAGTGAAGTACAGGCTGATGAGGATGGAAATGCACAATTGGTAAATGTATATTCTCATAAAGAAGTACTTTTCTTCATTCCTTCATTTGTCACACCTGACAAGTTTGATTGGATAAAAGTTACTGCATGTGGATAGAAAAGGGTCCTTAATGTTACCCAAGTGAGCATATCCCAAAACTGAACAACGTTTTTCCACAGCATCCTTAAACCAGTATTTTTTAAACATCAAAAACATCAATCATGCCCCGAGAGCATTGAACCTGTATATTGCAAATCTTAACCAAGGTACTAGAGTCCTATAACTGGTGAAGATCTAGTCGGAGGTTATCTGAAAATCATGTAATTGTCAGCTGTTAGAGTGAAATGTATAAAATAAAGTTAAAAAAATATATGCAGTGATTAACCAGTTTGTGAAGGGCTGAATCATTTCATTACTGAATATTGTACTCTCATTCAATAACATTTTGATTTTGAAAGCCAGTGTGCTATCAGTAGTAATTGAGAACACAGATCCCCCAACTGAGACAGCCAAGCCCGACTACCGAGCATACTAATCAGACTCCCATGAAAAAGAGTGTCAAATATGGCAATACATGAAATTCACTAAAAATTCAAAGCTAAGTGCTTATAACCTGCTTTTAGAATTCTTCAGGCCATTGTATTGTATGAGGCCATTATTCACGAGTCTTAAATTGGATTTACATTTTCTTTCTGGTGACTTGCAGGGGAATGCTATGTAAATCATATACTGTAATCTCCGGTGACCTGATCATTGAAAAATATTTTTAAAATGTGATATGATCATCCTCCAATGTGCTGATGTTCAAAAAGGGCAAGTCTAAAAATATCCGTCTAAGATGATTTCTGAAACCAAATACTGTACCCTGTGACCTTCAATGTAGGGAACTTATTCTATTTCACTGGAAACTAATATATGCAATATTGACATCTGCCAATTTTGGTTGATTTAATGAAATAAAAGGGCACTTTGCCCAAGTAGTTATGGTTATTCACTACTGAGAGGGGTCAAATATAATGACCTTAAATCCACGGAGATTTTATAAAAATGTTCATTGTATTTTAACCATATAACTTCAGAGTCTGCCTTCACTGTGTGGAGAAAACCAATGCCCTGATTTGCCCAGTGGATGTTGGGACTCCAGGCTTACAGATGTCTACATCAAAGGAAGTAAATGTGGAGAGTGCCCTGCCTGCTATGACCACACACCGCTGTCTCAAATAAATTAATTTTATTTGTAAAGTTATATAAGAGAGAAAATGAACAGAAAATTACAATGAAAAATCTGCTTTGAGTCAGAGAACTAAAATTATGTTGAGATGGTCAATTAGCTTTGTTGAAAATTTACTAATTAAATTGTTTTTGTAGGATCAAATATATATATTTTATTTTAGATTGTAAAACAGATCATCATAAAAAGAAAATTTAATCTTCTTTTAAAAAGTACATAGGTAAAGTCATGTACATTAAATGTAATAACTATTCTGGAGGTTATTAAACTTAATAAAACACTTTAACTCTTTTCTTGAATTTACTATCAGCAAGAATCTATTGCATAATTATTATCCTCCTGGTTTAACACATACGATGTACCAACTAGATTAAACTATAAGTTGTATTTGTTATTTAACAGGTTATTATAACTTTAAACAAATTACAACAAAATGAAAGTGATTATTTTTGCAATCATGATAAGCCACAGACCACTTGTAATTCTTTGTTAAAACACAAAAATAAACAGTTTAACTAGACATTCTAATATCTTCTTGCACCGTGTTGGTTGTAGTACACATACTTGACATCTCTGTGTTTATTCACTGATGTCACATTTCCTGTTATACCCCAGTCCCACAGTTACAGGTATTACTCTGGGGCGGACCGCCTCCAAGGAGGCCTCATACCTTCTGAAATTTGGTGTATCCATTCACACTGCAGGTGATAGAACCCATGGTTATAGGCATTGGGCGAAATGCCCTTGTCCTGCAACTACCATCTCAGGTTTGTATGCAAACTTGTGACACAATGGCAAAACATCCAATTCCTCCACTCACCTTGTGTCACTGCATTGAAGCATGACCGAGTCACAACCTTATATACACCGTGGACCACACCTGCAGTTACCGTATGAAAAAATCCATCTGCTCATGCTTACAGTGAGATGGTCAGAGGCGGAAATTAAAAAAAATTTAAAACTTCCGTAGCATGCACAAAGAATTGGTCATTTCATCACTGTGTCACAAGCTTGCATACAGTCATCATATGGTAGTTGAAGGACTGGGGTGTTTTGACTACTGCAGGACATATCGCCTCTAATATGATTGGGGTACAACAGATATTGTAGGACTCAGTGCTGACCTGCCCATCACATTTACATAATAAAGTCATTTATTATTTACACTGTAACACTTCGTTGTAGATCATAGGATAAGTTATCATAATTAAAGGAAATTATACTTTTTTTACTAGACATTTGTCTATTATATGAGCTTTGGGGAATTTCTAATTTGTTAACTAGTCCAAATTTCAGAAAACGATTTTTTTCCAAATGGTTGAATAATAATTAACAAAACAATTATGCAAATCTAACAAGTTAAAAGATGCTGTCATTATGTGATAAGTGAAGGTTGTTGGTCTCTTTTCACCAGAGCACCTAGTTAGGTTGAGATCAGTACATAATGGCATAACATACGAAAATGTTACTCTAAGGTAATTCTAATTTTAATTCTAATTGGACCTTTATGGTGCTTAAAGTCCCCTTTATTAAGAAGGTTTCTGAGACATAACAGCACACAGTCAACCAATTTCAGTTTGGAAGGACAGAACAAGGGTCAAGCACCACGTAGAAGGCAAGGCAATTGTTGAGACTAAGGTGTTAAGGTGGGTGTGCCTTGGTGTAGAGTTAGAATTTAAGCTTCTTTCTTAAGGAGACTGTAGTGGGAGAGCCATGAATCTCATCAGGAAGAGCATCCAAATAGTGGGAACCGCTAAAGCAAAGCTATAACAACAGACATTTGAGTGGATGGTTGAAACTTTGGTACAACAAGGAAATTACCAACACTGTGTCTGCTACTATAAGAACCACTATGGAGCAAAATACATTGGAAAAACACTGTGAAGAAGTGTGGGTGTTTTAAACACAGATAATGCTCAACAGACAGCCAATGCAGTTTCTTAAGAACAGTAGTTATACTGATATGTTTGATAAATTCTAGTGGCAGTGTTTTGGATACATTGTAATTTACACAGACTAAACTTAGGGAAACTGTTGAAAAATGAATTTCAGTAATTCAACTGACCACTAACAAGAGCATTGGCAACAAGTATAGAAACACCATGAGTTAGAAACTGCTTGACTCGTCTGAATTCCCTAAGATGTTCATTCAAGGAAACATCAGTCGAATCATATGCCCAGGATCTTGACTGACTTAGCTGGGTGCAGAACAATCCCCAATTTAATGTTTATATATTTGTATTGAAGTATTCATTTGTTGATCCACAGCAATACTGAAGCACTTTTGTAAACTACGAGATAACAGGGTCATCTCACTCCCCCCTACTTGCCCTCATAACATTCAAGCATAGTTTTGCTATAACAGCTTACTGTGTGACCACTTGGGGTTAGAGCAGTTAACTAAATCAATAGTGTAAAATACCCAATATACAATTTCTGTAATCACAAGTAGTTGGAAATGTATAATTCTAAACTGCATTTCATAACTAACCCACTGTATTGTGGATTAAATAATAATAAACTAAATATATAGTTAACACATTGAACTATAATAATATCAACAAAACAATGTGAAATACATTTAATACTACCTCACTGTACTGTGACCACAAGAACCACAAATCCTGACTTTGTGAACACAAAATGAACAGTTGAGACAGGCAAAGATGGAATATCTGTAACCATGGCTACAGAAGTGTATGGCAATTCTGCAACAGCTGGGACTGGCAAAAATGGAATATCTGTGACTGTGGATACAGACGTCGATTGAGCTATAACAGCAGGAACAGTTGGCTCACCTGAGCCTTCCGGTAGTTTGCAAGAAAGTACCACCTCAATCTCATCGGAACAGTCCATATCATTTGAGAAGTTAACCTTCAACCTCTTGAGTTCTGAACAGGCAGGGACCAGGGTCTACAAAATTCAAGTTCTGAACAGTTTTTGTTTTTACTGCGCCACTGGTGGAATGGGCTTTGGCTTCATTACTGTCCATGTTGTGAATCTTCACTAAATGTCTCTCCAGATCATATGGCCGTTTGAATGTCCGGCAGGAAGATTGTCTGGTACATTTAAATAAAGTTATTTCTGTACAGTGAATTTCCTCCCAATGTCTAAATAAACCGTATCTCTGGCCAAAACTCAACCCCTTCTTCTTGCACCCCTCAACTAAACACCAGAACCGCCCCTTCTACTTTGTCCATCCAAGCTTTCCTTCTTTTTCACATGAAGACCACATTGGTTCAGATGCTTCTTCAAAGAATTCACTCAAATCTAGTACAAATTCATCACACACCATTTTGGGACCTAAAAAATAACAATGACAAAACCTTAGGTTACATGTTTACCACCTCAAACCTAAGATTCACTTATTTCAACTTCCACTCCCACATCCACTCTGTCACTTATTGATATCCAGAGCTCTGGAATATCATCGTGTTCATAGATTTTCATATGGTCAACATGAACAGTCACAAGATGAGCACTTTCACTCTTTTGCACTCTATAATTCACATCTCCTAACTTATTTATCACTAAGTATGGCCCTTTCCAGCTATCAAACTTTCATTTTGCCTCAGGAGGATAGAATACCCATACCCAGCCACCTCTCTTAAAGCTTTGTGTTTGAGTATCAGTATCTTACAACTGTAAATGTTTCCAAGCTAGGACAAGCCTCATACATTTAGTCAACTGGTAGCCTAACTTCTCTGCCACACATGAGTAAATTTGGAGTACACTTAGTACTTTCCTGGACCATAGACCTATAGGCTAACATAACATCCCAGTTCCAGTCATAACCATGTTCATTCACAGTAGCCCTAAGCAACTGCCTAAGAGGTCTATTCATACATTCTACAAGATCATCAGACCGTGGACAATATAGAGAAGTTCTAGTTTTGCTCATATCTAGCAACTTACAGAGTTTCTTAAACACCACCGACTCATAATTCTGACCCTAATCTGCATGAATCATAAGTGGTATTCCGTAACAGCAGAACCACTGTGTGACCAAACAAGCAGCTAAAGTTTGAGCCATCTGATCAGGAATTCTATATGCCTCAATGAACTTGGAAAAGTAATTTTGAACAACTAGAATGTAATTATTGCCATTTTTGCTATGTATTACACGACCCATTATATCACAAGCTATCCTTTCCAATGGAACACCTGATAACTGCTGTTTCAATGGAGCCTTCTTTGGATTGTGACCTGACTTAAAACTCTCACAAATTTTGCATTTTTGACACCACCTAACAATATCATGCTTGTATCCTTGCCAATAGAATCTAGTTCTAAGTTTACACAAAGTTCTCCTGACACCAAAATGACCCCCAATCCTATCACTATGCAAATGATGAAATACTTCCTTTTTCATAGCCAATGGAACAACATATTGATTCATAGACCTCCATCAACCTTCAGAACTGACCACTGAGCACACAGACACACACTTGAACAACTCACTCTGACAATTCAGCTCTGCCTTTTGGGGCTTGGCATGTCTAGCCAACTTCAACTCCAACATGCGACTGATATCCTTATCTTGGCACTGAAAATGTTTCAGCTTATCAAGAGACTATTTATCAACCCAGTTGGAATTGTAGAACCTGGAACTGAGAACCCTCTAGATGCAATATTAGAGCCAGGGCTTCCTGACAACCCCTGCCACCTGATGTACAGTTAGAACCACTGTTCACATCCCCATTAGTAGACTCACAAGGTACACTAGAGCTACCATAACCTTCCAACTCAGTGTCATCTCCAGGATCCTTACACCCCTGAGCAACACTTTGTTTCCTTGCCTGACTCCTAGTTACCACACAAACAGTCTGATTGTTTCAAGGCACATTCCTCACAATCATCACATTTACACCTACATGAAGGAATCCTTGATAACCCAGTGGCATTACTGTGGCAAGCCCTACATCTATATTGGACCTCAAAATCATAATTACTAAGAACAGATAACCACCTAGCCAACATACCCTCTGGCCCCTTAGCAAAAATTGTCTACACCACAGGTAATGATGAAACTGTTTCACAAAACAACACAAGCCAACAACTCCCTCATAGTTTTACAATAATCTCTCGGTGTCTTATTCAAGCTTTTACTACCATAAGCAATGACCTTCTCTTCATCATTCTCTTGCACTTGACTCAAAACTGCACAACTTCCATACAAACTAGCATCAGTATCAAGAACAAACAAACCCTAATTCTTTGGATATGCCAAACTCGACACTAACCTATCTTTAAGCCTCTCAAAAGCTTCTTCACAGGCACTTGTCCACTCAAACTTAACATTTTTCTTTGTCAATTCATACAGTGGGGATGCTAAATTTGAAAATCCTTGAACAGGTTTGAAAAGACCTGTAGTAACTACAAAACCCCAAGAAAGAACGAACTTTCACACAAGAAGGTTTAGACTGATTTACAACTGCCTCTAATTTCTTTGGGTCACAACTTATACCCTTATCAGAAACAATATGACCTAAAATCTCAACACTTTCTTTCCCACCTCTGCGGCCGGGGATCGATCCCCGTCATGGCCGTAAGTGGGAAAGCTGGTAGTTGCTTGCCGTTGGTCGGCAGTTTACAGTACACAACCCTAGCAAACTCTATGTACTGGTTTCCTCTGCCCTTCCAACTACCCGTCGTGATATGACCTGTACAGTGTTGAAAGCGACGTTAAACCCCAAATAAATAAATAAATCAACACTTTCTTGGAAGAACTTGCACTACAGCCTACAGCTGATTTTCTGGAAATCTCATTCAAAGCCCTGTAATCCACTCAAACTCTCACTACCATCCTTTTTGGTTATGGTAACTATGGGTGAAGCCCATGGCCTATCACTGCACTCAATCAAACCTTGTGCCTCCATTTTATCAAGTTCTTTTTGTACCACCTCCCTTTGAGCGATAGGTGGATGATCACCAGTCTCAATACAGTATTCAGTTAAGGTTGTTGATCCTAATTTTCCATCAGGTTCAACAGAAATGTCTTGATAATCAGTCAGTAACTGTTCAGATTTCCTGACCTGTTCAGCAGATAACTTGTTGAAAAAGATTCCATTGACGGCCTTAAATGTTCTGGTAAAGCTGGTTTGTCCTTACAAGTCTTATTATTACTCACACTCAAAATAGATCCTTGATCCTTGGAAATTGAAAAGTTAGACACTTTGTCAATAGGCTGCAACAGCGCAATGGTTGAGCTGCCACTCAGAGTAATAATCTTGTCAGTCAAATTTGCTACTCTTACTGGAAAAACCGACTTCTCAGTCTGAACTAAACCCCTTGCCACCAACAAAATTGCACAAGTAATTGGCTGTGTTGGCTCAACAAGACCAATTTCCCTGTGTGACACCCAGTGATTATAGTCAAACTTGCCAGAAATAATCATTTCATGATCTGGTGGGATACAAGAAGTTCACCATTCTCATGTAACCTTGTCTCATGTGTAGTATACAATCATTCTGCTCCATAAAGTCCAAACCAAGGATAGTAGTTTTATCTCCATGAGATACAACTTTGACACAAGACTCAAAACCTTTGTTTCCTAACTCCAAAGTACAAGTAACTTCACCAAAAACCTTAAGAAGTTCACCACTGGCATTCCTTAATGCAAAATCACATTCAATTAACCTAGATTTGACACAATTAGGCAAACCTCGAAAACATTCTATGTCAACAATTGTACATGTTGACCCAGATTCAACCAAACATCTGACACAACACCTTCCAAAGCACCTCTTACATACAAAGACACACTAATAACCTCAATAACAGACATGGGCCTTGAAACTGTCACAGCTGTAGATTTGGCCGTAATCTCAGATTCACTTAGTTTAACTTACTGGATTGTTTATCGAAATGTCCTACATTTTGACCTGGTTTGAACTGCTTTGGACAATCCTTCTGATAGTGTCCAAACTCTTTACACTTGAAACACTGAATCTGAGAGGTTTCCAACTTTGACCTTGGCTGACCCAAGTTTCCTTTTCCTCCAGCCTTAGAGCCAATCACACTCTGAGTCTTAATTTGATTCACATCGTTCTTCAGCAATCTAAACTCTCTTGAACTATTCTTCTAAAGAACTCAAAATTTTCTGAAGTAAATCATCTCTGGTATTGACTTTGTCCAATTGATTTACTCCACCATCTCTGCCTCTATTTAACAGTTTTGACATAAACCTTTTTTGACCATCGCCATACTCAAAACTTTTATATTCACTTGCCAAAGAAATACTTTCATTCAGAGTTCTAAGATGACCAAACTGACCAGTTCTTTTCAACTCAGGCCTACCCAAATCTATAACAAACTGATCTAACACCCACTGTTCTTGACAATTATGTGGAATATTTGGAAAAGCTCTGACTGCTAACCTACATAGGATATATTCATACTCCATCACTGATTCATTTGGCCTACAAATCCTATTCTGAGACTCTGTTCTGCAAGTAGTTTCTCTTTCTGCAGGATTAAACATCCTAGATAATTCATCAGGTAAACGGTCATAATCCTCAGTTTCCCCATAATGTGCAACATCACCCATCACCCTTTGGACCTGACCCTGACCATATACATACCCAACCCTCTGTGGTCGCCTTACCTCTGCTTCAGGTCTTAACCCAGTATCACTATCATTCCGCTTTTGATATTCCCCCTTCTACTTGTAGGAACAAGTGTGGAATGTCTAACATGCTCACTCAACTCATCCGAAGTATCATAGTATCATTTTCATTCTTATTATCTTTTTCTTGCAACAAATGTGCTGGAAAATAGGTCTGATTGACTGGTGCTGACCTATTCAGTTTACCTTTAGAATACCTATCGGAATACTATTAAACTGTACCTCATCATCTAACCCAGACACATTTCTTGGTCACTTGCCCCTTTTTCATGGCCATTTGGGGATCCAATCAGACACAACCTGAATCCAACTATTACATTACCTAGAGGTCATACCTAAAGCTAGAAACCTAATGTCAAAATGATAACCAACTAATCAGAAATCTAAGAACTAATGTTGATGACACAAACAACCATGCGGACGGACGCTTGTGTAAACAAAACTTTTTTTTAACTGAATCCTCAATGTTACTGTTGATCACTTAAGTGTTACAGCTCAAGGTAGAAACCTTAGTGTTGTCACTGGTGATGATAGTAATATATTCATTTACAGGAATACCCCAGTATTACTGTTTATATCACCTTATAGTAATTCACCATTTGGTGTTACTACTGTGTTACAGTAACACCACACTCAAACCTGCAAAACCTGCAAAACACACCACCATAAACACCTCAGTTACTTTTTGGCTGTTACTTTTGTGTTATTTCAACAATACACATGCAAAACACATTCACATCAATCACTGTTTTATGTCATACAGTAATTCACCATTTTGTATAATTACTTCAATGTGAACAGTGATAAATTCTTTGCTCTGTATGTAATAAACAAAAGTGTTTTATATCACTAGAGTATTCAGGTAAGGTCTAAAAACCTTCATAGAATACCACATATGAACAGTAATTCACATTGAAATAATTACTGTTTTATGTCACTAAATATTGACCTTAGTACAGTGAATATACGTGTTAACAGCAACCAATCACACAGTATCACAAATACAAAGTATAATAAGAATAAAATAAGTTAGTCTCTACTTTATATCACCTCAGCAAAATATATAGTGCCATGCAATGGAACACTCAAATGGTCACATTCACCACATATCACAACATTCAATGCACATATACACCATTAAACAAGTAATATAAATAAAATTCCAATCCTGGTCAGAACACCAAAAATTTCTATAATGACCCTTAAGCACAAAGTATATTTTTCAATACAGTTCTTGCATTGTGTTCACAGGTGGCAGGTTGCTAGATCTCAGGTTTAAGATGAGAAAATCACAAACAAAGCTGTAATTATTGATGCCTGTGCCAATAGACTCAGCTAATGATAATTTATCAGTTAAAAGTTGAAAAGAACAAGTAATAATATAATCTTAAATGTGTATTTATTTTAAATAATCATGGATCTATATATATTGTGTTACAAAAATGCACAGAAATGTGATCCAAAATGGTATGATACTGTTCATTAAACTATCCAAGATCAGGCCATGTGTACCACTGTTACAAACATGCAAAGAAAACATATCGTAATGCTTGCCGGCATGCTGTGAACTCAAGGAACCAAAAACATTACAGACAACTTGACTATATTATCTTGTTTCACGGAACATGAAAAAGTTCTGGAACTTAGTGCATCACAATAAAACATCATCACAGTCTAGTACTTCAGACATCAATCTTAATACCCTATGCGATTTCTATACTAAAAGATTTTCTCAGAACACTAAAAATACCACAAAGTTAATAAAAGAGGTTGAAACAGTTGTAACTAATAGTTATATGACAATCAAAGACAAGGTAAATAAACACTTTGTTTTGTCTGAGGCTGACTTAAAGAACTATTTGTCTAAACTCCGCGCTGGATGTGCTGCAAGTATTGATGGTATCTGTGCCGAGCATTTAAAGTTAGCCTCAGAGACAAAGGTCATTTCAGCTGTCTGCAATATCTTGACCCTTGCTCATACCATTGCTGAAAAAAACAAACATTGACCCCACTAATCCAAAAAATTACAGACCCATTGTTATCTCTACAACTTTCTCCAAACTGTTAGAAATACACATCTTGCAGGAATCAGGTGAACATGAATTTCATGATCTTCAATTTGGATTCATTGGCAACAGAGGAACCTCAATGGCAGCTGCTCTTACTCATGATGTGCTTGACTATTGTACAGCCAATAAGTCACCAGTCTATTTATGTGCTCTAGATGCTGAATCTGCATTTGATGGCATCCCTCATGCAGTTATGTTCCAAAAGGCCTTGAAAGTTGTGCCTCCACTTCTCTGGAGAATCCTTGTTTACTGGTACAGTCGGCTAACAGTGATTATCAAATGGGGAAATGCTATAAGTAATCCAATATCAGACTCCATAGGGACCCGACAAGGAGGGCTATCCTCTCCCTTTATATCCAACATCTTCTATCAAGACCTTGTTAAAACGTTATCCTCAAAGCCCTGTGGAATAAATATTGATGGAGTAAGTTACAATGTATGTTGTTATGCAGATGATCTTTTACTGAGTAGTCTTAGCATACCAGGTTTGCAAACTCTAATTGATGAAGCTACAGACTATATAACAATGAATGGGCTAAAATTTAATCCTTCAAAAACCAAGTGTATGACTTTTGGAAAGAGCAAGTTCGAGGGAAGACAGTGGTTCCTCAATGGTGAAATGCTTGTGGAAGAGCAAGAAATAATTCACTTGGGCATAGTGCTTGCAAATGACCACAACAGTCATGCTAAATCACATACTCAGGCAATGCGTAAGGCCTTCTATGCTCTGCAAGGATCAGGATTGTGTCAACATGGATCTAATCCTGCCATTATCTCTCACATTTTCAAAGCTGCAGTCCAGCCAGTGTTAACATATCGCATGGAATGTGTTTTCCAATCAAAATCTGCACTGCACCTTGCCCAGTCTGCTCAAACAAAATTATTGAAAGCATCGCTGGGTTTAAAATCTTCCTGCAAGAGCTCACCCTTGCTACAAGCTTTAGACATGAAAACACTTCAGACATCAATGTGTATCCAGGAACTTTCACTTTTTAGATCATTGCTTTTATCAAACTCCCATTCTAATAAATTTTACTCATTTCTGCTCTCAAAAATAGTAAACGGGGAAGTTTTAAGCTCAAAAACATTTTACATAGAGTGCTGTTAACTAGTCACAAATATTATATAAATTTCAATGAATACATATGTGATACTACCTATTTTAAAAAATGCAAGAGACAGATACTGCAAGAAATTCATAATACTGAAAACAAGGGACTAAAGGACACTGTTGTTTTTATTACAATCTGACTGTGATAGATCAAGAATACTGTTGATTAACTTCTTATCTCCATTCTGATTTTATCTTATGTTAATCTGTTTAATCTTATATATTTGTCTTACATATAATGCTAGAATTTTTGTCTGTATTGCATTGTATTTACATTTTATCTCTCTCCATTTGGAGGCAATAAAATATCTATCTATCTATTAGGACAACATGATGAACATAGTTATGGTGACATATGAACTACTACAGAAATTCAAGATTTAATGAACCATAGCGGCAATAATACTGCATCAACTGACTCAGTCAAAAGAATCACACTGCAATATGTAATCGCATATGCAACCTAACTATGACAAAGAAAATGCTGCAGTTATCAGTCAAAATGTAAATATAAGAACCCTAAGATATAATATATAAACTGCAGTTGAAATAATATTTACACCCGCCTTATTACATAACCACAGCTAGAAATGACCCCATTACAAGTTAAGAAATACTCTCAGTTGTAAGAACTGTCAAAACCATGAGCAAACAAAATTGGAGCGAAACCCCACCAATCTGACAAATTGACAGAAAATTAATAAAATAACCAACCAAATTTACTGAGAGTTTCTGTCAACTTGTAATAATATAAAACCAATCATTCAATGCAACTGGATCCGAAAATAAATCAAGCAAACCACATAAAATTGAATAAATGTCAGTATAAATTAGAAGCACTGAGTGTACCTTCTTTTAGAGCGGCTCATTACACCGAAGAGCAGCTGATTTGCCGCTCCTTATATATAGGATTCGGAAATAATTTGCATACACTGAACACCGCATCGGTGGCATTTCAACACCGCTTATATAGAGAATTTGTAACTAATGTCACAGTGTTCTAATTTTGCATACACTGAACGGTGGCATTTCAACACTAGATCGTTTACAGCAAATACACAGAAACACGGTTTTACTTTGCGCATGTGCAAGTCGGCCTAGTCACTTCCTCTTGCTGTTGAACTCGAAGAGTGTTGACGTCAACACACAAAGGTGGATGACGCAGATCCCAGCAATATTCAACAAAAATAAATCAAAATGCTGCAAATATTTAGGGTGACAAGCTTAAGTGAAATATTTAAAATGATCTACACATAAATGCTAGAGAATGAGACCTTTCATAACTCTGTAGAATATATAATAAAAAATCTCTGACTCGTCGATCTGCAGCAAATCTGCAGCAATACTAAAGCACTTTTGTAAACTAGGAGATGGCAGGGTCAGTCATCTCCCTTTCTTGAAGGAAAATTATTTGGATTCATTTATAGTTTCTGTGATGTATAATGTAATATAAATATATTAATACACCCAAAACTGCATGGGCATCTTATTGTACAATGTGTATCTTTTCAGTTAAATAAAGCAAAGAAGGACATGCACTTCTTTTAATTTGATCTCACATACATTACAATGGCGATGAGGATGGGATCTTTTCTCGTTATTGTGGCTGTCAAAAGTTCAACTGCTATAAGTGGAGTCATAGACTTATTACTCTCAGCTTTTTGCAAGGTATGGACTTCCACGAGTTCTTGTGTCAGACAATCCCAGATAGCATTCCGCCGTCGGACCAACGTTGGCTATTGGTCGCATGGTCGGCAGATTTTGCCGACTTTGGGCCGACGTTGGCTTGCCAACCAACACTCAGGTTAGATGTCTATATTTTGCCAACGTTGGGCCAACGGCGGATTTTTATTCAAGATGGCAGCGAGCAATAATAGGGGATTTGGGGTAACTTAGAAAAAAATATTTATTATGGTATGTCTAAAAATCATATTTCAGTGAGCCCACAAATTTTAACTAACCATTTAACAATTTTACACATAAAAGTAATATTCTCATTAAAAATTCACACTACAAAAGTTATCAATGAACATCATCTGATTGGCTGATGCTATACATAGAATATAATTTTCACCGGTGGCTTGCCGACGGTCAAAAAGCCGTTGGCCCAATGTCGGCAGCCAACGTCGGACGTGCCGACGTTGGGCCAACGTCGGACCGACGGATGAGCCGACGTTGGCCCAACGTCGGTCCAACGGTGGAATGCTATCTGGGATGCAATATTATTTATGTCTGAAGAGTTTCAAACCTTTCGCAAAAAGAATTGCATCAAACACATTACAGGCCCTCCTTTCTCACCAAAGAAAAATGTTCTGGAAAGAGGGAATTATTGATTGGTTCTGCTGGGAGTCGATCCCACAACCTTCTGATTACAAGCAGAAATAAATCAAAGTTTAGATCTTTAACCAGCTGAGCTAAAGGGGAAATCCAGAAACCCATGTGTTAACAGAACTGACATACGTGAGGATATTACATACCTCCACTCCAAGGAAAGACCTGTCCTCAAGTCTTACATGAGTACATTATTAACACTTCAACTCGCTTAGCTGTGAGAAGGGGAATCTTTAGACATTCCACTATGTTCTGGAAAGAGGGAATTATTGATTGGTTCTGCTGGGAGTCGACCCCTCGGGCTTCTAATTAACATAACATGACATATTTATATAGCGCAATTATATTTAAGAATAAACAATCATTGCACTTCTTCTCAACAGTATGCTATTTTAAAATAATGAGTTTTTAGTTTCTTCTTTTAGATGTCCAATGGAAGTTCAATGTTCTTTATGACATGTGGCAGTTCATTCCAATACTTTGGTGCCAGTTAAAGAAGGAAACCAATGTAGTTTCTTAAGAACAGGAGATATACTGGAGTATCCACAAATGTTTGTAACAGTTCTGGCCACATTGGTTCAGGTACATTGTAATATATGTAGATTGAACTTAGACAGACTCCAGAAAATTGACTCCAACTAACTACTGACAAAAGCACTGACCACAAGTATAGAAGCATCTTTAGTCTGGTTGGCCTTGATCACTTTACTCTGCAATAAAGGGTCAGGTATCGCCCACCATTTTGGACACTTACTTTCCATAGCTACATCTAGCAATGAAAAAGATAAAATTAAATAAATTATATTTCTAGTCAACTCATTTGGTGCACATTTTGACATTATATCCCCTTTTGCTATGTAATGATATTGCATACTAATTAAACAAAATTTGTGATAAATAAAAAGTGTGCATCAGCTTAACTGTTGTCGACCTTCAATTATCATTAAAAATGGGATTTTAATTTTTAGTTTAAATGGTCAAACCAAGTATTATTATGTTTAATTGGCAGTATCTCATGTTATAAGTCCCATAATATATGATAAAAATATTATAAATAATTAAAATAATGATCAAGATTTCCTGATACATGACAGATATTATTGATGCATTGTTTTGGTTATTCACCACTGGTACATGTACTTACAACTTTACATCCCACAAAAATGCAGTTAAAATGCAAAGAACTGTTTCACAGATATTTAACACCACCTCATGACGCACAAAAGAATGCAGCATTATTAGGTGAAGGTCATCTTAGGCTATACCAATCTTTTTACTGTTAAAGTAGACTACATCTTTTGCAGACAATTTGAACATGTTTAGATGAGGAAAAATTCAGTCACACTGAACGCCAAGGTCCATGACTGACTCAGCAATCTCTCTTTAGAATGAACCTATCCTTGTGTCTTTTAGAATCAAAGAGTAGTTTTCAAGATTCAATTTGAATTTATTGTATGACTTCCAATGGAGGTATCTCTTCAACATTTCAAAAGTATAAGAGGTATTTTTGTGAGACAACTGCTCATAAAGTTGAGTGCCATCAACATAAAAATGAAACTTAACACTTTTTTTGTTTACCAAACACTAAGTTAACAGAAATAATGTAGAATAAGAGAAACAAAGAGCCCACAACAGAACTTTGTGAAGCACCATACCAAAGTTTACAAAGATCATACGAGTCGAACTAATTTTTATGGACAAATAACAGTTAAGTAGGAACTTAACCATTTAGAACAATGGTATTAAAGACATACCATTCACTGCTTTACCCATTTATATACAAAGAAACACAACATGGTAAAGCATCCACTTCTGTTTTACTGTTTACTGTTTTGAAACAGTTAAAGGGTTAGTTTATTTTATTTATTGGGGGTTTTACGTCACTTTCAACACTGTACAGGTCATATCACGACGGGTAGTTGGAAGGGCAGAGGAAACCAGTACATAGAGTTCGCTAGGGTTATTAAAGGGTTAGATACTTCATTATATTTTCTAGCTAGTCAGTGAAAAATTAGACTTTCCTCAAGTCATTTTGTCTTAGGCATTATATGAGGACTGAATGACTTTGTTACCAGAATGTGGGGCTGACAAAAGGACTTTTCTCATAGGTCACAGGAAGTAGCTGTCCACATACTGAGAAAATCACACACTACAAATTACAGAAAGAATCTCATAAGACTGTCAGCCAATGAAACTACATGTACCTGTATTTGTATCCAAACTACAACACTATAAATACACTCACATAGTCCATGTGGTTTATCTCCTCACTGGCTGATCAACCCACTAATATTCCTCCATAAAATAACAATGGCTCAGTGTCCTGTACTACTGTTCTAAATGTATATGTTTATGTGTCCAGACTCTTGTTTTTCTTATATTATCAAGCAATCACATTTGCGCTACAGTAAAAACCAATGGTGTACTAACATATACTGGTTGTGTTTTAACAAGAGTTATTTTATTCAATAAATGATCAAGGACATGTGCAAGTTTAAGCAGTAATAAATCAAGATTTTGTGTGCAACACACCCAAAATCTATGAATCAGTCATACTATGTTGGATGAGAAGATGTGTAGTAAAATAAATGTGTTGAAATAATTACCTGCAGAAGGTAATTACCTGCACAAGGTTATGTTTTTCAGAGTGTTTGCCTGTGTTCTGGATTACTCCAACAGTAATGAATAATTCTTTATGATTTTTATTTTTTATGTGTAAGGGGCCTGGCCTGTGATTAAATTTTTTGAAAAGATCCAGACCATAGTCTGGATTGAAAAAAAAATTTGGAATTTTCAAATATATGAGTCAAACTGGGGTTGTCATGTAGCAAATTTTATGTTTTGGCTTATATCTCCTTATTATTACTTTTAAAATTTAGGATGTATTAGGAGGTAATATGAAACCATGTGTATGGTATCTAGAAACTGGGATAGATTCCTCCCCCTGGCCCTCACTGGTCAAATGTAGGTCATTAGCAGAATATTTTAACACACCCTTTAAATCCCAATTTTTTAAAGTTCCAATCAAAGGGTTCCAACCCTAAACTCCCACAATTTTAAATTCTTTTTTTCTTACATATTCATGTTTTCTTGTGCCAGTTGTAATTAAGTATATGTATATATCTGTATTCAATAAAAAAAATTATTAAAAAAAAAGAAAATTTTAAAGGGATTAAACCCAAGACCTGCAACAATTAAAAGTTAAAGGGCTTGATTACTAGACCTCCAACAAGTAGAAGTTACAGCATTACAACAAAAGAATCCCAAAATTTGAAAGTTAAAGGGCTTGAATTCTAGACCCCCTAATGTGGAACTATAAGCTTTGCACACTGCACATGGGTTTTGTTTAGATTTGATGTTATGGAGGTTTAATATCACTTTTAGTATACTGTACATCTCATATAACTTTGGTAAATTTCCAGGATACAGGAAAGCAGTCCATTCTACCTATCCAAGATCCTGTATTCAAAACAATCTGATAAAAACAGTCAAAGATTCAAACCCCCACCATGAGGTCCACTGTGACCTAGTTGGTTAGCAGATTTGACATATAAGCACAAGTGTCCATGCTGGGAGACCTGTCCAAGTATAGCCCTGGCTTTTGACAGGATTTAAACCTATGAACTTTTCAAACCTCTATTATTATGGGGGTGTTCCACTGGAGCCAACTTCTAAGTAACTAGGTATTTTTCAAGGGTCAGGAGCAATGTTTACAGAGTTGGTTAGGATTGGTTATAGTTTCCCGCTTGTCGTAGTGGATCGGCAAAATATAAAACATATTAGCTGACCCTCCATGACTCTGTATCAGGACCTTGGCTCTGCCCCCGTTTAAACCGTCCTGTTGTGGATCTCTACCAGTTTGTTGGTCACATTTCCATCTTGTCCTATACTCTAGCATTACTGTCTAGAAGAAATTCCTGGCCTGTTGTGGTTAAGTATCAGGACAACACCTCCTGACAGGCCATACACACAAACCGACTGTACTTGAAAACTGGGGGCTACAGTATTACTCTAGGAATTGATCAGTCTAGTCAAGGTTGGTCGGAAAAATGTTCCAGTGCTGTCTGTTTATCAGTCTGGCTTGATGGGGCTTGTTACAGCTTGTCTATTATGGATTTACGGTTTGTTGCAGTAGTTTCCCATCTTTTGGGAGAGAAAATCATCCCAATCCCAAGTCAAGTCGGGATCTAGATCCAGACAAGCTGGGATGTACTACATCCTGTCGGGGAGATAAAACTGACCCAACATTTTTTGGCGCATCTTTCCTGATTTGCGGCCCGACTCCCGACTTTTGCAACCAACCCTAGAGTCACAGAGTCAGTTATTGGGTCAGCTCAAGTGGAACACCCCCATTAGAGATAAAAGCCAAGTGCAATATTGTTTATGTGTATGCCTGCTTATGATAAAGATTTAGAAAAATTTACATTTGTTTTGCACACATAAAATGTCACACTCCTTTGTCAATCATCTATCATTTATTGGCTTTGGAGTCAGTAACCTTTCAAGGATAAAAGATGTGCCAAAGAGAGTGTTTGCACGAGCAATATCTTTTAATAAAACAGTTGCTTCTGTCAAAAACTTGTAACTTCTTGTCATAAAAGACTAATGCTGTATTTCAAATAATAATAATTCATATACAATAAGGAAATATAGTTCTTTTTAAATGAGAAAAGCACAGAACAGTTTAGGGGGATGGGGTGGCTTTTGATTTATTTGTTTTTATGTACATAAGCTTTTAACAGGTAAAGTTAAAGAGCATAATTTGGATTAACGCAAATTTTTCATACCTGTCTGTATGAACAGAAAAATTTAATTTAAATTAGCTTTCACATGTTCTGGTAAATAAACATAAATTGTCTCTAGTTGTTTCACAAAGTGGCCAGGAAAGTCTGTGTTTTATATTATAAACAGTGTATACAAATAAGACAAACTAACTACCTAGATGGGGGAAACCTCCAAAGCTGAGAAATGTCTAATTATGTACACCTAAATGGAGAAAGAAAAAATGAGTACAATAAATAACTTGAGCATGACTGTAGTAAAATTTACAATGCACATTGTGTAGTGAAATCATGTGGCTATCTCTATCAACAAACTCTCAAAGCCAGGTCATCTCAGATGTAAACAAAAGTATGCTAATGTGTAACTGGATTCCTCTGGGATGTGTGCATGAATTTAAATGTGGTAAAACTCATTACAGGGAAACCCCTTGGCTGAGTCAAATCTTTGTATTTCAGAGAAGTCTTTGTATTGTATGGATTCATAATGATTCCATGTATGTCAGATTTGGTGGTACAAGAAATACAAAGACTTGGAGTAAGTCTAGTGAAAAAGTGTAAGTTGGAGTAAGTCTAGTTAAAAAGTGTAAAACACTTTTTAACAGTTCATATGCTGCAATAAAGCATCGATGAAAATCAAGCCTTTTACTGTTTAATGCAATAGCTGTTTATGCTTTTCTTATTTTTGATCCATTTCATCTTTTTGGGGGAGGTGGGGGGCAGCTATGTGCTGTTGAGAACTTACACTTGTGGTATGCATCAAAGGCTTATGATGTCACTCATGTTAGTGATGTCACAACACAGTGTATTTTATATATTCCATGAAGATTTCATAAACAAAGAACTGGACAATTCAGTGTTTTGTCAAATCAGCCCTCAGCAAATTGACCCTTGCCAACTCTGCCTCCAGTTAAAAAACAAGCAATAATATGTAATGCAATAAGAATACTTAATAATAGTACTTAATCTTGATCAGATGACATATTCTAGGGCAAACATTTATTAATGAATGGTACGTCGGATAAGCATGTTTCAAGTAAGCATCCCTTAATTGTAAGTTAGTTTCCATTATCGGCAAATGATTGGGGATGACTCATTACAGTCATGTTTGTTCCATGACAACAATTGACAAAGTGTCATTAATGCATGTCAAAGATGCTGAATCAAGTCCTCTTACTTATGCCCTTTAGACATCTATTTAGAATGAATAATTTGATTATATACCAGACAGAAAGTTATTTAGCTTAGATATCCATATACAGTATCATTGAAAAATGTCAAACATCAAGGTCCATAATTGAGCACTTGGATATTTAGAAGTCATTGGGTACTTTGCTTGACTTCACAAACAATTTAAAATTCAATATGATTGGTTTGTATTGGGGGTCACGGTGGCAGAGTGGTAACACTCTCGCCTCCCACCTCTGAGGCTGGGGTTCGGTTCCCGGCACGGCCTCAAGTGGGAAAGCTGGTAGTTGCTTGCCGTTTGTCGGCAGTTTACAGTACAGAACCCTGACGAACTGTATGTACTGGTTTCCTCTGCTCTTCCAACTACCCGTCATGATATGACCTGTATAGTGTTGAAAGGGACGTAAAACCCCATATAAATAAATAAAAAATAAATAAAGATTGGCTTGTATTGTTAAGATTAGTTCCATATTTATTAGTTACATGTTAAAATATAAAACTACAGTTGTTCTACACCAAAGCTCAATACCCTGCACTATTTCATAGGTGACCAGCAAACGTATAAACAAACCTTTGCATACAACATAATCTGGTCCCTGATTAACATCAGTTAAATTCTTCTAAAGTTTGAATTTCAAGTGAGCAGAGATGTACATGAATGTGTTAGCAGCACAAAGTTTGGAAGAAGGTTACTAGTTACAAAGTTCCCTTAAAAGTAATTTCTCTGTAAACTTGTTAAGGAATGATTTTATAAAACACATTTACACTTAAACAAATGATCCATTAAGAATTAAAATATTTTTTGAAAATTTAACTTTGGTGGGATTAACATATGGTGTGCATCTAAGATGAAGTAGTGATCTGTTGGTAAAAATTAAATATAAGCCCTAACTGGACCAAACTGAACACCCCCTCATGAGATCTGATTCAGTGATTTCAAAGTAGTGAAAAAAGTAGCAGGGTCTGACCCCTGTGACTGCATGCTGAAATCAGAAAAACACAGTTTGCGGAATACGTAATTTTAGGCATATGTTAGTAGATACAAGTCAAACTTAGATTGTTTGAAATTTTATAGTTGGAAAAATTTTTAAAAAACCTCGAACAAGGAGCACAAGACACCTATATGGGTAATAGGAACACTGAAAATCACAAAATGTGGAAAAATAAATATCATGAATTTACCATGTTAGTATGTCAGTTTTTACCTTAAGATCATATAAGTAACTTTGCTGAGGTCATTGATCAGGGACATTATTTCTCAGGTCTACCTTTTGTCTATTTAAAGTCAAATTTTGTCAAAATCAGAAGTGGACTGAAAGTCGGTAAAAATTCAAAAAGGGGTCTAGGTCAGCCGGGTCAGGGGAAAATTCCATTTCTGTTTCATGTTACATGCAGACCTACGTCTCCCCTACATCTTCATTGAATACAACATGTACATTCAATGGTTACCCACATTTAATCCAACATGTACATAAAAGTTTATAACAATTTTGAGTAAATGGATAAAAATTTCGGAAATGTGTCAGTTTATTCTTGAATAAGTTTCTTAGTTTTATCATATTAATCGTTTTTAGTTGGATCCAACCAGTGAAATCATGTTGAAACCAACTGTTGAAATCTAGTTGAATTCAATGGGTGAAATCAGGTTGAAATACGTGTAGATTTTGCAAACCGTTTTTGGTTGGATCCAACCAGTGAAATCATGTTGAAACCAACTGTTGAAATCTGGTTGAATTCAATGGGTGAAATCAGGTTGAAATACGTGTAGATTTTGCAAACCGTTTTTGGTTGGATCCAACTAGTGAAATCATGTTGAAACCAACTGTTGAAATCTGGTTGTATTTATGTGTGAAATCTGGTTGAAATACATGTAGATTTTGTAAACAGGTTTTGGTTGAATCCAATGTATGAAATAGGGTTGAGTTCAATGGGTAAAATCAGGTTATTTACATTGTCTTCCTTATTTGAATCATTGTAGCTTGTGTGTCATAATTATAGCTTCTTAATAATATTATACAATAACTATCCATATGCATATTTTACACTTTGGATACAACTCAAAGTAATTAATTCTTTCCAAGATGGTATGTATTCATGAATCATTGTATATTCAATATTCTATTTCTGATGACATTGTAATGATACATAATTTTGCATCAAATATAATTATAATAGCTCAAGATATGTAAATCCACATTATCCAACTAGATATCCATTTTTATGTTTTTAATAGGACCAGTATTATTCAATGTCTTCAATTGAAATTCTTTTTGTGAAATTTTAAAATATTTTTTTTCTTTGTAAAAAACAGACAATTGTGACATTATTTATATCTTCAGCATTTTATCCAATCAGTTTCTGTTAAATGTTTTATTAAGTTGGCTATAATTATACTGTAATTATAAAAAAGCTATAATCATGTAGCAAAGCCACAATGCTCAGTTCAGATACTTGTGTCTCATACAACTTTGGCATATAAACTGAGAAAAAAAAACACAAGAATAGCCACATTATTAGAACTCCACCCATTACTCCCCACCTTAATTAGTTGTCAGTGCTGACCACAAAAAACAGACTTAAAGAAGTAAACACCATGCATGCAATTGAGCAAGGGTAAACCCCCACCTCCACCCCTGCTGTGTTATCTAATTACTTTAGTCACAGGTCCAGTGTTCTGTGTAGCAGGGTACAGATAAGAAAAACCAGGAACCCCCCAACCTCACTGTTGTGTGATAAAAGGGCCTGTGATAAAATGTTATAGCTTAGGTTCTCTGTATAGAGAAGTTTTCAGTGTAAACTTGCAAACTGAAAACTAGTTCTTTGTGCATGGGAGAATTTTGAGAAGCAAATTCTAATTACTAAGTTTTGATGAATAAGTTTGAATTTATCTTTTTTAATTTAAGATAAGTTTGACTTCAAAATGTTTTTTTTAATTATCGGGAATTGTATTAATCAAAATATAATTATAAATTATAAAAATTATATTTGGATGCATTAGTTAATTAATAAGGAGAATGGATAAAAATGTACAAGTACATGCACATATAATCTTTATCATCTTTATAATCTTTAAAAATTAGTCTTTGCTTTACAAATACCTACAAATTCAAAAACAATTGCAATAATAGTTCTTTCAAAAAGTTAGACTTAATCACTATATCACCCTGTAGAAAATGAATTTTCAATCAACCAGTCATTCATTTCCCAATATTCAACCTGTTTTCTGTTCAATAACATGACTAAGATTTCATGTTGAAAACCTAACTTGATTTAGTGGTGATTTTTTATGAAGTATCACTACTTTTTCCAGTCAGAAATCCAGCTTTGAAATAGTGTTGAAATTGTGTCAGTGTCAGTTTTTTAACCAAAAATCACCATGATTTCTGGTCAAAATATCACTACTTTTTCATGTCAGAAAACTAACTTAGATTTAGTAGTTGGTAATGTGCATTTCAACGTCAGGACCTGTTTTCAACTCTAAATCAATGACATTTCAAGGCGTGTGCCTGCTGGGTTGTACAAGTTTGGATTATAAACAACTTTAGTTAAATTAAATATTTTGTTTGAAAATATATCCCATTTTATCAATATAATTATCCAAAGTATTTTGTTTGAAAATATATCCCATTTTATCAATATAATTATCCAAAGTAATGTGTGAGTGTCATATGCATAATTTTTACTTCAAAAATTAACACTTATTTTACGAAGAACCTTTAAAATTTTTGTCTGTAACACTTAAAACAAAAAAAAGTTATTTACAGTGATAAATATTAAACTTTAAGCTTATCCCTTAAAAGTAAAGTTGTTTGCATTTTTTCATCATGCCTAAAAGTGAAGTTTCAATTATTTAGTTTAGTCTAAATCTAGACTCTGTCCTACTGATGCTTGTTTGTTTATTTGGGGTTTTACGTCACTTTCAACATTGTACAGGTCATATCACGATGGGTAGTTGGAAGGACAGAGGAAACCAGTACATACAGTTGGTGAAGGTTCTGTACTGTAAACTGCTGACCAACGGCAAGCAACTACCAGCTTTCCCACTTGAGGTAGAGCCGTGAACCGAACCCTGGCCTCAGAGGTGGGAGGTGAGAGTGTTATCACTCTGCCACCATGGCCTCTGAATTTGCAAGAAAACTATAGGAATATATACATAGGTCATAAGTGCCTTTTTAAATTATAAATTAGGTTGACTTGTCATTTCTGAAGATTTCACATGTTAATTTTGTGAATTTAAAAGTATGGAGTAAAAAATATGGACGTGGTCCAAGTTGTAACTTCTACAGCTCCAAAATTTGTAAATGCTGTAACTTGTTAAAGTCAAACTATACAGGCTACAAGTGTACAAAATCTCAACTTACTACATAACATAAACAATCCCTAGGTCTATTTTTTCATATTTTGCCATGACTAAGTACTCTTTAAAGCTTTAGGCTCCACATAAAAGGGTTGTTTCTAAAGTTCGGAATTTCCATTGGGCGATACAAAAAAATCGCCTAAATATCACCTAAAAATCGCCTAAAATCGCCTAAATATCACCTAAAAATCGCCTAAAATCGCCCAAATATCGCCTAATTTACTTTAAAATAACCTTCTGAACAGCAACATCAAAAATAAAATCCACAACTCTTTTAGATTACAGAATACAATTATTAAATAGTTCTTTAATCAATTAAAGGGGGGGGGGGGGGGGGGGGGGGGGGGGATAAAAAGCAAAAAAAAAAAGCACTGAAGCATTCCCATTAACATAAGATATCTTTAAAAGTAAAATATTAATCATCAACATCCACAGAAAAAATGGCCCAATTAAGTGACACTGGGACATATAGCTAGGGCTTTGTTAAAATACCTGTAAAATGCTTAATATTTGCTTGATTTTAATAAGACAACCACCAAATTGTTTATTATGGTGTGTAAAATACTCGTACATAGATAATTGAACTTGAAACTTAACATAAGATATCTTAAAAGTAAGATATTAAACATCCAAATCCACGGAAAAAATCGCCCAATTAAGTAACACTGGATCGGAAAATCAAGGGCCTCATTAAAATACTTGTAAATTACTCAACATTTGCATGATTTTAATAAGACAACCACCAAATTGTTCATTATAGTGTGTAGAATAGTCGTAGATAGATAACTGAACTGGAAACTTAACATAAGATTTCTTAAAAGTAAGATATTAATCACCAACATCCACGGAAAATATCGCCCAATTGAAAATAACTCGTATATAGATAACATAACTGGAAACATTACATAACATAACCTTTAAAGTAAGAGCAAATCCACGGAAAAAATTGGCCAATTAGAAAACACTGGAAAATCCAGTTGTGTTAAAATCCCTGTAAAATGTCTACTATTTGCTTGATTTTAACAGGCTGACCACCAACTTGTTCATTATTATGTTTACAATATTCGACTATACATACCTTTAACTAAAACTTTACATGAGCCCAGCCAGCACTACATATGAGACCAACAAGGGTCCCAAATGGGTTTCCTATATGGGGCCTTTGTGGGCGCCCTATATGGGCCCCAGTCAGTTTTTGCAAACGGTTTTCTGATGGGACCAATATGGTTTATCAATAAGGGTCATATATGGGCCCCATATGGGGCCTTTATTGTGAAATAAATGGGTTCCACATGGGCCCAACTTGTAATTTGAACATGGGGCCCAGATGGTTTTGCAAATGGTTTGGGCACTATATGGTAAACTGCATCCAGGTTCTTATTGGTCCTACATATAGGTTAAATGTGCACTACCAACACAAGGTCCATTTGTAGTTTAGCTCGCATGTAATAGAAGCTCAAAAATGAGTTGATCTGTGTGAACAGTCCACAATTTCCTTCACACTTTGCCCACATATTCTGTCTAATATTTTAATACACTTTCATGAAGCCTTTGTAAATAATGCACAATACAATCTTGATTCATACTATACTATTATCCAATTTCCAGAATGTAATTCAAATCATTTCAAGTTCAAAATCTTATGATGTACCACATTTGTGTCTAAGCTTGTCTTATACAGAATACAGAAATGTGTATCAGAAACTCATCACTTAATGATTCACCCAAACCCTTTTTCCAGATGGCCCAAGCAGCTACATAAAAAAAGAGCTACATAGCCTTGTCAAGACACAAGTAAAACACATGATGAAATCCTCAGTTAACTGATGTAATTAAGCACATGCATTATTTGATTAATAAAGATTTTTTTCCTTATGAATCCCCCACCAAAAATATCATAGTTTATTATTTTAGCCTTATTTACACAATTTTTACAAATTTCATAGATTTCTCGCACATATTTATAATCTTTAAATTGTACTGTAATTTGTATCCTAGTGACGAAAGGCTACCCTGTTTCACACCATGGGGTGTTTTCCCATTTTCCTAGCACTGCCTCAAAATACTATCTGTGTGAAAAGATAAACATATCTGTACTGCATGACATAGGGGGTTGGACCTATTAATGACCCCTTGAGTTAAACTAAGAGAAACTAAAATTTTACAGAATTTCCACAACTGTAGACTTAGGATTTCTGTACTCTTATACATGAGAAAGGTGTTTGTGGTACATTAAGGTAATATAAACCACTAGATTATTAAAATTAGTGAGATATACAACAAATTTAATTTAATACATTTTTTACAAAAACTTGACAATACATTTACAGAGCTATAAAATGGCTATTGTATGTGATAATAATGAGGGTCCCTTTTGAGAATATTATACCCATTTTTGACCTTCACAGGTCCAACCAATATGCGTTTACACTTTTATTTAAAAAGCTTTTGTCGCGAGTTGTTTTTCTCAAATAGGACCTTTTTTATTTTTGGATTTTTTTCATTCAAAATCAGATGAGAAGTTAATAAAGAACACTTGTTATATATATTTACATTTTTCCTCTAGGATTTATATATGGGACCTATCTGGGACCCTTATACCAGTAAATCATCCATAAAAGTCCATTCTGGGGCCCATATTAAACATTGTGATAATAAATGTTTTGTTTACCACTCTTTACGAAGTCCAAATCAACATAATGCCAAATGAATCTATTATTAAATCTATTTTATTTTCCTCATTTTGTACTATTTAGGGAACATTAAGTATTTGTATATAAATGGGACCAATATGGGCCCCCTTTGGGCATTCTGTGCCCATATATATCCTTTATAGGACCCATATTGCTATTTGCCCGCCTATAGCCCACATAGGCCCCATATGATCATGCTTGCTGGGAGATGTCTTAAAGGTAAAATACCGAATACCAACAAGGAAAAGCTATGTTAAAGAGACTGTAAAGTACTTAATTTCATGGATTCTAATAAGAATACCACCAAACTGTTCATTATTATCTCTAGAATGCTCGTATATAGCTATTGAAAGTGGAAATACCTTAAAATGAAGATATTGTTGACCAACATCCACGGAAAAAAATCGCCTAAATCGCCCAGTAATAGTACTGACAAATGAAAAGCTATGTTAAAGAGACTGTAAAATACTTCAAATATCATGGATTTTAATAAGATCATGCGTTTTATTATGTGCAGAATACTTGTTTATAGATACTTAAAGTAGAAAACTAACATAAGATATCTTAAAAGTAAAATATTAAACACCAACATCCAAGGAAAAAATCACCCAATTAAGTGACACTGGGAAATCAAAAGCTTTGTTAATATTTAAGCAAGAATATGGATTTGGTTCCATGAATTTTTTATTATTCAATTTTTTTCTGTTTGCTTTGTTAATATTTGCTTGACTTTTTAATGGTAATAATATGCATATTAGGGGATCATAAAAACCCACCATAAAAAACAATGTTTTTGGATAACCCTTAAAAAACCATACCCTTAAAATTGACAGGGGCTTAAAAAACCCCACTTTTTATAATTTAATGTCTGTTTATTTAAAATTAATTTGTCTTCCATACAAGCAGTTATGTCTCATTTCACATTGTTTCACATGAAATAAAAAATAATCTTTTGAAAATTTATTTTGTAATAATTGTGGAGTTTTACAAATTTAACCATGGCTTGAAAAATCAGTATAACTTTGATGATGTCATTTAAAAAGGTATATATTTTTGTTGCATTAATATAAATTAAAAAAAACACCTCAATTTAAAACTTAGATTTGAATGGAAGATTTTACTGAGAAGCCACATACATTGTCCCTATACCCAGACTCAGTTGTCTCTGTAGTCCACTATATCCAGTTATTCTATTGAAGGATTACACATAGCATTATGAATGTTTGTATTTCACAAGAAGCCACATACATTGGTCATATACCAAAACTCATTTGTTTATCTTTGTAATCCACTATTTCCAGTTATTCTATTGAAGGATTAAACATGGAAGGGCTTCCCATTGACCAACACATGCAACAAAAGGTTTATTTAATTATATTCACCATTAAATCACCTGTGAAATAATACTAAGGACAAAATATACAATATACTTACAAGGGGGGTAAGAGGTACAGTGGCACCTACTATACAATAAGAGGAATACTATTACACAGTTAATTGATGCCAATAGGTTAGATATGTGGGTTTAGTAAAGTGTTTGGCCATTCAATCACACTAAGACTCATGTTCGTGAGTGTGGAGTTGTTAAGTGAAAATGTTAGGATTGGTTTAGCATATTATCAGTAATTTTGGCACTGGAGATGATGCTTATAATCCTCTCTCTAAATGGATTTCTTGCTCCACCAATACTTGGTTCCCCACATAGTATAAATTATGTGAGTGTTGCCTTCTCCTTACATGTGGGTCAGCTGGCTAGGTGTCTCTTAAGTACACCTGATGCCGTGGCTGCTTATTAAAGCAGTTGTAGAGAGTGCTCACTTGGCATAGATTTGGGTATTATGATGTCCCCAGTAAGTGTGATAGAGGTGGTGGACTTTGCGCCCCAAGTGTATATGGCAGTGACAGTAGTCTGACCAGCATAAGTAGACAAAAATGGTGCCTTCAGGAAAAACTGAGAAAATATGTCTCATGCTAGTCAGAGGTAAATGCCTGATATATGATTTTATGATTGCATATATTTCGACCTTCTAAAATTGAATTGGTCTCATCAGAGGCTGAAGATTTATATGATCTGACCCCCTAAGGTACTATTTTTGGCTCCGGCAGCCTCCAGCAAAAATGTGCCCCGGGGCTGCCCCAGATTGCCCCTGATTATTGATTTTTATAAAAATCAATAATAATGGTATTTGGGTGCTATAAAGTACATAACTGATATGTGTATATAATGCACATCACTTTTATGGTGATGGGGGAATACCAAAAGGGTGGTTGCCATAGCGACCTAAGCTCGAATTCACTCAGTCCCATTGCCTTCCTAACGACTTAAGAAGGTTGGGAGATAGTCAGGCATACCAATCTATTGTGATTGTCAGATCTCATTTTATTGCATTGTTTGATGTACTGTCATATTGCATAAAATGAATCAATAATTGATGAAATATAATTTTTTATATATATTTCATATTTTGAATTAAAATCATATATTAAGAAGCCTAGTTTTCAGATTTATTGGTGTATACTTATTTAGGACTTGATCATTGTATGATCTTATTGGTGTGTATGTTATGCATATTCTTATATTCATATATATATATAGTTTGAATATTTGGTATTGTATACATTACTGTATTTCTATACAATAAATCAGCCCTTTGGTGGTTGCTAGGAAAAAAAGCCAATTTGAATTTGGTTGCTAAGAGAGTTGGCACAGTGTTGCATTGCGTTATACAATAAATAAAGATTTAATATGGTCTGAAAACCATTAACAGTTCAAGATATGAACTGTATGAATCAGTCCTTTGATGGTTGCTAGGGAAGGAAAGCAAATTTAAATTGGTTGCTAAGGAAGTTTGCACAATGATGCATACATCTCATATTATGTCAATGGTGATATTTTATGTGACGTAAAGGTTTTCCCAATATTTTTACTATATGATTGTCACTATGTGTAATAAATTCCAATATACAGACAAACAAGGGGGGTAAGAGGTATAGTGGCACCTACTATACAATAAGAGGAATACTATTACACAGTTAATTGGTGCCAATAGGTTAATGGTTAGCACATCCCACATGGATACCAAATTAAACATTGTGCCTATGTTAGGTATGTGGGTTTAGTAAAGTGTTTGGCCATTCAATCACACTAATACTTATGTTCGTGAGTGTGGTGTTGTTAAGTGAAAATGTTAGGATTGGTTTAGCATATTATCAGTAATTTTGGCACTGGAGATGATGCTTATAATCCTCTCTCTAAATGGATTTCTTGCTCCACCAATACTTGGTTCCCCACATAGTATAAATTATGTGAGTGTTGCCTTCTCCTTACATGTGGGTCAGCTGGCTAGGTGTCTCTTAAGTACACCTGATGCCGTGGCTGCTTATTAAAGCAGTTGTAGAGAGTGCTCACTTGGCATAGATTTGGGTATTATGATGTCCCCAGTAAGTGTGATAGAGGTGGTGGACTTTGCGCCCCAAGTGTATATGGCAGTGAAAGTAGTCTGACCAGCATAAGTAGACAAAAATTAACAATTCACTTAAGGGGCTATCAACGTAAGTACATAAAATTTGTTTACGTAACGCCCGCTAGATGGTACAGCAGACAGAGTTACTGTTGCTATGCACGGACTATTATTTACGAGAAGGATATTTACGTCATTTTCTTTCAGCGGTTGAAAAAGATCAGTACAAAACACTGCACATAGTTCTAGGTTTTGTAAACATTGCTCCTTGAATTCTTTATGCATAATAGGCTCACTTGGAAAAATCAATAATGGTCTCGTGGATCTTACCAGCTTACTACTGTGTGCCCGTCTTTTCTGCACTGAGAAAATGAACCTTCTTTATTAAAACAAGCACTGCATGTGTGTACGGTATATAGCCTTTCTGCTTACTTACAGTGAAGCATATCTTTTATACACACTGAATCTACATTTATATCACCTTAATTGTCAATATAATAAATCTGTCTAGTGTTAGTCTATTCTGATAAAAGTTTTGTAAGTGTAACAATAATTTACAAAGCTTTGTTTACATTAGTCAACATACTTCTTACACTGAAAAGAGTATTTGTCCATGTGAAATATAATTCTCACTGATGGAGCATAATATTGTTACGGTTCGACCGTAAGTCTGTTGATTTGACATTTCGGATTTCACCTCTTACTCCCGGTAAATTTCGCGGTAAAATTCGCGGTAAATTTAGCGCGGAATATAGTGATAATAGTACATATTTTCGTAAGAATTTGACCATTTTGGGCTGTTTCTAGAAAGAAATCAAGGTAAATATCACTTTTATTGTATTTCTGATTATTTATAGCCCCTTTTCGGCCCTTAAAAGACAGTTTAAAGACACATTTTGGGCTATTGCTGAGCTTAGTTGGAGATTTTCAACTGTGAATGGGTCATTCTTAAAATAGGGGTGAAGGGTTTAGTGATGTAGTGTTGTTCACATTTAGATTGAAAATTATAATATTGAAATATGATTTGGTATAAATCATTTTCCACAGATTAATAAATCTGAGTGTTGTAAGTGTTAACTGAATATTTATGTAATGTAAATTTACATTATAGTGTGTGATGTATAAGTTATCACATCCATTTCCCATATGCTCCCTATGTACACTCTTCCTGATGATCACATGACCGTCTGGCTGAGAGCCTATATAAGCAGTGGTTTTCCAGTGAAGAGCCAGAATTCAGAATTGAATTCACCGGGCAACAACTGAAGAGAGAAGGTAATAGCAAAAGAATATCATTAAACACGTGATCCGGGAGTGGCTCTGGGATCAGCACAGGATATCAGAGCAGTGTTCAGAATTGAACACAGTGACAATCCTTGATGCGATCCTGGAGTGGCTCCTTGGATGCAGTCCCAGGAGTGAGTTCCCGGGATCACTGTCATTGTTGATCTAAGACAATACTCCCAGGAATTGGAACCAGGATGGCGAATGATTTCTGCATTGTATTCTGTTGTGAATCTTGCAAGTAATCAGCTGCCTGAGCTGCCAAAGAACATTCTAAGAGCTGCCATAATTTACCTCATTGAAGGATCACTACAGCCATCCATAATCCTCACTCCCCCATCCCAATAGCTATGTTCTATAATAAATAATTGTGGTGGAGACCCAAAGATGTTTTGTTATGATGTATGAGTCCAGAGAATTTATTACAGCACTGAAATACTTATTAAATAAATTATTATTGTGACTTTATTTTTCCTGTTGCTTATCTTCTCTATCAATACTTAAGATCTGAAAATCTACACAACTATAGATTTGGCATAAGCTTGTAGCACCACCTTCCATGAGAATCCACGGATCAGTGATCCCTGAATCAAAATACTTAAGATCTGATCTTCCATTCAGGACAGAAGGGTGACAATGACTGAACCCACTGGAGCCTCCGCTAACCAATGTGCTGATGCCCAATTCAGATTGCAGCAATCCTGGGAGAACCAGCAAGATTAATTAAGAGTGAACATTCCAGGGCAACCAGAGCCGGCAGCATTGCAGAATAGTTAATAAGGTTTTGTTCCAGTCCACCAGGTGACAACATGCCGATCCTTAGAGCAGCTGAACCAGGGTGCTAGTAAGAGTGACGTAGATCCACGATCCAGAATCCCGGGAAGAGTATTTATTTCATCTGTAGGTCCATGATCAAGAATCCTGGGAAGAGTATTTATTTCATCTATACATCCATGATCCAGAATCCCGGGAAGTTTATTTGTTACAACTATATACAGTTTTTCTGATATCTGTGAAGTGATTCAGTTTGATAAGCCCGGTAGAATTCAGATGTGAATTCCACCCCATTATTCATTATTCTTAGGCCTATTCATTTTTCATAAAGAGTTATAGGGAAGATTGAAGTTCTTCCTGCTAAGCCAATAGGAGGCTTAACTGTATGGGGACTGGTAACTCCCCGGATTTGGAGTGCCACTGTGAAATGTTCGCGAAGTGGTGACACTGCCAGCTTAAGGGTTAGAAAACCCTTGTGTAAAATTCCTGCAGGTGTTATGGTGGCATGGTGAAATCTGACGTCAGTGATGTCACCGTGCATGATGGCATTGTGGAATCTACGTGTAGTGATGCCATCTGGATGCAACCTGAGATGAACTTTTGGGAGTGAGTCTGATCCCGGGAGTTAGGATTGATCCTAGGTTGAGGATTGATCCATGGATTGGATTCATTCCTGATGTGAGCAGTGGGCTTTTGAAATGTACACGTAGTGGCACCACTGCAAAGTTGTTGGGGATGATGGATTTAACCGCTCGGATCCGTCACAATATATACATATATTCAATGAGAATGGAGTAATTTACATATAAAAAATGTAGACATAACATGTAAGGAAAATTTGTTTTTATTTAGAGACATATACTAAAAGATATAGGAAGTCAAATTAAAATAGAATATTTTGTATAACTACACCTTAGTTACTGGTGAGAGGCTATAAAAGTTGGTTGAGAGAGAAGGGAGAGGCTCATGTAGTGTGACACAATATATAAACCATGCTGTTCTAAATAAAGATCTAAATACATACACAAGGCTCCAAAAGCATACAGATTAAATTGAATGATTTACAATTTTATATAGTGGTTTCTTGAAATTTTAAATGAGTGTAATGTGAAATAGTGATGAAAAAATGAAAACATAAAATGTTAGTTTCTATGTTTTTTATCTCTGGAAATAAATGCCAAAATTAAATGAAAATCTAATTCATTCAAAATTTGTGAGAGACATTTTTCTTTAGAATAGTGTGTAAAAAACTGTTGTTGCTTTTCTTTTTGTGTGCTAATTGTGTCACAAGAGGAAGGTATGCACTCTGTTTTAGGTGTCCAGATATAGAACATATTTATTTCACATTTATCTTAGTTATTTGCTATTACGTGTATATATATATAACTTTAAAACAACAAGAACATTTTATCATATAATTTTATTTCCTTTATTCAACATATCACAGAGCAAACAAATATATTCTCCACAATAAAATCTGACTTTAAGCCTTAGAAATATATATCCCAGAAAAATCATTCCCGTATTATAAACCACTTTTGTCGGCTGTAAAAATAATGCGTTACGATGATAGCCCCTTAACAACACCACACTCACGAACATGAGTCTTAGTGTGATTGAATGACCAAACACTTTACTAAACCCACATACCTAACATAGGCAAAATGTCTAATTTGGTATCCATGTGGGATGTGCTAAACATTAACCTATTGGCATCAATTAACTGTGTAATAGTATTCCTCTTATTGTATAATAGGTGCCACTATACCTCTTACCCCCCTTGTTTGTCTGTATATTGGAATTTATTACACATAGTGACAATCATATAGTAAAAATATTGGGAAAACCTTTACGTCACATAAAATATCACCATTGACCTAATATGAGATGTATGCATCATTGTGCAAACTTCCTTAGCAACCAATTTAAATTTGCTTTCCTTCCCTAGCAACCATCAAAGGACTGATTCATATGTTACGGTCACGGGCAAGCACGGTAGCAATTACCGGTTGTCTTTAAGTTGCAACAGAAAAAGCAAATTTATTTAATAGTCAACAATAATGATTACAGTCAACTGGTATGCTCTTAACCAAACACACTAATACAATAATAAGATCTAGCTGACCTGACCACAGAGATTATGAGTTAAGTTTATCCGCCGTATCCAGCAATCTGTTCCGTAATCCGTCCTGTAGTATATTCTGTGGTCTATCCAATGTCCTGTGGTCTGTCCTGTGATCTGTCCAATGTTCACTCACACACGGATATCTATATCTTGTGACCTGTCTCACACTCAACAACACAAAAGGTTCTTGTCCTGCTATTCTTTATATATCCAGTCACACAGAATGTCTGTCTGGAGATTTTTAGAGAGTTAACACAACTGTACTGTCTGCTCCAAGATGTGGACAATGTCCAAAATGCAGTAAATTCACTCTCTGTTATATGAATGTACAATATCCAAAATATCCAAAGTACAATAAATCTGTCCAGATGATGTATCCAGTTCACTCCAGTAAAAGTTCACAGTGATATAAGCATATATTATACTCCAAAACACAATAGCTCTCCTTATAGCAAGCGAATACAAAGTTCACTTGTGGTCAGATGTACATTCCTTATATACATTCACAGATTCCTCTGGAATTGTACAGAACCAACTCAAAAGAAGATTGAGCCATCTAGGCCAAATGAGGAAGTTCTAGAAACTACTGGCAATTGGGTTTCCCCAAATCTATCATAACCACTGAGGGGGGGATTTCCCCCAGTCTGTGAACAAATCAATAAACACTAAAACACAAAAATCAATAACTCCCTTACTTTAAATGTTAACACACAAAAAGAACCAACAACACAATTATCTTTTATGACAATGTATAAACATAAAGCTTAAATTAAACAATGCACTAATATAGTGCCTAATATATGTAATATACAATGTACTAATATAGTGTCCAATATATGTAACACATACAGTTCATATCTTGAACTGTTAATGGTTTTCAGACCATATTAAATCTTTATTTATTGTATAACGCAATGCAACACTGTGCCATCTCTCTTAGCAACCAAATTCAAATTTGCTTTTTTCCCTAGGAACCACCAAAGGGCTGATTTATTGTATAGAAATACAGTAATGTATACAATACCAAATATTCAAACTATATATATATATATATATATATATATATATATATATATATATATATATATATGAATATAAGAATATGCATAACATACACACCAATAAGATCATACAATGATCAAGTCCTAAATAAATGTACACCAATAAATCTGAAAACTAGGCTTCTTAATACATTATTTTAATTCAAAATATGAAATATATATAAAAAAACTATATTTCATCAATTATTGATTCATTTTATGCAATATGACAGTACATCAAACAATGCAATAAAATGAGATCTGACAATCACAATAGATTGGTATGCCTGACTATCTCCCAACCTTCTTAAGTCGTTAAGAAGGCAATGGGCCGTGGTGTAGAAACCACCACGTAAAAGTGTCCTTCAAAAAAAAAACGAGTGGCCCGTTCGTCCATTTGCATCATGTAGGGTGAGGTGACTCTAAAGGAGGACCTGGTTCAGCGAAGAAAGAGGAGAGGGTACCATTACACCTGGGTCTAATGGTGCCAGTGGTACAGTGAGACCCGTTTAACAAACGCCAAGTGGCACAGTGAGACCCAGGAAAGAGCAATTATTATTTCATGAAAAATATTTAAGTTCTTTACTAGTGGTACAGTGGGACCTGTCTCCTCGCTAGTTCATCCACAGTGGGACCAACCCCTGCCAAACTTCCTCCCTACATGCAAATTCGTCCCTGGTTTCACAGTGGGACCCACTCCTGCCCCAGTTCTTCCCTACTTCACAGTTTCTTCTAAGTGGCACAGTGGGACCTGCCTCCTCTCTAGTTCCTCCCTAGTGGTACAGTGGGACCCACCCCTGCCAAACTTCTTCCCTGTATGCAATTTCATCCATGGTGGCACAGTGGGACCCACTCCTTCCCTAGTTCTTTCTTACTTCAGGATTTCTTCCCTAGTGGCACAGTGGGACCCACCTCTTCTCTAATTCTTCCCTAGTGGCACAGTGAGACCTACATTCTCTCCAGTTCCTCCCTAGTGGTACAGTGGGACCCACCCCTGCCAAACTTCTTCCCTGCATGCAATTTCATCCATGGTGGCACAGTGGGGCCCACTTCTGCCCTAGTTCTTCCTTGCTTCAAGATTTCTTCCCTAGTGACACAGTGGGACCCACCTCCTCTCTAGTTCTTCCTTACTTCACAATTTCTTCCCTAGTGTCACAGTGGGACCCATGTCCTCTCTAGTTCTTCCCTAGTGGTACAGTTGGACCCAGCCCTGTCCATCTTCTTCTCCACCTGCAAATTCGTCCCTGGGAACATAGTGAGACCAATTCCTGCCAAACTTCTTCCCTACTTCACAATTTCTTCCCTAGTGGCACAGTGGGACCTGCCTCCTCTCTAGTTCCTCCCTAGTGATACAGTGGGACCACCCCTGCCAAACTCCTTCCCTACATGCAAATTCGTCCCTGGTGGCACAGTGGGACCCATTCTTACCAAACTCCTACCCTACGTCACAATTTCTTCCCTAGTGGCACAGTGGGACCTGCATCCTCTCTAGTTCTTCCCTGGTGGTACAGTGGGACCTGCCTCCTCTCTAAATTTTCCCTAATGGTACAGTGGGACCTGTCTTCTCTCTAATTCTTCCCTAGTGGTACAGTGGGACCCACCTCCTATCTGCTTCTTCCCTAGTGGTACAGTGGGACCTGCCTCCTCCCTAGTTCTTCCCTGGTGGCACAGTGGGACCCACCTCCTCTCTAGTTCTTCCCTGGTGGTACAGTGGGACCTGCCTCCTCGCTAGTTCTTCCTTGGTGGCACAGTGGGACCCACCTCCTCGCTAGTTCTTCCCTGGTGGTACAGTGGGACCTGCCTCCTCGCTAGTTCTTCCCTGGTGGTACAGTGGGACCTGCCTCCTCGCTAGTTCTTCCCTGGTGGTACAGTGGGACCCGCCTCCTCTCTAGTTCTTCCCTAGTGGTACAGTGGAAGTAGGGACTTGCCACTAGGGAAGAATTTGTGCAGGAGTGGGGCCCACTGTGCTACTAGGAATATGAATTTGAATGTGGGGAAGAAGTTTCACAGGGATCGGTCCCACTGTACCATCAGGGTGGAATTAGGAGGCATGACCCACTGTACCACTAGGCAAAAATTCATGAAGTATGGAAGAATTTGTGCATGAGTGGGGCCCACTGTGCAACTAGGAATACATTTTTCATGTGGGGAAGAAGTTTAACAGGGATGGGTCCCACTGTACCATGGGGAGAACCAGAAAGGAGGCAGGTCCAGATGTGCCACGTGGGAAAAATTGTGAAGGAGTTGGGCAGATGTGGATCCCACTTTGCCACCAGGGAACAATTTGCATGTAGTGAAGTAGCTTGTCAGGATTGGGTCCCACTGTACCACAAAGGAGAAAGTGGAGAGGAGGTAGGGCCCATTGTACCAGTAGGGAAGAATTCGTGAAGTAGGGAAGAATTAGGGCAGAGGTGGGTCTCACTGTGCCACCAGGGATGAATTTGCAAGTAGGCAAGTAGTTTGGCAGGACTGGGTCCTACTGTATCACCAGGGAAGAACTAGAGAGGAGGTGGGTCCCACTGTGCCACCAGAGAAGAACTAGGGAGGAGGCAGGTCCCACTGTACCACCAGGGAAGAAGCAGAGAGGAGGTGGGTCCCACTGTACCACTAGGGAAGAACTAGCGAGGAGGTGGGTCCCACTGTACCACCAGGGAAGAACTAGGGAGGAGGCAGGTCCCACTGTACCACCAGGGAAGAACTAGAGAGGAGGTGGGTCCCACTGTACCACCAGGGAAGAACTAGGGAGGAGGCAGGTCCCACTGTACCACTAGGGAAGAAGCAGAGAGGAGGTGGGTCCCACTGTACCACTAGGGAAGAATTAGAGAGAAGACAGGTCCCACTGTACCATTAGGGAAAATTTAGAGAGGAGGCAGGTCCCACTGTACCACCAGGGAAGAACTAGTGAGGAGGCAGGTCCCACTGTACCACCAGGGAAGAACTAGAGAGGAGGTGGGTCCCACTGTGCCACCAAGGAAGAACTAGCGAGGGGGCAGGTCCCACTGTACCACCAGGGAAGAACTAGCGAGGAGGTGGGTCCCACTGTGCCACCAGGGAAGAACTAGGGAGTAGGCAGGTCCCACTGTACCACCAGGGAAGAACTAGCGAGGAGGCAGGTCCCACTGTACCACTAGGGAAGAAGCAGAGAGGAGGTGGGTCCCACTGTACCACCAGGGAAGAACTAGCGAGGAGGTGGGTCCCACTGTGCCACCAGGGAAGAACTAGGGAGGAGGCAGGTCCCACTGTACCACTAGGAAAGAAGCAGAGAGGAGGTGGGTCCCACTGTACCACTAGGGAAGAAGCAGAGAGGAGGTGGGTCCCACTGTGCCACCAGGGAAGAACTAGGGAGTAGGCGGGTCCCACTGTACCACCAGGGAAGAACTAGGGAGGAGGCAGGTCCCACTATACCACTAGGAAATAAGCAGAGAGGAGGTGGGTCCCACTGTACCACTAGGGAAGAAGCAGAGAGGAGGTGGGTCCCACTGTGCCACCAGGGAAGAACTAGGGAGTAGGCAGGTCCCACTGTACCACCAGGGAAGAACTAGCGAGGAAGTGGGTCCCACTGTGCCACCAGGGAAGAACTAGGGAGTAGGCAGGTCTCACTGTACCACTAGGAAAGAATTAGAGAGGAGGTGGGGTCCCACTGTACCACCAGGGAAGAACTAGGGAGGAGGCAGGTCCCACTGTACCACTAGGGAAGAAGCAGAGAGGAGGTGGGTCCCACTGTACCACCAGGGAAGAACTAGCGAGGAGGTGGGTCCCACTGTGCCACCAGGCAAGAACTAGGGAGTAGGCAGGTCCCACTGTACCACTACGAAAGAATTAGAGAGGAGGTGGGGGTCCCACTGTACCACCAGGGAAGAACTAGCGAGGAGGCAGGTCCCACTGTACCACTATACAGAGCTTAGCATTCACCCATTTAGTTAGGTATGAGTTCGGTAAAAAGTAGTTCTTAAAATTGTAATCGAGGAAATAATAAATGCTCCCCAACTATTAGCGGTGTTACCATTAGACCCAGGTATAATGGTACCACCCTCACTGCAGCGCTGATGTTCCTTTTGCTCTAAAGAGTCACCTGCGAACCGGAAGTTATTTGGGGAGTACTACCCCTAAAACTACAGTAATTTTCAGTTATCTTCTACTTATTTCACTGGTTATTCTATTATTTTTTCCTCTACAGTGCAGTAGTAGATTGGCACATGAGATTTTATAAAACAAAATTCGTAAATATAACCTAAACTCTACCCTGTGTAAATTGGACAGATAGGTGAGGCACACTGCCCCCCCCCCCCCCCCCCCCCCCCCGCAGTAGCTTGTATATTCTTCTGTCTGGATCGTCTGTGTGTTAGTGCACTACTACAGTATGGTACAGTAAACAAACTACAGGGGGGGACAGCGATTCGCCCATAAAAACACCAAAATGCAGTTTCTTGAGAACAAATATGCAGTGTGGTTTTATAAAATTTACCAGAATGAAAAGAGGTTCCTCAAACTGTAAAATGACAGTAGCATCATAAAGTATATTTTGTGATAAGTACAAATACTCCCATAGAACTTGTCCCATGGCAATAAGATTAGGGCTGTTGGAAAGTGGACAGCATTTTGCCGATTATTTTATACTGTTCCCAAAAAAGTTACAAAGACTGTTAACAACTTTGCAAACAATAATTAAAGTTAAAGATCAATTATTATCATTGTATTCTAGCATATGATGAAGTTATAAATAGTATTTATATTGACCCCAGACACAGTTTAGAGAACATACAGCTCTTTGCATCAATCAGATGCAGTTTGTTAGGCACATTTTACACTGGTATACAAACTTTTTTATTCATCTTTATAATCCTGTATGCTGTCGACTCCAAAATCTTAGACAAGTATCAAGACATGTTGCACACTTTTCTATGCTATAAGGCCCCTTCAGTATCAACACAGATGTTAGTTTTAATTGAGGTACAATAGAAATTGGCGAATCGCTGTCCCCCGCGAATCGCTGTCCCCCCCTGTATGTCTGTGACAGAGGAACCAGGAAGTTGCAAAAATTAATTTACATGAGTACACTCTAGTGGCTTTCTACCAGTGAACGCCTGCCTACCAATGAACGCCCGCCTTATACATCTTTGTTAGAGGTCAAGGACAAATGCTTCTATAAGTCTAGTGGTGGACCAATTCACGCCCGGGTACCAATTCACGCCCACCCCTAAATTTATCCAAAACAATCACAGTTAAACAATAAATTACAAATGTAAATGATCCATTTGATGATTATCTATGATGTGGTAAACATCTTCTCTATGAAAAATTATAAATCTTCAAGAAAATTGAGGGTGGGCCTGAATTGGTACCCGGGCGTGAATTGGTCCACCACCACTACAAAATGGGCGTTCACTGGTATTTCCGGTCTGCGGTAAAAACGGCCGATAATAGAGTTAATTATAAATATATAAAGCTTCAAAACAAATGTAGCAACATGCACCTGGGGCCATATTCATAAAGAGATCTTAAGTCTGAGACAAAAAGTAGTCTCAGCTTTGAGATTTGGTCTCAGCTGAGACCAAGTCTCAGCTTTGTATTCACAAAGAGGTTCTCAGCTGAGACCAAGCTGAGACCAGTCTCAAATCTTTCCAATGTAAACCAACAATAAACTTGCAAATATATCTAACATTTTTTCAAAGATCAATAGTTTTTGTGTGTTGTAATTCTTAACAAAAATTATACTGTCTATTAAAATAAAAAATAAATAGAAAATTGTGTCAAGTGTTTTTTTATTTTTCATGTCACATGATCTACTTCTTTGTTGCTATGCAGTTAGAAAACACTGTTGAAAAGTGTCTCAAAGTAAAGTACTTTTGAAACCAAAGTATGGGATATCCGTTGTTACAAAAATTTAGGCCAAGTATTATATATGTTGTAAATTATTTCTACTTTACATTGAACCATAAAAAATTATAATATGAATCTCAGTTAAGATGAAATAATGTACACGGGTGGTCATTAAGATAAACAGTCATAGAGATAAACGGTCTTCATAGATTTCCAATTTAAGTAGTATAAATAAGAAAATCGCACAAACTAAATAACAACATATACTTAAACAGTACTGGTCGGCCAGTGAATTTCGTCACCCCAGTGAAGTTCGTCACCCGCATTTTATGGCAATATTAAACAGTTTTAACTGTCCAGTTACGGCATATATGTACACCTTGCGGTTGAAAGAAAATATTCCATTTCTTTAAATGTGAACATTGCCTGTCTTTGAGCGTTTTTACGGCAGGTGACGAACTTCACTGGGATGACGAAATTCACTGGCTGAGCAGTACCTACTGTGACATTTGGTTTGTGTTACATTTTTGTTTCAACCCTTTAACAGATTTTGTGTCATAAGTTCTGAAGACCGTTTATCTCTATGACCACCCGTGTACATCATTTGACAATCTGGTGGAAGAAGAATAATATAAAAATCTGTTTATATAATTTAAATTCAATATATTTACTTCTGCATGGCCGTTTACTGGTAGATTGTAGTGGTAAAGACGGCAAACCGGATAGTTGGTTTCTATTCGATTCATATAAATGTAAACGAAATCCGGTGACAAAAGTCCAAGAACCGGTTCCCGAAATGTTACATATTTCACCTCAAACATATAAAATATTGCACAAAAATGCTGAAAAACATTTACTTGTATAATATTTTGCCAATATACAGTGAAATAATATCCAAAATATCAGATTTTATCAAAAAATAAACCGCATTTTAGTTGAAATAATTGTTCATGTATGCGTGCAGAAGATTTTACAGTGTGACCACAGCTTGGTGTATACTAATTCTAACGAATCCGGTTTCCGCCGAATTTTTGTTTTCGGGACCCGGTTTCCATATTTACATTCGATCATAACACTAGTAGATTGCCACTATATTAGCACATTTATATTTGGGAATTAATACAGGAAATAGAGGAATAAATGATATACATTACTTCTGTTTACTGTTGAAAATTTATGTGATATATTTGCAGCAGTTTTAACAAAGTATCTCGTATTTTTGCCCACTGTCATTTTGTCCAATTAGTATTATAAACAAGTTCCTTTTTTTATCTCCCGCCGGGCTTTAGCCCGGGAGGGAGATTATGAAATGATGTCTGTGTGCGTGCGTGCGTTAGTTAGTCATGCAGATTTCTCCAAAACTACTACAGCTACAGATTTTTTGTAAATTAATTGTCCCAATGAATTTTCATGCCCTTGAAAATTTTTTTGGTTTTATTGACTTAGGCCTAAAGATAAGTGAGTAATAGCAATCTTAGCTACTTTGAGTAAAGGGCTCATAACTCAAAAACTATTGCAGTAACAACTTTTTCTTCAAATATGTTGTTCAGCTACTTTGTCCTTAGCTATAAGATGGTACATAGTTTGGGGTCCCATTGCATGCCATAAGTGAGTAACAGCTATTTTCTCATTTGTAGCTAAATAACAGAAGAAGTAAATGTAAAATATCTTCAAAAGTATTGAAGTTAGGGAAATCTTTTCAAATATGTTGTCCATCTTCTTTTTGGTAAGCTATCACATACTAAAGTTTCAGACCTGTTGCACCTTGGATAGCTGAGTAATAGCTACTTTGAAATTCTGACTGGTGAGTAAAGCGATTGTAACTCCAAAACTATTGCAGTTAGAGTATTTTCCTAAAATATGTTGTTCAGCTACTTTGTCCTTAGCTATAAGATGGTACATAGTTTGGGGTTCTATTGCATGCCATAAGTGAGTAATAGCTATTTTCTCATTTGTACCTAAATAACAGAAGAAGTAAATGTCAAATATCTTCAAAAGTATTAAAGTTGGGGAAATTTTTTCAAATATGTTGTCCATCTACTTTTTGGTAAGCTATGACATAGTAAAGTTTCATACCTGTTGCACCTTGGATAGCTGAGTAATAGCTACTTTGAAATTCTGACTGTTGAGTAAAGCCATTGTAACTCCAAAACTATTGCACTTGGAGTATTTTCCTAAAATATGTTGTTCAGCTACTTTGTTCTTAGCTATAAGATGGTACATAGTTTGGGGTTCTATTGCATGCCATAAGTGAGTAATAGCTATTTTCTTATTAGTAGCAAAATAATGACATAAGTAAATGTCAAATATCTTCACAAGTATTAAAGTTACGGAATTCTTTTCAAATATGTCATTCATCTACCTTTTTGTAAGCTATCACATATTAAAGTTTCAGACCTGTTGCACATTGCATAGCTAAGTAATAGCTACTTTGAAATTGTGACTGTTGAGTAAATCCATTGTAACTCCAAAACTATTACAGTTACAGCTTTTTCTTCAAATATGTTGTTCAGCTACTTTGTCCTTAACTATAAGATGGTATATATTTTGGGGTTGTATTGCATGCCATAAGTGAGTAATAGCTATTTTCTTATTTGTAGCAAAATAACAACATAAGTAAATGTCAAATATCTTCAAAAGTATTAAAGTTAGGGAAATATTTTCAAATATGTTATTCATCTAGTTTTTGATAACCTATCACATAGTAAAGTTTCAGACCTGTTGCACATTGGACAGCCGAGTAATATCTACTTTGAAATTGTGACTGTAGGGTAAATGCATATAGTTTGGGGTTCTATTGCATGCCATAAGTGAGTAATAGCTATTTTCTTATTTGTGGCAAAATAATGACATAATTTTTCTCAAATAACTGCTTCATCTACTTTTGGGAGAGCTTTCACATGGTGAAGTTTCAGACCCGTAGCTAATTATTCACCTACTCGAAATGAGTAAATGATAATTAACTCTAAAAGTATTGTGGATATCCAATTTTTATCAAATAAATCATTCATCTACTTTTGGGAGAGCTTTCACATGGTGAAGTTCCAGACCCGTAGCTAATTACTCACCTACTCAAAATGAGTAAATGTGAATTATCCCTAACAGTATAGGGGATATCCAATTTTTATCTCCCGCCGGGCTTTAGCCCGGGAGGGAGATTATGAAATGATGTCTGTGCGTGCGTGCGCGTGTGTGTGTGCGTTAGTTAGTCACGCAGATTTCTCCAAAACTACTACAGCTACAGATTTTTTGTAAATTAATTGCCCAATGAATTTTCATGCCCTTGAAAATTTTTTTGGTTTTATTGACTTAGGCCTAAAGATAAGTGAGTAATAGCAATCTTAGCTACTTTGAGTAAAGGGCTCATAACTCAAAAACTATTGCAGTAACAACTTTTTCTTCAAATATGTTGTTCAGCTACTTTGTCCTTAGCTATAAGATGGTACATAGTTTGGGGTCCCATTGCATGCCATAAGTGAGTAATAGCTATTTTCTCATTTGTAGCTAAATAACAGAAGAAGTAAATGTCAAATATCTTCAAAAGTATTGAAGTAAGGGAAATCTTTTCAAATATGTTGTCCATCTTCTTTTTGGTAAGCTATCACATACTAAAGTTTCAGACCTGTTGCACCTTGGATAGCTGAGTAATAGCTACTTTGAAATTCTGACTGTTGAGTAAAGTCATTGTAACTCCAAAACTATTGCACTTAGAGTGTTATCCTAAAATGTGTTGTTCAGCTACTTTGTTCTTAGCTATAAGATGGTACATAGTTTGGGGTTCTATTGCATGCCATAAGTGAGTAATAGCTATTTTCTCATTTGTAGCTAAATAACAGAAGAAGTAAATGTCAAATATCTTCAAAAGTATTAAAGTTAGGGAAATCTTTTCAAATATGTTGTCGATCTACTTTTTGGTAAGCTATGACATAGTAAAGTTTCAGACCTGTTGCACCTTGGATAGCTGAGTAATAGCTACTTTGAAATTCTGACTGTTGAGTAAAGTCATTGTAACTCCAAAACTATTGCACTTAGAGTGTTTTCCTAAAATGTGTTGTTCAGCTACTTTGTTCTTAGCTATAAGATGGTACATAGTTTGGGGTTCTATTGCATGCCATAAGTGAGTAATAGCTATTTTCTTATTAGTAGCAAAATAATGACATAAGTAAATGTCAAATATCTTCACAAGTATTAAAGTTACGGAATCCTTTTCAAATATGTCATTCATCTACCTTTTTGTAAGCTATCACATATTAAAGTTTCAGACCTGTTGCACATTGCATAGCTAAGTAATAGCTACTTTGAAATTGTGACTGTTGAGTAAATCCATTGTAACTCCAAAACTATTACAGTTACAGCTTTTTCTTCAAATATGTTGTTCAGCTACTTTGTCCTTAACTATAAGATGGTATATATTTTGGGGTTGTATTGCATGCCATAAGTGAGTAATAGCTATTTTCTTATTTGTAGCAAAATAACAACATAAGTAAATGTCAAATATCTTCAAAAGTATTAAAGTTAGGGAAATATTTTCAAATATGTTATTCATCTAGTTTTTGATAACCTATCACATAGTAAAGTTTCAGACCTGTTGCACATTGGACAGCCGAGTAATATCTACTTTGAAATTGTGACTGTAGGGTAAATGCATATAGTTTGGGGTTCTATTGCATGCCATAAGTGAGTAATAGCTATTTTCTTATTTGTGGCAAAATAATGACATAATTTTTCTCAAATAACTGCTTCATCTACTTTTGGAAGAGCTTTCACATGGTGAAGTTTCAGACCCGTAGCTAATTATTCACCTACTCGAAATGAGTAAATGATAATTAACTCTAAAAGTATTGTGGATATCCAATTTTTATCAAATAAATCATTCATCTACTTTTGGGAGAGCTTTCACATGGTGAAGTTCCAGACCCGTAGCTAATTACTCACCTACTCAAAATGAGTAAATGTGAATTATCCCTAAAAGTATAGGGGATATCCAATTTTTATCTCCCGCCGGGCTTTAGCCCGGGAGGGAGATTATGAAATGATGTCTGTGTGTGCGTGCGTGCATGCGTGCGCGTGTGTGTGTGCGTTAGTTAGTCACGCAGATTTCTCCAAAACTACTACAGCTACAGATTTTTTGTAAATTAATTGCCCAATGAATTTTCATGCCCTTGAAAATTTTTTTGGTTTTATTGACTTAGGCCTAAAGATAAGTGAGTAATTGCAATCTTAGCTACTTTGAGTAAAGGGCTCATAACTCAAAAACTATTGCAGTAACAACTTTTTCTTCAAATATGTTGTTCAGCTACTTTGTCCTTAGCTATAAGATGGTACATAGTTTGGGGTCCCATTGCATGCCATAAGTGAGTAATAGCTATTTTCTCATTTGTAGCTAAATAACAGAAGAAGTAAATGTCAAATATCTTCAAAAGTATTGAAGTAAGGGAAATCTTTTCAAATATGTTGTCCATCTTCTTTTTGGTAAGCTATCACATACTAAAGTTTCAGACCTGTTGCACCTTGGATAGCTGAGTAATAGCTACTTTGAAATTCTGACTGTTGAGTAAAGTCATTGTAACTCCAAAACTATTGCACTTAGAGTGTTTTCCTAAAATGTGTTGTTCAGCTACTTTGTTCTTAGCTATAAGATGGTACATAGTTTGGGGTTCTATTGCATGCCATAAGTGAGTAATAGCTATTTTCTCATTTGTAGCTAAATAACAGAAGAAGTAAATGTCAAATATCTTCAAAAGTATTAAAGTTAGGGAAATCTTTTCAAATATGTTGTCGATCTACTTTTTGGTAAGCTATGACATAGTAAAGTTTCAGACCTGTTGCACCTTGGATAGCTGAGTAATAGCTACTTTGAAATTCTGACTGTTGAGTAAAGTCATTGTAACTCCAAAACTATTGCACTTAGAGTGTTTTCCTAAAATGTGTTGTTCAGCTACTTTGTTCTTAGCTATAAGATGGTACATAGTTTGGGGTTCTGTTGCATGCCATAAGTGAGTAATAGCTATTTTCTCATTTGTAGCTAAATAACAGAAGAAGTAAATGTCAAATATCTTCAAAAGTATTAAAGTTAGGGAAATCTTTTCAAATATGTTGTCGATCTACTTTTTGGTAAGCTATGACATAGTAAAGTTTCAGACCTGTTGCACCTTGGATAGCTGAGTAATAGCTACTTTGAAATTCTGACTGTTGAGTAAAGTCATTGTAACTCCAAAACTATTGCACTTAGAGTGTTTTCCTAAAATGTGTTGTTCAGCTACTTTGTTCTTAGCTATAAGATGGTACATAGTTTGGGGTTCTGTTGCATGCCATAAGTGAGTAATAGCTATTTTCTCATTTGTAGCTAAATAACAGAAGAAGTAAATGTCAAATATCTTCAAAAGTATTGAAGTTAGGGAAATCTTTTCAAATATGTTGTCCATCTACTTTTTGGTCAGCTATAACATAGTAAAGTTTCAGACTTGTTGCACCTTGGATAGCTGAGTTATAGCTACTTTGAAATTCTGACTGTTGAGTAAAGCCATTGTAACTCCAAAACTATTGCAGTTAGAGTATTTTCCTAAAATATGTTGTTCAGCTACTTTGTCCTTAGCTATAAGATGGTACATAGTTTGGGGTTCTATTGCATGCCATAAGTGAGTAATAGCTATTTTGTTATTTGTAGTAAAATCATGACATAAGTAAATGTCAAATATCTTCAAAAGTATTAAAGTTAGGGAATTCTTTTCAAATATCTTATCCATCTATTTTTTCATAAGCTATCACATAGTAAAGTTTCAGATCTGTTGCACATTGGATAGCTGAGTAATAGCTACTTTGAAATTCTACAGTTGAGTAAATCCATTGTAACTCCAAAACTATTGCAGTTACAATATTTTCGTAAAATATGTTGTTCACCTACTTTGTCCTTAGCTATACGCTGGCATGTAGTTTGAGGTTCTATTGCATGCCATAAGTGAGTAATAGCTATTTTCTTATTAGTAGCAAAATAATGACATAAGTAAATGTCAAATATCTTCACAAGTATTAAAGTTACGGAATTCTTTTCAAATATGTCATTCATCTACTTTTTTGTAAGCTATCACATAGTAAAGTTTCAGACCTGTTGCACATTGCATAGCTAAGTAATAGCTACTTTGAAATTGTGACTGTTGAGTAAATCCATTGTAACTCCAAAACTATTGCAGTTACAGCTTTTTCTTCAAATATGTTGTTCAGCTACTTTGTCCTTAACTATAAGATGGTATATATTTTGGGGTTGTATTGCATGCCATAAGTGAGTAATAGCTATTTTCTTATTTGTAGCAAAATAACAACATAAGTAAATGTCAAATATCTTCAAAAGTATTAAAGTTAGGGAAATATTTTCAAATATGTTATTCATCTAGTTTTTGATAACCTATCACATAGTAAAGTTTCAGACCTGTTGCACATTGGATAGCCGAGTAATATCTACTTTGAAATTGTGACTGTAGGGTAAATAGATATACTTTGGGGTTCTATTGCATGCCATAAGTGAGTAATAGCTATTTTCTTATTTGTGGCAAAATAATGACATAATTTTTCTTAAATAACTGCTTCATCTACTTTTGGGAGAGCTTTCACATGGTGAAGTTTCAGACCCGCAGCTAATTATTCACCTACTCAAAATGAGTAAATGATAATCATCTCTAAAAGTATTGCGGATATCCAATTTTTATCAAATAACTCATTCATCTACTTTTGGGAGAGCTTTCACATGGTGAAGTTCCAGACCCGTAGCTAATTACTCACCTACTCAAAATGAGTAAATGTGAATTATCCCTAAAAGTATTGGGGTTATCCAATTTTTCTTAAATAACTCATTCACCTACTTTTGGAAGAGCTTTCACTTGGTGAAGTTTCAGACCCGTAGCTAATTATTCACCTACTCAAAATGAGTAAATGTGAATTATCTGTAAAAGTATTGCAGATATCCAATTTTTCTCAAATAACTCATTCACCTACTTTTGGGAGAGCTTTTACTTGGTGAGGTTTCAGACCCGTAGCTAATTATTCACCTACTCAAATTGAGTAAATGTGAATTATCTCTAAAAGTATTGCGGATATCCCATTTTTATCAAATAACTCATTCATCTACTTTTGGGAGGGCTTTCACATGGTGAAGTTCCAGACCCGTAGCTAATTACTCACCTACTCAAAATGAGTAAATGTGAATTATCCCTAAAAGTATTGGGGATATCCCAATTTTTCTTAAATAACTCATTCACCTACTTTTGGAAGAGGTTTCACTTGGTGAAGTTTCAGACCCGTAGCTAATTATTCACCTACTCAAAATGAGTAAATGCTAATTATCTCTTAAAAGTATTGTGGATATCCAATTTTTATCAAATTACTCGTTCATCTACTTTTGGGAGAGCTTTCACATGGTGAAGTTCCAGACCCGTAGCTAATTACGCACCTACTTAAAATGAGTAAATGTGAATTATCCCTAAAAGTATTGCAGATATCCAATTTTTCTCAAATAACTCATTCACCTACTTTTGGGAGAGCTTTTACTTGGTGAGGTTTCAGACCCGTAGCTAATTATTCACCTACTCAAAATGAGTAAATGTGAATTATCCCTAAAACTATTGGGGATATCCAATTTTTATCAAATAACTCATTCATCTACTTTTGGGAGAGCTTTTACTTGGTGAGGTTTCAGACCCGTAGCTAATTATTCACCTACTCAAAATGAGTAAATGTGAATTATCTCTAAAAGTATTGCGGATATCCCATTTTTATCAAATAACTCATTCATCTACTTTTGGGAGGGCTTTCACATGGTGAAGTTCCAGACCCGCAGCTAATTACTCACCTACTCAAAATGAGTAAATGTGAATTATCCCTAAAAGTATTGGGGATATCCAATTTTTCTTAAATAACTCATTCACCTACTTTTGGAAGAGGTTTCACTTGGTGAAGTTTCAGACCCGTAGCTAATTATTCACCTACTCAAAATGAGTAAATGCTAATTATCTCTAAAAGTATTGTGGATATCCAATTTTTATCCAATTACTCGTTCATCTACTTTTGGGAGAGCTTTCACATGGTGAAGTTCCAGACCCGTAGCTAATTACTCACCTACTTAAAATGAGTAAATGTGAATTATCTGTAAAAGTATTGCAGATATCCAATTTTTCTCAAATAACTCATTCACCTACTTTTGGGAGAGCTTTTATTTGGTGAGGTTTCAGACCCGTAGCTAATTATTCACCTACTCAAAATGAGTAAATGTGAATTATCTCTAAAAGTATTGCGGATATCTAATTTTTATCAAATAACTCATTCATCTACTTTTGGGAGGGCTTTCACATGGTGAAGTTCCAGACCCGTAGCTAATTACTCGCCTACTGAAAATTAGTAAATGTGAATTATCTCTAAAAGTATTGCGGGTATCCAATTTTTACCAAATTACTCGTTCATCTACTTTTGGAAGAGCTTTCACATGGTGAAGTTCCAGACCCGTAGCTAATTACTCACCTACTCAAAATGAGTAAATGTGAATTATCCCTAAAAGTATTGGGGATATCCAATTTTTCTTAAATAACTCATTCACCTACTTTTGGAAGAGGCTTCACTTGGTGAAGTTTCAGACCCGTAGCTAATTATTCACCTACTCAAAATGAGTAAATGCTAATTATCTCTAAAAGTATTGTGGATATCCAATTTTTATCCAATTACTCGTTCATCTACTTTTGGGAGAGCTTTCACATGGTGAAGTTCCAGACCCGTAGCTAATTACTCACCTACTTAAAATGAGTAAATGTGAATTATCTGTAAAAGTATTGCAGATATCCAATTTTTCTCAAATAACTCATTCACCTACTTTTGGGAGAGCTTTTACTTGGTGAGGTTTCAGACCCGTAGCTAATTATTCACCTACTCAAAATGAGTAAATGTGAATTATCTCTAAAAGTATTGCGGATATCTAATTTTTATCAAATAACTCATTCATCTACTTTTGGGAGGGCTTTCACATGGTGAAGTTCCAGACCCGTAGCTAATTACTCGCCTACTGAAAATGAGTAAATGTGAATTATCTCTAAAAGTATTGCAGATAGCCAATTTTTATCAAATAACTCATTCACCTGCTTTTGGGAGAGCTTTCACTTGGTGAATTTTCAGAGCCGTAGCTAATTATTCACCTCCTCAAAATGAGTAAATGCTAATTATCTCTAAAAGTATTGCGGGTATCCAATTTTTATCAAATTACTCGTTCATCTACTTTTGGAAGAGCTTTCACATGGTGAAGTTCCAGACCCGTAGCTAATTACTCACCTACTCAAAATGAGTAAATGTGAATTATCTGTAAAAGTATTGCAGATAGCCAATTTTTCTCAAATAACTCATTCACCTACTTTTGGGAGAGCTTTTACTTGGTGAGGTTTCAGACCCGTAGCTAATTATTCACCTACTCAAAATGAGTAAATGTGAATTATCTCTAAAAGTATTGCGGATATCCAATTTTTATCAAATAACTCATTCATCTACTTTTGGGAGGGCTTTCACATGGTGAAGTTCCAGACCCGTAGCTAATTACTCACCTACTGAAAATGAGTAAATGTGAATTATCTCTAAAAGTATTGCAGATAGCCAATTTTTCTCAAATAACTCATTCACCTACTTTTGGGAGAGCTTTCACTTGGTGAAGTTTCACACCCGTAGTTAATTATTCACCTACTCAAAATGAGTAAATGCAAATTATCTCTACAAGTATTGCAGATAGCCAGTATTTCTGAAATAACTCATTCACATACATTTTGGAGAGCTTTCAATTAGTGAATTTTCAGATCCGTAGCTAATTACTCACCTACTCAAAATGAGTAACTGCCTATTATCACTAAAAGTATTGCGGATAGCCAATCTCCTTTATCGTTGCTTTTATAGCTTCAGAATGTATTAAGAGGTATTGGGAAAGCATATGTGGATTATCTAAATAGCCGGTCAGTTTTATCCCCGACCCCCGTTTATGGGTCAAACTGGGGTCATAAAATAGTTGCTTTGGAGTTTTGCCTTATATCTCCTTTATTGTTCTTTTAGACCTTCAGAATGTATTAAGAGGTGTTGGGAAAGCATATGTGGAGAGTCTAAATAGCCGGTCAGTTTTACCCCCCGACCCTCCCTTATGGGCCAAACTGGGGTCATAAATAGCTGCTTTGGAGTTTTTGCCTTATATCTCCTTTGTTGTTGCTTTTATAGCTTCAGAATGTATTAAGAGGTATTGGGAAAGCATACGGTGCAGCTTTGTGCATTCTTAGCTTTACAGCATGCTTATTAAAACCACAAAGCATTTTAAACTTTAAGGGACGCTTCGCTTTTGTTAGCAAAAGCATTCCTCTAGTTTTTCTAATGCTATTTATGCCTCTTGTACCATATATTTCTTAAAATAAACCACATTTTCATTCTTATAGGGTGTTTGTCTACTGAATTAAGTTAACTTCACAATTTTTGTGAAAAACGTTTCCTATGACCTTTAAGTTTCACAACTGTTGCTCAATGTACAAGTGAGTAATGGCTACTTTATTGCTACTTTTAATGAAAATGTGAAAAATCACAAATATCTCGAAAACTGTAAGAGATAGAGGAATTTCGAGCAAATTTTTGACCCACAGGGTAGTACAAGAGTGTTTTGTGTGAAACGAAAAAATTTCAATTTTCACCACTTTTGGCGGCAATCTTGGAATTTAGCGGAAAATGAAAAAGTGTGAATATCTTGAGAACCGTAAGATATAGAGCGATTTCGAGTGAATTTTTGACCCCCAGGGTAGTACAACAGTGTCCTATCCAAGGGGGAAAAATTTCAATTTTCGCCACTTTTGGCGGCCATCTTGAATTTTAGCAGAAAGTGAAAAAGTGTGACTATCTCGAAAACCGTAAGAGATCGAGCGATTTCGAGCGAATTTTTGACCTGCAGGGTGGTGCAAGAATGTCCTACGCAAGGGGGAAAAATTTCAGTTTTCGCCACTTTTGGCGGCCATCTTGGATTTTAGTGGAAAATGAAAAAGTGTGAATATCTCGAAAACCATAAGAGATAGAGCAATATCGAGCGAATTTTTGACCCGCAGGGTAATACAAGAGTGTGTTATGCAAAGAGGAAAAATTTCAAGAGTATCCTATGCAAAGGGGATAAAATTTCAATTTTCGCCACTTTTGGCAGCCATCTTGGATTTTAGCGGAAAATTAACATTGAAAATATCTTCGAAATGGTAAGATATAGAGCAATTTCGAGCGAATTTTTACCCACAGGGTAGTACAACAGTATTCTGTAGTTAGGGGAAAAATTTCAGTTTTCACCACTTTTGCCGGCCATCTTTGATTTTAGCGGAAAATGAAAGATTGTGAATATCTTAGAAAAGGTGTTTCTTCCCCTGTAAAGCTTGGCTGGAGATACATACCGCGGCAGTGGTCTTGTTTGATGATTTTATCAAGACTCTGTTCTGCATATATTTGTGGTAACTATGCGTTTTTGTGGGTTTATTCATTATATTTAGTTTATATGTGAGTAAAATCACTTATTTTCGCCCAGTGTATATAAACTAATTAAGCGGCCCGTCAAGGACGCTTATTTGTTTTCACCGAAGTTCGACTGATCGCCGCCGCCGCCGGATTATGGTCTCCCTTGAATAACTTCTTAGCCTTTCAAATTTTTCTTTCCTTCTTATCTTTCTTTAAAACTATAGGGGCGGGAAAAATTTTTGGGATACTTTGCGCAGACCTTAAGCTTTACTTAAGGTAACCTTAAGCATAACTCCAAAACATCCCGTCATCGCGCTTCGGAAAAAACCACACATACCTGTGCTATAAAATTTATCTGGTACATTCTAGACCAAATTTCCAAGGTCGGAAAGGATTTTCTCATCAATCGCACCATAGATACCTGAATGGGAGGCGTTTTATTTTTGTAAATTTTTTAAAAATGGGTACTTGGTCTGTATCTCAAAAACGGTTAGGATTTCGGCGTTTTGTTGGAATAACTTATTCAGCTACTTTTTGATAATCTTTCACATGCCGAAGTTTTAGCTCTGTATCTGCAAACTTAAGGTCACCTTAATGACCAAAATGTGGGTTTTAACCCTCCAGTTCACTTAGTTTTCCACACTTTTCAACCAAACTTGGCATATATATTAAGATTCACCAAAGGATTATGCTGACTTTATGGTGACCTTAAACTGTTAATATTATTAGGGCTATGGCCCCCCTAAAGTCATCAAATTGGAATAAAATTGTCTGGCCTGTTATTTTTCCTTCTTTTTTAAAATCGAACATATATTGATATTGAGGTACATCAAAAGAACACTCTTACTACCTTATGATTCAAATATTAATAATGTTAGGGCCATCTTAAACTTAAAATGTAGAGTTTTTCAGCCCTAAGCTTAGTTAATGTGTACATTTTTCAAATAAAACTTGCGACATTTATAAAGGTTGGCAGAAAGGACATTATGTTTTTATGGTCACCTTAAAGTCCCAATATGAATGAAGTTATGGTCACTTTTCAGTGAAAAAAGAAAGTTTTCGGCCTCCAGCTATCTTATTGTTCAACTGACCTCAGCTAAACTTTGTACACTTATAAAGGATGACAAAAGGGACATTTTTATTTTATGGTCACCTTAAAGTCGCAATATGGATGAAGTTATGGTCACCTTGCAGTGAAATTATGGAGTTTTTAATCTCCAGCTATCGTATTGTTCAGCAGAGCTCAGTTAAATTTTGTACAATTTTAAAGACATTAGGGACATTCTTATTTTCTTTCCACTTTGGAGTTCCAATACAAGTACAGTCATGGCCATCTTGACGTGAAAATGAGGATTTTCAGCCCCTAACTGATTTACTGTTCAGTAACATCAGTTTAACTTGACATTATACTAAAGTAAGATTTTGTATAACATTTCACTTAAAATTCCTGTACTTAAGAGGCTTTGGCCATCTTAACATGATTAAAACCACACCTGGCATATGTATACTTAAAAATATTTATGCTGTCTGGCCAACCTAATCTCTTAGTGTTTATGAAGTTATGACATCTTCAAAGAAAGAAATGAGCTATTTTTGACGCACTGATGTGGTTATTGACATATTGCAACTGATCAGTGTTCACATAATATAAATTCCCAATTTTAGGTAGATTAAAAAACCACATTCTTCTGATTCCAGTCTTTTAGAATTGTGGGGATATAACTTTTCCTTTTTAGGTTATCCCCTCTGTAAGGAGTTGATCGCAGTTAGATGCACTAGGAGGGGCAGAAATGTAATTACAAGAAAAACACGACACCTGTCATAATGGAAACCAGGGATGAGCAGCCAGCCAAAAGAGTGAGAAGCACCAGTAAAACCTTACAACAGAAACTTACGTACCTTTGTACAGCTAAGCAAAATGGGTAAAAGACTGTGAATTTTTGACAGGCATTGGCGACTATAAGACTCAAGTGGAAAAAATGAAGATGCCTCTGAAGTTGTAATGTGAACCTGTAGTGTTATAATACTTATAAGAACTTTTTTTTGTTAGGAGGTATTTTTCCTGGTCACAAAATATTCAGGCGGCATTCATTCTAGGAGGTATATTTCCTAGGAGGCATATTTTCTAGGAGGCATTTTTTCCAGGTGGCATTTTTTCTGCGCATTGGACATACATTCTTTTGAGAAGTAAATTTCACACCTACAATTTCTCTTCTGCCAAGCTGTGGTCGTTCTTTCATTTGTTAAATATGGTAACATACACAATGCAATAAACTTTACATTTTCTATTCCTTGTGATGCATATCTTGACATCTTTTACGGCTTGCTTTGCACTTTTTCATCAGGGCCGCTTCGTTTTTGTCAGCAAAAACATTTTTCTAGTTTACAGTGTTTCTGTGACAGGGGATTAAAAAATCTTGAATAACTTTGGCATTTCTCAACCGATTTTAGCCAAATAAAAACCACAAGAAAGATAATGTCAATGGCATTCTAATTATATAAGGTTAATGTATGTAGGTGGAATGACTAATTTTTGAGATTTTTTTTTAAAATATGCAAAATACGAGGTTTTAATATTTTTTATATCCACTTCCGAGTTGTAAGCCTAATATGCACAATCTGTTGAAAAAGTTGGATACAGGCATCAAACTACACTACTCCATTGGACGTTGGATAGGCGGTGTAGGTGTGCAACGTCATGGTCTGACCTTGATTTGACCTTGCCGTAGTGACCTTGACCTATAATGCCTTGTCTGGGCTCTATTTTGGAAACCATAAGGTGTAGGTAGTTGATATTTCGTAGGGACATAAGGGGGGTTATAGGTGTTGAATAAGTCGGGGGTTATAGGTGTTGAATGCCATGGTGCGACTTAGATTTGACCTTCGATCTTGCATATCTGATGCTATTTTATCTCTCTATGGGGATATCTGATACTGTTTTATCTCTCTTATATCTTTTTACTTGAATCTTGGTTGTTGCACCTTAGGGTGTCTTTTGATGTAGATTAAGCACTGTTAAAGTCATAATAGAATTCAATAACCATTTTACTTTTGCAACTTCCCATTGTAACAGATGGTATTGCATCAAGTGAGCCACATATGTATGGGTAATATTCAAAACATTCAAACCATAATTCGACCATACAAATGAATATCAAAATGGGAGAACACACTTTGACATAAATGGGGAAGGGTTTGAACCTTGGGCAATTTCACTTTCTTTTTGTGGATGGGGGGCTGTCATTAGGCCCTGTTATACATCTTCTTTCATTTTTACCCCACAGCTCTCAAGGGCTGTCAGGGTATTGTTTTCACCCCTGGCGTCCAGATGGACAGACAATGGGAAAAGATTGGCTGTATATCAGAAACTGTAACATGTAGGAAGTTGATACTTGGTTGGGGGTGTAGTTGCACAATGTCATATTGTGACCTTTATTTGACCTTTGACCTTGCTGTAATGACCTTGACCTTTAAAATCTTGTCCGGCCTATATCTTGGGCACTGGAGACTGGCAGATGGCTGCTGTTGTGGCTGCTGGGGTGTAAGGGCAGATGTTGATATGGCAGACGAAGAATCCAAGAATACATTTCATATGCCTAATCGTTTCTGAGATATGGCCCAAAAATTATTAAGCGTCCCACAAGGGACGCTTGTTTGTGTATGGGAGAGCTTCTGGCTCCGCCGGCTCCGGCGGCTCCGCCGGCTCCGCATTTTGTTTTCCTTATAACTCTGTAACCGTTAGGCGGATTCTTTTCAAATTTGGCAGGTTTAGGCAGTAGCCTTGGGGAATTTTTTTGAATATGCTGCAGTGACATTTCAACCAATCAGAGAGGTCACATGACCAAAAATGTCTTTTTTCGATGGGGAAGCTTGTCCGGATGATAACTTGAAAGGAATTTTATCAATTCACCTGAAACTTGGCAAATACATTCATTCTATTAAAATCTGGAAATCATTAGATTTTGGCATTGATTGGTCAAGAAATGGGCGAGTAATTAATGATTAATTAATCATTACGAATTTTCCAAATAAGGAAAACACAAAAATGCTTATATCTCGAAAACCGTGCTAGATAGAGCGATTTCGACGAAATTTTTGACCCGCAGGGTATCTCTGCGGAGTAGTTTTCCCAGTTTTCAAAAAATTTTTGTCTCGCCCAAAATGGCGGCCATTTTGAATTTTCGAAATTTTCGCAAAAATTGCAAAACACAAAAATGCTTATATCTCAAAAACCGTGCTAGATAGAGCAATTTCGACAAAATTTTTGACCCGCAGGATATCTCTGCGGACTACTTTTCCCAATTTTCAAAAAATTTTTGTCTCGCCAAAAATGGCGGCCATTTTGAATTTTCGAAATTTTCGCAAAAATTGCAAAACACAAAAATGCTTATATCTCGAAAACCGTGCTACATAGAGCGATTTCGACGAAATTTTTTATCTTCAGGGTATCTCTGCAGAGCAGCTATCCCAAAGAGCTTTCACTTGGTGAAGTTTCAGACCCATAGCTAATTACTCACCTACTCAAAAAGAGTAAATGCGAATTACCTCTAAAAGTATTGCAGATGGCCAATTTTTCTCAAATAACTCATTCACCTACTTTTGGAAGAGCTTTCACATGGTGAAGTTTCAGACCCATAGCCAATTACTCACCTACTCAAAATGAGTAAATGCGAATTATCTCTAAAAGTATTGCAGATAGCCAATTTTTCTCAAATAACTCATTCACCTACTTTTGGGAGAGCTTTCACATGGTGAAGTTTCAGACCCATAGCTAATTATTTACCTACTCAAAATGAGTAAATGCTAATTATCTGTCAAAGTATTGCGGATACCCAATTTTTATCAAATAACTCATTCATCTACTTGTGGGAGAGCTTTCACATGGTGAAGTTTCAGACCCATAGCTAATTACTCACCTACTCAAAATGAGTAAATGCGAATTATCTCTAAAAGTATTGCAGATAGCCAATTTTTGTCAAATTAATCATTCACCTACTTTTGGGAGAGCTTTCACTTGGTGAAGTTTCAGACCCATAGCTAATTACTCACCTACTCAAAATGAGTAAATGCGAATTATCTCTAAAAGTATTGCAGATAGCCAATTTTTCTCAAATAACTCATTCACCTACTTTTGGGAGAGCTTTCACTCTGTGAAGTTTCAGACCCATAGCTAATTACTCACCTACTCAAAATGAGTAAATGCGAATTATCTCTAAAAGTATTGCAGATAGCCAATTTTTCTCAAATAACTCATTCACCTACTTTTGGGAGAGCTTTCACTTGGTGAAGTTTCAGACCCATAGCTAATTACTCACCTACTCAAAATGAGTAAATGCGAATTATCTCATAAAGTATTGCAGATAGCCAATTTTTGTCAAATTAATCATTCACCTACTTTTGGGAGAGCTTTCACTTGGTGAAGTTTCAGACCCATAGCTAATTACTCACCTACTCAAAATGAGTAAATGCGAATTATCTCTAAAAGTATTGCAGATAGCCAATTTTTCTCAAATTAATCATTCACGTACTTTTGGGAGAGCTTTCACTTGGTGAAGTTTCAGACCCATAGCTAATTACTCGTCTACTCAAAATGAGTAAATGCGAATTATCTCTAAAAGTATTGCAGATAGCCAATTTTTCTCAAATAACTCATTCACCTACTTTTGGGAGAGCTTTCACTTTAAGTTTCAGACCCATAGCTAATTACTCACCTACTCAAAATGAGTAAATGCGAATTATCTCTAAAAGTATTGCAGATAGCCAATTTTTGTCAAATAACTCATTCACCTACTTTTGGGAGAGCTTTCACTTCGTGAAGTTTCAGACCCATAGCTAATTACTCACCTACTCCAAATGAGTAAATGCGAATTATCTCTAAAAGTATTGCAGATAGCCAATTTTTGTCAAATAACTCATTCACCTACTTTTGGAAGAGCTTTCACTTGGTGAAGTTTCAGACCCATAGCTAATTACTCACCTACTCAAAATGAGTAAATGCGAATTATCTCATAAAGTATTGCAGATAGCCAATTTTTCTCAAATTAATCATTCACCTACTTTTGGGAGAGCTTTCACTCTGTGAAGTTTCAGACCCATAGCTAATTACTCACCTACTCAAAATGAGTAAATGCGAATTATCTCTAAAAGTATTGCAGATAGCCAATTTTTCTCAAATAACTCATTCACCTACTTTTGGGAGAGCTTTCACTCTGTGAAGTTTCAGACCCATAGCTAATTACTCACCTACTCAAAATGAGTAAATGCGAATTATCTGTAAAAGTATTGCAGATAGCCAATTTTTCCCAAATAACTCATTCACCTACTTTTGGGAGAGCTTTCACTTGGTGAAGTTTCAGACCCATAGCTAATTACTCACCTACTCAAAATGAGTAAATGCGAATTATCTCTAAAAGTATTGCAGATAGCCAATTTTTCTCAAATTAATCATTCACCTACTTTTGGGAGAGCTTTCACTTGGTGAAGTTTCAGACCCATAGCTAATTACTCGTCTACTCAAAATGAGTAAATGCGAATTATCTCTAAATTGCAGATAGCCAATTTTTCTCAAATAACTCATTCACCTACTTTTGGGAGAGCTTTCACTTGGTGAATTTTCAGACCCATAGCTAATTACTCACCTACTCAAAATGAGTAAATGCGAATTATCTCTAAAAGTATTGCAGAAAGCCAATTTTTCTCAAATAACTCATTCACCTACTTTTGGCAGAGCTTTCACTTGGTGAAGTTTCAGACCCATAGCTAATTATTCACCTACTCAAAATGAGTAAATGTGAATTATCTCTAAAAGTATTGCAGATAGCCAATTTTTCTCAAATAACTCATTCACCTACTTTTGGGAGAGCTTTCACTCTGTGAAGTTTCAGACCCATAGCTATTTATTCACCTACTCAAAGTGAGTAAATGCTAATTATCTGTAAAAGTATTGCGGATACCCAATTTTTATCAAATACTCATTCATCTACTTGTGGGAGAGCTTTCACTTGGTGAAGTTTCAGACCCATAGCTAATTACTCACCTACTCAAAATGAGTAAATGCGAATTATCTCTAAAAGTATTGCAGATAGCCAATTTTTCTCAAATAACTCATTCACCTACTTTTGGGAGAGCTTTCACTTGGTGAAGTTTCAGACCCATAGATAATTATTCACCTACTCAAAATGAGTAAATGTGAATTATCTTTTAATAGTATTGCAGATAGCCAATTTTTCTCAAATAACTCATTCACCTACTTTTGGAAGACCTTTCACACACGAAAATGAAAAATTGTGAATATCTCGGAAAAGCTATTTCTTCTGCTTTAATGCTCGGCGGGAGATACACACCACGGCAGTGGTCTTGACAAAAATTTTTGTCTCCCCAAAAATGGTGGCCATTTTGAATTTTCAAAGTTTTTGCAAAACACAAAAATGCTTATATCTCGAAAACTGTGCTATATGGAGCGAACTCAACAAAATTTTGGACCTGCTGGGTATCTCTGCAGAGTAGCCATGCCAATTTTCAAAATATTTTTGTGTCGCCAAATATAGCGGACATTTTTAATTTTTTTATTTTTTGCAAAACACAAAAATGCTTATATCGTGAAAACCGTGCTAGATAGAGCAGACTGCGCTGACTTTGGTTGCCACAACAGTATAAGGTTAGAAACGAAGCATTTTCTTAATACTTTAGCACTCACCTTTATATCCTTTTCGGGACGCTTTGTTTTTGCTATGCAAAAACATTATCTTTTTTTTTTGCGAGCGATCCTCTAGTTTTCATGGTCACACAAGTTAGAAAGTCGTTACCACAAGATACTAACTCGTTCCCACAAGGTAGCAAAGTCGTTACCACAAGATACTAACTCGTTCCCACAAGGTAGCAAAGTCATTACCACAAGATACTAACTCGTTCCCACAACTTAGCAAAGTCGTTACCACAAGATACTAAGTCGTTCCCACAAGTTAACAAGTCGTTCCCACAAGATAGCAAGTCATTCCCACAAGATAGCAAGTCATTCACACAAGATATGAAGTCATTCCCACAAGTTTTACTAAGTCATGCTTTGATGCCAGTGTACAGGCAATTTCTTTGTCTGTGATACCTAGCTTATATAGAGGTCACTCATCTACTAGCATATCATTCACATATCCCTGTAGGCCTCCAGAGCTTGCATGTTTCCTGTTATTTTACATGTCAAACTTTCATTTTATCAATTTTAATGGTTATTCTTCTAAGTTACCTAATTAGTGACCTTCAGAGGTCATCTACTTATTGTTACAGGTATACTGCAATACTGTCTTTTAGAGGTTTAATATTAATTAAGCGTCCCTGAAAGGGCGCTTATTTGTTTTCGCCTCAGTTTCCTTCTGCATGCTTAAATTTGACCTTTGACCTTTATGAAGGTCATATGATCAAAAACAATTTTTTTAAGTACCCCCACCCCCCCACCCACCCCCCACCCCCGTCATCGCAGTTCAGGAAAAACTACTTGCTACACAGCCTTATAATTTGACACACCTGTTCATACTATCGAAAACGTGAGCTGATTAGATTTTGGGAGCATTCCCTTGAAAAATGTCACATTTATGAGTGCTTTTCTGACACCTTCCAATCTGAAAGCCTTAAATTTAGGTCAACCCCCCTATTATCTTCTTAAGTATTGCATTTAGAGCCATAAAATATACTGGGAGGTAATAGGAAACCATGTGTGGAGAGTCTAAATAGCTGGTCAGTTTTACCCCCCGACCCCCCCTTATGGGCCCAACTGGGGTCAAAAATAGCTGCTTGGGAGTTTTAGCCTTATATCTCCTTTATTGTTGCTTTTATAGCTTCAGAATGTATTAAGAGGTATTGGGAAAGCATATGTGGAGAATCTAAATAGCCGGTCAGTTTTATCCCCCAACCCCTCCTTATGGGTCAAACTGAGGTCATAAAATAGTTCCTTTGGAGTTTTGCCTTATATCTCCTTTATTGTTGCTTTTATACCTTCAAAATGTATTATGAGGTATTGGGAAAGCATATGTGGAGAGTCTAAATAGCCGGTCAGTTTTACCTCCCGACCCCCAACCCCCCCCCCCCCCCCCCTTATGGGGTCAAACTGGGGTCATAAATAGCTGCTTTGGAGTTTTTACCTTATATCTCCTTTATCGTTGCTTTTATAGCTTCAGAATGTATTAAGAGGTATTGGGAAAGCATACGTGGAGAATCTAAATAGCGGTCAGTTTTATCCCCCGACCCCCCTTTATGGGTCAAACTGGGGTCATAAAATAGTTGCTTTGGAGTTTTGCCTTATATCTCCTTTATTGTTGCTTTTAGACCTTCAGAATGTATTAAGAGGTATTGGGAAAGCATATGTGGAGAGTCTAAATAGCCGGTCAGTTTTACCCCCCGACCCTCCCTTATGGGCCAAACTGGGGTCATAAATAGCGGCTTTGGAGTTTTTGCCTTGTATCTCCTTTATTGTTGCTTTTATAACTTCAGAATGTATTAAGAGGTATTGGGAAAGCATACGGTGCAGCTTTGTGCATTCTTAGCTTTACAGCATGCTTATTAAAACCACAAAGCATTTTAAACTTTAAGGGACGCTTCGCTTTTGTTAGCAAAAGCATTCCTCTAGTTAAATATTCAAAATGTCGGATGAAAGTGTTTACCCGTGTATATTTCTGAAACTATTAGTGGTGGTGGACCAATTCATGCCTGTGTACCTATTCACGCCCTCCCCCAATTTTCTCCAAGATTTATATTTTTACATGGAAAAAGTGTTTACCATATCATAGATAATTATCAAATTTATCATATACATTGATAATTTATTGTGTAACTGTAATGGTTTTGGATAAATTTAGGGGTGGGCGTGAATAGGTATACGGGCGTGAATTGGTCCACTACTAACCTAAAAATAAGTTACTTATATCATTAGAAAGATATTTTAAAGAGCTTCTGCTCGTGTTTGTTGCATTGAAATCCATTATGAAATAGCTGGTGGCTAGTCATTGGCGTGACTAGCTGGTAGACAGTGGTCCTCCTTTGGCAGCCGACAATAAGGTTTACTGGTGGTCCATCAGTGGCCCATTGTCGGCAGCCAATGATAAGCTTTTTTATTGGTCCACCAGTGGACCACCTTCAGTAGCCAACAACAAGGTTGACTGATGGCCCACCAGGGGTCCACTAATGGGAGAAAGCAAGTTTTTATGGTGGTTCTCTGGTGGCGTGACAATAGTCGAGGTTGCTTATGAAGTTATTTATAATGCTTTAAAAATTTTGACTAGCTACATTTTGACACCCATAGCCAATGGTAGCCCACTAGGGTCTTGCTCTCCTGGTCAAAAGATGACCGATACATTAGCTGAATGGATTCAATTCCCTGGGCAGAGCTTTGAAATTTGATTATGGTTTAAACTTTACTCATTCATACATCTTAAGGATGCCCTTAAATTTCTAAATTGTTAAAAAAAAATTAAGCATTTGTTACCATGCCACTCATAAGCAATATTATAGGAATTTGACCTTGGTGCAGTTATGCATGTTCTTATTCAAGAAGACAGTATCCCACTCTTGGTGCAAGTTGTAAGACTTTTCTTATTAGTCCCATGATATACCTTCTTACATGGAAAATTAAGTAATTTTTTAAAATAAAAAAAAATTCCAGCCCTTTTTACACCTAAGCCTTTAAAGGCAGTGCAGGTATTGTTTCCACCCGTGGCATCAAGCTGGGCAGGTGGGAGGGTGGCCGGGCAGCAGGAACAATGATTTTGTCCAGGCAGTATCTGGGCAACCACATGTGAGTATAGAAGGTGATACGTGGTAGGGACATTGGTCAGAGGTTGTGGGTGTCCAACATTATGATGTGACCTTGATTTGACCTTTGGCCTTACCAGAGTGAACTTGACATTTAATATCTATATCTTGGAAACTGTAAGGTGTGGAAAGTTGATATTTTCTAGGGTTATTTATTGAGGCATAAAGGTGTGTAATGTTATGGGGTGACCTTGGTGTATTTGACCATTTTGATGTCGGATGTTTTGCCAAGATTAGAGTGAAATCTAATTGATAAAATGTGATATTTTTATCATTTTAAAGTCAAATTATTGCTTGTAATAGTTCTTAATGGAAGCAGTCTGTATATTTGCCACTTTTTGTGATTAAATGGTGAAGAAAACTTTTTTCAGGTATATTATCAAAACAACCAGAAATTAAGGACCTTAGCTGTTGTGCAGTGTCTAGCCATTCAGAGGCCAATTGTGACTGGGGACTGTCCGCCCCCACTCTTTTCCCACCATGTCTGATTATTAAAGCGATCACTGAAAATAAATAGCCTTTTAACAAGGTGTGGGGGAGGATAGCCCCCAGTAAAAACAGTAACCATGTATCCATTGGGTGTTTGTAAATAGGCGTCACAATGCCATATCAGTTAAATAAAATATGTTCATAGTTCTCTTGTTAAATGGATTATCTTACTGGACCATTATTGATATATTACTATGAAAGTTGGGAGGATGTATTTTTTGGTTGTTTGTTTTTCTATAACTCTGTGACCTTTGCACATCTGTTGACCTTTTAAAATTTATATTTATATGGCTACAATTATAATTTATACATGTAGGCTTAACTTGACCATTTTTAAACAATTGTGTCTCCATGTTTCCTATTTTCTGTGACTAGTTTATTACCTAAACTAGAAATATAACCTAAAATATTACTAGAAATACCTAAAATACAAAGCTAGAAATTACTATCCAGTGGACAATTCCTTTACCGGTCGGCGTGACCGGTCCTGTCAAACACCAGAAAAAGACGTCCTGTATATACCGGTAGGACCGGTCAGTAGTGTGCATTCGCTAGGTGGCGAATCATACTTGCTTCTTGTCTAGATAGAGTGACGTCAGTTCATCTTTTTCGTTTGGTGCGTGTAGTGTGCAGACGTGTTTTTGAAGTGATCTCGAAGTTTGAAGAAAAGATGGATTATTCTACAAATTTAAAGCTTATTTTCATCTGAATATATATATATATTGTGTTTCTTACATATCATGGCCTCTCCAGGACTTAACCGAGGCATTATCCAGCATTTTATGGCCAGTTTTTGAAGAATTTTTTGTACTTGTCGTCAAGATGAAGCCGTGGGTGAGAGCTCGTGTGTCGTCCCTGCAGCATTCCTTCTTCTGAACAGAAGTGTATATTTACCACGATTCACTCTCCATTTAATTCTATATAGTTGAATAATACTGCGTGTATGTCGACGAGAAGAAATTAGAAGAAAAAGAAGAATGCATCGTCAGACGTCATCACTTCCAGCTTAGTGTACATTTCCATACACACTGATGCCTATTGCGTATCCGCAATGCAGATCCGTGAATGTGTTTGCGTATTTTTGAAGCATGTACAAATGATAGAGAGTGTTTCCATATGCACTGGTGCTTATTGCGTTAAGCATGCGTATGCGCAATGCGTGAAGAAAATGCAGCACTGTTCCAAAAAAACGCATTCACACAACGTAAAATAATGTCCAGATCACTGATTTTGTTATCTTTTCTCTTTGAAAAGGCATAAAATCCTCATTTTTTGCTCAATTGTTAAAAATAAGGCATCATTTTGAAGCTTGTAATGTGCTGAATACATCTACATTGGTTATGTGATTGATTTCATAACATTTCAATGTAAATATGAGAACAAAAACAACAACAAAATATAAATGGATAAATTGAAAAACCTGCTTTTCAAAAATATTCAAAGTCTTAGTAATTCGTAAAAATATATTTCTGTTATGGATTTAACTATTAACCAATACTTTTCTACCAATTCAAATTGTAATCTGCATTGTTTATGCACTTATGATTAAGCACATATGGAAACACATTTTATGCAATCTGCATACGCATTGCGGATACGTATTGTGGATCAGTGTGAATGGAAATGTACACTAATGCTGGTCACGTGACACAGACCTGGTTTTTACCCCACAGCCCTTAATGGCTGTTGGGGTATTGTTTTCACCCATGGTGTCCGGATGGTCGGGCGGGCGGGCGGCGGGAAATAGTTTGTCCGGGCTGTATCTCAGAAACCGTAAGGTGTAGGAAGTTGATACTTGGTAGGGACATTGGTTAGGGGGTGTAGCTGTGCAACGTCATGGTCTGACCTTGATTTGACCTTTGACCTTGCCGTAGTGACCTTGAGTTTGAAAATCTTGTCCGGGCTATATCTCGGAAACTGTAAGGTGTACGAAGTTGATACTTGGTAGGGACATTGGTTAGGGGGTGTAGTTGTGCAACGTCATAGTCTGACCTTGATTTGACCTTTGACCTTGCCGTAGTGACCTTGACCTATAAAATGTTGTCCGGGCTATATCTCGGAAACTGTAAGGCTTGGAAAGTTGATATTTGGTAGGGACATTGGTTAGGGGGTGTAGGTGTGCAACGTCATGGTGTGACCTTGATTTGACCTTTGACCTTGCGGTAGTGACCTTGACCTATAAAATGTTGTCCGGGCTATATCTCAGAAACCGTAAGGTGTAGGAAGTTGATACTTGGTAGGATATTGATTAGGGGGTGTAGGTGTGCAGCGTCATGGTCTGACCTTGATTTGACCTTTAACCTTGCTGTAGTGACCTTGACCTATAAAATATTGTCCGGGCTTTATCTCGGAAACTGTTAGGTGCAGGAAGTTGATATTTGGTAGAGACATTGGCTAAATATAGTAAATATAGACCAGTAGCTGTCTAAATTCAGTGGTGACCCCAGCCTGCCAGTTTTTTGTGCCGGTTACAGAGACTTACTGTTTACAGTGAATTACCGGTTATGGAGTCTTGGTACCGGACAGAGTTGCCTAAGGTAGATTTGGTTACAGAAAATTCTTAGACCAATCAGTGGCCTTGGGGATATGACAGTGTCCCCAGCTACTGCCAGGCAACCTTCCCTTATCACACCTTTCAACAGTTGTTATCGGTGCTGAACTTGACTGGTAGATAATAGATTTCACCTTTACAAACACAGACCTGAATAACCAGCATGAAAAGAAATAGGTCTTATAAAAAAAAAATGGTGGTCGATAGGCCAAGGGTCAGCCATCTCAATTACTGTGTAAATGCTGCACCTTGCAGGATGCTGGCCTGGGGTAAGAGTCTTTTAAATGTGAAAAGTTGTGTCAGCCCCACCGGACCGGACCGGACCACAGCAAGAACAGAGAGACTGTTTTCTTGGATCATTGTGACCAGACCAGTGTCCAAATGCCGGAGGGCCAAAATGTTTGTCAGACTATCAAATGTCCCCAATGTGGTACACCTCTGCCTGTAGGGTCATGCCTTTGTTTTGGGATCCAGTGGCCTTGTCCAGCCAAATCCCACTGAGAATGCCCAATCTGCCCAACCTGTTGACACAACCATTCAATCAGATCGCTCACAGAAATCTGACAAATCTTAATCTCGATGCACAGCTCCTGGAGCCTCAGCATTCGAGGAGCAGGGCTTCGCTGAAGTGGTGGCAGCAAGAATTGAGGCTCCTCAAAGGGGATCAACCAGATCATTCTATGAGACAAAGTGGACCATTGTTACAAGTGGTGTGTCACTAATCCGGTGGACCTCAGGGTACCCCTGTAAAGTCAGTTGCTGACTTTCTTATGTACCTTATGAGGACAGGAAGCTACAGCCCAGCACCATTGATGGTTACAGTTCAACCATTGCTGATAAACTGGGAAATTCACCCTTCAACATCAGCAAGGACAAAAATCTCGCTCGTCTCCTGGATAGCTTCCACGGAGACAAACCCAAAGGCAGGAGGGGCATACCCACCTGGAACCTCTCACTGGTCTTGCACCAACTGAATAAGGCTCTGTTTGAACCAATCAAGGAGGCCTCCTTTTAGCATTTGACCTTCAAGACGGTATTCTTCTGGGCCCTTGGGTCCGGCAAACGCAGAAGTGAGATTCATGCTTGGCAAAACAAAAATTTTAGACACCAATCCGATGGGTCAACGTTATCCCCGTATCCATTACCCAGCTTTCTATCCAAAAATCAGCTGGTCAAGAGGGTCCAGACCGTGTGGCCCCAGTGGTTATAACAGCCCTGGCCCCCATTTCTGGATAGATCCCTCAAGTCTTACTGGTCCCTTTTTCCGATTAGAGCATTGCGCTACTATTTGGACAGGACCTCAGACCTCAAGTAGAATAAGGAGGTGTGTTTTTTTGTCTCCTTTAAGAAAGGTTCCGACAAAGACATCTGCCTCTATCTCCTCTTAGATCAAACAGACTGTGATCCTACGTTATGAGCTCTCTGACCAGGAGGCCCACTCTTTACATCAGGTTAAAACCCATGTCAGGGCCTTTGCTGCTCCTAAGGTCTTCCAGTCAGGAGTCTCCTTAGATCCAATCTCGTCAGCCTGCCACTGAAGTCACATAATACCCTCACACAGTTCTATCTGAAGGGTGTGGCTTGGGCTGACTCGGAGCTTTACCAATTGGGCTCGGTATGGGCTGCTCAGCAGATCCACAGGTGGCCCTTAGATTGAGGAGATTTGTATATATGTACATAGTATAAACAGTTTCTACATGTACATAGTAAATAAAATGTGATGTGCTTCCTTTGGGAGGTTTTATTGACATTCTGGGACTGAACTCATCCCTCTCTTTCCCCTACCTCAGAGCAGGTCTGTTAAAAAGGGGGGGGGGCGACATCGGTATAGCCCCGGGTAACCGGCTGCTGGCAACCGACCACGACCTTACAGGGTTTCCTGACCTTAAGGTCAACCCAGGCCTGGGCCTATTGGTCTCCTGACAAAGTCAGCCTAGACCGTAGGTTAAGATTTGCTATTGTGAGTTCACATATGTCCCTAGTAACTTACCCGCCGACCAAGCGGTAGTTATTCAGCAAATTGTCCATTGGATAGGATGTATTAATGCAATAAAATTTTTTTGCAAATTTAATTTAATTAAAATTGCAAATTTAAGTAAATTAAATTTTTATAAGTTAATACCCTATCCAATGGACACACAACATTAAAAATTATTTTAAAAATTCATCAAAAAACTAGACCTACGCATCGGAGAACTGATACACAACTGTATCCACCGGAAAGACAACTCACCAAAGTCAGTGAACCATGTTTGACCTTGAAGGAGAGGCCAAAGGTTAAATCTGACCACAACAGAAAATTTGAAGCCCATGATTTCCTATAAGTTGGTTTCACATTGCAAACCTCTAGGATCAATAATAAGCAAGTTATAAGCACTTTAAAGTATGACTGTCCTCATTTGACCTTGACGGAGGGGCTAAAGGTCAAATGTGACCACATCAGAAGATTCCCTGCCCATGGTTTCCCATTACTTGGTTTCACATTGCAAGCCTCTAGGACCACTAATAAGCGAGTTACAAGTTTGGCTATCCTCGTTTGACCATGAAGGAGGGGCCCAAGGTCAAATCCGTCCAAAGTAGAAGATTCTCAGGGTGTGATTTCCTATATGTTGGTTTACCATCCCAAACTTCTAGGGCCAATAATAAGTGAGTTATAAGCACTTTTAAGTTTGGCCATCCTCATTTGACCTTGACGGAGGGTTGAAGGTAAAATCTCAGCACACCAGAAGATTTCCAGCCCATGATTTCCTGTAGGTTGGTTTACCATCCCAAACCTGTAGGACCAAGAATAAGCGAGTTATAAGCACTTGTAAGTTTGGCTATCCTCGTTTTACCTTGAAGCAGAGCCCAAAGTCAAATCTGCCCACACTCAAAGATTCCCAGCTCATGATTTCCTATAGGTTTTTTTACCATCCCAAACCTTTAGGACCAATAATAAGTGAGTTATAAGCACTTTTAAGTTTGGCTGTCCTCATTTGACCTTGAAGGAGGGGTCCAAGGTCAAATTCGACCACATCAGAAGATTCCCAGCCCATGATTTCCTATAGGTTGGTTTCACATTACAAACCTCTGTAACCAATAATATGGGAGATATAGACATTTTTAAAGTCTACTATGTGGGGTACTTTGGCACTCCGTGGATGACCTTGAATTTAGAACTGCAAGGTCAAATGTCTGCCAGGTTGTAGAGGACATGTATATCAGTTATAAATATCACCTATGAAGAGATTCAACCTTCTACCTATGAGAACCAGCCAGTAGAAAAATGTAGATAATTTTCAAAGTAATGCCCACGGCGGCCATCTTGTTTTTCAGAATGAGGCTAATTTCAGTCCCAGAGAAGTTTGCCCCCAATGAAGATATCCTGCAAATTTGGTGAACCTAGCTGGTGTAGTTTTTCTCTGAGAGCGTTAACGCCGAAAATCTGTACGCGCTGCGGCGGCGGCGTAGTGAATGCTAAATCAAAGTATCCACCGGATGCCTCCTGTGGATACAATTATCCATTATTTGAGACATATTGCTCAAAGACAAAATTTTTTTTAAAAGTCATGTCTGAATATTTTTTTGCTATTCTTGTAACAAAAAATTGGACTGGGAGGCCTGGGTTTGATTCCCAGTGTTGGAACGAGACATCATAGCTCAGTGACAGAGCACTCAGTCTGTTATTTTGTTGTTGCAATACTACAACATAAAAAAAATATATATTTTAAAGAAAATTTGCTTCAATTGTTTAATATGTTGGGTGTTAAATTGTATTGGTACATATCTCTTACTGAGGATCAAATATGAGTTTAAAATACCCCTTTTTATGTCAGCTGCCTTGTCATATCGAGGATGAAAAATTGTTCAAGGCATGCAAATCTGTCTGTTTGCTATAGACATTATAAGGGAGGTACCCCCACCAAAAATTTCAACACTTTATCACAATTTTCTCAGTGATTATTGCAGGGATTTCTCTCATATCTTGCATATATGTACTAGGCCAGAGGTAGATTCTCTTGTGTGAGTCAGACCTGGATCTGTCTTATTTTTTTTAATAAATTTTTTTAATAATTTTTAATACATTAAAATTCATGAAATCATGCACTAAATCACTTATAACTTGAAAAGTGTTGCATTTAGAGCATTTTGTTAAAATATGTTATTCAGCTACTTTTTTCAGAGCTGCAACATGGTGAGTAACTTGGGTGTCTGTCTCAATAGCTAAGTGAGTAATAGCTACTTGAAAACTTGAAAACTATTCCATTTAGAGAATTTCGTATAAATATGTTATTCAGCTACTTTTGGGTCAGCTATAACATAGTAAAATTTCAGACCTGTAGCTCATGGCATAGCTGAGTAATAGCTACTTTTAGGTTATCACTGTTGAGTAAATCACTTATAACTTGAAAACTATTGCATTTAGAGTATTTTGTTTCAATATGTTATTCACCTATTTTTTGGGTCAGCTATAACATAGTGAAATTACAGACCTATAACTCATGCCATAGCTGAGCAATAGCTATTTTCAGGTTCTCACTATTGAGTAAATCAGTTGTAACTTGAAAACTATTGCATTTACAGTATTTTGCTTAAATATGTTGTTCACCTACTTTTGGGTCAGCTATAACATAGGAAAAATTCAGACATGTAGCTCATTGCATAGCTGAGTAATAGCTACTTTGAGGTTATCACTATTGAGTAAATCAGTTGTAACTTGAAAACTATTGTAGTTAGAGTATTTTGTTTAAATATGTTATTCACGTAATTTTTGGTCAGCTATAACATTGCAGACCTGTATGTCATGGCATAGCTGAGCAATAGCTACTTTCAGGTTCTCACTGTTGAGTAAATCATTGTATCCACTGGATAGCCGCAGTGTGTAGAGAGATTTCACCATTACCGCTCTGATGAAAAAAAAATTATAGCTAGCCTTCTCAAGTTTGCAGGATATATTAATAACCATAAAATGTTCCCTGGGAATATTTTTGGCCTCATTTTGAAAAACAAGATGGCCGCCAGGGACGTTTATTTGACTTCAAACAAGGACTTTTGTTGGCCCTCTAGAGCAAAGGGTATTATCGGTAGAGATCTCAAATTCGCAGGATATGTTCCTCATTATAAAATCTTGACTGGGAATATTTTTGGCCTCATTTTGAAAAACAAGATGGCTGCCACAGGTGTTTCTTTGTCAGTCATGAAAAGTGCTTATATCTCCCTTATTATTGGTCCTAGAGGTTTGGGATGGTAAACCAACCTGTAGGAAATCATGGGCTGTGAATCTTTTGGTGTGGTTAGATTTGACCTTTGACCCCTCCTTCAAGGTCAAACAAGGATAGCCAAACTTAAATGTGCTTATAACTGGCTTATTATTGGTCCTAGAGGTTTGGGATGGTAAACAGACATATAGGAAATCATGGGCTGGGAATCTGTTGATGTGGTCCGATATGACCTTTGGACCCCTCCTTCAAGGTCAAACGAGGATACCCAAACTAAAAAGTGCTTATAACTCCATTATTATTGGTCCTAGAGGTTTGGAATGGAAAGCCAACCTATAGAAAATCATTGGGCTGGGAATCTTTTGGTATGGTCGGATTTGACCTTGGACCCTGCCTTCAAGGTCAAACGAGGATAGCCAAACTTAAAAGTGCTTATAACTCGCTTATTAATGGTCCTAGAAGTTTGGGATGGTAAACCAAGCTACAGGAAATCATGGACTGGGAATCTTTTGGTGTGGTCGGATTTGGCCTTGGACCCTGCCTTCAAGGTCAAACGAGGATAGCCAAACTTAAAAGTGCTTATAACTCACTTATTGTTGGTCGTAGTCCTATGCACTTGGAATCTCATAAGTGGTCACTTTGGGTGAGTTTGAGGAGATACAGAGCCATAGAATGCCAAAAATTAACGTCTTTCAAATATTAGTGGGTCAGTGTCTCAGCCTGCACATTTCATTAATCCATAGCATGGTGACTCAATTGTGACTGACTCGTCAGTCCTATGCACTTGGAATCTCATAAGTGGTCACTTTGGGTGAGTTTGAGGAGATACAGAGCCATAGAATGCGAAAAATTAACGTCTTTTAAATATTGCTGGGCCAGTGTCTCAGCTTGCACATTTCATTAATCCATAGCAAGGTGACTCAATTGTGACTGACTCGTCAGTCCTATGCACTTGGAATCTCATAAGTGGTCAATTTGGGTGAGTTTGAGGAGATACAGAGCCATAGAATGCGAAAAATTAACGTCTTTCAAATATTACGGGGCCAGTGTCTCAGCTTGCACATTTCATTAATCCATAGCAAGGTGACTCAGTTGTGACTGACTCGTCAGTCCTATGCACTTGGAATCTCATAAGTGGTCACTTTGGGTGAGTTTGAGGAGATACAGAGCCATAGAATGCGAAAAATTAACGTCTTTCAAATATTGCAGGGCCAGTGTCTCAGCCTGCACATTTCATTAATCCATAGCAAGGTGACTCAATTGTGACTGACTCGTCAGTCCTATGCACTTGGAATCTCATAAGTGGTCACTTTGGGTGAGTTTGAGGAGATACAGAGCCATAGAATGCGAAAAATTAACGTCTTTCAAATATTGCGGGGCCAGTGTCTCAGCCTGCACATTTCATTAATCCATAGCAAGGTGACTCAATTGTGACTGACTCGTCAGTCCTATGCACTTGGAATCTCATAAGTGGTCACTTTGGGTGAGTTTGAGGAGATACAGAGCCATAGAATGCGAAAAATTAACGTCTTTCAAATATTGCGGGGCCAGTGTCTCAGCCTGCACATTTCATTAATCCATAGCAAGGTGACTCAATTGTGACTGACTCGTCAGTCCTATGCACTTGGAATCTCATAAGTGGTCAATTTGGGTGAGTTTGAGGAGATTCAGAGCCATAGAATGCGAAAAATTAACGTCTTTCAAATATTAGTGGGCCAGTGTCTCAGCCTGCACATTTCATTAATCCATAGCAAGGTGACTCAATTGTGACTGACTCGTCAGTCCTATGCACTTGGAATCTCATAAGTGGTCACTTTGGGTGAGTTTGAGGAGATACAGAGCCATAGAATGCGAAAAATTAACGTCTTTCAAATATTGCGGGGCCAGTGTCTCAGCCTGCACATTTCATTAATCCATAGCAAGGTGACTCAATTGTGACTGACTCGTCAGTCCTATGCACTTGGAATCTCATAAGTGGTCACTTTGGGTGAGTTTGAGGAGATACAGAGCCATAGAATGCGAAAAATTAACGTCTTTCAAATATTGCGGGGCCAGTGTCTCAGCCTGCACATTTCATTAATCCATAGCAAGGTGACTCAATTGTGACTGACTCGTCAGTCCTATGCACTTGGAATCTCATAAGTGGTCAATTTGGGTGAGTTTGAGGAGATTCAGAGCCATAGAATGCGAAAAATTAACGTCTTTCAAATATTAGTGGGTCAGTGTCTCAGCCTGCACATTTCATTAATCCATAGCAAGGTGACTCAATTGTGACTGACTCGTCAGTCCTATGCACTTGGAATCTCATAAGTGGTCACTTTGGGTGAGTTTGAGGAGATACAGAGCCATAGAATGCGAAAAATTAACGTCTTTCAAATATTGCGGGGCCAGTGTCTCAGCCTGCACATTTCATTAATCCATAGCAAGGTGACTCAATTGTGACTGACTCGTCAGTCCTATGCACTTGGAATCTCATAAGTGGTCACTTTGGGTGAGTTTGAGGAGATACAGAGCCATAGAATGCGAAAAATTAACGTCTTTCAAATATTGCGGGGCCAGTGTCTCAGCCTGCACATTTCATTAATCCATAGCAAGGTGACTCAATTGTGACTGACTCGTCAGTCCTATGCACTTGGAATCTCATAAGTGGTCAATTTGGGTGAGTTTGAGGAGATACAGAGCCATAGAATGCGAAAAATTAACGTCTTTCAAATATTGCGGGGCCAGTGTCTCAGCCTGCACATTTCATTAATCCATAGCAAGGTGACTCAATTGTGACTGACTCGTCAGTCCTATGCACTTGGAATCTCATAAGTGGTCAATTTGGGTGAGTTTGAGGAGATTCAGAGCCATAGAATGCGAAAAATTAACGTCTTTCAAATATTGCGGGGCCAGTGTCTCAGCCTGCACATTTCATTAATCCATAGCAAGGTGACTCAATTGTGACTGACTCGTCAGTCCTATGCACTTGGAATCTCATAAGTGGTCACTTTGGGTGAGTTTGAGGAGATACAGAGCCATAGAATGCGAAAAATTAACGTCTTTCAAATATTGCGGGGCCAGTGTCTCAGCCTGCACATTTCATTAATCCATAGCAAGGTGACTCAATTGTGACTGACTCGTCAGTCCTATGCACTTGGAATCTCATAAGTGGTCACTTTGGGTGAGTTTGAGGAGATACAGAGCCATAGAATGCGAAAAATTAACGTCTTTCAAATATTGCGGGGCCAGTGTCTCAGCCTGCACATTTCATTAATCCATAGCAAGGTGACTCAATTGTGACTGACTCGTCAGTCCTATGCACTTGGAATCTCATAAGTGGTCAATTTGGGTGAGTTTGAGGAGATTCAGAGCCATAGAATGCGAAAAATTAACGTCTTTCAAATATTAGTGGGTCAGTGTCTCAGCCTGCACATTTCATTAATCCATAGCAAGGTGACTCAATTGTGACTGACTCGTCAGTCCTATGCACTTGGAATCTCATAAGTGGTCACTTTGGGTGAGTTTGAGGAGATACAGAGCCATAGAATGCGAAAAATTAACGTCTTTCAAATATTGCGGAGCCAGTGTCTCAGCCTGCACATTTCATTAATCCATAGCAAGGTGACTCAATTGTGACTGACTCGTCAGTCCTATGCACTTGGAATCTCATAAGTGGTCACTTTGGGTGAGTTTGAGGAGATACAGAGCCATAGAATGCGAAAAATTAACGTCTTTCAAATATTGCGGGGCCAGTGTCTCAGCCTGCACATTTCATTAATCCATAGCAAGGTGACTCAATTGTGACTGACTCGTCAGTCCTATGCACTTGGAATCTCATAAGTGGTCAATTTGGGTGAGTTTGAGGAGATTCAGAGCCATAGAATGCGAAAAATTAACGTCTTTCAAATATTAGTGGGTCAGTGTCTCAGCCTGCACATTTCATTAATCCATAGCAAGGTGACTCAATTGTGACTGACTCGTCAGTCCTATGCACTTGGAATCTCATAAGTGGTCACTTTGGGTGAGTTTGAGGAGATACAGAGCCATAGAATGCGAAAAATTAACGTCTTTCAAATATTGCGGGGCCAGTGTCTCAGCCTGCACATTTCATTAATCCATAGCAAGGTGACTCAATTGTGACTGACTCGTCAGTCCTATGCACTTGGAATCTCATAAGTGGTCACTTTGGGTGAGTTTGAGGAGATACAGAGCCATAGAATGCGAAAAATTAACGTCTTTCAAATATTGCGGGGCCAGTGTCTCAGCCTGCACATTTCATTAATCCATAGCAAGGTGACTCAATTGTGACTGACTCGTCAGTCCTATGCACTTGGAATCTCATAAGTGGTCACTTTGGGTGAGTTTGAGGAGATACAGAGCCATAGAATGCGAAAAATTAACGTCTTTCAAATATTGCGGGGCCAGTGTCTCAGCCTGCACATTTCATTAATCCATAGCAAGGTGACTCAATTGTGACTGACTCGTCAGTCCTATGCACTTGGAATCTCATAAGTGGTCACTTTGGGTGAGTTTGAGGAGATACAGAGCCATAGAATGCGAAAAATTAACGTCTTTCAAATATTGCGGGGCCAGTGTCTCAGCCTGCACATTTCATTAATCCATAGCAAGGTGACTCAATTGTGACTGACTCGTCAGTCCTATGCACTTGGAATCTCATAAGTGGTCAATTTGGGTGAGTTTGAGGAGATTCAGAGCCATAGAATGCGAAAAATTAACGTCTTTCAAATATTAGTGGGTCAGTGTCTCAGCCTGCACATTTCATTAATCCATAGCAAGGTGACTCAATTGTGACTGACTCGTCAGTCCTATGCACTTGGAATCTCATAAGTGGTCACTTTGGGTGAGTTTGAGGAGATACAGAGCCATAGAATGCGAAAAATTAACGTCTTTCAAATATTGCGGGGCCAGTGTCTCAGCCTGCACATTTCATTAATCCATAGCAAGGTGACTCAATTGTGACTGACTCGTCAGTCCTATGCACTTGGAATCTCATAAGTGGTCACTTTGGGTGAGTTTGAGGAGATACAGAGCCATAGAATGCGAAAAATTAACGTCTTTCAAATATTGCGGGGCCAGTGTCTCAGCCTGCACATTTCATTAATCCATAGCAAGGTGACTCAATTGTGACTGACTCGTCAGTCCTATGCACTTGGAATCTCATAAGTGGTCAATTTGGGTGAGTTTGAGGAGATTCAGAGCCATAGAATGCGAAAAATTAACGTCTTTCAAATATTAGTGGGTCAGTGTCTCAGCCTGCACATTTCATTAATCCATAGCAAGGTGACTCAATTGTGACTGACTCGTCAGTCCTATGCACTTGGAATCTCATAAGTGGTCACTTTGGGTGAGTTTGAGGAGATACAGAGCCATAGAATGCGAAAAATTAACGTCTTTCAAATATTGCGGGGCCAGTGTCTCAGCCTGCACATTTCATTAATCCATAGCAAGGTGACTCAATTGTGACTGACTCGTCAGTCCTATGCACTTGGAATCTCATAAGTGGTCACTTTGGGTGAGTTTGAGGAGATACAGAGCCATAGAATGCGAAAAATTAACGTCTTTCAAATATTGCGGGGCCAGTGTCTCAGCCTGCACATTTCATTAATCCATAGCAAGGTGACTCAATTGTGACTGACTCGTCAGTCCTATGCACTTGGAATCTCATAAGTGGTCACTTTGGGTGAGTTTGAGGAGATACAGAGCCATAGAATGCGAAAAATTAACGTCTTTCAAATATTGCGGGGCCAGTGTCTCAGCCTGCACATTTCATTAATCCATAGCAAGGTGACTCAATTGTGACTGACTCGTCAGTCCTATGCACTTGGAATCTCATAAGTGGTCAATTTGGGTGAGTTTGAGGAGATTCAGAGCCATAGAATGCGAAAAATTAACGTCTTTCAAATATTAGTGGGTCAGTGTCTCAGCCTGCACATTTCATTAATCCATAGCAAGGTGACTCAATTGTGACTGACTCGTCAGTCCTATGCACTTGGAATCTCATAAGTGGTCACTTTGGGTGAGTTTGAGGAGATACAGAGCCATAGAATGCGAAAAATTAACGTCTTTCAAATATTGCGGGGCCAGTGTCTCAGCCTGCACATTTCATTAATCCATAGCAAGGTGACTCAATTGTGACTGACTCGTCAGTCCTATGCACTTGGAATCTCATAAGTGGTCACTTTGGGTGAGTTTGAGGAGATACAGAGCCATAGAATGCGAAAAATTAACGTCTTTCAAATATTGCGGGGCCAGTGTCTCAGCCTGCACATTTCATTAATCCATAGCAAGGTGACTCAATTGTGACTGACTCGTCAGTCCTATGCACTTGGAATCTCATAAGTGGTCAATTTGGGTGAGTTTGAGGAGATTCAGAGCCATAGAATGCGAAAAATTAACGTCTTTCAAATATTAGTGGGTCAGTGTCTCAGCCTGCACATTTCATTAATCCATAGCAAGGTGACTCAATTGTGACTGACTCGTCAGTCCTATGCACTTGGAATCTCATAAGTGGTCACTTTGGGTGAGTTTGAGGAGATACAGAGCCATAGAATGCGAAAAATTAACGTCTTTCAAATATTGCGGGGCCAGTGTCTCAGCCTGCACATTTCATTAATCCATAGCAAGGTGACTCAATTGTGACTGACTCGTCAGTCCTATGCACTTGGAATCTCATAAGTGGTCACTTTGGGTGAGTTTGAGGAGATACAGAGCCATAGAATGCGAAAAATTAACGTCTTTCAAATATTGCGGGGCCAGTGTCTCAGCCTGCACATTTCATTAATCCATAGCAAGGTGACTCAATTGTGACTGACTCGTCAGTCCTATGCACTTGGAATCTCATAAGTGGTCAATTTGGGTGAGTTTGAGGAGATTCAGAGCCATAGAATGCGAAAAATTAACGTCTTTCAAATATTAGTGGGTCAGTGTCTCAGCCTGCACATTTCATTAATCCATAGCAAGGTGACTCAATTGTGACTGACTCGTCAGTCCTATGCACTTGGAATCTCATAAGTGGTCACTTTGGGTGAGTTTGAGGAGATACAGAGCCATAGAATGCGAAAAATTAACGTCTTTCAAATATTGCGGGGCCAGTGTCTCAGCCTGCACATTTCATTAATCCATAGCAAGGTGACTCAATTGTGACTGACTCGTCAGTCCTATGCACTTGGAATCTCATAAGTGGTCACTTTGGGTGAGTTTGAGGAGATACAGAGCCATAGAATGCGAAAAATTAACGTCTTTCAAATATTGCGGGGCCAGTGTCTCAGCCTGCACATTTCATTAATCCATAGCAAGGTGACTCAATTGTGACTGACTCGTCAGTCCTATGCACTTGGAATCTCATAAGTGGTCAATTTGGGTGAGTTTGAGGAGATTCAGAGCCATAGAATGCGAAAAATTAACGTCTTTCAAATATTAGTGGGTCAGTGTCTCAGCCTGCACATTTCATTAATCCATAGCAAGGTGACTCAATTGTGACTGACTCGTCAGTCCTATGCACTTGGAATCTCATAAGTGGTCACTTTGGGTGAGTTTGAGGAGATACAGAGCCATAGAATGCGAAAAATTAACGTCTTTCAAATATTGCGGGGCCAGTGTTTCAGCCTGCACATTTCATTAATCCATAGCAAGGTGACTCAATTGTGACTGACTCGTCAGTCCTATGCACTTGGAATCTCATAAGTGGTCACTTTGGGTGAGTTTGAGGAGATACAGAGCCATAGAATGCGAAAAATTAACGTCTTTCAAATATTGCGGGGCCAGTGTCTCAGCCTGCACATTTCATTAATCCATAGCAAGGTGACTCAATTGTGACTGACTCGTCAGTCCTATGCACTTGGAATCTCATAAGTGGTCAATTTGGGTGAGTTTGAGGAGATTCAGAGCCATAGAATGCGAAAAATTAACGTCTTTCAAATATTAGTGGGTCAGTGTCTCAGCCTGCACATTTCATTAATCCATAGCAAGGTGACTCAATTGTGACTGACTCGTCAGTCCTATGCACTTGGAATCTCATAAGTGGTCACTTTGGGTGAGTTTGAGGAGATACAGAGCCATAGAATGCGAAAAATTAACGTCTTTCAAATATTGCGGGGCCAGTGTCTCAGCCTGCACATTTCATTAATCCATAGCAAGGTGACTCAATTGTGACTGACTCGTCAGTCCTATGCACTTGGAATCTCATAAGTGGTCACTTTGGGTGAGTTTGAGGAGATACAGAGCCATAGAATGCGAAAAATTAACGTCTTTCAAATATTGCGGGGCCAGTGTCTCAGCCTGCACATTTCATTAATCCATAGCAAGGTGACTCAATTGTGACTGACTCGTCAGTCCTATGCACTTGGAATCTCATAAGTGGTCACTTTGGGTGAGTTTGAGGAGATACAGAGCCATAGAATGCGAAAAATTAACGTCTTTCAAATATTGCGGGGCCAGTGTCTCAGCCTGCACATTTCATTAATCCATAGCAAGGTGACTCAATTGTGACTGACTCGTCAGTCCTATGCACTTGGAATCTCATAAGTGGTCACTTTGGGTGAGTTTGAGGAGATTCAGAGCCATAGAATGCGAAAAATTAACGTCTTTCAAATATTAGTGGGTCAGTGTCTCAGCCTGCACATTTCATTAATCCATAGCAAGGTGACTCAATTGTGACTGACTCGTCAGTCCTATGCACTTGGAATCTCATAAGTGGTCACTTTGGGTGAGTTTGAGGAGATACAGAGCCATAGAATGCGAAAAATTAACGTCTTTCAAATATTGCGGGGCCAGTGTCTCAGCCTGCACATTTCATTAATCCATAGCAAGGTGACTCAATTGTGACTGACTCGTCAGTCCTATGCACTTGGAATCTCATAAGTGGTCACTTTGGGTGAGTTTGAGGAGATACAGAGCCATAGAATGCGAAAAATTAACGTCTTTCAAATATTGCGGGGCCAGTGTCTCAGCCTGCACATTTCATTAATCCATAGCAAGGTGACTCAATTGTGACTGACTCGTCAGTCCTATGCACTTGGAATCTCATAAGTGGTCACTTTGGGTGAGTTTGAGGAGATACAGAGCCATAGAATGCGAAAAATTAACGTCTTTCAAATATTGCGGGGCCAGTGTCTCAGCCTGCACATTTCATTAATCCATAGCAAGGTGACTCAATTGTGACTGACTCGTCAGTCCTATGCACTTGGAATCTCATAAGTGGTCACTTTGGGTGAGTTTGAGGAGATACAGAGCCATAGAATGCGAAAAATTAACGTCTTTCAAATATTGCGGGGCCAGTGTCTCAGCCTGCACATTTCATTAATCCATAGCAAGGTGACTCAATTGTGACTGACTCGTCAGTCCTATGCACTTGGAATCTCATAAGTGGTCACTTTGGGTGAGTTTGAGGAGATACAGAGCCATAGAATGCGAAAAATTAACGTCTTTCAAATATTGCGGGGCCAGTGTCTCAGCCTGCACATTTCATTAATCCATAGCAAGGTGACTCAATTGTGACTGACTCGTCAGTCCTATGCACTTGGAATCTCATAAGTGGTCAATTTGGGTGAGTTTGAGGAGATTCAGAGCCATAGAATGCGAAAAATTAACGTCTTTCAAATATTAGTGGGTCAGTGTCTCAGCCTGCACATTTCATTAATCCATAGCAAGGTGACTCAATTGTGACTGACTCGTCAGTCCTATGCACTTGGAATCTCATAAGTGGTCACTTTGGGTGAGTTTGAGGAGATACAGAGCCATAGAATGCGAAAAATTAACGTCTTTCAAATATTGCGGGGCCAGTGTCTCAGCCTGCACATTTCATTAATCCATAGCAAGGTGACTCAATTGTGACTGACTCGTCAGTCCTATGCACTTGGAATCTCATAAGTGGTCACTTTGGGTGAGTTTGAGGAGATACAGAGCCATAGAATGCGAAAAATTAACGTCTTTCAAATATTGCGGGGCCAGTGTCTCAGCCTGCACATTTCATTAATCCATAGCAAGGTGACTCAATTGTGACTGACTCGTCAGTCCTATGCACTTGGAATCTCATAAGTGGTCAATTTGGGTGAGTTTGAGGAGATTCAGAGCCATAGAATGCGAAAAATTAACGTCTTTCAAATATTAGTGGGTCAGTGTCTCAGCCTGCACATTTCATTAATCCATAGCAAGGTGACTCAATTGTGACTGACTCGTCAGTCCTATGCACTTGGAATCTCATAAGTGGTCACTTTGGGTGAGTTTGAGGAGATACAGAGCCATAGAATGTGAAAAATTAACGTCTTTCAAATATTGCGGGGCCAGTGTCTCAGCCTGCACATTTCATTAATCCATAGCAAGGTGACTCAATTGTGACTGACTCGTCAGTCCTATGCACTTGGAATCTCATAAGTGGTCACTTTGGGTGAGTTTGAGGAGATACAGAGCCATAGAATGCGAAAAATTAACGTCTTTCAAATATTGCGGGGCCAGTGTCTCAGCCTGCACATTTCATTAATCCATAGCAAGGTGACTCAATTGTGACTGACTCGTCAGTCCTATGCACTTGGAATCTCATAAGTGGTCACTTTGGGTGAGTTTGAGGAGATACAGAGCCATAGAATGCGAAAAATTAACGTCTTTCAAATATTGCGGGGCCAGTGTCTCAGCCTGCACATTTCATTAATCCATAGCAAGGTGACTCAATTGTGACTGACTCGTCAGTCCTATGCACTTGGAATCTCATAAGTGGTCACTTTGGGTGAGTTTGAGGAGATACAGAGCCATAGAATGCGAAAAATTAACGTCTTTCAAATATTGCGGGGCCAGTGTCTCAGCCTGCACATTTCATTAATCCATAGCAAGGTGACTCAATTGTGACTGACTCGTCAGTCCTATGCACTTGGAATCTCATAAGTGGTCAATTTGGGTGAGTTTGAGGAGATTCAGAGCCATAGAATGCGAAAAATTAACGTCTTTCAAATATTAGTGGGTCAGTGTCTCAGCCTGCACATTTCATTAATCCATAGCAAGGTGACTCAATTGTGACTGACTCGTCAGTCCTATGCACTTGGAATCTCATAAGTGGTCACTTTGGGTGAGTTTGAGGAGATACAGAGCCATAGAATGCGAAAAATTAACGTCTTTCAAATATTGCGGGGCCAGTGTCTCAGCCTGCACATTTCATTAATCCATAGCAAGGTGACTCAATTGTGACTGACTCGTCAGTCCTATGCACTTGGAATCTCATAAGTGGTCACTTTGGGTGAGTTTGAGGAGATACAGAGCCATAGAATGCGAAAAATTAACGTCTTTCAAATATTGCGGGGCCAGTGTCTCAGCCTGCACATTTCATTAATCCATAGCAAGGTGACTCAATTGTGACTGACTCGTCAGTCCTATGCACTTGGAATCTCATAAGTGGTCACTTTGGGTGAGTTTGAGGAGATACAGAGCCATAGAATGCGAAAAATTAACGTCTTTCAAATATTGCGGGGCCAGTGTCTCAGCCTGCACATTTCATTAATCCATAGCAAGGTGACTCAATTGTGACTGACTCGTCAGTCCTATGCACTTGGAATCTCATAAGTGGTCACTTTGGGTGAGTTTGAGGAGATACAGAGCCATAGAATGCGAAAAATTAACGTCTTTCAAATATTGCGGGGCCAGTGTCTCAGCCTGCACATTTCATTAATCCATAGCAAGGTGACTCAATTGTGACTGACTCGTCAGTCCTATGCACTTGGAATCTCATAAGTGGTCACTTTGGGTGAGTTTGAGGAGATACAGAGCCATAGAATGCGAAAAATTAACGTCTTTCAAATATTGCGGGGCCAGTGTCTCAGCCTGCACATTTCATTAATCCATAGCAAGGTGACTCAATTGTGACTGACTCGTCAGTCCTATGCACTTGGAATCTCATAAGTGGTCAATTTGGGTGAGTTTGAGGAGATTCAGAGCCATAGAATGCGAAAAATTAACGTCTTTCAAATATTAGTGGGTCAGTGTCTCAGCCTGCACATTTCATTAATCCATAGCAAGGTGACTCAATTGTGACTGACTCGTCAGTCCTATGCACTTGGAATCTCATAAGTGGTCACTTTGGGTGAGTTTGAGGAGATACAGAGCCATAGAATGCGAAAAATTAACGTCTTTCAAATATTGCGGGGCCAGTGTCTCAGCCTGCACATTTCATTAATCCATAGCAAGGTGACTCAATTGTGACTGACTCGTCAGTCCTATGCACTTGGAATCTCATAAGTGGTCACTTTGGGTGAGTTTGAGGAGATACAGAGCCATAGAATGCGAAAAATTAACGTCTTTCAAATATTGCGGGGCCAGTGTCTCAGCCTGCACATTTCATTAATCCATAGCAAGGTGACTCAATTGTGACTGACTCGTCAGTCCTATGCACTTGGAATCTCATAAGTGGTCAATTTGGGTGAGTTTGAGGAGATTCAGAGCCATAGAATGCGAAAAATTAACGTCTTTCAAATATTAGTGGGTCAGTGTCTCAGCCTGCACATTTCATTAATCCATAGCAAGGTGACTCAATTGTGACTGACTCGTCAGTCCTATGCACTTGGAATCTCATAAGTGGTCACTTTGGGTGAGTTTGAGGAGATACAGAGCCATAGAATGCGAAAAATTAACGTCTTTCAAATATTGCGGGGCCAGTGTCTCAGCCTGCACATTTCATTAATCCATAGCAAGGTGACTCAATTGTGACTGACTCGTCAGTCCTATGCACTTGGAATCTCATAAGTGGTCACTTTGGGTGAGTTTGAGGAGATACAGAGCCATAGAATGCGAAAAATTAACGTCTTTCAAATATTGCGGGGCCAGTGTCTCAGCCTGCACATTTCATTAATCCATAGCAAGGTGACTCAATTGTGACTGACTCGTCAGTCCTATGCACTTGGAATCTCATAAGTGGTCACTTTGGGTGAGTTTGAGGAGATACAGAGCCATAGAATGCGAAAAATTAACGTCTTTCAAATATTGCGGGGCCAGTGTCTCAGCCTGCACATTTCATTAATCCATAGCAAGGTGACTCAATTGTGACTGACTCGTCAGTCCTATGCACTTGGAATCTCATAAGTGGTCAATTTGGGTGAGTTTGAGGAGATTCAGAGCCATAGAATGCGAAAAATTAACGTCTTTCAAATATTGCGGGGCCAGTGTCTCAGCCTGCACATTTCATTAATCCATAGCAAGGTGACTCAATTGTGACTGACTCGTCAGTCCTATGCACTTGGAATCTCATAAGTGGTCACTTTGGGTGAGTTTGAGGAGATACAGAGCCATAGAATGCGAAAAATTAACGTCTTTCAAATATTGCGGGGCCAGTGTCTCAGCCTGCACATTTCATTAATCCATAGCAAGGTGACTCAATTGTGACTGACTCGTCAGTCCTATGCACTTGGAATCTCATAAGTGGTCAATTTGGGTGAGTTTGAGGAGATTCAGAGCCATAGAATGCGAAAAATTAACGTCTTTCAAATATTAGTGGGTCAGTGTCTCAGCCTGCACATTTCATTAATCCATAGCAAGGTGACTCAATTGTGACTGACTCGTCAGTCCTATGCACTTGGAATCTCATAAGTGGTCACTTTGGGTGAGTTTGAGGAGATACAGAGCCATAGAATGCGAAAAATTAACGTCTTTCAAATATTGCGGGGCCAGTGTCTCAGCCTGCACATTTCATTAATCCATAGCAAGGTGACTCAATTGTGACTGACTCGTCAGTCCTATGCACTTGGAATCTCATAAGTGGTCACTTTGGGTGAGTTTGAGGAGATACAGAGCCATAGAATGCGAAAAATTAACGTCTTTCAAATATTGCGGGGCCAGTGTCTCAGCCTGCACATTTCATTAATCCATAGCAAGGTGACTCAATTGTGACTGACTCGTCAGTCCTATGCACTTGGAATCTCATAAGTGGTCAATTTGGGTGAGTTTGAGGAGATTCAGAGCCATAGAATGCGAAAAATTAACGTCTTTCAAATATTAGTGGGTCAGTGTCTCAGCCTGCACATTTCATTAATCCATAGCAAGGTGACTCAATTGTGACTGACTCGTCAGTCCTATGCACTTGGAATCTCATAAGTGGTCACTTTGGGTGAGTTTGAGGAGATACAGAGCCATAGAATGCGAAAAATTAACGTCTTTCAAATATTGCGGGGCCAGTGTCTCAGCCTGCACATTTCATTAATCCATAGCAAGGTGACTCAATTGTGACTGACTCGTCAGTCCTATGCACTTGGAATCTCATAAGTGGTCACTTTGGGTGAGTTTGAGGAGATACAGAGCCATAGAATGCGAAAAATTAACGTCTTTCAAATATTGCGGGGCCAGTGTCTCAGCCTGCACATTTCATTAATCCATAGCAAGGTGACTCAATTGTGACTGACTCGTCAGTCCTATGCACTTGGAATCTCATAAGTGGTCACTTTGGGTGAGTTTGAGGAGATACAGAGCCATAGAATGCGAAAAATTAACGTCTTTCAAATATTGCGGGGCCAGTGTCTCAGCCTGCACATTTCATTAATCCATAGCAAGGTGACTCAATTGTGACTGACTCGTCAGTCCTATGCACTTAGAATCTCATAAGTGGTCAATTTGGGTGAGTTTGAGGAGATTCAGAGCCATAGAATGCGAAAAATTAACGTCTTTCAAATATTAGTGGGTCAGTGTCTCAGCCTGCACATTTCATTAATCCATAGCAAGGTGACTCAATTGTGACTGACTCGTCAGTCCTATGCACTTGGAATCTCATAAGTGGTCACTTTGGGTGAGTTTGAGGAGATACAGAGCCATAGAATGCGAAAAATTAACGTCTTTCAAATATTGCGGGGCCAGTGTCTCAGCCTGCACATTTCATTAATCCATAGCAAGGTGACTCAATTGTGACTGACTCGTCAGTCCTATGCACTTGGAATCTCATAAGTGGTCAATTTGGGTGAGTTTGAGGAGATTCAGAGCCATAGAATGCGAAAAATTAACGTCTTTCAAATATTAGTGGGTCAGTGTCTCAGCCTGCACATTTCATTAATCCATAGCAAGGTGACTCAATTGTGACTGACTCGTCAGTCCTATGCACTTGGAATCTCATAAGTGGTCACTTTGGGTGAGTTTGAGGAGATACAGAGCCATAGAATGCGAAAAATTAACGTCTTTCAAATATTGCGAGGCCAGTGTCTCAGCCTGCACATTTCATTAATCCATAGCAAGGTGACTCAATTGTGACTGACTCGTCAGTCCTATGCACTTGGAATCTCATAAGTGGTCACTTTGGGTGAGTTTGAGGAGATACAGAGCCATAGAATGCGAAAAATTAACGTCTTTCAAATATTGCGGGGCCAGTGTCTCAGCCTGCACATTTCATTAATCCATAGCAAGGTGACTCAATTGTGACTGACTCGTCAGTCCTATGCACTTGGAATCTCATAAGTGGTCACTTTGGGTGAGTTTGAGGAGATACAGAGCCATAGAATGCGAAAAATTAACGTCTTTCAAATATTGCGGGGCCAGTGTCTCAGCCTGCACATTTCATTAATCCATAGCAAGGTGACTCAATTGTGACTGACTCGTCAGTCCTATGCACTTGGAATCTCATAAGTGGTCACTTTGGGTGAGTTTGAGGAGATACAGAGCCATAGAATGCGAAAAATTAACGTCTTTCAAATATTGCGGGGCCAGTGTCTCAGCCTGCACATTTCATTAATCCATAGCAAGGTGACTCAATTGTGACTGACTCGTCAGTCCTATGCACTTGGAATCTCATAAGTGGTCAATTTGGGTGAGTTTGAGGAGATTCAGAGCCATAGAATGCGAAAAATTAACGTCTTTCAAATATTAGTGGGTCAGTGTCTCAGCCTGCACATTTCATTAATCCATAGCAAGGTGACTCAATTGTGACTGACTCGTCAGTCCTATGCACTTGGAATCTCATAAGTGGTCACTTTGGGTGAGTTTGAGGAGATACAGAGCCATAGAATGCGAAAAATTAACGTCTTTCAAATATTGCGGGGCCAGTGTCTCAGCCTGCACATTTCATTAATCCATAGCAAGGTGACTCAATTGTGACTGACTCGTCAGTCCTATGCACTTGGAATCTCATAAGTGGTCACTTTGGGTGAGTTTGAGGAGATACAGAGCCATAGAATGCGAAAAATTAACGTCTTTCAAATATTGCGGGGCCAGTGTCTCAGCCTGCACATTTCATTAATCCATAGCAAGGTGACTCAATTGTGACTGACTCGTCAGTCCTATGCACTTGGAATCTCATAAGTGGTCAATTTGGGTGAGTTTGAGGAGATTCAGAGCCATAGAATGCGAAAAATTAACGTCTTTCAAATATTAGTGGGTCAGTGTCTCAGCCTGCACATTTCATTAATCCATAGCAAGGTGACTCAATTGTGACTGACTCGTCAGTCCTATGCACTTGGAATCTCATAAGTGGTCACTTTGGGTGAGTTTGAGGAGATACAGAGCCATAGAATGCGAAAAATTAACGTCTTTCAAATATTGCGGGGCCAGTGTCTCAGCCTGCACATTTCATTAATCCATAGCAAGGTGACTCAATTGTGACTGACTCGTCAGTCCTATGCACTTGGAATCTCATAAGTGGTCACTTTGGGTGAGTTTGAGGAGATACAGAGCCATAGAATGCGAAAAATTAACGTCTTTCAAATATTGCGGGGCCAGTGTCTCAGCCTGCACATTTCATTAATCCATAGCAAGGTGACTCAATTGTGACTGACTCGTCAGTCCTATGCACTTGGAATCTCATAAGTGGTCACTTTGGGTGAGTTTGAGGAGATACAGAGCCATAGAATGCGAAAAATTAACGTCTTTCAAATATTGCGGGGCCAGTGTCTCAGCCTGCACATTTCATTAATCCATAGCAAGGTGACTCAATTGTGACTGACTCGTCAGTCCTATGCACTTGGAATCTCATAAGTGGTCAATTTGGGTGAGTTTGAGGAGATTCAGAGCCATAGAATGCGAAAAATTAACGTCTTTCAAATATTAGTGGGTCAGTGTCTCAGCCTGCACATTTCATTAATCCATAGCAAGGTGACTCAATTGTGACTGACTCGTCAGTCCTATGCACTTGGAATCTCATAAGTGGTCACTTTGGGTGAGTTTGAGGAGATACAGAGCCATAGAATGCGAAAAATTAACGTCTTTCAAATATTGCGGGGCCAGTGTCTCAGCCTGCACATTTCATTAATCCATAGCAAGGTGACTCAATTGTGACTGACTCGTCAGTCCTATGCACTTGGAATCTCATAAGTGGTCACTTTGGGTGAGTTTGAGGAGATACAGAGCCATAGAATGCGAAAAATTAACGTCTTTCAAATATTGCGGGGCCAGTGTCTCAGCCTGCACATTTCATTAATCCATAGCAAGGTGACTCAATTGTGACTGACTCGTCAGTCCTATGCACTTGGAATCTCATAAGTGGTCACTTTGGGTGAGTTTGAGGAGATACAGAGCCATAGAATGCGAAAAATTAACGTCTTTCAAATATTGCGGGGCCAGTGTCTCAGCCTGCACATTTCATTAATCCATAGCAAGGTGACTCAATTGTGACTGACTCGTCAGTCCTATGCACTTGGAATCTCATAAGTGGTCACTTTGGGTGAGTTTGAGGAGATACAGAGCCATAGAATGCGAAAAATTAACGTCTTTCAAATATTGCGGGGCCAGTGTCTCAGCCTGCACATTTCATTAATCCATAGCAAGGTGACTCAATTGTGACTGACTCGTCAGTCCTATGCACTTGGAATCTCATAAGTGGTCACTTTGGGTGAGTTTGAGGAGATACAGAGCCATAGAATGCGAAAAATTAACGTCTTTCAAATATTGCGGGGCCAGTGTCTCAGCCTGCACATTTCATTAATCCATAGCAAGGTGACTCAATTGTGACTGACTCGTCAGTCCTATGCACTTGGAATCTCATAAGTGGTCAATTTGGGTGAGTTTGAGGAGATTCAGAGCCATAGAATGCGAAAAATTAACGTCTTTCAAATATTAGTGGGTCAGTGTCTCAGCCTGCACATTTCATTAATCCATAGCAAGGTGACTCAATTGTGACTGACTCGTCAGTCCTATGCACTTGGAATCTCATAAGTGGTCACTTTGGGTGAGTTTGAGGAGATACAGAGCCATAGAATGCGAAAAATTAACGTCTTTCAAATATTGCGGGGCCAGTGTCTCAGCCTGCACATTTCATTAATCCATAGCAAGGTGACTCAATTGTGACTGACTCGTCAGTCCTATGCACTTGGAATCTCATAAGTGGTCACTTTGGGTGAGTTTGAGGAGATACAGAGCCATAGAATGCGAAAAATTAACGTCTTTCAAATATTGCGGGGCCAGTGTCTCAGCCTGCACATTTCATTAATCCATAGCAAGGTGACTCAATTGTGACTGACTCGTCAGTCCTATGCACTTGGAATCTCATAAGTGGTCAATTTGGGTGAGTTTGAGGAGATTCAGAGCCATAGAATGCGAAAAATTAACGTCTTTCAAATATTAGTGGGTCAGTGTCTCAGCCTGCACATTTCATTAATCCATAGCAAGGTGACTCAATTGTGACTGACTCGTCAGTCCTATGCACTTGGAATCTCATAAGTGGTCACTTTGGGTGAGTTTGAGGAGATACAGAGCCATAGAATGCGAAAAATTAACGTCTTTCAAATATTGCGGGGCCAGTGTCTCAGCCTGCACATTTCATTAATCCATAGCAAGGTGACTCAATTGTGACTGACTCGTCAGTCCTATGCACTTGGAATCTCATAAGTGGTCACTTTGGGTGAGTTTGAGGAGATACAGAGCCATAGAATGCGAAAAATTAACGTCTTTCAAATATTGCGGGGCCAGTGTCTCAGCCTGCACATTTCATTAATCCATAGCAAGGTGACTCAATTGTGACTGACTCGTCAGTCCTATGCACTTGGAATCTCATAAGTGGTCACTTTGGGTGAGTTTGAGGAGATACAGAGCCATAGAATGCGAAAAATTAACGTCTTTCAAATATTGCGGGGCCAGTGTCTCAGCCTGCACATTTCATTAATCCATAGCAAGGTGACTCAATTGTGACTGACTCGTCAGTCCTATGCACTTGGAATCTCATAAGTGGTCAATTTGGGTGAGTTTGAGGAGATTCAGAGCCATAGAATGCGAAAAATTAACGTCTTTCAAATATTGCGGGGCCAGTGTCTCAGCCTGCACATTTCATTAATCCATAGCAAGGTGACTCAATTGTGACTGACTCGTCAGTCCTATGCACTTGGAATCTCATAAGTGGTCACTTTGGGTGAGTTTGAAGAGATACAGAGCCATAGAATGCGAAAAATTAACGTCTTTCAAATATTGCGGGGCCAGTGTCTCAGCCTGCACATTTCATTAATCCATAGCAAGGTGACTCAATTGTGACTGACTCGTCAGTCCTATGCACTTGGAATCTCATAAGTGGTCAATTTGGGTGAGTTTGAGGAGATTCAGAGCCATAGAATGCGAAAAATTAACGTCTTTCAAATATTAGTGGGTCAGTGTCTCAGCCTGCACATTTCATTAATCCATAGCAAGGTGACTCAATTGTGACTGACTCGTCAGTCCTATGCACTTGGAATCTCATAAGTGGTCACTTTGGGTGAGTTTGAGGAGATACAGAGCCATAGAATGCGAAAAATTAACGTCTTTCAAATATTGCGGGGCCAGTGTCTCAGCCTGCACATTTCATTAATCCATAGCAAGGTGACTCAATTGTGACTGACTCGTCAGTCCTATGCACTTGGAATCTCATAAGTGGTCACTTTGGGTGAGTTTGAGGAGATACAGAGCCATAGAATGCGAAAAATTAACGTCTTTCAAATATTGCGGGGCCAGTGTCTCAGCCTGCACATTTCATTAATCCATAGCAAGGTGACTCAATTGTGACTGACTCGTCAGTCCTATGCACTTGGAATCTCATAAGTGGTCAATTTGGGTGAGTTTGAGGAGATTCAGAGCCATAGAATGCGAAAAATTAACGTCTTTCAAATATTAGTGGGTCAGTGTCTCAGCCTGCACATTTCATTAATCCATAGCAAGGTGACTCAATTGTGACTGACTCGTCAGTCCTATGCACTTGGAATCTCATAAGTGGTCACTTTGGGTGAGTTTGAGGAGATACAGAGCCATAGAATGCGAAAAATTAACGTCTTTCAAATATTGCGGGGCCAGTGTCTCAGCCTGCACATTTCATTAATCCATAGCAAGGTGACTCAATTGTGACTGACTCGTCAGTCCTATGCACTTGGAATCTCATAAGTGGTCACTTTGGGTGAGTTTGAGGAGATACAGAGCCATAGAATGCGAAAAATTAACGTCTTTCAAATATTGCGGGGCCAGTGTCTCAGCCTGCACATTTCATTAATCCATAGCAAGGTGACTCAATTGTGACTGACTCGTCAGTCCTATGCACTTGGAATCTCATAAGTGGTCACTTTGGGTGAGTTTGAGGAGATACAGAGCCATAGAATGCGAAAAATTAACGTCTTTCAAATATTGCGGGGCCAGTGTCTCAGCCTGCACATTTCATTAATCCATAGCAAGGTGACTCAATTGTGACTGACTCGTCAGTCCTATGCACTTAGAATCTCATAAGTGGTCAATTTGGGTGAGTTTGAGGAGATTCAGAGCCATAGAATGCGAAAAATTAACGTCTTTCAAATATTAGTGGGTCAGTGTCTCAGCCTGCACATTTCATTAATCCATAGCAAGGTGACTCAATTGTGACTGACTCGTCAGTCCTATGCACTTGGAATCTCATAAGTGGTCACTTTGGGTGAGTTTGAGGAGATACAGAGCCATAGAATGCGAAAAATTAACGTCTTTCAAATATTGCGGGGCCAGTGTCTCAGCCTGCACATTTCATTAATCCATAGCAAGGTGACTCAATTGTGACTGACTCGTCAGTCCTATGCACTTGGAATCTCATAAGTGGTCAATTTGGGTGAGTTTGAGGAGATTCAGAGCCATAGAATGCGAAAAATTAACGTCTTTCAAATATTAGTGGGTCAGTGTCTCAGCCTGCACATTTCATTAATCCATAGCAAGGTGACTCAATTGTGACTGACTCGTCAGTCCTATGCACTTGGAATCTCATAAGTGGTCACTTTGGGTGAGTTTGAGGAGATACAGAGCCATAGAATGCGAAAAATTAACGTCTTTCAAATATTGCGGGGCCAGTGTCTCAGCCTGCACATTTCATTAATCCATAGCAAGGTGACTCAATTGTGACTGACTCGTCAGTCCTATGCACTTGGAATCTCATAAGTGGTCACTTTGGGTGAGTTTGAGGAGATACAGAGCCATAGAATGCGAAAAATTAACGTCTTTCAAATATTGCGGGGCCAGTGTCTCAGCCTGCACATTTCATTAATCCATAGCAAGGTGACTCAATTGTGACTGACTCGTCAGTCCTATGCACTTGGAATCTCATAAGTGGTCACTTTGGGTGAGTTTGAGGAGATACAGAGCCATAGAATGCGAAAAATTAACGTCTTTCAAATATTGCGGGGCCAGTGTCTCAGCCTGCACATTTCATTAATCCATAGCAAGGTGACTCAATTGTGACTGACTCGTCAGTCCTATGCACTTGGAATCTCATAAGTGGTCACTTTGGGTGAGTTTGAGGAGATACAGAGCCATAGAATGCGAAAAATTAACGTCTTTCAAATATTGCGGGGCCAGTGTCTCAGCCTGCACATTTCATTAATCCATAGCAAGGTGACTCAATTGTGACTGACTCGTCAGTCCTATGCACTTGGAATCTCATAAGTGGTCACTTTGGGTGAGTTTGAGGAGATACAGAGCCATAGAATGCAAAAAATTAACGTCTTTCAAATATTGCGGGGCCAGTGTCTCAGCCTGCACATTTCATTAATCCATAGCAAGGTGACTCAATTGTGACTGACTCGTCAGTCCTATGCACTTGGAATCTCATAAGTGGTCAATTTGGGTGAGTTTGAGGAGATTCAGAGCCATAGAATGCGAAAAATTAACGTCTTTCAAATATTAGTGGGTCAGTGTCTCAGCCTGCACATTTCATTAATCCATAGCAAGGTGACTCAATTGTGACTGACTCGTCAGTCCTATGCACTTGGAATCTCATAAGTGGTCACTTTGGGTGAGTTTGAGGAGATACAGAGCCATAGAATGCGAAAAATTAACGTCTTTCAAATATTGCGGGGCCAGTGTCTCAGCCTGCACATTTCATTAATCCATAGCAAGGTGACTCAATTGTGACTGACTCGTCAGTCCTATGCACTTGGAATCTCATAAGTGGTCACTTTGGGTGAGTTTGAGGAGATACAGAGCCATAGAATGCGAAAAATTAACGTCTTTCAAATATTGCGGGGCCAGTGTCTCAGCCTGCACATTTCATTAATCCATAGCAAGGTGACTCAATTGTGACTGACTCGTCAGTCCTATGCACTTGGAATCTCATAAGTGGTCAATTTGGGTGAGTTTGAGGAGATTCAGAGCCATAGAATGCGAAAAATTAACGTCTTTCAAATATTAGTGGGTCAGTGTCTCAGCCTGCACATTTCATTAATCCATAGCAAGGTGACTCAATTGTGACTGACTCGTCAGTCCTATGCACTTGGAATCTCATAAGTGGTCACTTTGGGTGAGTTTGAGGAGATACAGAGCCATAGAATGCGAAAAATTAACGTCTTTCAAATATTGCGGGGCCAGTGTCTCAGCCTGCACATTTCATTAATCCATAGCAAGGTGACTCAATTGTGACTGACTCGTCAGTCCTATGCACTTGGAATCTCATAAGTGGTCACTTTGGGTGAGTTTGAGGAGATACAGAGCCATAGAATGCGAAAAATTAACGTCTTTCAAATATTGCGGGGCCAGTGTCTCAGCCTGCACATTTCATTAATCCATAGCAAGGTGACTCAATTGTGACTGACTCGTCAGTCCTATGCACTTGGAATCTCATAAGTGGTCACTTTGGGTGAGTTTGAGGAGATACAGAGCCATAGAATGCGAAAAATTAACGTCTTTCAAATATTGCGGGGCCAGTGTCTCAGCCTGCACATTTCATTAATCCATAGCAAGGTGACTCAATTGTGACTGACTCGTCAGTCCTATGCACTTGGAATCTCATAAGTGGTCAATTTGGGTGAGTTTGAGGAGATTCAGAGCCATAGAATGCGAAAAATTAACGTCTTTCAAATATTAGTGGGTCAGTGTCTCAGCCTGCACATTTCATTAATCCATAGCAAGGTGACTCAATTGTGACTGACTCGTCAGTCCTATGCACTTGGAATCTCATAAGTGGTCACTTTGGGTGAGTTTGAGGAGATACAGAGCCATAGAATGCGAAAAATTAACGTCTTTCAAATATTGCGGGGCCAGTGTCTCAGCCTGCACATTTCATTAATCCATAGCAAGGTGACTCAATTGTGACTGACTCGTCAGTCCTATGCACTTGGAATCTCATAAGTGGTCACTTTGGGTGAGTTTGAGGAGATACAGAGCCATAGAATGCGAAAAATTAACGTCTTTCAAATATTGCGGGGCCAGTGTCTCAGCCTGCACATTTCATTAATCCATAGCAAGGTGACTCAATTGTGACTGACTCGTCAGTCCTATGCACTTGGAATCTCATAAGTGGTCACTTTGGGTGAGTTTGAGGAGATACAGAGCCATAGAATGCGAAAAATTAACGTCTTTCAAATATTGCGGGGCCAGTGTCTCAGCCTGCACATTTCATTAATCCATAGCAAGGTGACTCAATTGTGACTGACTCGTCAGTCCTATGCACTTGGAATCTCATAAGTGGTCACTTTGGGTGAGTTTGAGGAGATACAGAGCCATAGAATGCGAAAAATTAACGTCTTTCAAATATTGCGGGGCCAGTGTCTCAGCCTGCACATTTCATTAATCCATAGCAAGGTGACTCAATTGTGACTGACTCGTCAGTCCTATGCACTTGGAATCTCATAAGTGGTCAATTTGGGTGAGTTTGAGGAGATTCAGAGCCATAGAATGCGAAAAATTAACGTCTTTCAAATATTAGTGGGTCAGTGTCTCAGCCTGCACATTTCATTAATCCATAGCAAGGTGACTCAATTGTGACTGACTCGTCAGTCCTATGCACTTGGAATCTCATAAGTGGTCACTTTGGGTGAGTTTGAGGAGATACAGAGCCATAGAATGCGAAAAATTAACGTCTTTCAAATATTGCGGGGCCAGTGTCTCAGCCTGCACATTTCATTAATCCATAGCAAGGTGACTCAATTGTGACTGACTCGTCAGTCCTATGCACTTGGAATCTCATAAGTGGTCACTTTGGGTGAGTTTGAGGAGATACAGAGCCATAGAATGCGAAAAATTAACGTCTTTCAAATATTGCGGGGCCAGTGTCTCAGCCTGCACATTTCATTAATCCATAGCAAGGTGACTCAATTGTGACTGACTCGTCAGTCCTATGCACTTGGAATCTCATAAGTGGTCAATTTGGGTGAGTTTGAGGAGATTCAGAGCCATAGAATGCGAAAAATTAACGTCTTTCAAATATTAGTGGGTCAGTGTCTCAGCCTGCACATTTCATTAATCCATAGCAAGGTGACTCAATTGTGACTGACTCGTCAGTCCTATGCACTTGGAATCTCATAAGTGGTCACTTTGGGTGAGTTTGAGGAGATACAGAGCCATAGAATGCGAAAAATTAACGTCTTTCAAATATTGCGGGGCCAGTGTCTCAGCCTGCACATTTCATTAATCCATAGCAAGGTGACTCAATTGTGACTGACTCGTCAGTCCTATGCACTTGGAATCTCATAAGTGGTCACTTTGGGTGAGTTTGAGGAGATACAGAGCCATAGAATGCGAAAAATTAACGTCTTTCAAATATTGCGGGGCCAGTGTCTCAGCCTGCACATTTCATTAATCCATAGCAAGGTGACTCAATTGTGACTGACTCGTCAGTCCTATGCACTTGGAATCTCATAAGTGGTCACTTTGGGTGAGTTTGAGGAGATACAGAGCCATAGAATGCGAAAAATTAACGTCTTTCAAATATTGCGGGGCCAGTGTCTCAGCCTGCACATTTCATTAATCCATAGCAAGGTGACTCAATTGTGACTGACTCGTCAGTCCTATGCACTTGGAATCTCATAAGTGGTCAATTTGGGTGAGTTTGAGGAGATTCAGAGCCATAGAATGCGAAAAATTAACGTCTTTCAAATATTAGTGGGTCAGTGTCTCAGCCTGCACATTTCATTAATCCATAGCAAGGTGACTCAATTGTGACTGACTCGTCAGTCCTATGCACTTGGAATCTCATAAGTGGTCACTTTGGGTGAGTTTGAGGAGATACAGAGCCATAGAATGCGAAAAATTAACGTCTTTCAAATATTGCGGGGCCAGTGTCTCAGCCTGCACATTTCATTAATCCATAGCAAGGTGACTCAATTGTGACTGACTCGTCAGTCCTATGCACTTGGAATCTCATAAGTGGTCACTTTGGGTGAGTTTGAGGAGATACAGAGCCATAGAATGCGAAAAATTAACGTCTTTCAAATATTGCGGGGCCAGTGTCTCAGCCTGCACATTTCATTAATCCATAGCAAGGTGACTCAATTGTGACTGACTCGTCAGTCCTATGCACTTGGAATCTCATAAGTGGTCAATTTGGGTGAGTTTGAGGAGATTCAGAGCCATAGAATGCGAAAAATTAACGTCTTTCAAATATTAGTGGGTCAGTGTCTCAGCCTGCACATTTCATTAATCCATAGCAAGGTGACTCAATTGTGACTGACTCGTCAGTCCTATGCACTTGGAATCTCATAAGTGGTCACTTTGGGTGAAATTTATAATATCCAGAAGATAAAATTTAAAAACAAGACAGAAAAGTTTTTTTCTGATCTTCCGAAATTTTTTCCATTGTCCGAAATGTGAGTTCTGGTTTAGCACACACCAGAACCCTGTAGCCTGCAAACTAACACAGCTACACGAAGAAGAAGGATTAATAATTGGGTGAAAAAAACAAAACATGTGGACCAGGTAAAATGACAAAAGCTAAAGACGTTGCGAAATCTAGCAGAAAGCTACTAACTCAATACCCAAAAGCTCTCTCACTCTGTGGAAAAGAGGTTTGCATTGATATATTGTCTTTATACATTATGTGAGCGATATTAAGTGATTTTGGGGTTGTGTACGACGTCTCACTGGCATTCACCAGTAAACGCCCATTCTTCTGTCCGGTAACGCGTCATAAGTGACCTACTTACCTTGATAAGGTGAAACAAAACTAAGTTATTTATTCCAAAATTTATTCCTCTATTAACAGAAATAATTCTTACAATACGTATATACAGTACAGTAGTGGCTTTCTACCAGTAAACGCCCGCCTACCAGTGAACGCCCAACTTATATTTCTTTGTTAGAGGTCAAGGACAAATGCTTCTATTTATCTGTAAAATGGGCGTTCACTGGTATTTCCTGTTTGCGGTAAAAACAGCTGATAACGGAGTTAAATTTTGAAAATATAAAGCTTACTGGTACAATGCCACTACTATATGTGTTAATATACAGTACTCCCATAAATTAATTTTCATAATTTTGTGGTTACTATGTGACAAACATAGTTTATTTTCACTTAAAAGCAAAGGTTCCTGGATTTGCTGGACAGAAGAATGCTGAAGTTAATATTTTGAATTTAAAGTATATTGACAGCTTAAGATTTTATTCTTAAGTTGGTTAAAATCATGTCTTTCACAACGTAAACAATTAGTTAACTTTAATAATGTTTATTCAGATGAACTAGATGTTATTTGTGGAGTACCTCAGGGTTCCATTCTGGGCCCGAAGTTATTTATTTTATATATTAATGCCATTTGTAATATTTCCAAATTATTAAATTTCATTATATTTGCTTATGACACTAACATATTCTGTACAGGAAACAATTTAGAAGAAACTTGTAAATTAATTTCAATAGAACTAAAAAAATTACAAAATTGGTTCGCCATGAATAAATTGTCACTAAATGTCACAAAAACAAACTTTATGGTTTTTGGAAAAAAATTTTCAAGTAGAGATTGCCAAGTAACAATTAATGAGTTCAAAATAGACAGAGTGTATGTTACAAAATTTCTTGGTGTAAAAATAGATGCAGAATGAAGTTGGAAACCACATACAATTGAGGTAAAATAAAGTGTACAAGAGCTTGGCAATTTTAAAAAAAGTTAAGAAATCTTTAAATAAAGATACAATGTTAAAACTATATTGTGCTGTTGTACAATCACATTTGTCATATTGTGTAGAAATTTGGGGGAATTGTTCCAAAGTTTTATTGTCACCTATTATAAAAGCACAAAAAGTTGCCATAAGACTTGTATGTAATTTAGGTTTTAGGGATCATACCAGCTCTAGTTTCAAAAGTTTAAAAGTGTTAAAATTTACTGATATAGTCAAATTTAAGCTGCAATTATTATTGTTTAAAGCATGGAATGGCAAATTACCAGTTAATATACAGAGTTCATTTAAGGTAAATAAAGAAAATAAATACCCAAGCAGGAAATGTTTTGATTTTGCATAGGCGTAGGAACTGGGGGGGGGGGGGGATATTTTTTCGCCACCCCAACTTTTTGCAAAAGAACTAAACTCCAGTTTTGAAGTTTATGTAAATTTTAACAGGTAACTCAATAATATGCGGTCAAATTACACTTTTACCTTGTTCACTGCTCACATGTACCATTGTGTAAGCTACCATTTGAACTGTAAAATATTTATTTTTATGATTTGTAAAAAGGAACATTTTCAGTTAACCTGTCATGGGATTTGTAAAATTCTGTGAAATGTTTCACTTATGCAGACCAAAGTCATACATATAGTAATATTCTACATTTAATTTACCATGTTACTAATTTAAAATAGAACCTAGACATGTAGTTTCAAATTCACACAGAGCAATTGCTTAGCACAGCAATTTGTCAGCTGATAAGATTTTTCCCAGAAATCTCTTCTTTCTTTACTGTGTGTTTATTGGACCTGGCCAGTCCAACGATTATACATCCCCCTCAATTTGGGGATTAACCTTGCTAAAAATAGATCTTGTATCAGCTCAGCACTTGAAGGAAAGGTCACAGGTTCTGGAAACATGTAGTCAAGATATTAGAAATACCTTTCAAATGCAGAGGTGACTATATGTATTTCTATACCCATACAAGGTCAGGAAAACTTAGGATTGATGTCGTCACAAAGATTTCCTTTGGTAAAGGAACTTTAAAATATTTTAATTGGACCATTTGAATATTACCTATATGCAATACATTCTGTAAAATTAACCAAAATTGTTGGTGTTGCGTCGCATCGGTGCAATCTGGTTCCTCCCCCCCCCCCCCCCCCCAACCAAAAATTGCTTCCTACGCCCCTGTTTTAAAGTAAATTATTCCAAGAGTAAAATCAAATCAAATTGTATTTCAATTTTAGGGGTGAAGCTATGGAATATATCTTAGATGATAAACTCAAAATCTCAAATACTGTATTAAGTTTCAAGAAAAAGGTTGAAGTCAAACTACCTTGAAGAATACTAGAAGTATATGGAAGTTAAGTCACACTTAAATCTCAAGATTAAAGTGCTGATTGTTGAGACTTACTTATTCATAACTACTCAGTGATGTATCTAAAAAGCAATTTAATCTAATTTTGCTGGTTGTAGTGGAATCAGCCAAGATAAGTTTTAGCTTCTGCTGTACCCTTTTCACACACTTCTGTCATTTACTGTAATGCCAAAATCATATTCATATTGTAAAAAAGTATAAATGTATGTATGTACTGAAATGAAATAAATATTATTATTATTATTCTTCCACAACCAGATTGTCAAATGATATGCACTTAAATAGATACTTGGAGTATACTGTGCAATTTTTCAAAAGTAAGTGATGTATTATGTCCACCCACTGGGGGGTGGACATATTATTTTTGCTTTTTCCGCCGTCCGGCGTCCCACTAATGACTTGGTTTCCAGACATTTTAGGCAACAGTTCTTATCCTATCTTTACCAAATTTGGCATGCAGGTTTATTGGGTTAATAGCTTGTATGGGATTGCTTTTGGGGGTAATTGCTTCATAGATGAGTGAGTAATTAATTAAATAAATGAGTAATTGGCTATTTTGAATACTGAAAAAGGCAAATGTGCTCATATTTCCTAAATCGTGCGAGATAGAGCGATTTCGTTGAAATTTTCGACCCACAGGGTATCTAAGAAATGTACTCTTTGCAATTTTCAAAAAGTTTTCCCCTTCCCAAAAATGGCGGCCATTTTGAATTTTCGAATTTTTGCCAAAAATGGCAAAACACAAATTTGCTTCTATCTTCTTAACCATGCGAGATAGAGCGATTTCGTTGAAAGTTTCAACCCATAAGGTATCTGAGCATCGTACTCTTGGAAATTTAAAAAAAAATTTCCCCTCCCAAAAATGGCGGCCATTTTGAATTTTCGAATTTTTGCCAAAAATGGCAAAACACAAATTTGCTTCTATCTCCTTAACCATGCGAGATAGAGCGATTTCGTTGAAAGTTTCAACCCATAGGGTATCTGAGCATCGTACTCTTGGAAATTAAAAAAAAATTTCCCCTCCCAAAAATGGCGGCCATTTTGAATTTTCGAATTTTCCCCAAAAATGGCAAAACACAAATTTGCTTCTATCTCCTTAACCGTGCGAGATAGAGTGATTTCGTCGAAATTTTCGCCCACAGGGTATCTAAGGAATGTAATCTTTGCAGTTTTCAAAAAATTTTCCCCTCCCCAAAAATGGCGGCCATTTTGAATTTTTGCCAAAAATGGCAAAACACAAATTTACTTCTATCTCCTTAACCGTGCGAGGTAGAGCGATTTCGTCGAAATTTTCTACCCACAGGGTATCTAAGAAATGTACTCTTGGCAATTTTCAAAAAAATTTTCCCCTCCCCAAAAATGGCGGCCATTTTGAATTTTCGAATTTTTGCCCAAAATGGCAAAACACGAATTTGCTTCTATCTCCTTAACCGTGCGAGATAGAGTGATTTCGTCGAAATTTTCGCCCACAGGGTATCTAAGGAATGTAATCTTTGCAGTTTTCAAAAAATTTTCCCCTCCCCAAAAATGGCAGCCATTTTGAATTTTTGAATTTTGGCCAAAAATGGCAAAACACAAATTTGCTTCTATCTCCTTAACCGTGCGAGATAGAGCGATTTCGTCAAAATTTTCACCCCACAGGGTATCTGTCCATTGTACTCTTGGCAATTTAAAAAAAAAATTCCCCTCCCCAAAATTGGCGCCCATTTTGAATTTTCGAATTTTTGCCAAAAATGGCACAACACAAATTTGCTTCTATCTCCTTAACCGTGCGAGGTAGAGCGATTTCGTCGAAATTTTCAACCCATAGGGTACTAAGGAATGTACTCTTTGCAATTTTCAAAAAATTTTCCCCTCCCCAGAAATGGCGGCCATTTTGAATTTTCGAATTTTTGCCAAAAATGGCCAAACACGAATTTGCTTCTATCTCCTTAACCGTGCGAGATAGAGTGATTTCGTCGAAATTTTCGACCCACAGGGTATCTAAGGAATGTAATCTTTGCAATTTTCAAAAAAATTTCCCCTCCCCAAAAATGGCGACCATTTTGAATTTTCGTATTTTTGCCAAAAATGGCAAAACACGAATTTGCTTCTATCTCCTTAACTGTGCGAGATAGAGCAATTTCGTCGAAATTTTTGACCCACAGGGTATCTAAGGAATGTAATCTTTGCAATTTTCAAAAAATTTTCCCCTCCCCAAAAATGGCGGCCATTTTGAATTTTCGAATTTTTGCCAAAAATGGCAAAACACAAATTTGCTTCTATCTGCTTAACCATGCGAGATAGAGCGATTTCGTCAAAATTTTCGACCCACAGGGTATCTAAGGAATGTAATCTTTGCAATTTTCAAAAAAATTTCCCCTCCCCAAAAATGGTGGCCATTTTGAATTTTTGAAGTTTTGCCAAAAATGGCAAAACACGAATTTACTTCTATCTCCTTAAGCGTGCAAGATAGAACAATTTCGTTGAAATTTTCGACCCACAGGGTATCTGAGGAATGTCCCCTTTGCAATTTTCAAAAAATTTTCCCCTCCCCAAAAATGGCGGCCATTTTGAATTTTCGAATTTTTGCCAAAAATGGCATAACACAAATTTGCTTCTATCTCCTTAACCGTGTGAGATAGAGCTATTTCGTTGAAATTTTCTACCCATGGGGTATCTAAGAAATGCACTCTTGGCAATTTTCAAAAAATTTTCCCCTCCCCACATATGGCGGCCATTATGAATTTTCGAATTTTTGGCCCAAAATGGAAAAACACAAATTTGCCTTAACCGTGCAGAATAGAGTTATTTTGGTGAAAAGTTCGACCCACAGGGTATCTAAGAAATGTACTCTTGGCAATTTTCAAAAAATTTTCCTCTTCCCAAAAATGGCGGCCATTTTGAATTTTCAAATTTTTGCCAAAAATAGAAAAACAGAAATTTGCTTCTATCTTCTTAACCGTGCAAGATAGAGTGATTTCGTCAAAATTTTCGACCCAAACAATGCAAAAAGGCATGAAGCTGAAATAATTTACATGTACACTAAAAATATTTAACCATCATTGATATATTTCACAAATGAAACAGGGTCTTGTAAGACTACTGTATAATTTTTGCAAAAGGTTCATGGGGTGGACATTACACATGATAATGTGTGTTCTTCTATGCTATCCTGTTTCTATTCATATGTCGCAGCTACTATCAACAGGGCGTCCTATTTCTAGTTTTAATATTTTATCTCTGTTATCGACCGTTTTTACCGGAAACCGGAAATAGCATTGTGTTTACAAATAGAAGCAGTTTTTCTTGACCTCTAGTAAAGATACACTATATAAGGCGGGCGTTCACTGGTAGTCTGATAGGCTGGCGTTTGCTGTTAAAAGGCCACTATGGTGTTCCGATGTAACGCCAGTGTATTGGTCGTCACTTAATCCTTGTATATTCGGCCTAACTCATATTGTCGACGTATTATGTGTATTTTGACATTAAAAGAGAGCAAAAATTCTTATTTTTCAACAAATATTAAACGCAGTGGTTAAATCACGGGACATCCCGATATGTAAATAACTGGCTAAATGTCGGGAAATAGTTTCATTGGTTGATTTTTTATCTCCCGCCCGGCTCGCCGGAGGGAGATTATAATTTGCACCATGTGCGTGTGTACGTGCGTGCATGCGTGCCTGCGTGCGTGCGTGTGTCACGCAGTTTTCTCTGAAACTACTACAGTTACACATTTTTGGTAAATCACAAGTCCTAATGAATTTTTTTGCTCTTCAATATTTTTGGGGTTTGGTGAACTTTGGCCTACTTTTGAGTGAGTAATAGCTATTTTAGCTAATATAATTATATGGCTTATAACTCTGAAACTATTGCATTTACAGTATTTTGTTCTAATATGTTGTTCAGCTACTTTCTCCACAGCTACAACATGGTCAGTAGTTTGGAAGTGTATCTCCATAGCTAAGTGAGTAATAGCTACTTTGTCAATTTTTAATTATAACCATAATGAGTAAATGGCTTATATCTTCAAAAGTATTGCAGCTACACAATTTTGTTCCAATATGTTGTTCGGCTACTTTCTCCTCTGCTACAACATGGTCAGTAGTTTGGAAGTGTATCTCTGTATCTAAGTGAGTAATAGCTACTTTTTCAGTTTTTAATGATAACCATAATGAGTAAATGGCTTATATCTTCAAAAGTATTGCAGCTACACAATTTTGTTCCAATATGTTGTTCAGCTACTTTCTCCACTGCTACAACATGGCCAGTAGTTTGGAAGTGTATCTCTATAGCTAAGTGAGTAATAGCTACTTTTTCAATTTTTAATGATAACCATAATGAGTAAATTGCTTATATCTTCAAAAGTATTGCAGCTACACAATTTCTCTCAAATATGTTGTTCATGTACTTTTTTGTGAACTGTAACATATTTCAGTTTCACAACTGTTGCTCAATGTACAAGTGAGTAATGGCTACTTTATTGCTACTTTTAGTGAAAATGTGAAAAATCAGAAATATCTCTCAAACTGTAAGATATAGAGCAATTTCGAGCAAATTTTTGACCCACAGGGTAGTACTAGAGTATCCTATTGCTAAGGGGGGAAAAGTTTGGTGAACTTTGGCATACTTTTGAGTGAGTAATAGCGCTTTTACCTAATATAATTATATGACTTATAACTGTCAATGAGTAAATGGCTTATATCTTCAAAAGTATTGCAGCTACACAATTTTGTTCCAATATGATGTTCAGCTACTTTCTCAACAGCTACAACATGGTCAGTAATTTGGAAGTGTATCTCCATAGCTAAGTGAGTAATAGCTACTTTTTCAATTTTTAATGATAACCATAATGAGTAAATGGCTTATATCTTCAAAAGTATTGCAGCTACACAATTTCTCTCAAATATGTTGTTCATGTACTTTTTTGTGAACTGTAACATATTTAAGTTTCACAACTGTTGCTCAATGTACAAGTGAGTAATGGCTACTTTATTGCTACTTTTAGTGAAAATGTGAAAAATCAGAAATATCTCTCAAACTGTAAGATATAGAGCAATTTCGAGCAAATTTTTGAACCACAGGGTAGTACTAGAGTATCCTATTGCTAAGGGGGAAAAAGTTTGGTGAACTTTGGCCTACTTTTGAGTGAGTAATAGCGCTTTTACCTAATATAATTATATGACTTATAACTGTCAATGAGTAAATGGCTTATATCTTCATAAGTATTGCAGCTACACAATTTTGTTCCAATATGATGTTCAGCTATTTTCTCAACAGCTACAACATGGTCAGTAATTTGGAAGTGTATCTCCATAGCTAAGTGAGTAATAGCTACTTTTTCAATTTTTAATGATAACCATAATGAGTAAATGGCTTATATCTTCAAAAGTATTACAGCTACACAATTTCTCTCAAATATGTTGTTCATGTACTTTTTTGTGAACTGTAACATATTTAAGTTTCACAACTGTTGCTCGATGTACAAGTGAGTAATGGCTACTTTATTGCTACTTTTAGTGAAAAATCAGAAATATCTCTCAAACCGTAAGATATAGAGCAATTTCGAGCAAATTTTTGAACCACAGGGTAGTACCTAAGAGTATCCTATTGCTAAGGGGGGAAAGGTTTGGTGAACTTTGGCCTACTTTTGAGTGAGTAATAGCGCTTTTACCTAATATAATTATATGACTTTTAACTGTCAATGAGTAAATGGCTTATATCTTCAAAAGTATTGCAGCTACACAATTTTGTTCCAATATGATGTTCAGCTACTTTCTCCACAGCTACAACATGGTCAGTAATTTGGAAGTGTATCTCCATAGCTAAGTGAGTAATAGCTACTTTTTCAATTTTTAATGATAACCATAATGAGTAAATTGCTTATATCTTCAAAAGTATTGCAGCTACACAATTTCTCTCAAATATGTTGTTCATGTACTTTTTTGTGAACTGTAACATATTTAAGTTTCACAACTGTTGCTCAATGTACAAGTGAGTAATGGCTACTTTATTGCTACTTTTAGTGAAAATGTGAAAAATCAGAAATATCTCTCAAACTGTAAGAGATAGAGAAATTTGGAGCAAATTTTTGAACCACAGGGTAGTACTAGAGTATCCTATGCTAAGGGGAAAATGATTTGGTGAACTTTGGCCTACTTACTCACCTCCTCAAAATGAGTAAATGCGAATTATCTCTAAAAGTATTGCAGGTAGCCATTTTTTCTCAAATAACTCATTCATCTACTTTTGGAAGAGCTTTCACATTGTGAAGTTTCAGACCCATAGCTACTTACTTGCCTACTCAAAATGAGGAAATGCTAATTATGTCTAAAAGTATTGCAGATAGCCAATTTTTCTCAAATAACTCATTCATATACTTTTGGAAGAGCTTTCACTTAGTGAGGTTTCAGACCCCTAGCTAATTTCTCACCTACTCAAAATGAGTAAATGCGAATTATCTCTAAAAGTATAGAAGATAGCCAATTTTTCTCAAATAACTCATTCACCTACTTTTGCGAGAGCTTTCACTTGGTGAAGTGTCAGACCTGTAGCTAATTTCTCACCTACTCAAAATGAGTAAATGCTAAATATCTCGAAAAGTATTGCAGATAGCCAATTTTTCTCAAATAACTCATTCACCTACTTTTGGGAGAGCTTTCACTTGGTGAAGTTTCAGACCCATAGCTAATTACTCACCTACTCAAAATGAGTAAATGCTAATTATCTCTAAAAGTATTGCAGATAGCCAATTTTTCTCAAATAACTCATTCATCTACTTTTGGAAGAGCTTTCACATGGTGAAGTTTCAGACCCATAGCTAATTACTCACCTACTCAAAATGAGTAAATGCGAATTTTCTCTAAAAGTATTGCAGATAGCCAATTTTTCTCAAATAACTCATTCACCTACTTTTGGAAGAGCTTTCACATTGTGAAGTTTCAGACCCATAGCTACTTACTCGCCTACTCAAAATGAGTAAATGCTAATTATGTCTAAAAGTATTGCAGATAGTCAATTTTTCTCAAATAACTCATTCATATACTTTTGGAAGAGCTTTCACTTGGTGAGGTTTCAGACCCCTAGCTAATTTCTCACCTACTCAAAATGAGTAAATGCGAATTATCTCTAAAAGTATAGAAGATAGCCAATTTTTCTCAAATAACTCATTCACCTACTTTTGCGAGAGCTTTCACTTGGTGAAGTGTCAGACCTGTAGCTAATTTCTCACCTACTCAAAATGAGTAAATGCTAAATATCTCGAAAAGTATTGCAGATAGCCAATTTTTCTCAAATAACTCATTCATTTACTTTTGGAAGAGCTTTCACATGGTGAAGTTTCAGACCCATAGCTAATTACTCGCCTACTCAAAACGAGTAAATGCGAATTATCTCTAAAAGTATTGCAGATAGCCAATTTTTCTCAAATAACTCATTCATCTACTTTTGGAAGAGCTTTCACATGGTGAAGTTTCAGACCCATAGCTAATTACTCACCTACTGAAAATGAGTAAATGCGAATTTTTTCTAAAAGTATTGCAGATAGCCAATTTTTCTCAAATAACTCATTCATCTACTTTTGGAAGAGCTTTCACATTGTGAAGTTTCAGACCCATAGCTACTTACTCGCCTACTCAAAATGAGGAAATGCTAATTATGTCTAAAAGTATTGCAGATAGCCAATTTTTCTCAAATAACTCATTCATATACTTTTGGAAGAGCTTTCACTTAGTGAGGTTTCAGACCCCTAGCTAATTTCTCACCTACTCAAAATGAGTAAATGCGAATTATCTCTAAAAGTATAGAAGATAGCCAATTTTTCTCAAATAGCTCATTCACCTACTTTTGCGAGAGCTTTCACTTGGTGAAGTGTCAGATCTGTAGCTAATTTCTCACCTACTCAAAATGAGTAAATGCTAAATATCTCGAAAAGTATTGCAGATAGCCAATTTTTCTCAAATAACTCATTCACCTACTTTTGGGAGAGCTTTCACTTGGTGAAGTTTCAGACCCATAGCTAATTACTCACCTACTCAAAATGAGTAAATGCTAATTATCTCTAAAAGTATTGCAGATAGCCAATTTTTCTCAAATAACTCATTCATCTACTTTTGGAAGAGCTTTCACATGGTGAAGTTTCAGACCCATAGCTAATTACTCACCTACTCAAAATGAGTAAATGCGAATTTTCTCTAAAAGTATTGCAGATAGCCAATTTTTCTCAAATAACTCATTCACCTACTTTTGGAAGAGCTTTCACATTGTGAAGTTTCAGACCCATAGCTACTTACTCGCCTACTCAAAATGAGTAAATGCTAATTATGTCTAAAAGTATTGCAGATAGTCAATTTTTCTCAAATAACTCATTCATATACTTTTGGAAGAGCTTTCACTTGGTGAGGTTTCAGACCCCTAGCTAATTTCTCACCTACTCAAAATGAGTAAATGCAAATTATCTCTAAAAGTATAGAAGATAGCCAATTTTTCTCAAATAACTCATTCACCTACTTTTGCGAGAGCTTTCACTTGGTGAAGTGTCAGACCTGTAGCTAATTTCTCACCTACTCAAAATGAGTAAATGCTAAATATCTCGAAAAGTATTGCAGATAGCCAATTTTTCTCAAATAACTCATTCATTTACTTTTGGAAGAGCTTTCACATGGTGAAGTTTCAGACCCATAGCTAATTACTCGCCTACTCAAAATGAGTAAATGCGAATTATCTCTAAAAGTATTGCAGATAGCCAATTTTTCTCAAATAACTCATTCATCTACTTTTGGAAGAGCTTTCACATGGTGAAGTTTCAGACCCATAGCTAATTACTCACCTACTCAAAATGAGTAAATGCGAATTTTTTCTAAAAGTATTGCAGATAGCCAATTTTTCTCAAATAACTCATTCATCTACTTTTGGAAGAGCTTTCACATTGTGAAGTTTCAGACCCATAGCTACTTACTCGCCTACTCAAAATGAGGAAATGCTAAGTATGTCTAAAAGTATTGCAGATAGCCAATTTTTCTCAAATAACTCATTCATATACTTTTGGAAGAGCTTTCACTTAGTGAGGTTTCAGACCCCTAGCTAATTTCTCACCTACTCAAAATGAGTAAATGCGAATTATCTCTAAAAGTATAGAAGATAGCCAATTTTTCTCAAATAACTCATTCACCTACTTTTGCGAGAGCTTTCACTTGGTGAAGTGTCAGACCTGTAACTAATTTCTCACCTACTCAAAATGAGTAAATGCTAAATATCTCGAAAAGTATTGCAGATAGCCAATTTTTCTCAAATAACTCATTCATTTACTTTTGGAAGAGCTTTCACATGGTGAAGTTTCAGACCCATAGCTAATTACTCTCCTACTCAAAATGAGTAAATGCGAATTATCTCTAAAAGTATTGCAGATAGCCAATTTTTCTCAAATAACTCATTCATCTACTTTTGGAAGAGCTTTCACATGGTGAAGTTTCAGACCCATAGCTAATTACTCACCTACTGAAAATGAGTAAATGCGAATTCTCTCTAAAAGTATTGCAGATAGCCAATTTTTCTCAAATAACTCATTCACCTACTTTTGGAAGAGCTTTCACATTGTGAAGTTTCAGACCCATAGCTACTTACTCGCCTACTCAAAATGAGTAAATGCTAATTATGTCTAAAAGTATTGCAGATAGCCAATTTTTCTCAAATAACTCATTTATATACTTTTGGAAGAGCTTTCACTTACTGAGGTTTCAGACCCCTACCTAATTTCTCACCTACTCAAAATGAGTAAATGCGAATTATCTCTAAAAGTATAGAAGATAGCCAATTTTTCTCAAATAACTCATTCACCTACTTTTGCGAGAGCTTTCACTTGGTGAAGTGTCAGACCTGTAGCTAATTTCTCACCTACTCAAAATGAGTAAATGCTAAATATCTCGAAAAGTATTGCAGATAGCCAATTTTTCTCAAATAACTCATTCATTTACTTTTGGAAGAGCTTTCACATGGTGAAGTTTCAGACCCATAGCTAATTACTCGCCTACTCAAAATGAGTAAATGCGAATTATATCTAAAAGTATTGCAGATCGCCAATTTTTCTCAAATAACTCATTCATCTACTTTTGGAAGAGCTTTCACATGGTGAAGTTTCAGACCCATAGCTAATTGCTCACCTACTCAAAATGAGTAAATGCGAATTCTCTCTAAAAGTATTGCAGATAGCCAAGTTTTCTCAAATAACTCATTCACCTACTTTTGGGAGAGCTTTCACTTGGTGAAGTTTCAGACCCGTAGCTAATTACTCACCTACTCAAAATGAGTAAATGCTAATTATCTCTAAAAGTATTGCAGATAGCCAATTTTTCTCAAATAACTCATTCATCTACTTTTGGAAGAGCTTTCACATAGTGAAGTTTCAGACCCATAGCTAATTACTCACCTACTCAAAATGAGTAAATGCAAATTTTCTCTAAAAGTATTGCAGATAGCCAATTTTTCTCAAATAACTCATTCACCTACTTTTGGAAGAGCTTTCACATTGTGAAGTTTCAGACCCATAGCTACTTACTCGCCTACTCAAAATGAGTAAATGCTAATTATGTCTAAAAGTATTGCAGATAGCCAATTTTTCTCAAATAACTCATTCATATACTTTTGGAAGAGCTTTCACTTGGTGAAGTGTCAGACCTGTAGCTAATTTCTCACCTACTCAAAATGAGTAAATGTTAAATATCTCTAAAAGTATTGCAGATAGCCATTTTTTCTCAAATAACTCATTCATTTACTTTTGGAAGAGCTTTCACATGGTGAAGTTTCAGACCCATAGCTAATTACTCGCCTACTCAAAATGAGTAAATGCGAATTATCTCTAAAAGTATTGCAGATAGCCAATTTTTCTCAAATAACTCATTCACCTACTTTTGGGAGAGCTTTCACTCCATGAAGTTTCAGACCCATAGCTAATTACTCACCTACTCATAATGAGTAAATGAGAATTATCTCTAAAAGTATTGCAGATAGCCAATTTTTCTCAAATAACTCATTCATCTACTTTTGAAAGAGCTTTCACATGGTGAAGTTTCAGACTCGTAGGTAATTACTCACCTACTCAAAATGAGTAAATGCTAATTATCTCTAAAAGTATTGTGGGTACCCAATTTTTATCAAATAACTCATTCATCTACTTTTGGAAGAGCTTTCACATGGTGAAGTTCCAAACCTGTAGGTAATTACTCACCTACTCAAAATGAGTAAGTGCGAATTATCTCTAAAAGTATTGCAGATAGCCAGTATTTTTCAAATAACTCACTTCACCTATATTTTGGGAGAACTTTCAATTAGTGAATTTTCAGATCCATATCTAATTACTTACCTACTCAAAATGAGTAATTGCCTATTATCACAAAAAGTATTGCAGATAGCCAGTATTTCTCAAATAACTCATTCACCTACATTTTGGAGATATTTCACATGCTAAAGTTTTTTTATGAATTATTAAAATAATTTTTAATGCATTAAAATTAATGAAATCATGCACTAAATCGATTATAACTTGAAAAGTATTGTATTTAGAGCATTTTGTTAAAATATGTTATTCACCTACTTTTTCCCACAGCAACAACATGGTGAGTAACTTGGGTGTCTATCTCAATAGATAAGTGAGTAATAGCTACTTTTGGATTTTTCACTAACTTCCATCATGAGTGAAATCACTTGTAACTTGAAAACTATTGCATTTAGACCTTCAGGGTAGTACAAAAGTGTCCTATGCAAAGGGGAAAGATTTCAATTTTCGCCACTTTTGGCCGCCTTCTTGGATTTTAGCGGAAAAAAATGAAAAAGTGTGAATATCTCGAAAACCATAAGAGATAGAGCAATTTCGAGCGAATTTTTGACCCTATAAGGTAGTACAAGAATGTCCTGTGCAAAGGGGTAAAATATCAATTTTCGCCACTTTTGGCGGCCTTTTTGGATTTTTGCGGAAAATAGAAAAGTGTCAATATCTCGAAAACCGTAAGAGATAGAGCAATTTTGAGCAAATTTTTGACCTGCAGGGTGGTACAAGAGTCTCCTGTGCAAAGGGGGAAAATTTCGAGCGATTTTTTGACCCGAAGGGTGATACAAGAGTGTCCTGTCCAAAGGGGAAAAATTTCATTTTTCACCACTTTCGGCGGCCATCTTGGATTTTTGCTGAAAATGGAAAAGTGTCAATATCTCGAAAAGCATAACAGATAGAGCGGTTTCAAGCGAATTTTCGACCTGCATGGTACAACAGTGTCCTATGCAAAGGGGAAAAATTTCAATGTAGTATTTCTTCCCCTGCGGTACTCGGCGGGAGATACATACCGCGGCAGTGGTCTTGTTATTGTTAGTTTTCTGGGAAATCTGTGACCTCATATCTTCTCATGAATATTAATGAGTTGATTCTACTGCCATGAAATCTCGAATTTAAGGTATTTGATCTTCATTGAAGCCTCCATTTTATTAAATATTGTTAGAAAAACCCGGGAAATCCGTGACCTCATATCTTCTCATGAATATTAATGAGTTGGTGCTACTGCCGTGAGTTCTTGAGTTTAAGGTATTTGATCTTCATTGAAGCTTCCATTTTATAAAATATTGTAAGGAAAACCCGGGAAATCCAAAACCTCATATCTTCTCATGAATATTAATGAGTTGGTACTACTGCCGTGAGTTCTGAGTTTAAAGTATTTGTATAATATTGCTACAATCCTAAAACAAGGCATCCCGTGATATACAGCACTTCCCTAGATGAAGCACTTCCCAGTTTTCACAATTTAGCACTTCCCGACATATAGCCAATATGTTACATATCAGGACGTCCCGGGACATAACCTTGCCAAATATTAAAATATCTATCAACATTTAGCAACTGTCAATGGGAAATAACAACCTGAAAAAAGGCTGTCAAAAACTATGGAAAATATAGTGACCCAATTGATATTATATGAATACACAAGAATTACAAGGATTCGTCATATATATTTAGAATATTTCATGGCTGTTACCAATTACAAATTATTATATCCCCAGACGAAAGTCGGGGATATATTGGATTCAGGTCCGTCGCGCCGCCGCCGCCGTAGAAATTTCCTTGTGGACGCGATAACTCAAAAACAAATTAATATTTTTTTTTCAAACTTGGTACACATGTTAAGGGTGCCCAAAGGAAGATCCCTATTTTAAGGTGACCTTAAACTCCCAGTAAAAAAGAACTTATGGCCACCTTAAGGTCAGAAATTGGACTTTTGGCCACTTAGAGCCCTGTAGGTCACAAACTATGATGCTCAGCTGGCTGAAATTTTACCTGACAACACATTAATATGTTCTTAGTACATGTGTCGAAAATCACGACTTTAAGTTGAGGAGAAAATTGTGTTTGAGGCCCATAAATACCCCCACTTAGGGATTTTTTGCTATACTTTTCACATATTTTGCCCTATAATTTGGAAGTGGTAATTCTGATGAGTCTCAAACTGCGCTAGGTATAATTTTGATATGTAATCCTTGTCTGTAGAAAATTTTAGGGCTGTAGGTTTACCCAAAGGGGTCGACTTAAGGTCTCAAAAGTGCCCACAGAGACCCAATTTATGCACTTTTTGCCACTTTCAAGCACTGTAGCTTTCAAACTATGTCTCTCATCTAAGTTAAATATCATCTGGGAATATATCTATGTGTTTTCTTATAGGTGCCCCAACATTTAGGCCTTTAATAGACAGTTAACCTGTGTATCAGGACCATAAACACCCACCCGAGTGACCCTTATAAGACATTTTTCACATCTTTTTCCCTGTAACTTGGAAATGGTAAGTCTGAGAAGTTTCAAACTGTATTAGATATATATTCTGTGTGTAATCTTAGTATGTAACAGATTTTAAGTCTGAAGCTTTAATTTTGAAGGTCAAATTGAGGTCTCTAAAAGGCTCCCAAAGACCCAATATTTGGACTTTTTGCTACTTTTAAGCCCTGTGACTGTCAAACTATGTGACTGATAGAGCTCAAATCCTATCTGGGAAGATATTGGTATGTTATTTTTATATGTGCCAAAAATTAAGGCTTTAAGAAGACATTTAACCTGTGTATGAGGACCATAAATCCCCACCTGAGTGACCATTTTTAGACATTTTTCACATATTTTTCCCTGTAACTTGGAAATGGTAAGTCTAAGAAGTTTCAAACTGTATTAGATGTATATTCTTTGTGTAATCTTAGTATGTGACACATTTTAAGTCTGAAGCTTTAATTTGAAGGCCACATTTAGGTCTCTAGAAGGCCCCATAAAGACCCAGTATTTGGACTTTTTGCCAATTTTAAGGCCTGTGACTGTTAAACTATGGGACTGATAGAGCTGAAATCTCATCTGGGAATACATTATTATGTTCTTTTTACATGTGCCAAAAATCAAGGCTTCAAGTAGACATTTAACCTGTGTATGAGGACCTTAAACACCCACCTGAGTGACCCTTTTAAGACATTTTTCACATATTTTGCTCTGTAACTTGGAAATGGTAAGTCTGAGAAGTTTCAAACTGTATTAGATGTATATTCTTTGTGTAATCTTAGTATGTGACACATTTTAAGTCTGAAGCTTTAATTTGAAGGCCACATTTAGGTCTCTAGAAGGCCCCATAAAGACCCAGTATTTGGACTTTTTGCCAATTTTAAGGCCTGTGACTGTTAAACTATGGGACTGATAGAGCTGAAATCTCATCTGGGAATACATTATTATGTTCTTTTTACATGTGCCAAAAATCAAGGCTTCAAGTAGACATTTAACCTGTGTATGAGGACCTTAAACACCCACCTGAGTGACCCTTTTAAGACATTTTTCACATATTTTGCTCTGTAACTTGGAAATGGTAAGTCTGAGAAGTTTCAAACTTTATTAGATACATATTCTATGTGTAATCTTAGTATGTAACAAATTTTAAGTCTGAAGCTTTAATTTCAAAGCCACATCGAGATCTCTAAAAGGCCCAGAGACCCAATATTTGGACTTTTTGCTACTTTTAAGCCCTGTGACTGTCAAACTATGTGACTGATAGAGCTCAAATCCTATCTGGGAAGATATTGGTATGTTATTTTTATATGTGCCAAAAATTAAGGCTTTAAGAAGACATTTAACCTGTGTATGAGGACCATAAATCCCCACCTGAGTGACCATTTTTAGACATTTTTCACATATTTTTCCCTGTAACTTGGAAATGGTAAGTCTAAGAAGTTTCAAACTGTATTAGATGTATATTCTTTGTGTAATCTTAGTATGTGACACATTTTAAGTCTGAAGCTTTAATTTGAAGGCCACATTTAGGTCTCTAGAAGGCCCCATAAAGACCCAGTATTTGGACTTTTTGCCAATTTTAAGGCCTGTGACTGTTAAACTATGGGACTGATAGAGCTGAAATCTCATCTGGGAATACATTATTATGTTCTTTTTACATGTGCCAAAAATCAAGGCTTCAAGTAGACATTTAACCTGTGTATGAGGACCTTAAACACCCACCTGAGTGACCCTTTTAAGACATTTTTCACATATTTTGCTCTGTAACTTGGAAATGGTAAGTCTGAGAAGTTTCAAACTTTATTAGATACATATTCTATGTGTAATCTTAGTATGTAACAAATTTTAAGTCTGAAGCTTTAATTTGAAAGCCACATCGAGATCTCTAAAAGGCCCACAGAGACCCAATATTTGGACTTTTTACCACCTTTAAGCCCTGTGACTGTTAAACTATGTGATTGATGGAGCTGAAATCCCATCTGGGAATGCATTACTATGTCCTTTTTACATATGCCGAAAATCAAGGTTTTTAGTAGACATTTAACCTGTGTATGAGGGCCATAGACACTCGCCCAAGTGCCTTTTTTGACATTTTTTCCGTATTTTGCCCTGTTATTTGGAAATGCTTAGTGTGACAAGTCTTAAACTGTATTATATATAATTTTTGTTTGTTATGTATGTCCCCCAAAAAGTTTCAGATCTGTAGTTTAATTGCTAAGGTCTCTTTAACAATTGTAAAATGCCCACAGAAACCCAATTTATGGACATTATGCCACTTTAAAGCCCAGTAACTGTCAAACTATGTGGGTTATAGAGCTGAAATCTTTGAATTTTTAAAAGGAAATGCCTGTCTATTTAAATTTTGAATATTAATAATGTTATGGCTATCTTAGTCTTTTAAGAACTTATTTTTGTGTGTTATACCTCTACTTGCTGAGTTTTTAACTTTTTAAAATGAAACTGGTTAAACATATTCAAGTAGACAAAATGGACACTTTAAGTGAGCTTTAAGTCCCAATATTAATGAAATTATATCCTTATGTAGTAAAACTAGGGGATTTTTAACCCTCAACTAGCCCAGTTTTATTCAACTTGCCTCAGTTAATTTTGACACAGCTCCTATAGTTATGAACTCATTTCAGTTGATAATCACATACTTAAAATTCTCAATTCTTTTTGTATTTGACTACCCCTTTTATATAGATTGTTTGTTTACCATTTATGCTGTAGCAGTCCATCTCTTTGTAGTCCCAACCCACATCCCCCACCCGGATTCCCCCCACCCACCTCTGGGACCTCCAGCTATATTGAGTGACACTAAATAAACAAAGGTATTTAATGATATCAGATGAGAAACAAAGAACTCAATGGGGTTGCAGATCTTGTGTAATAGTGAGAGAGGTGTGGAGAAGGGGAGAGGGGTGGGGGTGGGAGGTGGTGGGCTTCATTACATATAACACAAAGGGGAGTCAGAACTGAGATTGTATCACATATTTAGGTTGCATATATATGGACCACATATATAGGTATAGAGGAAATGAATAACTGAAAACAATTTGCAAATTCTAAAAATAATATAATAAAATAATAATATAAATAACGTTGTGAACAAATATAGAAACAGATATGCGCTTTTGGGATTATGAATTTTAGAATGGACATTGAATCATCAATCATTTAAATACTTTGACGGAAGATTGAAAAGTATGATGAGTTGAGTTAAAAATAATATTTTATTTGTCAACAAATATAGAAACAGATATGCTCTTTTGGGATTATTATTTTAGAATGGACATTCAATCATCAATCATTTAAATACTTTGAAAATAGGTTTACAGTTATCATTGCAGGAAGATTGAAAATATAATTTGAGTTATGTATTCGGCGTCTGGGGATACACCATCTTCCTTGGGAAGATATAAACAGAGTAGATTGATGTGCTGAAGTTCATATAATAATGGGTAATTATGTTTTAAAAAATTCCCGATCAAAACCTGTGGCGTGAGTGATGACCTGTCTGGGGATATGTTGGCGCCGAGTTGGCCCAATCTAGTTTAAAACTGCTTTCATCTCTGTGGACAGTATGTAAGTGTACAAACACATAATGTGCCAAAGTTATATATGGACCAAAGTTATATAAAACAGAATGATATACTGGCAATCCACCAGTAAACACCCATGCTATTGATTTCAAATTCCATAAGTATACATTTTTGTTCCACCTGTCTAGGTTACCAATTGATGTTTATTTAGATCTACGTGGGGTATATTTTAAAACTTGGACTTCCAGTGGCTTCCTACCAGTAAATGCCCTTGCTTTAGAAAATATTTAAAATTTATATTATATTGGCAGGTTAATCTTCTATTCTTTTTAAAACAAATTAGCAAATGACATACAATATAATTAATGCTTTGATTATGCTGCTCAATATTTCTTTGAAAGAATTATATTTTGACATTCAATACATCTCTATTATCAGCCTTTTTCACGATAAACCAGAAATACCAGTGAACGCCCATTTTGCAGACAAATAGAAGCATTTGTCCTCGACCTCTAACAAGGAAATATAAGGTGGTCATTTATTGGTAGAAGGCTACTACATTTTCTAATTTCAAATTTTACTTGGACAAAGTGGGTAAATATTTCTAGAAAACTCTCACTGGAGGCCTTATCCCTGCAGCGATGAGGAAGGGGAGTTGGCCAAGTGATTATCCACATAAAATATTGTTGCAAAACCCCCATTGTGACATATTTCCTTATGATTATGTACCACTCCATAATTTTAGAAGTATCTCATATTATCAAGTGACCTTCCTATATAATACCACCAATTCACACAAGTTTTGTTGTGAACCCACAGAATATCTTGTTCTATGTATACATAAATATTCATAAGTTGTACAACCCACCCTCAAACTTAATGTATTTGATCTTGAAGCAGAAAATATTGTTGAGAAATCCCAAAGAATTCCCTGACCTTGTGAATATTAATGAGTTGTTAACGAATTTTCATCTTACTAAAGAATATTGTTAAAAAATCCCATGGAATTGTCCAATATTTTCCACAATACACATGAATATTAGTGAGTTGACTTGTACAGTCCGTCCTTGAATTTGAAGTATTTGATCTTGAAGCTTTAAATATTGCTTAAAATATTAACTTATAAAAATGTAATTTACTCATTAAATTTTCAAGTTTATTGCGTTAATATATCTTACCTGAGTTGTCTGAGGTTGCACCTGGACAGAAGCCTCAAAAAGAAGGAACAAAGTGAGCCAGATAGCATGCTTCCCTCCTTGTTTATGTACGCCACTACCGTAGTATTGTCAGTGACCACCAGGACCACCTAACCCCTGCAAAGGGACTTGAATTCCTTCAGGACCAACAAGATTGCCTTTAATTTCAGGAGATTTATGTGCAGCTTGCTCTCTGGTATGGAAAAAACACCTTTTGCGGTGTAAGCTCATTACTGTGACCCAACCTTCATTTGATGTGTCTGTAAAGATCTGAATGGCATGACGAAGGGGGTGCAGGTGTCAGCCCGGGAGGACATTCTCCTATTTCAACCACCAAGCAAATGTGGCTGAAAGAACTGTGGAATTGATATAATCTCTTCCAGCGATTCTGGGATATGCCAATTGTTCTTTAGGTGCCACTGAACAGGGGTCATGTGGGGGTGACCGGAGGGCACCTACTTTTTCGTTGCCTTGAGCAGGCCTATCAAGGACATGAATTTCCTCACTGAGCAACTTTTCTGGCATAGGAGGGATCTGATCTTCGAGGTCAGGGCCTCCCACCTCTCCCAGGTGGACCAGACCACTCCTCGAGTCAGATCGTACTGGTAGCCTTCAAAGTTGAAAACTTGCTTTGGCTCCAGCTCTGATTTCTTCAGGTTAATCACCCAACTTAATTCCTAGCACAAGCCCAAGACAGTCTGGGTGTCCTGGAAGCAAGTAATTCTGTCCTGAGATCTGATTAGCCAGTTGTCTAGGTACTTGTGGATCCTTATAAATTTGACCTCTTGACAATTATGGTGAACTCCATGGGGGCCATAGAGAGACCAAACAGGAGAGCCCGAAACTGGATTTCCTTTCCTTGCGGATTTTATTAGTGGACGTGGCTAGTTGTTTTCACTGCTCAGGGGTGAGAAGCAGGCAGAAGGAGACAGATTTACGAAAAAAAAGCATCTTTCACAGGCTTTATTTGACCCTTTCTGTACTGGGACTTAACCTTTCTTTTTTGGCTGCCCTGTCTAAAACACAACAAACATGCACCTTACACCTGTTTTCAGTAGATGAACATTTCAAACAAAGGTTACAGTTAGTGTCTTTCAAAAAAAGGAACAATGATCAAAAAGTCCTGGCTTTGAACAAAACTGGCACAATAATCGTCATTTGTTATCCTTTCCCGAGCCCGAGCCGGCTCCTTTCCCTTGTTGTTGTTTTGGTTCCTGATCCCAAAGGAACGCCAGGCCGGTACATCCGAATCCTGACCAGTAGAGGTGGATTGGCGTCCTGCTGGCGGTTCAGACCTCCTTGATAGGGCTGATGTCTGTTTTGTTTCCCAGAACTGTGTGAGGCAAGAAAGGAGCAGAAAGAGCCCATATTGGCGGGGTTTGAGTGACCTTGACCGGGGAAAACACTGGTTTGGAGGTAGGTTGTGTAGCAGCAGACAACAGTTTATATCCCATCGTTAGAGCTTCAATGCGTGTAAAACGTGTAGACCACTCGTCCTTGAGACTGTTTGTGGTCCACTGGACCGACAACACTAACCTGGGAAGGATCTACCAACAAATCCATTTTTGAAGATTTCCTTTCCTTGCGGATTTTATAAGTGGACGTGGCTAGTTGTTTTCACTGCTCAGGGGTGAGAAGCAGACATGCTGCAGAATCTTCCTGTCCTAACACAGGGATCTGTCCCTGAACCTTTATCGTGGCAGCTTGCACAGCGAACATTTGTGTCAAAGTTCGCCATAATATGGCCACAGCCACCTTTCCTCTGGCCAGATGATGCCGTCTAGGTTTGTTTGTACTCGTTAAGTTTGCAATGTAAAACCATACTGATTCTAACAAAAATGAACTATAATTTTATTAATAGGCCATTTCCATCAAATGTATAATATATGAGGCCACATGAACAAAGAGCACTTATTTCCTGCAAATGTTATGGTGTATTAATGACATACATACAAAGGGTTGTATATGTCTGCTCATTTTCTGCAAATCATTTTCAGTTTTTACCCCTCAGCCCTTAAGGGTTGTGAGGGTATTGTTTTCACCCATGATGTCCGGATGGGCGGGCGGGAAAATGTTTATCCGGGCTGTATCTCAGAAACCGTAAGGTATAGGAAGTTGATACTTGGTAGGGACATTGATGGGGTGGGGGGTGGATGTGCAACATCATGGTGTGACCTTGATTTAACCTTTGACCTTGCTGTAGTGACCTTGACCTATAAAATCTTGTCCGGGCTATATCTCGGAAACTGTAAGGTGTAGGAAGTTGATACTTGGTAGAGATGTTGGTTAGGGGGTGTAGGTGTGCAGCATCATGGTGTGACCTTGATTTGACCTTTGACCTTGTCGTAGTGACTTTGACCTTTAAAATCTTGTTGCATCTTTGGGTCTGTCTTTTGATACAGATTAAGCACTGTTAAAATCATATTAGAATTCATAACATTACAATTTCCGATTGTAACAGATGGAATTTTATAAAGTGAGCCACAGACTTTGCTCTAACACCACACATAAGCATTCATTGAATATTTTGCCACTTCTGTATGCATGGTAATATTCAAAACATCCAAACCAGATGTAGATAAAGAGTGTCCTAATGTTTAGTTGACTGATTAATGCTGTCATCTTGTTATTGAATTGTCTTGTTTTAATACTTCATCTTTACATGCATTATCTTTCTCTTAGACATTATTTTCTCTATTTAAACATTGTTTGGACCTTTATATAACTGACAGTGCTCTGAAAGTATCCTGAACTTTGTACTGATACACTACTTCTATATCTTATGGTGTTAAAAATATTTCCCTAGGCTGTGGGGTATGGGCATCTCTGATGCTATTTTCTGCAAATATTTTTAACCTACTAGTATATTCTATATGTCACTGGGAATATATTTTTAGACTGCTTTTGGACATTTAAAATCCATGCAGAAATAAGGGAAATAATCGTAAGTTGAAAATTTCAAGTGAGGGTAAAATATTTATACACAAAAGCTTGATGATGTGAGAGGCGAGCCATTAAATAGTTCAGCACTCTCATTAACAGCCTGCCACTCGGTGAAGTGTCAATTGTACTATTTTAGTGTACATTTTACGTATTGTTAATGTGCTAGTGCTGCATGCCTATCTAATAATAGTCTATATTCTCTTCCATGAAAATACTGATTACATTATATGCTAGTATAAATATATTTTTTGTTCCAGGCTCAAATTTATGGAAAGTGTGTCTCATCAAAGGAAAATATTTCCAGAAATGGTTGTCTTGAAGAATTTAATAATTTAAGAAGATGTTTTAAAAATGCAGTAAGTATAAATATCATAAAATTTATCAATGATACAGTTTCAACATGTTCAACATACATTTTAGATTCAATTTAAATGAAGTGGTTTTACGCTCTCCACAATAAACCAAAATCAGGAAGCTTAACAACATTAATATTATTGAACTTTCAAATTTTGTTAAAAGTTTTAACACATTTTTGTCCCTCAGCCTTTAAAGGCTGTCTGGGTATTATTTTCACCAATGGTGTTTGGCTGGGCTGTCAGTGGGAAATAAAATCTTGTCTGGGCTGCATCTCAGAAATCATTTGGTATAGGAAGTCAGTATGTGGTAGGAACATTGTTATGGGGTTTAGGTGTGCAATTTCAATGGTGTGAACTTGATTTAACCTTCGACCTTGACCTTTAAAATCTTCCTCGGCATTATCTCAGAAGCTGTAATGTGTAGGAAGTTGATATTTGAGGAACTTAGATTAGGGGATGGTGTGCAACATTATGGTTTGACCTTGATTTGACCTTGTGGCCATGTCACATAAAATCTTATCTGGACTATAGTCTGAAAAACAGTAAGGTGTAGGAAGTTGAAACTTGGACCTTCAGTGTGGGATGTAGGTGTGCACCGTCATGTTGTGACCTTGGTGTAATTTTTTGGCTTTGTCAAAATATCTGCTTCCATATTCAAGACCTATTTCTTCTATCACAAAAATATACACAGCTGCAGCTGATTAATATATGTACTTTTACCTAATTGTGCTGTTGCCTTTGATAGCTATACATCAATTAAGAAATTTTACAACTTGGACATAATTAATGCTGTCATCGGTGCTGTATCTGTATTTCTTCCTACATTTTTTTATCCTATTATGATTGCCTTGTACTTTTATTTGGTTCTTTCAAAGTATTACAGAGGTCCCAAATTTGGGGTCCATCTATTTCATTCTATCTTACCCATGCTTAATAGCATTTATTGTTTGATATATCTATCAAAATATATCCTTAGATTATTCATTTTTATAGTTGTAAATCAGAGACTAATAGCTTTTTGTAAGGAACGATCAATTTAAAAGTCAAATACATCTAAAATTAAATATTGTAAGCATCAGAGACAAATCACCAATTGAAATGTAACTTTTTAGATAGACATTTTTCTGTGTTTCTGTAAATGTGTATAGATATTATGTTAATAACTAATCTTTGTGTTACTATTTCATCCCACAGCTTTTAACAATGAAATAAGATTCAACAGGAGAGGTTTTTCATGTGAAGATTGCAGAACTAAATGAACCATGATTTATCAGCTGAAAAACTGTCAGAAGTGTATGACAAGTCCAGTGAGGCTACATTGGTTCATGAATGGCAGGGTCGCAAACTTCTACCCTGGATATAGAATGGTGAGAGTGTACTGTGGCTTACATCAGAAGAAACATGCACCAGCTCTAGAGAACTTCATTCCCAAGCAGTTTAAAAGGAACATAAATCAAACCTCTACAGCTGTAGATTTAAATTTAAAAGATATTGCTATATACTGCAATGAAGAAAGATGGCAGGAATGGAGAACACCTATTAAAGTTGATGCTAAATTTATCGATACCCACTACAACGCCCCAGTGTCCAAGCAACGAGCTATCCCAACCATTCTTGGAATCCATGATACTCCTGGTAGCCATAAGGACTTGCTGCCAATTCTGGAACCATTTGCTATGGAAGGACACAGAATTGTTATTCTTAACATGCCTGGTAATGGGTACTCAGAAGTGAAGGGGAAAAAGGAGAAGCTATTTTTTACTCACAGTACAGAAGAAAGGACAGAGTTTTTAATTAAGTTTCTCAGTGACCTTGACATTTTACGGGTTGATCTGGCTGTTGGTCATGGATCAGGAGTTGGACCCCTAACAATGCTGATGGCCTCGGTTAACATCTTTAGATCAGCATTATTTCTTTGTCCAATGCCAGGCCTTCAGTTTCCAGAGTCTTTTGGGAAAATGAAACATGTTCATACCATGTTGAAGTTATATGACAGACCTATTTTCAAACTACCCCTTTCTTTGATAATGAAGGAGATATGCAGAAGGAATCACATCAGTGCTTCTGTTTATAATGCAGAGTATATAATTAGAACTATTTTTGAATATGGATATGATTACATAGCTGGACAAGCTACAAGTACTTCATATAAAAAAACTCCCCTGACCTATGTCATGGCTTCTGAAGATCGACAGCATAAACCAGAAGAATCCTATAAATATGCACAGATATTTGGCATTCAAAGAAACCGATTTACTGTATACGATGAAGAAAATTCTCCAAATATAGAACTCCTAGAAACAAAACCAAGAGGGTATTTGAAATGTGGGGTAGAATTGAGGTCATCTGATCATAGTCCACAATTTAACGATTATTTTCGGAATGTTATCGTAAGTGAATTAACAAGGTTGTTGAGAGAGGTCAGATGATATTACATTACCAGTAGAAAAGCTTTAAATTTAATTGATAATGGAACTTTCTTGCCTATTTAAGGCCTTATGTTATAAGAAACAAATAAAAAGTAAATGAAGAAATACACTTTTCTTACGAATAAATGGAGAAATTTACTTTGTCAAAAGAACTAAAACACACGAGGTGTTTATTTTCATCATACATTAGAAATATAATTAAGCGTTTCTTGAAAGGGGACGCTTATTGGTTTAGGGCCTGTTTTCAGACAGCCTATGGAACTGTATATTCTGAGTTGAATATTTCCCTTTATAAGAATGATTTTTGACAGCTTTGTATGGGAAATTTTTTTAACAGGAATGAGTATGACAGTTGAACTTTATTAAGGTCAAATTACCAAAAACAATTTTTTTCTTGTACTTGATTTTCACATGATTTCTGCAGAAACAAATATATATCAACAAAATTTTGCAAGTGCTTTCCTCACATCAAAACCAAGAAGCCAATCAAATTCCAGATCACTTAGGCCATAATTGACTGACAGAGGGCTGATTATTGTTTAGTTAAAAACTTGCTGAAATTTCAGCCTGATGACGTTATATTGTGTAAATCTACTCACAGTAAGGACCTTACACAGGTTCAGTATGTCACTGAAGTAAGAAAATTGGGTTTAAAGCTTTGAAAGTCGTGTCATGTTTAGTTTACCTTAAAATTAGCCAAATCATGTGTCTTTGTTATGTTTTATACTAGCAAAAGAAATTTTAAAATGTCAAATATCTTGAAGAAGGCAATAGGAAAGCATGGCCTTGGATTAAAAAAATCCCACCAAATTTCCCTCCAGATCAAACTGGGGTCATAAAGCTGAGTTTCTTGTAGTTTTCAGTATATCTACCAAAATATTACCTGAAATCTTGTAAAACTTTATTGAATTATTCTTCAGGGCAATTCAAACCTAGTGATATAGCTTTTTGCCCCTTCTTTCCTTTCAAGGCCATGCTATGATCCTAAATGGGTCAGATTTTCACTTATTCCATAATTACTCTTTTATTTTTTGCAATTACAGGTCAGAAGTTTTGGGGGTGTAATTGGAAACCAAGGCCTGGGATTTTAAAATCCCCAGCACATTTACACACCTTCAGTATGAATCATGGACAATTTGGCCCTTTACCAAATCGGCCCCCAGAAAAAAGTATCCTAGTCAAATCGGCCAACTTAGAAATAACACCCTTGTCAAATCAGCCCCTGAAATATTAACATGGTCAAATCAGCCCCTAGGTGTTACAGCATATAAATATCTCTATATATTAGGAATAACAATGTGATTCCTCTTTTATTCAAAATCAGTCTATAATTTTGTTCACATTACCACAAGCTAAATGTTAAAACTGACAAGAGCGAATAAATGACCACTATTCTGTTAAGTTTTAAGTCATAAAGGAAGTTCGTCACACAATAAAATATAAAACCTTAAGAATATACGACTCAATCTCAAATCTTATACAAATATTAGAAATATGTTAATCTAACAAACTTATAAATATTACAAATATTAATGAATTGAAGCCAATTGTTCTGAAATGATCAAAAAAAGTTACAAAACAGTTAAATATGTAAGCTGAGGGATAATTAGCACAGCTACCAATAAAGCAGTAGCATACATTAAAGCAAATTGCTCTTAAAAGATGACAAAACAGTTTGAAAGCAGTTTTATATCTAAGCAGAGTGATTGTTAACAAATATTGTTGGCAGATATTTAAAGCCAATTGTTCTTAAAAAGATCACAGAAGTTATGCAGAGGCTATGCATAGAGTATAATTGCAGTTTTAATAATTCTTACATAAACAAGTATGTAAGGGTGTAGTTTAAAAGAGATTGATTACAGTATCCAATTATTTTTGATGTGTGTTAATCACACTTAGCCCAAGTTCTCAAGCATTATACATAATCATACAGAATTATCCCCCTAGTCAACATTAACATGGACCAGGTTATAATTGACCAACATTTCAATTAAGGCATGCAGTTTCTGTTGAAAAGGACCCCTTATTTTTCTGTTTTAATAATCCTAAAGAAATATCTCTAGCAAACCAGTCAAATGCTTTCTACAGGTCCATAAATAATGTCTAATTACAAAAGTTTTCAACTGGGACCAATTTGCCCAGTGATGAATTTTTAGGGGGCTGATTTGCTGAGGGCCGACTTTTTAGGGGGCTGATTTGCCGAGGGCTGATTTGGCAGAGTGCCGATTCATCCAGCTCCCCTTTAAGATTGTTTTAAGATATTTTTGCCTTTTTATTATTTGTTGCAGGTAATAAATATTAAGAACTTGAGGGAGCCTTGGTCCAAAAGGCAGCCCATGAACTTCAAGCACTGCACATATTCAGTTTCTGATTGCCCTTACACACATCTGATTGTATCCACTGGATAGCACCGGTGGATAGTATGGATTATGCATGGGTACGCTGCCATAACTGCAGTCATTGCACTGTGTAGAGATTTCACCATTACCCCTCTACAGCCTAAGGTATTCTAGGTAGAGATGTCAAATTTGTAGGATATCTTCATTAGTACAAAACCTTGCCTTTGAATATGTTTGCCCTCATTTTGAAAAAAAAAGTTACAAGTGATTTACTCAACAGTGAGAACCTTAAAGTAGCTATTGCTCAGCTATGCAATGAGCTACAGGTCTGTAACTTTATGATGTTACAGCTGACACAAAAGTAGGGTGAATAACAAATTGCAACAAAATACTGCAAATGCAAAAGTTTTCAAGTTCCAAGTGATTTACTCAACATCGAGAACTGTAGCTATTGCGCAGCTATGTAATGAGCTACAGTCTGCAATTTTACTGTATTATAGACGACCCAAAAGTAGGTGAAAACTTATGGGAAAGGAATGGGCTAAGTGCAGTACTTTTGAAGATATAAGACATTTACTCTTTTAATAATTTTGCTAAAATTAAGGAAATAGCTGTTGCTCATTTGAATGTACAGAGCACTAGAACTTTGAAGTACATATCATCTTGTAGGTAAGGAGAATGTAGCTGAACAACATAGTTTAACAAAATACTCTGAATGCAATAGTTTTAGAGCTAAAAGCCATTTACTGTAAACACAATAGTTTTCAAGTTACTATTGCATTTACAGTAATTTCTTTTAATGTTATTCACACACTTTGCATTTACAGTAACTTACAGCTACTTTCTGACTTTTTAGTAACTTCCATACTGAATCAACTCACTTGTAACTTGAAAACTATTGCATTTAGAGAATTTTTGGAAGATTCCTGGAACTTTTGGGACGATCCCTGTGAAAACTGGAGAGTAATCTGTTGAGGTCTGAGCTTTGGGAAATATGGTGCCCAGCTGGGCCCAGGGTGTCAACAATAGCAGTCCTATAACCATCAATGGTCGAAGCACGCCTGTTTAGGTCTTGGTACAGGTACATGAAAAGGTCTGAGACTTGTTTCACAGAGGGAGCGGAGAAATCCACCGAATTTTCTCTGCACCATTTTTCAAATAGGACCCACTTTGATTTATAGATGGTTCTTGTTGATGACCTCTGAGGGGCAGCAATTCTCTCTGCCACCTCCACAGAGAAGCCTTGTTCTTGGAGTTGTCCACTCCTAGACACCAAGCGTGGAGGTTGAGATGTTGTGGATTGCTGTGAAACATGTAGTTGTGGGACTGTTTGAGAAGAGTTGTTGACACTGGTAGCTGTAGTGGGATCTCTGTTGAGAGCTGCACTAAGTCCCAAAACCAGGGCATCTCTGGCCAGCCTGGGACTATTACAATGATCAGGCAGTTGCATTGTCTGATCTTTTGGATCACCCTGTGAAGGAAAGCCGTTGGCAGGTAAGCATAAGCTGTGAGACCCGACCAGTTGATATTTAGTGCATCTATGTCCCAAGGATTTGGGTCTGGGACTGGAGACACGTACAATGGCAGTTTGTGGTTCAGACGAGTGGCAAATAGATCTGCATGAGGGGTGAACCACCTGTGACAGATCTGTTTGAACATCTGCGGATGCAGTGACCATTCTGTTGACTGGACTAGGTTTGACCTGGACAGAAGGTCGGCCATCACATTGAGACACCCTGGAATGAGTCTGGCTTTTAATGTTATCTTGTAATGATGGCATCATGTCATGATTTTCCACAGGAGAGCACACATTTCCGCCAAGTGGGTTCCGCCTTGCTTGTTTATGTAGGCTACTACTGTTGAGTTGTCCGTAGCAACCAGCACTGATTAGTTTTGCCACTGGTCCTTGAACCTTTGGAGGGCCAGAGAAACCGTCTTCAGCTCTAGAACATTTATGTGTAGCCTTTTTACCCTGTCTGACCACAAACCCTTTGTAGAGGTTTGCTCTAAGTGAGCGCCCCAGCCTTCGTTTGAGGCGTCTGTAAAGAGTTGGATACTGTGGTCTTTGGGATGAAGGTCTGCATCTTTCATCACGTTTGTGGGATTTTGCCACTAGTCTAGGTGTGCTGAAATGGTTTCTGTCCAAGGATGGAGGTTGTCCAATGACTGAGGATATCTCCAGTGCTCCTTGAGGTGAAACTGAAAGGGCCTCATGTGAAGGCGTCCCTCTGGGACCATTTTCTCCGTTGAGGCGAGCAACCCAATTAGTGACATCAAACATCTTGCAGTCAAACACTTGAGATGTAGGATCAAATCCTGAAGTTTGAGCCATCTCTCTTGAGTGGTTTTTACAAGGGCTGAATCTTGATGGTATTTGTAGCCCACGAACGAAAATACTTGAGCAGGTTTTAGTTCGGCTTTCTCCTGATTTATTATCCACCCTAAGGACTGAGTCAGGTCTACCACTGTCTGAGTGTTCACTTGGGCTTCTTGCCAAGGCTGGGCCCTGATCAGCCAGTTGTCCAGGTACTGGGTAAGCCTGATTCCCCTTATGAGGGCCTTCAGCTTCACTTCCTTTACAAGCGTTGCAATGACATGTTGGGCTGTGGCCAGTCCGAAAGGAAGGGAGGTGAACTGGAATACCTGTGACCTGTGGCAAAACCGTAGGTATTTCCTTGAGTTTGGGTGGATGGGGATGTGAAGGTAAGCGTCTGATAAGTCTATCGACGACACCCATTCCCCTGGAATCAGAGAGGTCCTGATGGACTCTGGTGTTTCCATTTTGAAACTTTCTACAAGTAGGAAGGCGTTGACCCTGCTTAAGTCTATCACTGGCCTCCACCTTTGGTGAGGCTTGGGGACTAGAAACGGGTGACTGTAAACCCCGTGAGATTTTACATTTTCCACCCTTTCTATTGCGTTCTTTGACAGAAGAGACTGGATGCAAGAGGCCAGAGCTTGTTCTTTGTGAAGGGCCTTGTAGCCTGAATAAATCAGGGGAGCTCTGACCAATTTTGGTCTTGAGATGAATGGCAGAACGTAGCCATTGGTGATGTTTAATATGCTGTCTGAATATTTATGTGCCAGTCTCTTCTGAAAGAATGGAGGCGACCTCCTACTGGTGGACTGAGGGAGGCTATTGAGGAGTCTTTGGGGGGAGGGGTTTCCACGCCCTCACCCTCTGGGGTGAGGTCGAAAACTGGAGCCTCTGTTGTTCGGTTTCCCCGTGACTGAGGAAAATGATTGATTACTGCATTGGGAGTAGTTGCCCCCATAGGGGCATTTCCTGCAGGCCTCTTTTCTTGTTGTGGGGACCACAAAAGGGCTTGTTTTGATAGGGTGCGAAACCCTGTGAGTCTTCAGAGGTGCCTTTTTTGAGGAGGAAGTCTTCTCCCTCCTTTACTAGCTGAAACTTGAACAATAAGGAAGGCCAAAATGGCGAATTCCTCAGTTCTTGACGTCTCGTATCCCGTAGTGTGGTTGTAAGAAGGTCATTTCGGCCTTGCGCCTGAGCAGGCCAGTGTTGCCCATAGTATAGAGTTCCCTCTGGAGTATATGGGCCAGAGATTTACTGAGGCAGGCAAGAGCTCTTTGTTGAATAAGAATGGTCTTATTCAGCACTTCAAAATAATCACAGGCATTGTCATAACCATGCCTGGCTGCTTTCTCAGGATTGGCACCTTTTTGAATCTGAGTTTTGACCTTTTTAAAGGTCGATTTTAAACTGTGTTGACACTTCTCCAAAGTAGTGTTACAAGAAGTTTTGGCAAAAGCAGCTGTGAAGTTGATGGTAGAGAGATTCTGCCTAGCCTGGTGGTCCAGTTCCTTAAGAACTGGTAGGTGAACTTTGCCCATAGGGGCTCCAGAGGGCTTGGGAGAGATACAGATTTTTGAAAAATCTGTGTTTAACTCTTGCATTTTATCTTCAAAGCAAGGCTGTCCCACCTTGTACCATTTTGCAGTGGAGGGAGAGGGTTTTATGTACTTTCCCTTAGGTAAATTAGAGGCCAGGAAATCTTGTTCAAATTTATCAAAAGCATCTTTGATATGAGAGCTGAGAGGGAGCATAGCTGAAGGGCCTCTTGGCCTAAGCTCCTGTTGGCATTTTTTGTCATCCAGGCCCAGAACCGAAGTGGAAGACCTAGGCATAGTTTCCCTGGGGTCAGGGAGATCTAAGATGTGCTTGAAGCTCTCCACTTCTTCAGCATATTGAGAAGGTAAGTCAGCCATGGCTACTTCCTTATAGAAGAGGGGATCTGGGTCATGTTGAGGTTGGTCTAGTTCAGAAGGGGCCCAAAGAGAAGACCTTTTCTTGTGAGCAGAGGACTGATCCTCCTCTGAGGATGACGACTGAGAGAAATATATTTGGCCTGAACCTTGTGTTTACGTTTGTCCGAATGGTTTTTGGCTCTGGACGAACACACCTGTTCGGGTTGTTCGGATGTATCTCAGTGGTGATCTGAGCCATGTTCAGACTGAGCATCTCCGAACTGTGGAGGCAGAGAAGGACCATACACGTCCAACTCCATGGCTTCGTCAGTACGGTCGGAATGAGTTTTCGGAGCAGGGTTCGGGTGCAAATAATCAGACTGTTTACTGGGGCCAGGCTTTAAAGCAGAAGTGGAGCTCTGATCCAACTCCACTTCTTTAGCAGACTTTTTATGTCAGCTGAATTGTTGGTCAGCTGACATTATGTCGTCACTCTGCTGCGTGGGCGTACCGTCCGCGTGAACAACTTTTCCTCCAAAACTACAAGGCCTAGAGACATGCTGTTTTTTTTAAAAGATACCTTATCTATCGAGGATGAAAAATTGTTCAAGGCATGCGAATCTGTCTGTTCGTCTGTTTGCTAGAGACATTATAAGGGAGGTACCCCCACCAAAAGTGTGAAAATTTCAACACTTTATCACAATTTTCTCAGTGACTATTGCAGGGATTTCTCTCATATCTTGCATATATGTACTAGGCCAGAGGTAGATTCTCTTGTGTGAGTGTGAGACCTGGATCTGTCTTATTTTTTTTTTAATAAATTTTTTTAATAATTTTTAATGCATTAAAATTCATGAAATCATGCACTAAATCATTTATAACTTGAAAAGTGTTGCATTTAGAGCATTTTGTTAAAATATGTTATTCAGCTACTTTTTTCAGAGCTACAACATGGTGAGTAACTTGGGTGTCAATCTCAATAGCTAAGCGAGTAATAGCTACTTTTGGGCTTTTCAGTAACTTCCATCATGAGTAAAATCACTTGTAACTTGAAAACTATTGCATTTTTTTAGAGAATTTCATATACATATGTTATTCAGCTACTTTTGGGTCAGCTATAACATAGTAAAATTTCAGACCTGTAGCTCATGGCATAGCTGAGTAATAGCTACTTTTAGGTTATCACTGTTGAGTAAATCGCTTATAACTTGAAAACTATTGCATTTAGAGTATTTTGTTTCAATATGTTATTCACCTATTTTGGGGTCAGCTATAACATAGTGAAGTTCCAGACCTGTGGCTCATTGCATAGTTGAGTAATAGCTACTTTGAAGTTCTCACTGTTGAGTAAATCAGTTGTAATTGGAAAACTATTGCATTTACAGAAATTTGTGTAAATATGTTATTCAGCTACTTTTGGGTCAGCTATAACATAGTGAAATTACAGACCTGTAGCTCACGGCACAACTGAGCAATAGCTATTTTCAGGTACTGACTGTTGAGTAAATCAGTTGTAACTTGAAAAATATTGCATTTGGAGTATTTTGTTAAAATATGTTGTTCACCTACTTTTGGGTCAGCTATAACAGTGAAATTACAGGCCTATAACTCATGGCATAGCTGAGCAATAGCTATTTTCAGGTTCTCACTATTGAGTAAATCAGTTGTAACTTGAAAACTATTGCATTTACAGTATTTTGCTTAAATATGTTGTTCACCTACTTTTGGGTCAGCTGTAACATAGTAAAAATTCAGACATGTAGCTCATTGCATAGCTGAGTAATGGCTACTTTGAGGTTATCACTATTGAGTAAATCAGTTGTAACTTGAAAACTATTGCATTTAGAGTATTTTGTTTAAATATGGTATTCACGTAATTTTTGGTCAGCTATAGCATAGTGAAATTGCAGACCTGTATGCCATGGCATAGCTGAGCAATAGCTACTTTCAGGTTCTCACTGTTGAGTAAATCATTGTATCCACTGGATAGCCGCAGTGTGTAGAGAGATTTCACCATTACCGCCCTAGCGAAAAAAATATTATAGCTAGCCTTCTCAAGTTTGCAGGATATATTAATAACCATAAAATCTTGACTGGGAATATTTTTGGCCTCATTTTGATAAACAAGATGGCCGCCACAGGTGTTTCTTTGTCAGTCATGAAAAGTGCTTATATCTCCCTTATTATTGGTCCTAGAGGTTTGGGATGGTGAACCAACCTGTAGGAAATCATGGGCTGTGAATCTTTTGGTGTGGTCAGATTTGACCTTTGACCCCTCCTTCAAGGTCAAACAAGGATAGCCAAACTTAAAAGTGCTTATAACTCGCTTATTATTGGTCCTAGAGGTTTGGGATGGTAAACAGACATATAGGAAATCATGGGCTGGGAATCTGTTGATGTGGTCTGATTTAACCTTGGACCCCTCCTTCAAGGTCAAACGAGAATACCCAAACTAAAAAGTGCTTATAGCTCACTTATTATTGGTCTTAGAGGTTTGGAATGGAAAACCAACCTATAGAAAATCATGGGCTGGGAATCTTTTGGTGTGGTCGGATTTGACCTTGGACCCTGCCTTCAAGGTCAAACGAGGATAGCCAAACTTAAAAGTGCTTATAACTCGCTTATTAATGGTCCTAGAAGCTTGGGATGGTAAACCAACATATAGGAAATCATGGGCTGGGATTCTTTTGGTGTGGTCAGATTTGACCTTGGACTCCTCCTTCAAGGTCAATTGAAGATAGCCAAACTTAAAATTGCTTATAACTCGCTTATTATTGGTTCTACAGGTTTGGGATGGTAAACCAACCTACAGGAAGTCATGGACTGGGAATCTTTTGGTGTGGTCGGATTTGACCTTGGACCCCCCCTTCAAGGTCAAACAAGGATAGCGAAACTTAAAAGTGCCTATAACTCACTTATTATTGGTCCAAGAGCTTTGGAATGGTAAACCATCCTATAGGAAATCATGGGCTGGGAATCTTTTGGTGTGGTCGGATTTGACCTTGGACCCTGCCTTCAAGGTCAAACGAGGATAGCCAAACTTAAAAGTGCTTATAACTCGCTTATTAATGGTCCTAGAAGTTTGGGATGGTAAACCAACATATAGGAAATCATGGGCTGGGATTCTTTTGATGTGGTCAGATTTGACCTTTGGACCCCTCCTTCTAGGTCAAATGAGGACAGCCAAACTTAAAAGTGCTTATAACTCACTTATTATTGGTCTTAGAGGTTTGGGATGGTAAACCAACCTATAGGAAATCATGGGCTGGGAATGTTTTTGTGTGGTTGGATTTGACCTTGGACCCCTTCTTCAAGGTGGAACGAGGATATTGCATTTGCAGTATTTCTTTAAATATGTTTTAACCTACTTTTGACACTTAAACAGTTACCTTGTTACTTTCCTTCATAATACCATTTGCAGGGCACAACTTTTTTGTCCTTTTCTTCTGTCAGCTTCAGAATTTCTTTCGAACATGCTGTTCAATTACCATTTACTGTACTTCTGTACAGCACTTTCCCTGATAATTATGCTTTCCTCTCATTATCACCTTCACAAATCAAAATCACTCAGTCAGCTGACACAGTGCCCGTTCACGGGCACTCTCCTCTTGTTAATGGACTGCATTTCGTCTCTGAGAGACTTCATTGCTTCAAGCATAGAAGCCTGGAAAGCCCCCATTTGTTGCTGAAGTTGGATGTTAAATTGAGAACCCAGGGATTTTTCAAGTTTAGACTTTATCTTCTGTTGTAAAGCCGTACCTGGGGTTGGTGGGACAGTTTTAGCTGGAGTTTTTATGTCAGCTGACTTGTCAGTCAGCTGACATTATGTCGTCACTCTGCGTCCACGTGAACAACTTCTCCTAAACTACAATACCCAGCGACATGCTGTTTTTTTTAAAAGATACCTTAACTATCAAGGATGAAAAATTGTTCAGGCCATGCAGATCTGTTCGTTCGCCTGTTCCCCAGAGCCATTACAAGTCAGGTACCCCCACCCAAAGTGTGAAAATTTCAACCCTTGATTACAATTTTCTCATTCACTATTGCAGGGATTTTTCTCATATCTTGCATATATGTACTAGGCCACTAGTAGATTACCTTGTGTGAGAATCAGACCTATCTGTCTTAATTTGTTTTTTATTAATTTTTAAAATAATTTTTAATGCATTAAAATATTCATGCACTAAAACATTTATAACTTGAAAAGTATTGCAGTTAGAGCATTTTATTATATCCCCAGACGAAAGTCGGGGATATATTGGATTCAGGTCCGTCGCGCCGCCGCCGCCGCCGTAGAAATTTCCTTGTGGACGCGATAACTCAAAAACAAATTAATATTTTTTTTTCAAACTTGGTACACATGTTAAGGGTGCCCAAAGGAAGATCCCTATTTTAAGGTGACCTTAAACTCCCAGTAAAAAAGAACTTATGGCCACCTTAAGGTCAGAAATTGCACTTTTGGCCACTTAGAGCCCTGTAGGTCACAAACTATGATGCTCAGCTGGCTGAAATTTTACCTGACAACACATTAATATGTTCTTAGTACATGTGCCGAAAATCATGACTTTAAGTTGAGGAGAAAATTGTGTTTGAGGCCCATAAATACCCCCACTTAGGGATTTTTTGCTATACTTTTCACATATTTTGCCCTATAATTTGGAAGTGATAATTCTGATGAGTCTCAAACTGCGCTAGGTATAACTTTGATATGTAATCCTTGTCTGTAGAAAATTTTAGGGCTGTAGGTTTACCCAAAGGGGTCGACTTAAGGTCTCAAAAGTGCCCACAGAGACCCAATTTATGCACTTTTTGCCACTTTCAAGCACTGTAGCTTTCAAACTATGTCTCTCATCTAAGTTAAATATCATCTGGGAATATATATATGTGTTTTCTTATATGTGCCCCTACATTTAGGCTTTTAATAGACAGTTAACCTGTGTATCAGGACCATAAACACCCACCCGAGTGACCCTTATAAGACATTTTTCACATCTTTTTCCCTGTAACTTGGAAATGGTAAGTCTGAGAAGTTTCAAACTGTATTAGATATATATTCTGTGTGTAATCTTAGTATGTAACAGATTTTAAGTCTGAAGCTTTAATTTTGAAGGTCAAATTGAGGTCTCTAAAAGGCTCCCAAAGACCCAATATTTGGACTTTTTGCTACTTTTAAGCCCTGTGACTGTCAAACTATGTGACTGATAGAGCTCAAATCCTATCTGAGAAGATATTAGTATGTTATTTTTATATGTGCCAAAAATTAAGGCTTTAAGAAGACATTTAACCTGTGTATGAGGACCATAAATCCCCACCCGAGTGACCATTTTTAGACATTTTTCACATATTTTTCCCTGTAACTTGGAAATGGTAAGTCTAAGAAGTTTCAAACTGTATTAGATGCATATTCTATGTGTAATCTTAGTATGTGACAAATTTTAAGTCTGAAGCTTTAATTTGAAGGCCACATTTAGGTCTCTAGAAGGCCCCATAAAGACCCAGTATTTGGACTTTTTGCCAATTTTAAGGCCTGTGACTGTTAAACTATGTGACTGATAGAGCTGAAATCTCATCTGGGAATACATTATTATGTTCTTTTTACATGTGCCAAAAATCAAGGCTTCAAGTAGACATTTAACCTGTGTATGAGGACCTTAAACACCCACCTGAGTGACCCTTTTAAGACATTTTTCACATATTTTGCTCTGTAACTTGGAAATGGCATCTGGGAATACATTATTATGTTCTTTTTACATGTGCCAAAAATCAAGGCTTCAAGTAGACATTTAACCTGTGTATGAGAACCTTAAACACCCACCTGAGTGACCCTTTTAAGACATTTTTCACATATTTTGCTCTGTAACTTGGAAATGGTAAGTCTGAGAAGTTTCAAACTTTATTAGATACATATTCTATGTGTAATCTTAGTATGTAACAAATTTTAAGTCTGAAGCTTTAATTTGAAAGCCACATCGAGATCTCTAAAAGGCCCACAATGACCCAATATTTGGACTTTTTACCACCTTTAAGCCCTGTAACTGTTAAACTATGTGATTGATGGAGCTGAAATCCCATCTGGGAATGCATTATTATGTCCTTTTTACATATGCCGAAAATCAAGGTTTTTAGTAGACATTTAACCTGTGTATGAGGGCCATAGACACTCGCCCAAGTGCCTTTTTTGACATTTTTTCCGTATTTTGCCCTGTTATTTGGAAATGCTTAGTGTGACAAGTCTTAAACTGTATTATATATAATTTTTGTTTGTTATGTATGTCCCCCAAAAAGTTTCAGATCTGTAGTTTAATTGCTAAGGTCTCTTTAACAATTGTAAAATGCCCACAGAAACCCAATTTATGGATATTATGCCACTTTAAAGCCCAGTAACTGTCAAACTATGTGGGTTATAGAGCTGAAATCTTTGAATTTTTAAAAGGAAATGCCTGTCTATTTAAATTTTGAATATTAATAATGTTATGGCTATCTTAGTCTTTTAAGAACTTATTTTTGTGTGTTATACCTCTGCTTGCTGAGTTTTTCACTTTTTAAAATGAAACTGGTTAAACATATTCAAGTAGACAAAATGGACACTTTAAGTGAGCTTTAAGTCCCAATATTAATGAAATTATATCCTTATGTAGTAAAACTAGGGGATTTTTAACCCTCAACTAGCCCAGTTTTATTCAACTTGCCTCAGTTAATTTTGGCACAGCTCCTACAGTTATGAACTCATTTCAGTTGATAATCACATACTTAAAATTCTCAATTCTTTTTGTATTTGAGTACCCCTTTTATATAGATTGTTTGTTTACCATTTATGCTCAACCCACATCCCCCACCCGGATTCCCCCCACCCACCTCTGGGACCTCCAGCTATATTGAGTGACACTAAATAAACAAAGGTATTTAATGATATCAGATGAGAAACAAAGAACTCAATGGGGTTGCAGATCTTGTGTAATAGTGAGAGAGGTGTGGAGAAGGGGAGAGGGGTGGGGGTGGGAGGTGGTGGGCTTCATTACATATAACACAAAGGGGAGTCAGAACTGAGATTGTGTCACATATTTAGGTTGCATATATATGGACCACATATATAGGTATAGAGGAAATGAATAACTGAAAACAATTTGCAAATTCTAAAAATAATATAATAAAATAATAATATAAATATATTTTTTTTAAGTAATATTTTATTTGTGAACAAATATAGAAACAGATATGCGCTTTTGGGATTATGAATTTTAGAATGGACATTGAATCATCAATCATTTAAATACTTTGAAGGAAGATTGAAAAATATGATGAGTTGAGTTAAAAATAATATTTTATTTGTCAACAAATATAGAAACAGATATGCTCTTTTGGGATTATTATTTTAGAATGGACATTCAATCATCAATCATTTAAATACTTTGAAAATAGGTTTAGAGTTATCATTGCAGGAAGATTGAAAATATAATTTGAGTTATGTATTCGGCGTCTGGGGATACACCATCTTCCTTGGGGAGATATAAACAGAGTAGATTGATGTGCTGAAGTTCATATAATAATGGGTAATTATGTTTTAAAAAATTCCCGATCAAAACCTGTGGCGTGAGTGATGACCTGTCTGGGGATATGTTGGCGCCGAGTTGGCCCAATCTAGTTAAAATATGTTATTCAACTACTTTTATCATAGCTACAACATGGTGAGTAACTTTAGCGTCTATGCCAATAGCTAAGTGAGTAATAGCTACTTTCTGATTTTTCAGTACCTCCCATAATGAGTAAAATCACCTATAACTTGAAAACTATTGCATATACAGAATTTTGTATAAATATGTTATTCAGCTTTCAGACCTGTAGCGCAGTGCATAGCGGAGTAATAACTTCTTTGAGGTTATCACTGTTGAGTAAATCAGTTCTAACTTGAAAACTATTGCATTTAGAGTATTTGTTTAAATATGTTATTTGCCTAATTTTTGGTCAGCTATAACATAGTGAAATTGCAGACCTGTAGCTCATAACATAGCTGTGCAATAGCTATTTTCAGGTTCTTACTGTTGAGTAAATCAGTTATAACTTGAAAACTATTCCATTTACAGTCGGATTTGACCTTGGGCCCCTCCTTGAAGGTCAAATGAGGACAGCCAAACTTAAAAGTGCTTATAACTCGCTTATTATTGGTCCTACAGGTTTTGGTGCATTGTCTTTACGGTGGATACAATTTGCATCGGTTCTCTGCGCTAGGTCTAGTTTATGTATTGTCAGATGAAGGGACCCTCTGAAAATTGTCAGTATTTTAAAATAATTATTTATTCCCGACAACATAAAACGGGTACATGATGGCTATATTTCCGGCCAGTCCCAGTACTGTGCACTCGCAAGGTGGCGCATCGTACTTCCTTCCTGTCTAGATAGAGCGACGTCATAGCATCTTTTTCGTTGTCTAAACCTATTAGACCCCTAGTAAGCTGATAGCGGGGTCGGTGGGAGGGTCTTGTGTGTCCATTGGATAGGGTATTTTTTTTTTAAGTAATATTAACTTATAAAAATTTAATTTACTTATTAAATTTGCAATTTTATTGCGTTAATACATCCTATCCAATGGACAAATGCTGAATAACTACTGCTTGGTCGGCGGGTAAGTTACTAGAGACTTATGTGAACTCACAAGTAATAGCAAATTTTAGCCTATGGTCTTGGCTGACTTCGTCAGGAAACCCTGTAAGGCCATGGTCGGTTGCCAGCAGCCGGTTACCCGGGGTTATACCGACGTCGACCCCCCCTGACCTGCTCTGAGGTAGGGGAAGAGAGGGATGAGTTCAGTCCCAGAATGCAAATAAACCTCCACACTTAATTTTTTTAATTTTTTTTATTATGTACATGAAGAACTGTTTACACCATGTACATATATAAAAATCTCCTCAATCTAAGGGCCACTTGCGGATCTGCTGAGCAGCCACTACTTAGCCCAATTGGTAAAGCTCTGAATCAGCCCAAGCCACACCCTTCAGTGGCAGGCTGACAAGATTGAATCTAAAGAGACTCCGGACTGGAAGACCTTAGAAGCAGAAAAGGCCCTGACATGGGCTTAAACCTGATGTAAAGTGTGGGCCTCCTGGTCAGAGAGCTGATAACATAGGATCACAGTCCAAGAGGAGATAGTGGCAGGTGATCCAAGAGATGAGATAGTGGCAGGTGAGATGTCTTTGTCGAAACCTTTCTTAAAGGAGACAAAACCACCTCCTTATTCTGTCTGAGGTCCTGTCCAAATAGTAGCGTAATGCTCTGACCAGACAGAGGGACCTGTCAGACTTGAGGGATCTATCCAGAGTTGGGGCCAGGGCTGTTATAACCCCTGGGGCCACACTGTCTGGACCCTCTTTGGCCAGCTGATTCTTGGAGAGAGAGCTGGGTGATGGGTATAGGGACACCTTTGACCAGTCGTATTGGTGTCTAATATTCCCGTTTTGCCAAACATGTATCTCGCTTCTACGCTTGCCCGACCCCAGGGCCAAGAGGAAAACTGTCTTGAAGGTCAAATGTTTCAAGGAGGCCTCTTTAATTGGTTCAAAATGAACCTTGTCAGTTGGTGCAAAAACCAGGGAGAGGTTCCAGGAGGGGATTCCCCTCCGGCCTTTGGGTCTGTCTCAGTGGAAACTATTCAGGAGACGAGTGAGATTTTCATCCTTACTGATATTTATCGGCGAATTTCCCTGTCTATCAGCAATGGCTGACCTGTAACCATCAATGGTGTTGGGCTCCAACTTCCTGTCCTGAAACAGGTACATAAGGAAGTCAGCAACTGACTTTACAGGGGGTGCCCCGATGTCCACCTGATGAGTGATACGTCACTTTGTAAAAAAATGGCCCACTTGCCTCATAGACTGATCTGATTGATCCTCTTTGAGGAGCCTCAATTCTTGCTGCCACTGCCTCAGACAAGCCCTGCTCCTCGATTGCTGAGGCTCTAGGAGCCATGTATGGAGATTAAGATTTGTCAGATTTCTGTGAGGGATCTGATTGAATGGCTGTGGGATTTGGCTGGACATGGCCACTAGATCCCAAAACCAAGGTATGTTGGGCCACCCCAGAGTAATCAGAATGATTCTCTTGCATGGGGAGTCTTGCAACTTCTCCACCACTTTGCCCAATATGGCTGATGGTGGGAAGGTGTATGCTTTCAAATCCTACCCTGGCAGACTGAGCGCATCCACTGCTGTGGCCAGGAGATCCGGTACCGGTGACACAGTGGTAACTTGTTGTTGAGCCTACTGGCAAATAAGTCTATTTTGGGCCGGTGCCACCTGCTGCATATGCAGTGGAAGACCTCTGGAAGGTGAAACCACTCTTTGGATGGTCTGGCCTAGTCTGGGTAGCTTGTCTGCCACCACGTTCAGCCAGCCTGGAATGTGTCGGCCTCTAGAGTCACTTGCTTCCTGGTACACCAGGTCAAGATTCTCCATAGTAGGGCACAAAGTGGGCCCGACCTCATGCCTCCTTCCTTGCTTATGTATGACACTACTGTGGTGTTGTCTGTTGCTACAAGTACTATTTTGTTTGAGCAAAGGTCTTGGAACTCTTTTAAAGCCAGAAAGACTGCTTTTAGTTCTGGATAGTTTATATGCAGCTTGCTTCCCGGAAGGGACCAGGTTCCTCTTGCAGTGTGCTCGTTTAAGTGAGCGCCCCACCCTTCTTTTGGTGTGTCTGTAAATATTTGCAGAACATGTTATATTGGGTGTAATGGTTGGCCTGTAAGTACATTGTCTTCCTTCAGCCACCATTGTAAATGGGGGTGCATGCGCAGGGACCTGGGGATTGGGATCACCTTTTCTAGTGATTGTGGTACCTTCCAGTGATGCCACTGAATGGGTCTTATATGAAGTCGGCCTAGATGAACTTGCTTTTCTGTAGCTGTTAGCAAACCTATCAAGGGCATGAATTCCCGGACCGGGCAAGTCGGTAGGGATAGCAGTTTCAGTATTTTCTCTTGAAGGTTCTGCCACTGGTCCGGAGTCCGTCGGACCCGACCAGACCTGAGGTCGAACTGGTAGCCTACAAAATCGAAGTCTTGTTTGGGCTCCAGCTCTGATTTCTCTAAGTTCACCAGCCAACCCAATTGCTGACACATTTTTACTAGTTCCTGTGTATGTTGGAGACAAGCCTGGTGGGATCTGGCTCTCACCAACCAGCCTAGGTACTGGATTCTTAAACCCTTGTGTATAGCCATCAGTTTCACCTCCTTTGGTATCACAGTGAATTCCAGGGGTGCTGTGGGCAAACCGAATGGCAGAGCCTTGAACTGACCTTGGATGTGAAATCTCAGGTATTTCCTGGATTGTTTCTGTATAGGTATATGGAAGTAGGCGTCCTTGAAATCTATTGAGGTAACCCACTCCACTTGTTGGAGGGAGGTCCTGATGGTCTCCAAAAGGTTTGGTTTGTTCAGATCTAGAATAGGTCTCCAACGGCTGTGTGGTTTTTGGAACCAAGAAAGGTCAGCTGAAAAAGCCCAGAGCTTTTGAACTGGCTCGACTGCATCTTGTCCATAAGCTGATGGATTTTTGGTGACCTTGTCAAGTTTGGTCTTGACTAGAAAGGGAGAGTGTAGCCCTCCTTCAACATTTGTACTACCTAGGGTCAAGCCCCCAAGGCTTCCTAAGTTCCCAAAACGGATTTAGTCTGGACCCTACAGGCAGACTGTGTGCCACATTTGGGATATTTGGTAGTCTGACAAACATTTCGTGTCCCTCCAGACACTGGTCTGGCCTGGTGACAATGAAAACCAGTTAAAGGTCCATCTGTTATTGCTGTGGTCCAGTCGGGTGGGGCTGACACAACTCTTCACATTTTATAGACTCTTGGTATGATGGCTGACCCCTGACCTGACACGATCAAAGCTTGTTTGAGTGTGGACCACCTTTTCTCTTGCTGTTCAAAAAACCCATTTGTTTTCTCAGTAACCAGCAATTTTTGGCTAATAGTAAATCTCTGTAGCCTTTGATATTCTGTAACCAGTAAACTGGTAGGCTAGGCTGACCACTGAATTTAGTTACTGGTCCACTAACTAGGTGATCCCCAGGTTGGTGTGCTGGTCAGTTCCGGTTGTCTGTAACCAGTATTGAAAAAGGGGCAAAACAGTAATTGCACCTGATAGCAGGTCGGTAGTCTCTGTAACTAGCTGGTGTGAAGTAAGACTTCTCAGTGAAAACTGTATAGCCGGTAACTGGTTGGTGAGCTCTGTAACCGGTTGAAGCAGTTTCTGTGTAGGAAAAAACTTCCTGTCAGGGACTACACATTATTAAGCCTGTCATCAGTGTTAGGCCGATGAATAGGCTGCGGATGAGGAGTGGCCAGATGGTAGAAGACCTTTGGGTTGGTGATTCTTGGTGCTGGTTGGTAATAGGAGGAAGGCTCTGTAACCGGCTAATATGAAGCAAGCTGTTCAGTGCAGGCTGTGTAGCCGGTACCCGGTCGGTACACTCTATAGTCTGTAACAAGTTGTTGAAAACAACTGTACAAGGCTGTGTAGCCGGTACCCTGTCGGTACACTGTAACCAGTTGTTGAAGCAACTGTTCATGGCTGTGTAGCCGGTCGGTACACTGTAATCAGTTGTTGAAGCAACTGTACAAAGCTGTGTAGCCGGTACCCGCTCGGCATACTCTGTAACCGGTACCCGCTCGGCATACTCTGTAACCAGTTGCTGAAGGAAGTTTACAACTATCTTTTGTGTTGAATTCAGTTTCCTTCCATTAATTAAAGCATTTCTTTTAAACGCACGTCTTATTTGTAGATTTGACAGTTGCTGGGAAAGCCCTTGTGAGCTATTTATAGAAGCAATTGTTGGTCGGCGTGTCACGTGACAAGCTTGTCAGTTATCACGTTCTTTTGTGATACTTAAACAGACAAATGCGCAGTATTCTGCTCATCCACAAACCCCACTACCGACAACAAAGGGCGGGTCCATGAGAGAGGGACTGGTATCACAGTAGACGTAAGTTGTGAAAAACGCAGTAGCAATATGTAGAAAGAATTGCCGGTCGTTGAATCACCTGACCAGCTTCGGGGAGATGACGTCACTGGTCGCGTGTTTTCCTTTTTACCACAGTAAAGGTTAGCTGGCTGGTCGACTGATGCGTGTAGCAGAGAAGTCTGTACCAGTGCGCTCTGGGGGTGAATTTCAGGAACTAACACTGGATTCACAGTAGACGAGAGCAAAAGGAATGCACTTCCGACCTTGGTCGGTGAATCATGTGATTATCTTCGATGACGTCAGAGGTCGCGTTCTTTGAGCTGGCCGGTCGGCTGATGCTTTAAAAGCAGAGAAGCCTGGACCAGTGCGCTCTGAAGATGAAAGTCCTGGTCGGTGCCGGTCTGAAGTCGGTTCTTCGTTCTCAGCCGGCTGTGCACTCAAACCAGTGTCCTGGCCATCCACTGCCCTTATTACCGACACACGTGCCGGGTCCACAAGGGTGGGACTGAGAGTGACAAAGATGAAGTTCCTTCTATGTAAATACTTGAGAGGTCGGCTGAACTGGAGCTTGCCGGTCGACTAAAGCTTTACAGCAAAGATGTCTGGACCAGTGCACTCTGAAGAAATCTGAAGAATGTAACTCTTGCTTCTGTTGAAAAAACACTAAATACTCGAACTAGGCTGGTGGGACTGATGCTATACAGCAGAGAAGTCTGTACCAGTGCGCTCTGAAGAAATCTGAAGAATGCATCTCTTGGGGAATTCCCTCTATGATAAATACTGCATAAACTTGAAAATTTTAATTACTTAAATGTAGCTTTTATAAGCTACAAGCTTACCATGTGGGACTTGATGCTGTTCTCGGGTTGCCACACCCGGGGCCAACGTCTTAGAAAAGGAGATCGTTCTTGTTAGTCACCGGATATACTGGTAGTTGTTGTCACGTGATAACTTCTGACCAATCGCCCTACTTTCTCGTTGAAATTTTTTATTAAACCTACCCCTCAGCTGTAAACAGCGGGGAGGCAGGGTGGGACTCTCCTAAGTCCCACATGGTAAGCTTGTAGCTTATAAAAGCTACATTTAAGTAATTAAAATTTTCAATTTTATTACGCTACAATAGCTTACCATGTGGGACTTAATGCTGAATTCAACCGCCCGGTGGCGGGATTACAGCTGAGACTGGAAGATATGTCATTTTTTCTAAGATTTGAATTAATATATACAGAATAGTGCCAGAAATGCCAGTCTGAGTCCCTTTTACAGAGCCCCGATCCCGAAGATCGGGCCTGTAACGAGCCAAAAACCTAAGTAAAAAGGGACAGTGCTAAAACTGTCCAGATGTTTGGTAGTAGGACGGAAGTGCAGCGGTGCTCACTTCGAGGTCTAAGGGTCCCTATTAGACCTTCACGTGTGACTGACCAACCCAGTGGTTGGGCATCTCATGAAATTTTAAACCTGAAATATGAGATTAACGACAACTGTCCTTAATAGAAATTACCTGATAATTAAAAAATAAAATGACCTTACCCGTAACATCTTGAAGGTAAAGGAATACCTAGATCCTGGGAGAGACTCCTGAAGACTTGGTTGTAGCGGATGTGCCCCCCCCCCCCCTTTTTTCTTTCCGAGGACAACTGGTCTGAGGGGAAGGATCTAGGACTTGTTGTGCCGCCACCACGGGTCCCAGATACATATTGTTGTCGGTGTCTGACCAAGTAAGGTCTTTTAGGTAAAAATTTGTGAATGTGTTGTGAGCTTTCCAGTGACAGGCTTGCATGATTTGGTCCACCGATACTCCACCGTAAAAGGCCTTAGAGGCCGCGAAGGCCCGGATGTCATGTGCTTTGACTTGGACCAAGTCCAAGGCTTGTTGATCTGCTTGTTTGTAACAAAGTAGAATGGTTTGTTTCAACCATGAGGAGAGTGTAGCGGGTCTGATGTCTGAGGTATGTCCTTTCTTAAAGGAGATGAAAAGGAGAGAACGAGACCCTCTCAGGTCTTTAGTTCGGTCCAAATAGAACCTCAGGGCCCGCACGGGACACAGGGTCCTGTCTTCCTTAAACTGTCTATCTACAATGGTAGTCAAAGCAGGGATAGTCACTGGTGACACACTTTGAGAACCTTCTCTTGCTAGTTGGTTTTTGGCTATGAAATCAGAAGAAGGGAACAAGGCTACCTTTTCCCATTGGCCTAAATTAGCTACTTTGTTAGCGACCCAGGCATGGATTTCGCTGCGGCGCTTGCCGGAGGCCAAGGCTAGCAAGAAAGCAGTTTTGAGAGTAAGATGTTTGAGGTCTGAGTCTTTCATGGGCTCAAATGGTGCTTTGGTGAGCTCGTTAAGGACAACAGAAAGGTTCCACTTGGGTAAATTTCTGGAACTTTTAGGACGATCCCTGTGAAAACTGGAGAGTAACCTATGAAGGTCTGCATTGTGCGCAATGTTTTGGGCCGTTGGGCCCAAAGTGTCAGCGATAGCAGTCCTGTAACCATCAATGGTCGAGGGGCGCCTGTTTAAGTCTTGGTACAGGTACATGAAAAAATCTGAGATTTGTTTCACAGATGGAGTGGAGAAATCCACCGAATTTTCTCTGCACCATTTTTCAAATAGGGCCCACTTTGACCTGTAGATGGTCCTTGTTGATGACCGCTGAGGGGCAGCAATTCTCTCTGCCACCTCCACAGAGAAGCCTTGTTCTTGGAGTTGTCCGCTCCTAGACACCAGGCGTGGAGGTTGAGATGTTGTGGATTGTTGTGGAACACATAGTTGTGGGACTGTTTGAGTAGGGTCGTTGACACTGGGAGTTGTAGTGGGATCTCTGTTGAGAGCTGCACTAGGTCCCAAAACCAGGGCATCCCTGGCCAGCCTGGCGCTATCACGATGATCAGGCAATGGCATTGCTTGATCTTTTGCATCACCTTGTGAAGGAGAGCCGTTGGAGGGTAGGCGTAGGCCGTGAGGTTGGTCCAATTTATGTTCAGAGCATCTATGTTCCAGGCCCTTGGGTCTGGGATAGGAGACACATATAGAGGGAGTTTGTGATTCAGGTGAGTGGCGAATAAGTCTACATGAGGGGTGAACCACTTCCGGCAGATTTGCTTGAAGACCTGAGGGTGCAGAGACCATTCTGTTGACTGCACTTGGTTGGACCTGGATAGGAGGTCGGCCATCACATTCAGACACCCTGGAATGTGCCTGGCTTTCAATGTTATATGGTAGTGATGGCACCAGGTCATGATTTTCCACAGGAGAGCGCACATCTCTGCTGAGTGAGTTCCCCCTTGCTTGTTGATGTAGGCTACCACTGTTGAGTTGTCCGTCGCAACTAACACTGTTTGATTCTGGCACTGATCCTTGAAGTCTCGAAGGGCCAGGGAGACCGCCTTCAATTCTAGGACATTTATGTGTAGCCTTTTTTCCCGCTCTGACCACAGCCCTTTTGTAGAATTTTGATCTAAGTGAGCGCCCCAACCTTCGTTTGAGGCGTCGGTAAAGAGTTGGATACTGTGGTCCTTGGGATGAAGGTCTGCGCCTTTCATCACATTTGTGGGGTTTTGCCACCAATCTAGGTGGGCTACAATGGCTTCTGTCCAAGGAAGGAGGTTGTCCAGCGACTGAGGATATCTCCAGTGCTCCTTGAGATGAAACTGAAAGGGCCTCATGTGAAGGCGTCCCTCCGGGACCATTTTCTCCGTTGAGGCTAGCAACCCAACTAGAAAAAGGACGCATCTGTGGCCAGATGCTGGATGTATCCACCGACAAAGGCCAACTAACATAGTTTAGAAGATAAAAAGCATTTTTCGTTAATAAGCAAGCTGAAAGCACTTTTAAGTTTGGCTACCCTTATTTGACCCTGTACCAGGGGCCCAAGGTGAAGTCTGACCACATCAAAAGATTCGCAGCCCATGATTTCCTATAAGTCGTTTTCACATTGCAAACCTCTAGGACCAATAATAAGCAGGAGGGGCCCAAGGTCAAATCTGACCACATGAAAAGATTTGCAGCCCATGACTTCCTATAAGTTGTTTTCATATTAATGAGTTATTTGAGAAATACTGGCTATCTGCAATACTTGTAGAGATAATTCGCATTTACTCATTTTGAGTAGGTGAATAATTAGCTACGGGTCTGAAACTTCACCAAGTGAAAGCTCTCTCAAAAGTAGGCGAATGAGTTATTTGAGAAAAATTGGCTACCTACAATACTTTTAGAGATAATTCGAATTTACTCATTTTCAGTAGGTGAGTAATTACCTACGGGTGTGGAACTTCACCATGTGAAAGCTGTCCCAAAAGTAGATGAATGAGTTATTTGATAAAAATTGGATATCTGCAATACTTTTAGAGATAATTAGTATTTACTCATTTTGAGTAGGTGAATAATTAGCTACTGGTCTGAAACTTCACCAAGTGAAAGGTCTCCCAAAAGTAGGTGAAGGAGTTATTTGACAAAAATTGGCTATCTGGAATACTTTTAGAGATAATTTGCATTTACTCATTTTCAGTAGGTGAGTAATTACCTACGGGTCTGAAACTTCACCAAGTGAAAGGTCTCCCCAAAGTAGGTGAAGGAGTTATTTGACAAAAATTGGCTATCTGGAATACTTTTAGAGATAATTTGCATTTACTCATTTTGAGTAGGTGAATAATTAGCTATGGGTCTGAAACTTCACCATGTGAAAGCTCTCCCAAAAGTAGATGAATGAGTTATTTGAGAAAAATTGGATATGTGCAATACTTTTAGAGATAATTAGCATTTACTCATTTTGAGTAGGTGAATAATTAGCTACAGGTCTGAAACTTTAGCAAGTGAAAGCTCTCCCAAAAGTAGGTGAAGGAGTTATTTGACAAAAATTGGCTATCTGGAATACTTTTAGAGATAATTTGCATTTACTCATTTTCAGTAGGTGAGTAATTACCTACGGGTCTGAAACTTCACCAAGTGAAAGCTCTCCCAAAAGTAGGTGAATGAGTTATTTGAGAAAAATTGGCTATCTGCAATACTTTTAGAGATAATTCGCATTTACTCATTTTGAGTAGGTGAGTAATTAGCTACAGGTCTGGAACTTCAGCATGTGAAAGCTCTCCCAAAAGTAGGTGAATGAGTTATTTAAGAAAAATTTGCTATCTGCAATACTTTTAGAGAAAATGCAGAATTACTCATTTTTAGTAGGCAAGTAATTTAGCCACAGGCCTAATTTAGACATAAAGCCTACCAATAGAATACTGTGGTGCACCCTCTAATATACCTTGCAAACTTGAGAAGGCTAGCTATAATATTTTTTTCGTTAGAGCGGTAATGGTGAAATCTCTGTACACACTGCGGCTATCCAGTGGATACAATGATTTACTCAACAGTGAGAACCTGAAAGTAGATATTGGTAAGCTATGCCATGACATAGAGGTCTGCAATTTCACTCTGTTATAGCTGACCAAAAATTATATGAATAACATATTTAAACAAAATACTGTAAATGTAATAGTTTTCACGTTATAACTGATTTACTCAACAGTGATAACCTCAAAGTGCCAGTGGCAGGTTAAAGAACCTCAAGGACGTTGATAAATGGTCATCCTTGAGCCTCTATCTTCACTTAGGGGAATGTCAGTTACTTGTGAGTTGGGACTGTACCTGTACAGTCGGATTGGTTAAATAGCGCTTTGAGTCCTGTAGTATATGGAGATATTGCGCTGAGTATAAATACGTAATAATAATAATAATATTACTCAGCTATGCAATGAGCTACATGTCTGAATTTTTTCTATGTTATAGCTGACCCAAAATTAGGTGAACAACATATGAAAGCAAAATACTGTAAATGCAATAGTTTTCAAGTTACAACTGATTTACTCAATAGTGAGAACCTGAAAATAGCTATTGCTCAGCTATGCCATGAGCTATAAGTCTGTAATTTCACGACGTTATAGCTGACCCAAAAGTAGGTGAACAACATATTTTAACAAAATACTCCAAATGCAATATTTTTCAAGTTACAAGTCATTTACTCAACAGTCAGTACCTGAAAATAGCTATTGCTCAGTTGTGCCATGAGCTACAGGTCTGTAATTTCACTATGTTATAGCTGACCCAAAATGAATAACATATTTACACAAATTTCTGTAAATGCAATAGTTTTCCAATTACAACTGATTTACTCAACAGTGTGAACTTCAAAGTAGCTATTACTCAGCTATGCAATGAGCCACAGGTCTGGAACTTCACTATGTTATAGCTGACTCCGAAATAGGTGAATAACATATTGAAACAAAATACTCTAAATGTAATACTTTTGAAGTTATAAGCAATTTACTCAACAGTGATAACTTAAAAGTAGCTATTACTCAGCTATGCCATGAGCTACAGGTCTGAAATTTTACTATGTTATAGCTGACCCAAAAATAGCTGAATAACATATTGAAACAAAATACTCTAAATGCAATAGTTTTCAAGTTACAAGTGATTTTACTCACGATGGAAGTTACTGAAAAGCCCAAAAGTAGCTATTACTCACTTAGCTATTGAGACAGACACCCAAGTTACTCACCATGTTGTAGCTATGAAAAAAGTAGCTGAATAACATATTTTAACAAAATGCTCTAAATGCAACACTTTTCAAGTTACAAGCGATTTAGTGCATGATTTCATGAATTTTAATGCATTTTAGACATTTTTATGTACCAGAGGCCTAATTTAGACATAAAGCCTACCAAAAAGATAGGGTGGCGAGTCCTCTAGCATACCAAGCCACCTGCCAAATATGAAAGAAATCTGGAAAGAAATGTGGACTGTAGGTCACTAACAAGCAATATTCCACATTTTAGACATTTTTGTCTACCACAGGCCTAATTTAGACATAAAGCCTACCAAAAAGATAGGGTGGCGAGTCCTCTACCATATCAAGCCACCTGCCAAATATGAAAGAAATCCGGAAAGAAATGTGGACTGTAGGTCGCTAACAAGAAATCTCTGCGGACGCGGACGAGGGCGCGGACGACGACGATGATGAATCCATAGTATCCCCGCTTCGCGTCGGGGATACAATTAGAGACATCAAACATCTTGCAGTCAAAACACGTTTTGACTTGAGTCGTAGGATCAAATCCTGAAGTTTGAGCCATCTCTCGTGAGTGGGTCTTACAAGGGCTGAATCTAGGTGGTATTCATAGCCCATGAATAAAAACACCTGAGTAGGTTTCAGTTCTGATTTTTCCTGGTTGATTATCCAACCCAAGGATTGGGTTAGGTCTACCACTGCCTGTGTGTCCCTTTGAGATTCCTCCTGAGACTGGGACCTGATCAGCCAGTCGTCCAGGTATTGGTGAATTCTGAGTCCTCTTGAGAGGGCCATTAGTTTCACTTCCTTTACGATCATCGTAAAGACCTGGCGGGCTGTGGCCAGTCCGAAAGGTAGGGAGGTGAACTGGAACACCTGGGCCTTGTAGCAAAACCTTAGGTACTTCCTTGAGTTTGGATGGATGGGGATGTGAAGGTATGCGTCTGACAGGTCTATCGACGATACCCACTCCCCTGGGACCAGGGAAGTCCTGATGGACTCCGGGGTTTCCATTTTGAACTTTTCTACATGTAGAAGAGTGTTGAGCCTGCTTAAGTCTATGACTGGCCTCCACCTTTGGTGAGGCTTGGGTACTAGGAACAGGCGACTGTAAAACCCGAGAGATTTTACGTTTTCCACCCTTTCGATGGCGTTCTTTGACAAGAGAGACTGGATACAAGTGGCCAAGGCTTGGTCTTTTTGTTGGGCCTTGTACTCTGATAGAATCAGAGGAAATCTGATCAAGTTTGGCTTTGAACGGAATGGCAGAACGTAGCCATTGGTGATAATGTTTAACACGTTTTGAGAACATTTGTTTATTAGCCAGTCTCTCTTGAAAGAACGGAGGCGACTTCCTACTGGTGGACTGAATGAGGCTTTGGAGGAGTCATTGAGAAGGGGGGTTTCCACGCCCCCTTCCCCTATTGTGGGGTCGAAAACGACCCCTGGAGCCTCTGAAGTTGGATTTTCCTCTTCCCGAGGGAAAGGATTGGTTACTGCTTTGAGAGGTATTGCCCCCATAGGGGCGTTTCCTGTAGGAGCCTCTTTTCTTGTGGGGGCCACGAAAGGGCTTATTCTGGTAGGGTGCAAAACCCTGAGAATCTTTTGAGGTGCCTTTTTTGAGAAGGAAGTCCTCACCTTCCTTTACAAGTTGAGACTCGAACAAGGAGGAGTCCCAGAAGGACGAGTTCCTAAGTTCTTGGCGTCTCGTTTCCCCTAGCTGGGGATGCAATAGAGTCATTTCGGCTTCGCGCCTAAGCAAGCCGGTATTAGCCATGGAATATAATTCCCTCTGGAGAATATGGGCTAGCGATTTGCTGAGACAGGTAAGAGCTCTATGTTGAACAAGAACCGTCTTGTTCCAAAAATCCAAGTACTCAGCAACTTCCTCATATCCGCGCTTTGCTGCTTTCTCAGGATTGGCACCTTTCTGGATCTGAGACTTTATCTTCTTGACAGTTGACTTGATGCTATGTTGGCACTTCTCCAAGGAAGCATTGCAAGAAGAGGAGGTTTTGGCAAAGGCAGAGGTGAAATTGAGGGTTGAAATATTTTGTCTAGCCTGATGTTCCAGCTCCTTAAGGACTGGCAGAGGGACTTTGGCTACTGGTGCCCCAGAGGTCTAGGAGTAATACAGATCTTAGCAAACTCCTGGATTTTGTCTTGAAAAGTGGGCTGTCCAACCTTATACCACTTAGAAGTGGATGGAGGAGGCTTGACATATTTTCCCTCAGATAAATTGGCAGCTTTGAAATCATGTTGAAATTTATCAAAGGCGTCCTTGATAACTGAGCTAAGTGGTAGGATAGAGGAAGGACCTCTAGGTCTGAGCTCTTGACGGCCTTTTTCGTCATCCAGACCCAACACTGAAGTTGAAGACCTAGGCATAGAGTCCCTGGGGTCAGGGAGAGAAAGAATGCGCCTGAAGGTGTCTACCTCTTCAGAGTATTGGGAGGGAATGTCAGACAGGGCTACTTCCCTATAATAAGGGGGGTCTGGATCATGTTGTGGGAGGTCTTGATCAGAAGCTGCGCCTGAGGGCTGAGCCCTAGAGGGCTTAGAAGACCTGTGTCTGGCCACAGGGGAGTGATCTTCCTCTGAAGATGACACATATCTGGACCTAGATTTATGCTTGCTCTTGTCAGAGTGTTTCTTAGGTCTAGGATGGATCCGAGGTTCGTCGGAATCCTCATCCAGTTGATCCGAGGCAGAGCTCGGTGCTACTGTTTGCCTGTGGCTTTGTTTTTTGTGTGAGTATGAGGAATCCTTCGGTATAGCTTCAGAAGGGGCAACGTACTGATCCGAGGAAGTTTGGTTAAGTACTAGTCGAGGAGGGAGTGCTGGACCAACGTCCACATCCATTGCCTCGGACTGTGCATTAGTACTTGACCTCGGAGGGGGTAGGTCCATATGAGCAGCAGAGTTGCTGGATGGACCAGCTTTTGAAGCATGAGGCGAGGGATCAACCTCGGCAGGCTTTTTAACTGCCAACTCCTCTCGGAGTGATTGAAATGCTTCTAACATGGATGCCTGGAAGGAACCCATTTGCTGCTGGATATGTATATTTAAGGAATCACCCAGGGATTTCTCTAGATTTCTTTGAATTTTGTTTTGCAAAACAGTACCTGGGGTGGGTGGAACAGCTTTGGCTGGGGTCTTTAATGATAAAGAACTGAAGGCGAGAGGTTGAGGACGGGGGGGTGAGGTAAAGAGGTTATCGGCAGCACTCTCAAGGTCTGCATTAGAACCAGTAAAAGAGTCCCCATCGCCTTCACCCAAGAGATCTAGTTCATCTTTGGAACTAGTTTCCGCTTTTTGCTTTTTTAAGTACCGCTTCCTGTTTTGAATTTTTTGCAGTTGTTCATCAGTGAGAGACGTGCAAATATGGCAGGGTGCTTCAAAAGTGACACAGGGGTCATCTCCCTTGCCAGCCTCCCTACAGGTAGGGCAGTAATTATGATTATCAAAACTGAAGCAAAAATGGCGGCATTTCTGAGCTCTCGGTTTGTCTTTGTTTGCTTGATGGAGAGACATTTTAACGCAATAAAAAGACGTACAATTGAAATTGCCTGAACCGAGAAAACTCAAAACACGCGGATTGTAAGGAAAATACTTAAGTTGTGAAATTAAAAATTTTACAGTATAATCTATGAAATATATATAAAGAAATATCCAAATATTAGCCTCCAACAATACGTGAATACTGAGAAATAAATGAAAATGTCTGTATATTTACAAACTGCTACCAGTCAATCGTGGCCAACGAGAAAGTAGGGCGATTGGTCAGAAGTTATCACGTCACGACAACTACCAGTATATCCGGTGGCTAACAAGAACGATCTTTTTTTCTAAGACGTTGGCCCCGGGTGTGGCAACCCGAGAACAGCATTAAGTCCCACATGGTAAGCTATTGTAGAGTAATAAAATGGAAAATTTAATGGTTAAATTAAATTTTTATTAGATAATATCTTACCTAGTGGACCAGTGCATTTGTCCGGCGCGCAGCTGGTCCCGCCAAACGTTAGAAAAAAACGTCCTGAGCTGGGCTCTGACCGGGACCGGTAGTGTACTCCTCATTCGCCAGGTGTCGTGACTGCACCCAGTTCCCCTACTGCGCGTGCGCGCGCATGCGTACTTCCTCTTTTTGTGGCCTACCTAAGAATGTCCCCCTTTTTGCTATTGCGGGGCAGGTAGGGTGGGACTCTCATGGTCCACTAGGTAAGATATTATCTAATAAAAATTTAATTTAACCATTAAATTTTCCATTTTATTGCATTAATATATCTTACCTAGTGGACCCACAGGACCCAAATGGTACACGTCCGAGTCCGCCCAGGCCAAGTCCTTCAGGTAAAATTGGGTGAAGGTATTATGAGACTTCCAGTGACAGGCTGCCAAAATCTGGTCTAAGGGAACACCACCCTGAAAAGCTTTGGACGCCGCGAACGTCATGAGCCCGAACCTGATGCAATTGTTGAGCCTGTTGGTCTGACAGCTGGTAACAAAGGACAATGGTTTGTTTGATCCAGGAGGAAACTGTAGCAGGGACAATATCCTTCTGGAAACTCTTCCTAAAGGAAACAAAAACCAATTCCTTGCCTGAACGGAGATCTTTGGTTTTGTCCAAGTAATAACGGAGTGCCCGGATCGGGCACAAACTCCTATCCTCCTTGAGGGATCTGTCCAAGGAAGGAGCCAAGGCTGGAATGATAACAGGGGCCACGCAAGCGGGACCCTCCTTAGCCAGGTGATTCTTAGAAATGAAACTAGGAGAGGGCGATAAGGAAACATTCGACCAATCCTCTTGATGCCTAATGTTTCAGTGAACCCAAGCATGAATTTCACTCCTCCGTTTCCCAGAGCCCAAGGCTAGAAGGAAGACAGTCTTAACAAGAGGAGAGTGCCCGTGAACGGGCACTGTGTCAGCTGACTGAGTGTTTTTGATTTGTGAAGGTGATTAGAGGACAGAATAATTATCAGGAAAAGGGCTGTACAGAAATACAGTAAATGGTAACTGAACAGCAAGTTTGAAAGAAATTCCGAAGCTGACAGAAGAAAAGGATAAAAAAGTTGTGCCCTGTAAATGGTATTATGAAGGAAAATAACAAGGTAATTGTTTAAGTGTAAAAAATAGGTTAAAACATATTTAAAGAAATACTAGAAATGCAATAACCTCGTTTGACCTTGAAGAAGGGGTCCAAGGTCAAATCTAACCACACAAATACATTCCCAGCCCATGATTTCCTATGGTTTACCATTCCAAACCTCTAGGACCAATTATAAATGAGTTATAAGCACTTTTAAGCTTGGCTGTCCTCATTTGACCTTGAAGGAGGGGTCCAAAGGTCAAATCTGACCATACCAAAAGATTCCGAGCCAATGATTTCCTATGGGATGGTTTACCATCCCAAATCTCTGTCACCAATAATAAGCGAGTTGTAGGCACTTTCAATTTTCGCTATCCTCATTTGACCTTGAAGGAGGGTTCCAAGGTCAAATCGGACCATATCAACAGATTCACAGCCCATGATTTCCTGTCTGTTTACCATCCCAAACCTCTGGGACCAATAATAAGCGAGTTATAAGCACTTTTAAGTTTGGCTATCCTTGTTTGACCTTGAAGGAGGGGTCATTGAAGGTCAAATCTGACCACACCAAAAGATTCCCACCCCATGATTTCCTACAGGTTGGTTTATCATCCCAAACCTCTAGGATCAATAATAAGGGAGATATAAGCCCTTTTCATGACTGACAAAAAACACCTGTGGCGGCCATCTTGTTTCTCAAAATGAGGCCAAAAATATTCCCAGACAACATTTTATGGTTATTAATATATACTGCAAACTTAAGAAAGCTAGCTATAATATTTTTTTTCATCAGACCAGTAATGGTGAAATCTCTCTCTACACACTGCGGCTATCCAGTGGATACAATGATTTACTCAACAGTGAGAACCTGAAAGTAGCTATTGCTCAGCTATGCCATGACATAGAGGTCTGCAATTTCACTATGTTATACCTGACCAAAAATTCTGTGAATAACATATTTAACAAACTAGAAATAGGACGCCCTGTTGATAGTAGATGCGAATAGAAACAGGATAGCATAGAAGAACACACATTATCATGTGTAATGTCCACCCCATGAACCTTTTGCCAAAATTGTACAGTAGTCTTACAAGACCCTGTTTCATTTGTAAAATATATCAATGATGCTTAAATATTTATTAGTGTAGATGTAAATTATTTCAGCTTCATGCCTTTTTGCATTAAATTTGTGTTTTGCCATTTTTGGCAAAAATTCGAAAAATCAAAATTTGAAAAATTGCAAAGATTACATTCCTTAGATACCCTGTGGGTCGAAAATTTCGACGAAATCGCTCTATCTCGCACGGTTAAGGAGATAGAAGCAAATTTGTGTTTTGCCATTTTTGGCAAAAATTCGAAAAATCAAAATGGCCGCCATTTTTGGGGAGGGGAAAATTTTTTGAAAATTGCAAAGAGTACATTCCTTAGATACCCTGTGGGTCGAAAATTTCGACGAAATCGCTCTATCTCGCACGGTTAAGGAGATGGAAGCAAATTTGTGTTTTGAAATTTTTGGCAAAAATTCGAAAATTCAAAATGGCCGCCATTTTTGGGGAGGGGAAAATTTTTTGAAAATTGGAAAAGAATACATTCCTTAGATACCCTGTGGGTCGAAAATTTCGACGAAATCGCTCTATCTCGCACGGTTAAGGAGATAGAAGCAAATTTGTGTTTTGCCATTTTTGGCAAAAATTCGAAAATTCAAAATGGCCGCCATTTTTGGGGAGGGGAAAATTTTTTGAAAATTGCAAAGAGTACATTCCTTAGATACACTATGGGTCCAAAATTTCGACGAAATCGCTCTATCTCGCATGGTTAAAGAGATGGAAGCAAATTTGTGTTTTGCCATTTTTGGCAATAATTCGAAAATTCAAAATGGCCGCCATTTTTGGGGAGGGGAAATTTTTTTTGAAAATTGCAAAGATTACATTCCTCAGATACCCTGTGGGTCGAAAATTTCGACGAAATCGCTCTATCTCGCATGGTTAAAGAGATGGAAGCAAATTTGTGTTTTGCCATTTTTGGCAATAATTCGAAAATTCAAAATGGCCGCCATTTTTGGGGAAGGGAAATTTTTTTTGAAAATTGCAAAGATTACATTCCTCAGATACCCTGTGGGTCGAAAATTTCGACGATATCGCTCTATCTCGCACGGTTAAGGAGATGGAAGCAAATTTGTGTTTTGCCATTTTTGGCAAAAATTCGAAAATTCAAAATGGCCGCCATTTTTGTGGAGGGGAAAATTTTTTGAAAAAATTGCAAAGAATACATTCCTTAGATACCCTGTGGGTCGAAAATTTCGACGAAATCGCTCTATCTCGCACGGTTAAGGAGATAGAAGGAAATTTGTGTTTTGCCATTTTTTGCAAAAATTCGAAAATTCAAAATGGCCGCCATTTTTGGGGAGGGGAAAATTTTTTGAAACTTGCCAAGAATACAATGCTCAGATACCCTGTGGGTCGAAAATTTCGACGAAATCGCTCTATCTGGCACGGTTAAGGAGATAGAAGCAAATTTGTGTTTTGCCATTTTTGGCAAAAATTCGAAAATTCAAAATGGCCGCCATTTTTGGGAAGGGGAAAATTTTTTGAAAATTGCCAAGAATACAATGCTCAGATACCCTGTGGGTCGAAAATTTTGACGAAATCGCTCTATCTCGCACGGTTAAGGAGATAGAAGCAAATTTGTGTTTTGCCATTTTTGGCAAAAATTCGAAAATTCAAAATGGCCGCCATTTTTGGGGAGGGGAAAATTTTTTGAAAATTGCAAAGAATACAATGGTCAGATACCCTGTGGGTCGAAAATTTCGACGAAATCGCTCTATCTCGCACGGTTAAGGAGATAGAAGGAAATTTGTGTTTTGCCATTTTTTGCAAAAATTCGAAAATTCAAAATGGCCGCCATTTTTGGGGAGGGGAAAATTTTTTGAAACTTGCCAAGAATACAATGCTCAGATACCCTGTGGGTCGAAAATTTCGACGAAATCGCTCTATCTCGCACGGTTAAGGAGATAGAAGCAAATTTGTGTTTTGCCATTTTTGGCAAAAATTCGAAAATTCAAAATGGCCGCCATTTTTGGGAAGGGGAAAATTTTTTGAAAATTGCCAAGAATACAATGCTCAGATACCCTGTGGGTCGAAAATTTTGACGAAATCGCTCTATCTCGCACGGTTAAGGAGATAGAAGCAAATTTGTGTTTTGCCATTTTTGGCAAAAATTCGAAAATTCAAAATGGCCGCCATTTTTGGGGAGGGGAAAATTTTTTGAAAATTGCAAAGAATACAATGGTCAGATACCCTGTGGGTCGAAAATTTCGACGAAATCGCTCTATCTGGCACGGTTAAGGAGATAGAAGCAAATTTGTGTTTTGCCATTTTTGGCAAAAATTCGAAAATTCAAAATGGCCGCCATGTTTGGGGAGGGGAAAATTTTTTGAAACTTGTCAAGAATACAATGCTCAGATACCCTGTGGGTCGAAAATTTCGACGAAATCGCTCTATCTCGCACGGTTAAGGAGATAGAAGCAAATTTGTGTTTTGCCATTTTTGGCAAAAATTCGAAAATTCAAAATGGCCGCCATTTTTGGGGAGGGGAATATTTTTCAAGTTATAGCTGATTTACTCAACAGTCAGTACCTGAGAATAGCTATTGCTCAGTTGTGCCATGAGCTATAGGTCTATAATTTCACTATGTTATAGCTGACCCAAAAGTAGCTGAATAACATATTTGCACAAATTTCTGTAAATGCAATAGTTTTCCAATTATAACTGATTTACTCAACAGTGAGAACTTCAAAGTAGCTATTACTCAGCTATGAAATGAGCCACAGGTCTGAAACTTCACTATGTTATAGCTGACCCCAAAATAGGTGAATAACATATTGAAACAAAATACTCTAAATGCAATAGTTTTCAAGTTATAAGTGATTTACTCAACAGTGATAACCTAAAAGTAGCTATTACTCAGCTATGCCATGAGCTACAGGTCTGAAATTTTACTATGTTATAGCTGGCCCAAAAGTAGCTGAATAACATATTTATACGAAATTCTCTAAATGCAATAGTTTTTAAGTTACAAGTGATTTTACTCATGATGGAAGTTACTGAAAAGCCCAAAAGTAGCTATTACTCACTTAGCTATTGAGACAGACACCCAACTTACTCACCATATTGTAGCTATGAAAAAAGTAGCTGAATAACATATTTTAACAAAATGCTCTAAATGCAACACTTTTCAAGTTATAAGTGATTTACTCAACAGTGATAACCTAAAAGTAGCTATTACTCAGCTATGCCATGAGCTACAGGTCTGAAATTTTACTATGTTATAGCTGACCCAAAAGTAGCTGAATAACATATTTATACGAAATTCTCTAAATGCAATAGTTTTCAAGTTACAAGTGATTTTACTCATAATGGAAGTTACTGAAAAGCCCAAAAGTAGCTATTACTCACTTAGCTATTGAGACAGACACCCAACTTACTCACCATTTTGTAGCTATGAAAAAAGTAGCTGAATAACATATTTTAACAAAATGCTCTAAATGCAACACTTTTCAAGTTATAAGTGATTTACTCAACAGTGATAACCTAAAAGTAGCTATTACTCAGCTATGCCATGAGCTACAGGTCTGAAATTTTACTATGTTATAGCTGACCCAAAAGTAGCTGAATAACATATTTATACGAAATTCTCTAAATGCAATAGTTTTCAAGTTATAAGCGATTTACTCAACAGTGATAACCTAAAAGTAGCTATTACTCAGCTATGCCATGAGCTACAGGTCTGAAATTTCACTATGTTATAGCTGGCCCAAAAGTAGCTGAATAACATATTTATACGAAATTCTCTAAATGCAATAGTTTTTAAGTTACAAGTGATTTTACTCATAATGGAAGTTACTGAAAAGCCCAAAAGTAGCTATTACTCACTTAGCTATTGAGACAGACACCCAACTTACTCACCATATTGTAGCTATGAAAAAAGTAGCTGAACAACATATTTTCACAAAATGCTGTAAATGCAACACTTTTGAAGTTATAAGTGATTTAGTGCATGATTTCATGAATTTTAATGCATTAAAAATTATTAAAAAAATTTATTAAAAAAAAAGTAAGACAGATCCAGGTCTCATACTCACACAAGAGAATCTACCTCTGGCCTAGTACATATATGCAAGATATGAGAGAAATCCCTGCAATAGTCACTGAGAAAATTGTGATAAAAAGTTGAAATTTTCACACTTTTGGTGGGGGTACCCCCCTTGTAATGTCTCTAGCAAACAGACGAACAGACAGATTTGCATGCCTTGAACAATTTTTCATCCTCGATAGATAAGGTATCTTTTAAAAAAAACAGCATGTCTCTAGGCCTTGTAGTTTTGGAGAAGAAGTTGTTCACGCGTACGCGTACGCGGACGCGTACGCGGACGCGTACGCGTACGCCCACGCCGCAGAGTGATGACATAATGTCAGCTGACTGACAAGTCAGCTGACATAAAAAGTGAGGTGCTTCAGCGAAGCCTTCCTAAGAGGTTCAAAAGGAGGTTGTGTAAGTTGTTGAAGAACCAAAGACAAATTCCACGTAGGAACCCCATGCCTGCCCTTTGGTTTGTCCCTATGAAAACTGTCCAACAACCTGGTCAAGTTCTCATCCTTGCTGATGTTAATTCTGGAATTTCCCACTTTGTCGGCTATGGCAGTCCTATAGCCTTCTATGGTACTAGGTTGAAGGTGTTTCTCCTGAAAAAGGGAAAGGAGAAAATCCGCAATTTGCTCTATAGAGGGAGTTCTTACGTCCACCTTATTCTTCTCACACCATCTGACAAAAACGGACCACTTTGATTCATAAATGGCTCTGGTAGAGCGTCTTTGAGGAGCCTCAATTCTTGTTGCCACTTCTGCCGAGAACCCGGCTTGCTGGATGGCACAGGCTCTAGGAGCCAAGCATGAAGGTTCAGATTGGGAAGGTCTCTGTGAGGACACTGATTGAACGGTTGAGTTATCAAATTCGACACCTGAGGGAGCAGGAGGGGAATTTGAACTGACATGTTGACCAGGTCCCAAAACCAAGGCATGTTGGGCCAACCTGGCGCTATCAGGATGAGACGACGGAATCCGTGGTCCAAAAGTTTCGTTACCACCTGATGTAGAAGGGCCGTCGGGGGAAAAGCATAAGCGTCCAGGTCCTCCCAAGGGAGACTTAAGGCGTCCACTGCCCACGCTGACCGGTCTGGAACCGGGGATACAAACCAGGGAAGTTTGTGATTGAACCGGGTGGCAAACAGGTCCACAGACGGACGGTGCCAACGCCGGCATATTTGAGCAAAAACCTCCGGGAGGAGGGACCATTCCGTTTGGATCACCTGATCGAGCCTGGACAGTTTGTCTGCTATGACGTTCAGGTGACCCGGAATATGCCTGGCCCTCAGGACAATCTGCCGTTGATTGCACCAAAGCATCAGTCTCCAAAGGAGGGCACAGAGTGAGCCTGATTTCATACCCCCTTCCTTGTTGATGTAAGAGACCACAGTGGTGTTGTCTGTACAAACAAGAACTATCTGGTTGCAACACAACCGCTCAAACCATTTTAAGGCCAGCAGGACTGCCTTGAGCTCTAACAAATTTATGTGCAAGGCGCTTTCTGACTCTAACCAGACTCCTTTTGCCATGTAATCGCCTAAGTGAGCGCCCCAACCTTCGTTTGAGGCGTCTGTAAACAGTTGAAGGGCGTGTTGAAGAGGGTGTAAGGGTTGACCTGAGAGCACCTTGGTCGGGTCCAACCACCACCTTAGATGTACATGGAGAGATGAAGGAATTGGAGTGACCTTTTCCAGAGATTCCGGGGCATGCCAATGCTTTTTCAGGTGCCATTGAATGGGCCTCATATGTAGCCGTCCCGATACTACTTGTTTTTCTGTTGCTGTCAGAAGGCCGATTAAAGACATGAACTGCCTGACTGTGCAACATTCCAGTCCCAGGAGAAGGTTGAGCTTCTGAGATAGACTCCTCCACCTGTCCTGAGTTGGTTTGACTAACCCCTGAGATAGGTCGAAATGATAACCTACGAAGTCGAAGGTTTGTTGGGGCACCAGTTCTGACTTGTCCATGTTGACCACCCAACCCAGAGAGCGGCAAAGGTCCAAAAGGGTCTGGGTATGGGGCTCTCAGTAGCCAATCGTCTAGGTATTGGTGGATTCGAATACCCCGTGATTGAGCCATGAGTTTTACCTCTTTGACCACCTTTGTGAACTCCAACGGAGCCGTCGACAGGCCAAAGGGAAGTGCTGTGAACTGAAAGGTCTGACCTTTGATGTGGAACCTGAGATATTTTCGCGACCTGTGGCTTATGGGAATGTGAAAATAAGCTTCGCTGAAATCCAGCGAAGTGACCCAGTCCCCCTGTTGCAAGGAGGATCTGATGGTCTCCGGAGTTTCCATCTTGAACGTTGCCGGATCAAGGTACAGGTTCAGTTGACTTAGGTCTAGAATGGGCCTCCATTTTTTGTTGGGTTTTGGAACCAGGAACAACCAGTTGTAGAAGCCCAGAGATGATTGAACTGACACTTTTTCTATAGCCTGTTTTTGACCTAGAGATTGTAAGGCTTCGTTCAGATTTTTGTTTCTTAATGGAGCTGATGAACCACTGACTATTACAGGGAATCTTGCGAGGGGTGGTCTTTCCTTGAAGGGGAGTTGGTACCCTTCCCTGAGGATGGAGACTACCCTCAGATTTGAACCCAGGGAGAGCCAAACCTGCCAAAACAGTTGCAGACGGCCTCCTACAGGTGGATCTTTGACAACACATGGGACATTTATGACATTTGGGGCAAGGAGACATTGATTTACAGACAAAGCACTGTTCACAGATTTTATTTCTATTTTGGCATGAGAGGGTCTTACGTTTTTCTTTTGCAACGGCCCTTTTACAGAAACTGCAGGAAGAACAACAGGCAAATTTACAGTCTTTTGAGAAGTCACTTTGTTTGCTGATGACACTAGATTGAGATCCCCGGACTTTAACTGTAACTGAACTAGGGGACTCAACAAACATTGATTGTCATTTATATGGTTTACTACCACGGGCAGGCTTGGAGTAATATGTGGAGCTAGAGCCACCTCTACCACGACTCTTACCCCTGCCTCTGCCCGAAAACTGCCGCCAAGGTTGCTGAGTCTGAGAAGATGAAAAGCCAGATTGACGACTATCTTTCTTTTCGTAGGGCTGGTATCTGAACTGATGTTTCTTAGAGTGCTGAAATGTGCCCGAACCGGGACCAGGAGCACTCCTATTTGACTCATGTTTTTGTATATCTTGCTCCGCCACTGCCAGTACATCATCCGGGAACAACCCGTAAGTGAAAAGGGGAGCATTGCACAGCTTATTCCACGTGTCAGGTTTCAGGCCTGGTTTAACATACTCTAGGTAAGAATCTCTCCTCAACAAAATGAAATTAGCTAGTTGGACAAACAGACTGTCTGCGAGGTGCTGAAAAGCAGTACCCAAGGCCACAGAGACGCTTGTGTGGAAGGCTGACAAGTCTTTCAAGTCCTTGATGGCGTCCGTGACCTCCTTTGGGGCTTTACCTTTAACAATGGTACAGTTCAGAAAGGAAATATGTTGGTTCATTTTGTCCTGGATCTCACTCACGTACCTGTTAAACCTTGCGGCATGGTTGGTAATCAAGGAGCGTTCCCTAGCACATTGCTCCCACCGTCTAAGGATTTCCTGAGAGATAGGCCTAGAAGCCGGTCCTGAGGATGGATAAGAGGAAATCTTGGCAATGCGTGAGAACTGTGAGTTCAATCTTGCTTCGGAACCCGACCAGCCAAAGATAGTCCTTCCGGGTCTTTGGTTGCCATCCTGTTTGATTCGGGACTGTGTATACCATTTAGCCTGGCTTTTAGGTGTCCTGATGAACTGGTCTTGTTTCAGACCTGCTGCTTCCTGTGCACGGGAAGGGTAGCCTTCTGCAGCCCGCGTATTAAGCTTCTCCATTTTATAGCAAAGCCAGTCGTCCGCTGGCAGTTCTACTGACACTTTTCCCGTACGACGAGGGTGTTTACCCTTCCAAGGGTTGTCAGAGCGGTTATCCGTATCACCTACAGCAGCTTCAAAATCTGGTATGTGAGACCAGCCAAGGAAAGCCCTGACCGACTGGACCGTTTCCCTGTAGTTCATTTCTTCGTTTCTCTCAGCAACCTCAGAATCTGAAAGTTCACCCTCCTCACCAGAGTCTTTATCTGACCGGTCCGGAAGGGGTTCCCCGTCTGACAGAGCCAGATCCGGCTGAGCAAAACTGTCTGGAGCAAATGAAGTAGAACCACTGGAATGTTGCGGACCGGTGATGACCGGTTGAGAAGAAGATCCTAGAGAAGTGACAATGGTAAAAGAAAAAACAGTTTCCTCCGGTTTTTTCAAGAGTTTGTAAACCTGGACCGGGCACAACTGTCTTGGGAGGAGGAATTGGATCCGAAGCAATCTGATCTGAAGAACCGGCACTAGCGGCCGGTTTAAAAGCCTTCTTTTGCTTTGATTTTCCCTTATGCTTCTTAACAGCAGGTGAAACCTCTAACTCCTGACCTGGAGGCCTCACCGGACTGGTGGCTCCGGGGGTCAGGAGAAGGGTTGATAAAAGGCGTGTCAGAAATGGGAGCTTGAATTGCTGAGACAGGCATCTTGGGAGTTGAGAAGATGTTGGTTCTGGAAAGGAGAGCCTCAAAACGGGCGAACTTTTCTTCCAACTGGTTGTTTAATAGTTCAAGGTCCTGACGGGAGACAAAATCTCCAACACTAGCTTGACCAAAAGCAGCCGGTGAAGAACCGGTAATAACCCGTTCCTGCGCATGCGCAGCGTCTGGGACCATCTCAAAATCAGTCTGATCCTCTACGGGACCCACAACAGTAACTTTACTAGGGGAAACCAAGGTCCCTGCTTTCTTATCTTTCCGGATTTGGTATTGTGGAGTTACTAACATACCCTTCTGAGAGTCCGAAAAACTGTCACACAAATCACAATGTTGACCTTTGACACAAGGGTCATCTCCCATCTTTTTGTCCCTGCAGCGGGCACATTTTTTGTGGAGGTTGAACCCCGCCATAACATGGCCACAACTACCACGCCTCTGTCCTGGTGATGCCATGATAAATATATTTCGCAAATATCCAAAACTTTCCTTGTAACACACTTGCAAACAACTAATATAATTCAAAGTTTATTCCACTGAAATTTATCCGCTAACACACTATGGCGCCAAACAAAAAGAGGAAGTATGCATGCGCGCGCACGCGCAGTAGGGGAGCTGGGTGCAGTCATGACACCTGGCGAATGGGGAGTACACTACCGGTCCCGGTCAGAGCCCAGCTCAAGACGTTTTTCTAACGTTTGGTGGGACCGGCTGCGCGCCGGACAAATGCACTGGTCCACTAGGTAAGATATATTAACGCAATAAAACGAGGTTTTCCTTGATAGTAGAAGGAAGGTAACAAAAGCTACATTCAAAAGACACGGATAAAAATGCCTTGTAAGTAGTATATCCATTACTGTTGATCTGCCCCTAACAACACAATTGTTGAATGGGAGGAAACTAGCAAAAAGGCTGCCTTCATATTTCTCGTCGATTACTGCCCTATCATCAACACAAAGTGAATCAACTAGGGAGCGTTTCCAGCAGATTTCTTAATGTATATCCGTGCATGACAAGTAAATAACACTTCTACACTAAATTATAGCAAATAAGGTTGCAAATCCATCATAATGCACACTTTTCCTTAAAAACTTGGAGATGGTTGAAAACACGTCTGCACAGTACACGCGCCAAACGAAAAAGATGCTATGACGTCACTCTGTCTAGACAGGAAGGAAGTATGATGCGCCACCTTGCGAGTGCAAGTACTGGGACCTGCGCCGACCGGATAAGCAATTGTCCATTGGATAGAATGTATTAACGCAATAAAAAGCTATTTTCAGGTTCTCACTGTTGAGTAAATCAGTTGTAACTTGAAAACTACTGCATTTACAGTATTTTGCTTAAATATGTTGTTCACCTACTTTTGGGTCAGCTATAACATAGTAAAAATTCAGACATGTAGCTCATTGCATAGCTGAGTAATGGCTACTTTGAGGTTATCACTATTGAGTAAATCAGTTGTAACTTGAAAACTATTGCATTTAGAGTATTTTGTTTAAATATGTTATTCACGTAATTTTTGGTCAGCTATAACATAGTGAAATTGCAGACCTGTATGCCATGGCATAGCTGAGCAATAGCTACTTTCAGGTTCTCACTGTTGAGTAAATCATTGTATCCACTGGATAGCCGCAGTGTGTAGAGAGATTTCACCATTACCGCTCTAACAAAAAAAATATTATAGCTAGTCTTCTCAAGTTTGTAGTATATATTAATAACCATAAAATGTTGCCTGGGAATATTTTTGGCCTCATTTTGAAAAACAAGATGGCCGCCATTGACGTTTATTCGACTTAAAGCAAGGACTTTTGTTGGTCCCCTAGAGCAAAGGGTATTATAGGTATAGATCTCAAATTGGCAGGATATGTTCGTCATTAAAAAATCTTGACTGGGAATATTTTTGGACTCATTTTGAGAAAACAAGATGGCTGCCACGGGTGTTTCTTTGTCCTTCAAGGTCAGACGAGGATAGCCAAACTTAAAAGTGCTTATAACTTGCTTATTATTGGTCCTAGAGGTTTGGGATGGTAAACCAACCTATAGGAAATCATGGGCTGGGAATCTATTGGTGCGGTCAAATTTGACCTTGGACCCCTCCTTCAAGGTCAAACAAGGATAGCGAAACCAAAAATGGCGGCCATTTTGAATTTTCGAATTTTTGCCAAAAATGGCAAAACACAAATTTGCTTCTATCTCCTTAACCGTGCCCGAAGCTAAGGCTAGTAAAAATGCTGTTTTGAGTGTCATTGGTTCAAAGGGTTTCTTTGTAAGTTCATTGAGTACAACTGATAAGTTCCATTTGGGAATGTTTCTAGTTGCCTTAGGCCTATCTCGGTGAAAACTTGCGAGAAGCCTGTTTAGATCTGTACTCAAGTAATCTGTACTGTAGGGCCCAAGTAATCCAAAATGGCCGTTCTATAGCCATCAATGGTAGAAGGGCGTCTATTTAAGTCTTGAAATAGGTGCATAAAGAAGTCTGAGATTTGTTTTGTAGAAGGTTTGGAGACATCCACCGAATTTTCTCTGCACCATTTTTCAAAAAGGGCCCACTTTGCTTGGTAAATAGATCTTGTTGATTACCTTTGAGGGGCAGCAATTCTCTCTGCCACTTCAGAAGAGAAACCTTGTTCTTGGAGTTGCTCACTCCTAGACACCAAGCATGGAGATTGAGGTATTGCGGATTGTTGTGAAACACCTGGTTGCTTGACTGCTTGAGCAGATTTGGAGATGCAGGCAACTGAAGTGGAATTTCCTCTGATAGATGGACCAGATCCCAGAACCAGGGCATGCCCGGTCAGCCCGGGGCTATCAGGATTAGGAGGCAGTTGTACTGGCGGACCTTTTGTATTACTTTTGGAAGTAGAGCTGTTGGAGGGTAGGCATAGGCTACAAGGCTTGACCAGCTTATGTTTAAAGCATCTAGGACTGTTTGATTTTGGCATTGAAGCCTGAAGTGTTTTAGGGCCAAGAACACACTGCCTTTAGTTCTAAAACGTTTAGGTGCAATGATTTTTCTAGATCTGACCACAGTCCTTTGATAGAATCTTGATTTAAGTGAGCGCCCCAAACTACGTTTGAGGCGTCTGTAAATACTTGAACACTGTGTTCTTGGGGGTGGAGATCTGCACCTTTGAGAACATTTTGTGGATTCTGCCACCAGTCCAGATGAGCTATTATGGAGTCTGACCAGGGAAGGAGCTTGTCCAACAACTGAGGAAATGTCCAGTTCTCCTTGAGATGCCACTGAAAAGGTCTCATGTGAAGGCGGCCTTCTGGGACCATTTTTTTGGTTGATGCTAGCAACCCAATGAGAGACATCAAATGTCTTGCAGTCAGGCAGACTGGTTGGTTATCCTGAGGATTAATGCCTGTAGTTTTTGCCACCTCTCCTGATTGGGCTTTACAATTAGGGCTGAGTTTAGATGGTATTCGTATCCCACAAATGAGAATACTTCAGTTGGAATCAACTCCGATTTGACCTGATTTATCATCCAACCTAGAGATTTGGTTAGGTCTACCACCACTTTTGTGTTGTGAGATGATTCCTCCGGAGATTGAGCTCTGATCAGCCAATCGTCCAGATATTGGTGTATCCTTTTGCCCTGTGATAAGCCCATGAGTTTTACCTCTTTTACTATCATGGTGAATAATTGAGGAGCTGGGGCTAGCCCGAATGGAAGAGAGGTGAACTGATATATCTGAGACCTGTGTGCAAACCGCAGGTATTTTCAGGATCTTGGGCGAATTGGAATATGGAAGTAGGCGTCTTGTAGGTCTATTGATGTCACCCATTCCCCTGTATTCAAGGATGTTCTTATTGATTCTGGGGTCTCCATCTTGAATCTTTCTATCCTCAGGAATTGATTTAGCCTGCTTAAGTCTATGACTGGTCTCCATTTTTGATGTGGCTTTGGAACTAGAAACAGGCAACAGTAAAAACCAAGAGACTCTGTGTTTTGTACTTTTTCTATTGCATGTTAGTGCAGGAGAGACTGGATACAGGAGGCTAGAGCTCGGTCTTTTTGCTGATTTTTGTATTCTGATATGATCAGTGGATGTCTGGTTAGTTTGGGCTTGAGGTGAAAAGGAAGCACGTAACCATTCGTAATAATGTTTAAGACGGAGCTTGAACAATTTTCTTCTACCCAGGCTCTCCTGAACTGCATGAGACGGCCTCCAACTGGTGGGTCTCTGTGTGAGTCATTGTTTGGAGGGGTTTCCACGCCCCTGCGATGGGGTCTGAACTGGCCCCTGCTACCTCTGCTACTGAAACTACCTCTGCTTGAAGAGGCTAAACTACCAGGGGTAAATTGTTCAAGGGGCGTTTTTCTGTAACGTCCTCTGCCTCTCTGAGGGCCATGAAAGGGCCGATTTTGGTAGGGTCTGAAAGTCTGACCTTGAGACTTGGAGGAACCCTTTTTTAGCAGGAACTCCTCGCCCTCTTGAACCAGCTGAGACTGAAATAAAGGAGAGGGGAGGAAGGGGGAATTTCGTAGCTCTTGTTTTCTGGTTCCCCCCAAATCTGGGTGAAGATTGGTCATTTCAGCATCTCGCCTCATGAGACCTGCACAGACCATGACTTGTAAGTTTCGGCGTAATATATGGGTCATGGCTTTGCTTTGGCATGCTAGTGCCCATTGTTGGATCTGGATTCTCTTGTCCCGGATATCCATATAGCCTCTGGTTGTCTTATAGGCATTTTTGATGGCCCTCTCAGGGTAGGCTCCCTGTAGGATCTGATGTTTGGCCTTTTTAACAGTGGACTTGATGCTGTCCCGACAGCGATCCATAACACTACTGCACTCTGAAATTGTGTGGTTAAACACTGCCGAAAAATTGAGAGTGCAGATGTTTTGTCTGGCTTGATGTTCAGGTTCTTTGGCCACATGAAGGGGGGCCCTTACCCCAGGAGCCGCTTGAGGTCTGGGGGAAATGCAAATATTTCCAAACTTTCTGTTGAGTTCCTGCATTCCTCAAAACATGGGTCTACCATTTTGTAATACTTTCCTGTGGCTTGAGGAGCTTTAGGGAATTTTCCCTCTGTGAGATTTAAGTTCTGAAAATCTTGTTCCCACTTTGTTAGTTCTTCCTTTAAAGCTGGATTAGCAGGTAAAAAGGTACAAGGACCCTCTGGCTTCCTGTTTTTCTTGTTCCTCATTAAGACCCATAATCAAATTTGACACTGGCAATGAATGTTTTGGATCAGGAATACCCAGCACCTGTCTGAAGGTTTCTATATCTTCAGTGTATTGTGATGGTAAGTCACTTAGGTCCACCTCCCGAGAATAAATTGGGTCAGGGGGCAGTTCCCGCCTGACTTCATGAGACCTCCTTCTTTCTTGGTCTCACTCCCCCACATCCCTATATACAATAGTGGAAGCCGTTTGTTTTGATTTTTCCTGATCTCTATCACTGGATATATTCCCTTGCTTAGGGGAAGATCTGCCAGATTTTTTGGATTTGGATTTGCGGGGATGCCTCAGATGAGGAGCTGACATAATGGGAGGACTTGTATTTAGATTTGTCTTTATGTTTCTTGACCTTTTCAACTGATTTAGCTCGGGGAGGCTCCATTTCAGGGTCTGAGGAAATGTCCGAGTATTGGGCCCACAATCTGGGAGGCAACCCTGGACCTACCTGGGCTGTGGTAGTGTCCATGGCTGGGAACTTGCTGATACGGAGGTCTGGGAGCTGAGCTCGGACCCGGTTTTGAATGTGACTTAGTCTGCTCCCCCTGTGGGGAGCTAGTGTCCTGGGGATGTTTAGATAGTCACTGTGGCAGCAAATTTGTTAAAGGCGTCCATCATGGAACGTTGAAAAGAACCCATTTGTTCTTGGAACTGATCACCCAGGGATTTTTCTATACTCCGTTGTAAAACAGTACCTGGGGTCTCGGGCACATGCTGGGGAGTTCTTAAAGATAAGTGATCCAGTCCCAGCACCTGGGCTATGGGATCTCCCAGCACAACATTGCTGGGTTTTGGTGGGGACTGATAAATACTACAAGCTGCCTGTTCAAGCTCTTGCTGGGAACCCTCAAAGATATCACCCTGATCCGGCTCTCCCAGGAGCTCGGATTTATCTTTGGAGACGTCGGATACCCCAGCCTTATCTTTTTTAACATAACGCTTTCTATTTATAATTCTTTGCTTTTGTTCTTCAGTAAACGAAGCACACACCATACATTTTCCCTTGCCAGTAACACAACAGTCGTCACCTTTAGACGATTCCCTACAGGTAGGACAGTAGTTGTGCAAATCCCAAGGATTGCAAAAATGGCGACACTCAAGGGCTCTGGACCCATTGCCAGCACTGGCGGTAGACATATTGCAGGATTAAACTAGGGCGATAATAGAGAGATATCCGATTAAAAACCCCAGTAATGCTGTTTGCACACACAATATACACTGGGCGATAACAGGGTGATATCCGATTTTTAACTTCAATAATGCTGTTCTGCACACAAAAAACATACTAAAGCATTCACTGTACATATATATATAAAACTACATGCAATTTGATGAGAAACACTGCTTATTTCACTGTAAATGAACATAAAAGTCTTTGAAATATAAACACGATCTTTCCAATATGGCGGCCAACAAGAAGAAGGACGTACTGCGCATGCTCACTCACCAGGTCACTAGGGGCTGGGTACTAATACTCCGACGGTCATTAGAACTCTTTTTTCGAGACTTGGCCGTGTCGGGTGCGGCGACCCGAGATAAGCATTGAGATGGTAAGCTATTGGAGCGCAATAAAACAGTCCTTTCCAGTTGGTTTCTCCGCTACAGTTTCCACTTTGCCGGTCACACAAACACAATAATCCTTGCCGCCTACACAATCTACACAGTAATTGTCTTAAAAAGTTTTCTGCCCCTTGGCCGGTCGTTGTGAGTAACAAGAGGCCTTGCCCCTGTTAAATCTTTGTCCCCTTCTCTTTAACTGTTTCCAAGCCGGGGGACCGGTTTTCCTGTCAGTATCTGATTGCTGTCTGCTAGCCTGGTTGTAAGGGTAGAAATGTTTAGAACCCTTATGAGATGAGCTGGCTGTATGTTTGTCCTCGTGGTGACATATTTCCTCCTCTGCCTTGGAGATCAAATGGTCGGGAAACAAGGCATTCGAGTGGAGGTGAGCGGTCCTGAGGGCAGTTAACATGTCCTGCTTAATGCCACTCTTTATGTAATCCAGATAGCTATCCCGGCGTGTCAAAGTAAGATTGGCAACATTTATGAATATGCCCTCTGATAAGTCCTGCATGGTTCTGGCCATGGCCTGTGTTATACTGCGATTGAAGGTTATCAAGTAATCCAGTTCTTCGGCTGCTTGGTGTATCTTGCTGTGGGTCTTACCCTTATTTCTGTCACCCTGAATAACTCTGATCACATGCAGCCCTTTCCCACTTCCTAAGAGTGTCTTGAGAAACCGGTCTGGAAGTGGGTGCAGTAGGGAGGGAGCGATTAGCTATCCTTGGAAAACTGCTGTTGAGGCGAGCCGTTTCATTTGTCCAAGTGTGAACTTTAGAACGTGAGAACTTTTTCTTGTCACTAAACATATCATACCAACGCAAAGTTTTGGGTGGTCTGATGAACTGGTCCCTGTTCAAACCGGCTGTTTCTGAGGCACATGACGGGTAACTTTCCTGTACAGTAACATTCAGTTTTTCACACTTTCCACAAAGCCAGTCATCCACAGGAACTTTCACTGAGACTTTACCGGGTTGCTGAGGTCTTGTACCGGCAAAAGGGTTATCATCTTGAGAAGATGAGGCTGAGTCAAACTCTGGAACTTGATTCCAACCCATAAAGGATCTAACACTACGAATAGTCTCTCTATATGTTTTTTCAGCACTGAGTTCTTGGTCCACATCCAATAATTCTTCACAATCTGGACCTGTGGACTGAGCGTCAAGAAGGTTCACTCTCTTCTGCAAGACTAGGAGAGACGTGGTTACTCAAACGTTCCTCATCAGAAACTGGTTCATCTGAAGAGGCAGCAACACCGGTAAGAGACAACGACCGGATCTTGGTAGTGGCAGTAGGCTGGCTAGCAGGACCTGGGGGCTGAACCCAGAAGTCAGTGCACCAGGAGCCTCAACAAGCTGGGTGGCTTTCATCATCTGACCGGTAGCGCTGGTAGTAGACGTCTGACCGAAAGACTGCTGCTCTGGTGGAATGAAGGGCTTGTCAGATACCACCACACTGGAGCTCTAGACTGGTTCAACCGAGTGAGAGGTCTTTTTCTTCTTAGAAGGTGTAACTTCACCTCTATCACTGGATTCACCCTTCCAACTCTCAACCTGCCCCAACACTGTCACAGAAGCTGGATCCACAAGGTGGGGGGGGGGGGGGGGGGATCTTGCCTTCTTCTGGTGTTCTTTCCTATATGTAGGGGTGGCCAGCTGTTTCTTTTGTTCAGAAGTAAAGCCATCACATATCTCGCAAGGTTTCTTTTCTACACAAGGATCAGTCCCAACGCCCTTCTCACGGCACCTCGCGCACTTGGTATGTAAATCAAACAGAGCCATAGCGTGGCCACAAGTCCCTCTTCTTATTCCAGGGGATGCCATAATACTCTTGAACACCAAATATTGAGATGAAAATAAACTAAAGTTAAAACTTCGTTGAACATCTTTAAAAATCTCCACTTCTAGAAAAACACGATCGCACACTCCATGCGCCAAACGAAAAAGACACAATGATGTCATCCTGTCTAGACAGGAAGTCTATATGGGGCGACACCTAGCGAATGCACACTTTGTGATCGGTCCTGCCGGTATTATATATAGGATGACTTTTTCTGTCGTTTGGCGGGACCGGTCGCGTCGACCGGTAAAGAAATTGTCCATTGGATAGGATGTATTAACGCAATAAAATTACCTTTTTCATGTTTTATTGAAGTGTAAGGTCAAATTCTTATTATATTATTAAATTTTAAGTACTTAATGTTTACAATATAATAATAGTCTCAATGAATGTTGGTCTTTCTTGAAACCTTTTCAGTTAAACGTCTATTCTTCACTGCAAATGTTTTGACCACCTCTGGTATTTTTTATTATTTCCATTTTTCAATACTATGTAAATCTATCAACACTGAATTAAATGCTAATGAAATCAAGTTATATACTTTATATAGTGCGACAATTACTGTTTATCTCTTTCAACACTATATGTCCTGAGCAGTTATCTAAGGGAAGTATTGATTGATTGATAACAAATGAAAATATGTAGGAAGAAAATTTTTTATTGTGGGTGGACATCTTACTCATTAAAGATTGTTGTGGGCAAAGGTCCTGTGGACAGAGTTCGTATTGGGAAGATTTCATATGGGCAAAGTTCCCGGACTCTTATTCGTCATCTGGGGATACAATTGTGCTTGCAAAATAAAAATATTTTAAATTGCATTACTCCAGTTCTTATATAAGTAGTTGTATCCCCAGAAGAAAGTCGGGGATACTTAAGATTCAGTACGGTCACGCTACCGCAGAGATTTCCTTTTGGACGTGATAACTTAAAAATTATTTTAGTTAGACCTTTCATATTTGGTATGTGGGTATATATGGGCAATGCCACGAACGTTATTGTTTTGTGACCTTGACCTTCTATTTCAAGGTCACTTAAAGGTCAGATTTTGGCCATTTTTTCACATTTTGGCCCAGTTCTCATATAAAGAAAGTTAGATCATCCTATGGGTGGTATATATAATACATACATATGTCCTCTATAAGCATGCAAAAATTTGACCTTGAAGCTCTTCACTGAAGGTCATCCACAGACCGGCAAAGTACCTCACCGAGGCCATTTTTGGCCTGTGTGTAGAGATTTCACCGTTACCACTCTTACAAAAAAATATTATAGCTTGCCTTCTCAAATTTGGCCTCATTTTGAAAAACAAGATGGCCACCACAGGCGTTTTTTTTACTTTCAGCAAGGATTTTTGTTGGCCCTCTAGAGCAAAGGGTATTATAGGTAGAGATCTCAAATTTGCAGGATATGTTCCTCATTACAAAATCTTGACTGAGAATATTTTTGGCCTCATTTTGAAAAACAAGATGGCCGCCACGGGTGTTTCTTTGTCAGTCATGAAAAGTGCTTATATCTCCTTTATTATTGGTCCTAGAGGTTTGGTATGGTAAAGCAACCTATAGGAAATCATGGGTTGGGAATCTTCTGGTGTGGTCAGATTTTACCTTGGGGTCCTCCTTCAAGGTCAAACGAGGATAGCCAAACCTAAAAATGCTTATAACTCACTTATTATTGGTCCTAGAGGTTTGGGATGGTAAACCAACTTATAGGAAATCATGGGCTGGAAATCTTTTAGTGTAGTTGGTTTTGACCTTGGACTCCTCCTTCAAGGTCAAATGAAGATACCCAAACTTAAAAGTGCTTAGAACTTGCTTATTATTGGTCGTACAGGTTTGGGATGGTAAACCAATCTATAGGAGCCCTCCCTGAAGGTCAAATGTGGTCCTTCATACCTATAATATTGTACATCTCCCTTATTATTGGTTGTAGAGGTTTGGATGTGAAGACAACTTACGGGAAATCATGTGCCCCAAATTTTTGGGTTGGTTCAGATTTGACCTTCGATCCCTCCTTTAAGGTCGAACGCGGTCCTCGATTCTTATAATGACCTATATCTCTCTTATTATTGGTCGCACCTTATAATTTGGCATAGACGTTTGGGATGTCAAGACAACTTACAGGAAACCATGTGCCCCAATTCTTGTGGTGGGGTCAGATTTAAGCTTTGACCCTCCTTGGAAGTTGCATTTAGTCCCTGATCTCTATAGTGGCCTGTGTCTCACTTATAATAGGTTGTAGCTTTTTTGGTTTGAAGACAACTTATAGGAAATTGTGTGCTTCGAATCTTTTGGTGGGGTCATTATCATGGTGAACCCCTCATTCGAGCTTGAATGTGGTCCTTCATACTTTTCATGGCCTATGTTTCCCTTATTTATGGTCTTAGACATTTGAGATGTGAAGACAACTTATAAGAAATTATGTGATCCAAATCTTTTAGTGGGGTCAAATTTGCCCTTGGGGGCCCTCCTTCAGGGTTGAATATGGTCTTTTACACTTACAATGGCTGGGATCTCCTTATTATTGTAACTACAGCTTTAACATGTCAAGACATCTTACACAAAATCCTGTAGTCTGAATCTTATACTGCTGGTGTAAAATAGAGGGAATCCTCCCTATATAAGGTCCATCATGTCCCATTCAGCAAACATAATACTCTGTATGTCACACTTCAACCATGTCCGGGGATACATTGCGTCGAGAAGCAATCTCTAGTTATATTTGGAAAAAGATGGGTCCCATGGAAAATACCCAGTGTTAACATGTTGCGTGAGTGATGACCTGTCTGGGGATATGTTCGTGCCGAGTTGGCCCAATCTAGTTTAAACAATCTACCATTTAAACAAGCAATCAGTGCCTGTGAACGGGCTCTGTGTCAGCTGACTGTGTGTTTTGAGTTTCAGAGTAGAAGTGACAGAAGAAAAGGACACAAAAGTTGTGCCCTGGAAATGGTGCTCAGAAGGAAAGTAAGAAGGTAACTGTTAAGGTGTAAAAAGTAAGTTAAAAACATATTTAAAGAAAATATTGCAAATGCAATAGTTTTAATTTTACTATGTTATAGCTGACCCCAAAATAGGTGAATAACATACTGAAACTAAATAATCTAAATGCAATAGTTTTCAAGTTATAAGTGATTTACTCAACAGTGATAACCTAAAAGTAGCTATTACTCAGCTATGCCATGAGCTACAGGTCTGAAATTTTACTATGTTATAGCTGACCCAAAAGTAACTGAACAACATATTTACACAAAATGCTGTAAATGCAATACTTTTCAAGTTGTACATGATTTAGTGTTGAGTAAGAACCTCAAAGTAGCTATTACTCAGCTATGCAATGAGCCACAGGTCTGGAATTTTACTATGTTCTAGCTGACCCCAAAATAGGTGAATAACATATTGAAGCTAAATACTCTAAATGCAATACTTTTCAAGTTATAAGTGATTTACTCAACAGTGATAACCTAAAAGTAGCTATTACTCCGCTATGTCATGAGCTACAGGTCTGAAATTTTACTATGTTATAGCTGACCCAAAAGTAGCTGAATAACATATTTACACAAAATTCTCTAAATGCAATAGTTTTCAAGTTACAAGTGATTTTACTCATGATGGAAGTTACTGAAAAGTCCAAAAGTAGCTATTACTCACTTAGCTATCGAGATAGACACCCAAGTTACTCACCATATTGTAGCTATGGAAAAAGTAGCTGAATAACATATTTTAACAAAATGCTGTAAATGCAATACTTTTCAAGTTATAAATGATTTAGTGTTGAGTAAGAACCTCAAAGTAGCTATTACTCAGATATGCAATGAGCCATAGGTCTGGAATTTTACTATGTTATAGCTGACCCCAAAATAGGTGAATAACATATGAAACTAAATACTGTAAATGCAATAGTTTTCAAGTTATAAGTGACTTACTCAACAGTGATAACCTAAAAGTAGCTATTACTCAGCTATGCCATGAGCTACAGGTCTGAAATTTTACTATGTTATAGCTGACCCAAAAGTAGCTGAATAACATATTTACACAAAATTCTCTAAATGCAATAGTTTTCAAGTTAGAAGTGATTTTACTCATGATAGAAGTTACTGAAAGGTCCAAAAGTAGCTATTACTCACTTAGCTATTGAGATAGGCACTCAAGTTACTCACCATGTTGTAGCTATGGAAAAAGTAGCTGAATAACATATTTTAACAAAATGCTCTAAATGCAATACTTTTCAAGTTATAAATGATTTACTCAACAGTGATAACCTAAAAGTAGCTATTACACAGCTATGTTATGAGCTACAGGTCTGACATTTCACTATGTTATAGCTGACCCAAAAGTAGCTGAATAACATATTTACACAAAATGCTCTAAATGCAATACTTTTCAAGTTATAAATGATTTAGTGTTGAGTAAGAACCTCAAAGTAGCTATTACTCAACTATGCAATGAGCCACAGGTCTGGAATTTTACTATGTTATAGCTGACCCCAAAATAGGTGAATAACATATGACACTAAATACTCTAAATGCAAGTTATAAGTGATTTACTCAACAGTGATAACCTAAAAGTAGCTATTACTCAGCTATGCCAGGAGCTACAGGTCTGCAACTTTACTATGTTATAGCTGACCCAAAAGTAGCTGAATAACATATGTATACAAAATTCTGTATATGCAATAGTTTTCAACTTCAACAGCAATAGTGTTCTCAATTTCCCAACTTTTTGGGACCGGGTGAGTAGTGATTTTAGCGGGCGGGTACCCGGGTACTCGCTCCGATGGGCGATAATATGTGATAGTACAAAAATTTCCATATTTACAAACTTAAAACTCACACAAAACATGGGATCCAGCCATTTGCTATATTTCTTTCCTGCTAACCTTTTTATTTACCAATTGACAAATTAATCGTGTATATTAGGATAATATTGTTTTTTTTTTTTTGCTTCACTCGTTGGTGCATTCAAAACACCAGGAGACGGAAGAAATGTTTTAATAAGACTTTTGTAGATTCAAAACATGGTTGTTTATACCATAAAATGGAGTCACATGACCAAAAAGTCAAACATTAAACAAAGCTCGAATGTAGTTTCGGAATCTCAACTTTTATTTTTTTCTCAGATCAGTAAGTTAATTTTACTGATTAAAGGTTATAAAATACTGTGTGAAAACACTGAAGTTTTATTTATTGAAGCAGGACATGCCACCATATGGACAATATACAGCAATTTATGTTGTCGGAATTAGATAATTGTTTTTACATGCTGACGAATTTCAAAGCCTTCCGGCATTTAGCAATGTATAAACAACCAAAATAAATTGCAAATTTAATAAGTAAATTAAATTTTTATAAGTTAATACCCTATCCAATGGACAATTGCTTTACCGGTCGGCGCGACCGGTCCCGCCAAACGCCAGAAAAAGACGTCCTGTATATACTACCGGCAGGACCGGTCACAGAGTGTGCATTCGCCAGGTGGCGCCTCATACTTCATTTCCTGTTTACCTATTGACGTCATAGCATCTTTTTCGTGTCTAATCCTAGTAAGACCCCTAGCACGCTGATAGCGGGGCCGGTTGGGTGGGCCTTGCCTGTCCATTGGATAGGGTATTAACTTATAAAAATTTAATTTACTTATTAAATTTGCAATTTTATTGCGTTAATACATCCTATCCAATGGACAATTGCGGAATAACTACCGCTTGGTAGGCGGGTAAGCAGCTAGGGACTTATGTGAACTCATAACAAATTTGAACACATTTGACCTAGGGTCAGAGAACCCTGAAAGGTCAGGGTCGGCACTAACTCACCGGTTAACCGGGAGCCTACCGATGTTGCCCCCCCTTTTTTCTTTCCTTTCAGCTTTGGTCTGAATTGGAAAGATAGAGAGAGAGAGGGGCTGAGTTCAGTCCCAGAAGAAATAAACTTCCCAAAGGAAGCAAGTCACAGGTTTTTTTTTTTTTTTTTTTTTTTAAAATATATGTACACTCAACATATTTACATTATGTACATATCTAACATATTTACAATATGTACATATTTACATATATACAACATCCCCTCACTTCTGGGCCTGGTGGTGCACCTGCTGGGCAGCCACTACAGGTCCCAGGTGGAAAAGCTCTGAGTCAGCCCAGGCAACATCCTTCAAATAGAATTGGGTGAAGGTGTTGTGAGATTTCCAGTGGCAGGCTGACAAGATCTGATCTAAGGAGATCCCTGATTGGAAAGCCTTAGAAGCAGCAAAGGCCCTAACATCATGGGCTTTAACCTGATGTAAGGTGAGGGCCTCCTGGTCAGAGAGCTCATAGCACAGAACCACAGTCTGTTTGATCCATGAGGAGATGGTGGCAGGTGAGATGTCTTTATCAAAACCCTTCTTGAAGGAGACAAAGACTAACTCCTTATTCTGCCTGAGGTCTGCAGTCCTGTCCAAGTAGTAACGCAGGGCTCTAACTGGACATAGGGACCTGTCACCCTTGAGTGACCTATCCAGAGAAGGTGCCAGGGCTGGGATGACCACTGGTGCCACACTATCTGGACCTTCCTTAGCCAGCTGGTTCTTGGATAGGAAGCTAGGTGAGGGATACAAAGACACCTTAGACCAGTCTGACTGGTGTCTGATGTTCTTATGTAACCAAGCATGGATCTCACTCCTGCGTTTACCTGAACCCAAAGCCAGCAAGAAAACAGTCTTGAAAGTTAAATGTTTCAAGGAGGACTCTTTCAGGGGTTCAAAAGGAGCCTTTGTGAGCTGATGTAAAACCAGTGAAAGGTTCCAGGAGGGGATGCCCCTCCTGCCCTTAGGTCTGTCTCTATGGAAACTATCCAGGAGACGAGTGAGATTCTCATCTTTGCTGACATTAATGGTGGAATTGCCCAGTTTGTCAGCAATGGCGGATCTGTAGCCATCAATAGTGCCTGGTTGTAACTTCTTGTCCTGAAACAAGTGCAGGAGGAAGTCAGCAATGGCCTTCAGAGGTGGTGCCCTGAAGTCCACCTGATTACTGAGGCACCACTTTGTAAAAATGGTCCACTTTGCCTCATAGACAGATCTGGTTGATCTTCTTTGAGGAGCCTCAATTCGTGCTGCCACTGCCTCAGAGAAGCCCTGCTCCTTGATTGCTGAGGCTCTAGGAGCCAGGCATGTAGGTTCAGATTCGACAGGTTCCTGTGAAGGACCTGGTTGAATGGTTGAGACACAAGGTTGGGTATGCTGGGCAGACAGAGCGGGATCTGGCTTGACATTGCTACCAGGTCCCAAAACCAGGGCATGTTGGGCCACCCTGGGGCAATCAGGATTATTCTGTTGCAGGGGTAGTCCTGGAGCTTCTCCACCACTTTGCCCAAGATGGCTGCCGGTGGGAAGGCGTATGGGTCCAGGTACTCCCAGGAGAGACTGAGTGCATCCACTGCCCAAGCCTGGGGGTCTGGCACCGGTGACACAAACTGAGGTAGTTTGTTGTTGAACCTGGTGGCAAACAGGTCCACTTTTGGCTGGTGCCACCTTGCGCATACAGCTTGGAATACTGCTGGATGAAGTGACCACTCTGTTTGAATGGTCTGGCCAAGTCTGGATAGCTTGTCTGCTATCACGTTCAGCCGGCCGGGGATGTGACGTGCCCTGAGGGTTACCTGCTGTCTGGTGCACCAGGACAGGATTCTCCACAGTAGGGCACACAGTGAACCCGACTTCATCCCCCCTTCTTTGTTGATATAGGCAACCACTGTTGTGTTGTCTGTAGCTATCAACACAGTCTTGTTGCAGACCAGGGTTCGAAACTCCTTTAGAGCTAGAAAAACTGCTTTTAGTTCTAAGTGGTTTATGTGCAACTTGCTTTCTGGGAGGGACCAGGTTCCCCTTGCAGTATGGTCATCCAAGTGAGCGCCCCACCCTTCGTTTGATGCGTCTGTAAAGATCTGCAGAGCGTGTTTTAGAGGGTGTAATGGTTGACCTAGTAGCACATTGCTTTCCTCCAGCCACCACCTTAGATGAGGGTGGAGGGACTTGGGGACCGGTATCACCTTTTCCAGTGACTCTGGGACCCTCCAATTGTTTTTCAAGTGCCACTGTATGGGTCTCATGTGGAGTCGCCCTAAGTGGACTTGTTTTTCTGTTGCTGTGAGGAGACCTATGAGGGACATGAATTTCCGGACCGGACAAACCGGATCCGACATCATTGATCTGATCTTGTCTGTCAAGGCCTGCCAACGGTCTTCTGTTGGTCTGACCTTGCCCTCTTTCAGGTCGAACTGGTAACCTACGAAGTTGAAGACCTGTTTGGGTGCCAGTTCTGACTTTTCCTTGTTCACCAGCCACCCTAGTTCCTGACACAGAGTGACCAGGGTTTGAGTATGCTGGAGACAGGTGTGGAGGGTAGAGGCCCTCACCAGCCAGTCGTCTAGGTACTGGTGGATTCTTATACCCTGTCGTAAGGCCATGAGCTTGACCTCTTTGGCCACCACTGTGAACTCCATGGGTGCTGTGGAAAGACCAAAGGGCAGGGCCTTGAACTGGTAGGAGTGGCCCTGAATGTGAAAACGCATGTACTTCCTTGACTGACTGTGAATTGGTATGTGGAAGTAAGCGTCTTTGAAGTCTATGGATGTGACCCACTCCCCTGCCTGTAGGGAGGTTCTTATTGTCTCTGGGGTCTCCATCTTGAACGACTCTGTGTTTAAAAAGGTGTTCAAAGTGCTCAGGTCCAAGATAGGTCTCCACCGGTTGTTGGGTTTGGGAACCAAAAATAGCCGGTTGTAAAACCCTAGGGAGGTCTGATTTGTTACCGGTTCTACTGCATTCTTGTTTGTTCTGTCTTTGGGGGTTTACATATTTGCTGATGACCATTGGTGACCTGGTTAGGTTGGGTCTGAACCGGAAGGGAAGGGTGTAGCCCTCTCTCAGTATTCTGATAACTTTTGGACTCGCACCCAGAGTTTCCCACTTTTCCCAAAACTGCTGAAGTCTTGCCCCTACAGGAAGATTTGTGACAACAGTTTGGACATTTGTGACAATATTTACAAAACTCAAGTGATCTACACAGGAAACATCTTTCACATGGTTTATTTCTCTGATAGATTGACAATAAACGGGATTTACACCTTTCTTTTGCGGTGACCCGCTGGCAAAAGGAACACTTGCAACAAAAGAGTTTACATGTGGAAACACAGTCTCGCTCTTGTTTGTCACTGGTGGTGGTGGGTTCAAGCCCTCCATCTTGTCGGATACATTTACATCTTGAGTTCACCAATCCGACCACATTTGCAAAACAGTGATTGTCATTTATGCTTTTTAAAACCTCTGGCCGGCTTCTGGCTGAAGTTTGAGGCTTTACCACCCCCTTTCTGAGCAGTTTGCCGGTCTCTAATCTGCTTCCATGCCGGAGTAGTGGGCTTCCGGTCCGGCTGGTGAGGGGTTCGATTGGAGGAGACGTATGGATGAAAACGTCCAGGTTTCCTTGGTGTGGTACCAGCAGAACGCCTCTCCTCACTACGTAAGATTTCCTCTTCAGCTTTGACCAGTAAGCTGTCCGGGAAGAGTGATAGTTGGTGAACTGGAGACGTACGTAAGGCAGACAAGGTGTCCGGTTTAATGCCACCCCTTATGAACTCTAAATAACTGTCCCGACGGGCCAGGGTGAGATTAGCCATGCTGATAAAGACTCCCTCTGATAAATCCTGCATGGTATGCTGCATAGCCTGTGAAATTGACCGGTTAAACGTAACCAGATATTCCAGTTCTTCAACAGCTTGTTGTTGTTTCTCAGCACTTTTGCCCTTTGAGGAATCGAACCTCAGGGACTTTAACTGGGTGACCATGGAGTCCTGTACTTTGGTGAGGCATCTAGAGAGGCCAGCAGCGTGATTACACATCACTGATTGTTCTCTGAATGACCTTTCCCACCTTCTAAGGGTGTCCTGGCTGAAGGTCCTGGAAGCTGGGGCAGAAGGTAAACTGCGCCTTGCAACTCTAGAAAACATACTGTTAAGCTTTGCCGGTTCCGGAGACCAGTCACCAACAGCCTGGTTAGACGCATCCTTCTTAACAGCTTGCATGTCGTACCACTTGGAAGTACGGGGTGTCTTGACAAATTGGTCACGCAGCAGACCACTGGTTTCTGTATTCCTGGAAGGATAACCTTCAGCAATAGTTATATTTAGTTTCTCCAGCTTTTTACAAAGCCATTCATCCACCGGCAATTTTACTGACACTTTACCGGTAGTCTTCACTCTAGAACCGGCAAAGGGATTGTCATCCATAGATGCAGCTGAGGTGTCATAATCCGGGATTTGATGCCAGCCCATGAAACTCCTCACCCCTCTCAATGTTTCCCGGTAATTAGCATCTTCAGAAAGATCCTGGTCAGTGTTAGTTTCCGGTACATCACCCTGGTAGTGAACACTAGCCGGTGAAGCCGGTTCCGCATCCACCTCAGCCTCACTGTCAGATTCCCTAGCAACCTCAGAATTCTGGCCAATGGGAGGCGACTGGTTAGACAGCGTAGTTTCATAACCGGAAGGCAGAACCTCAGGACCCGCACCGGGAGCCTGTGGAGGCTGGGTGGCAGTCCCTGCACCGGGAACCAGTAAAGGTTGGGTGGCAACAGTCTCAGAGGTACCGGGGCCCTGAACAGGGTGGGTAGCACTCTTAGTCACTTCCTTCACAGCTTGAGTACCGGGAACCCCCAGCGGAGGTTGGGTAGCCGTCAACTGCGTAGCAACGTCACTAGTGCCCTCAGAAAACATAACACTTGTAGAAGCACCCGGATCAAAGAAGGGGTGTTCTCTGGGCACCACAGAAGCAGAATTCACCGGTCTCACAGGGACAGCAAATGACTGGTTAATCAGCATTGCTTCCAGACGGGAAAATCTCTCACTCCACTTGTCATCAAGGGACTTGAGGTCATCTGAAGTGGGCTTACTGCTGTGCTTCCGTTTACTAGACCTTGGGGAGCCATCAGAACGCTTCTTCTTCTGCTTGGGTGTAGAATCAACAGGAGACTGCGTCCCTGAGTTGACTGGACCCAGCAGTGAAACCTCAGACGGATCAACAAGCTTGGGAGACGTACTTGTCAATTCTTCAGATTTCTTCTGGCTAGAGCGTTCTTTCCGTTCCTTGTAGGTGGGGGTTGCTAACTGGTGGATCTGAGCAGGCGTAAACGCCTTACAGATACTACAAGGCAACTTCTTCACACACGGGTCGTCTCCCACCCCCTTGTCACGACAACGCGCGCATTTCTTATGGTTGTCGAAAAGGGCCATAACGTGCCCGCAAGAACCTCGTTTCTGTCCAGGAGACGACATAATGATCAGGAACGTTGTAGAATTACTCCGTACTAATAAAAAACAAGAAACTTGGAAGAGTTCGTTGTAAAACTTCAAAAACGTATCTCTGAAGAAAATCTTCTGCACACTCTTTCGCGCCAAACGAAAAAGATGCTATGACGTCAATAGGTAAACAGGAAATGAAGTACGATGCGCCACCTGGCGAATGCACACTCTGTGACCGGTCCTGCCGGTAGTATATACAGGACGTCTTTTTCTGGCGTTTGGCGGGACTGGTCACGCCGACCGGTAAAGCAATTGTCCATTGGATAGGATGTATTAACGCAATAAAAAGATAAATATGACACTATAAATGGCGTAAAAAGGTGAGAAAACAATATTATTGTGCAAATTAACTGAATAGTTTCATTTTGAAGTGACTTTATGAAGTTGGGACATATCGGGACTCGGTCGGCCAACATGGGCGATATTGGAAGCACTTAAGCTTAGATGAGGGTACTCGGGTATGTGATTTCGGATTCGGGTAGATATTCAAAGTTCGGGTACCCGGATATCCGGATACCCGTTGAGATCACTATTTTCAAGTTATAAGTGATTTTACTCCTTATGGAAGTTATTAAAAGGTCACAAAGTAGCTATTACTCATTTAGCTATGGGGATAGATGCCCAAGTTACTCACCATGTTGTAGCTATGAAAAAAGTAGCTGAATAACATATTTAAGCAAAATGCTCTAAATGCAATACTTTTCAAGTTATAAGTGATTTAGTGCATGATTTTATGAATTTTAATGCATTAAAAATTATTAAAAAAATTAATAAAAAAATAATAAAGAAAGATCCAGGTCTTATACTGACACAAAGGAATCTACCTGTGGCATAGTACATACCGGTATAGAGATCCCTTCAAAAGTCAATGAGAAAATTGTGATAAAGTGTTGAAATTTTCACACTTTGGGTGGGGGTACCTCGCTTCTAACGTCACTGGGGAACAGACAAACAGACAGATCTGCCTGAATTGGAAAATTTAATAAGTAAATTAAATTTTTATAAGTTAATATCTTACCTAGTGGACAGATGCATTTGTCCGGCGCGCAGCCGGTCCCGCCAAACGTTAGAGAAAAACGCCTCGAGCTGGGCTCTGGCCCGGACCGGTAGTGTCCTGTTTACTCGCCAGGTGGCTGTATAGCCTCCCTGCCGGTGCACTGCGCGTGCGCGCGCATGCGTACTTCCTCCTTTTGTTTGCACCCTGTTTGAGTCCCCTGGGAATGTTTGTTGCGGGGAAGGCAGGGTGGGAATCCCTCTGTCCACTAGGTAAGATATTAACTTATAAAAATTTAATTTACTTATTAAATTTTCCATTTTATTGCGTTAATATATCTTACCTAGTGGACAGATGCAGAATAACTACCCATTGGATGGAGGGCAGCTAAACTCAACAGGGACTCTTGTCAGAACTCTGGGCCTCCAGCCCAAGGGTTAGGGATCCTTCCCATACCCTACACCATAGTTGGTTCCCCCCCCCCCCCCCCCCTCTTTTTTGCCGTCTACCGAGCCACCTGGGCTAGGACCATAGGAGAGAGGAGGTAAGAGTTCAGTCCCAAGGATTCCGGAGGAAGCAGAACAGGATAAACTAGAAATAACTCATACCCCACACCAGCCCTTCCGTTTGAGAACTGCGCGCTGGGGTTTCAAAACAAGATAACTAAAAAAGAAGGAGCCAACTAAAACAACCCACTACTCCTTCTAAACGCTTTACACTATATACAAGTTATCCTTTCAAGGATACCAGTTACTCGCGTATGTGCTGGGCTGCGACCACTGGTCCTAAATGGTACAGGTCAGCATCAGCCCATGCTACATCCTTCAAATAAAATTGGGTGAAGGTATTGTGCGACTTCCAGTGGCAGGCTGAGAGGATCTGGTCCAAGGACACACCTCCTTGAAAAGCCTTAGAAGCTGCAAAGGCCCACACATCATGGGCTCTGACCTGATGCAATTGTTGTGCATCCTCATTGGACAATTGATAGCACAACAAGATGGTTTGTTTAATCCAAGAAGAAATCGTAGCAGGAGCGATGTCCTTATTGAAGTTCTTCTTGAAAGACACAAAGACCAACTGTTTGCCGGAACGGAGGTCTTTGGTCTTGTCCAGGTAATAACGCAAAGCCCGAACTGGACATAAGGTTCTATCCTCCTTGAGAGACTTATCCAACGTAGGGGCCAAGGCCGGAATAATTACCGGAGCTACTGAAGAAGGCCCTTCTTTAGCCAACTGATTCTTGGACAAGAAACAAGGAGAAGGGAATAAAGAAACATTAGCCCAATCTTCCTGATGTCTAATGTTCCTGTGTACCCAGGCATGAATCTCACTCCTTCTTTTGCCCGAGCCCAAAGCCAGGAGAAACACCGTTTTGAAGGTAAGATGTTTCAGAGACGCCTTTCGAAGGGGTTCAAAGGGGGACTGGGTTAATTGATGCAAGACCAGAGACAGATTCCAGCTAGGGACTCCTCGAAGACCCTTGGGTTTATCTCTATGGAAACTGTCTAGCAAGCGGGTAAGGTTTTCGTCTTTACCAAAATTAACCTTGTCACAACCAATTTTGTCGGCTATAGCAGTTCTGTATCCATCTATGGTGCTAGGTTGAAGATTTTTCTCCTTGAAAAGGAACAGGAGAAATTCCGCTACCTGATTTAAAGAAGGTGACCCGAAGTCCACCTTGTGTGACTCGCACCATTTGACAACTAGATTGGGCCAACTCGGCGCCAACATATCCCCAGACAGGTCATCACTCACGCCACAGGTTTTGATCGGGAATTTTTTAAAACATAATTACCCATTATTATATGAACTTCAGCACATCAATCTACTCTGTTTATATCTCCCCAAGGAAGATGGTGTATCCCCAGACGCCGAATACATAACTCAAATTATATTTTCAATCTTCCTGCAATGATAACTCTAAACCTATTTTCAAAGTATTTAAATGATTGATGATTGAATGTCCATTCTAAAATAATAATCCCAAAAGAGCATATCTGTTTCTATATTTGTTGACAAATAAAATATTATTTTTAACTCAACTCATCATATTTTTCAATCTTCCTTCAAAGTATTTAAATGATTGATGATTCAATGTCCATTCTAAAATTCATAATCCCAAAAGCGCATATCTGTTTCTATATTTGTTCACAAATAAAATATTATTTAAAAAAAAATTATTTATATTATTATTTTATTATATTATTTTTAGAATTTGCAAATTGTTTTCAGTTATTCATTTCCTCTATACCTATATATGTGGTCCATATATATGCAACCTAAATATGTGACACAATCTCAGTTCTGACTCCCCTTTGTGTTATATGTAATGAAGCCCACCACCTCCCACCCCCACCCCTCTCCCCTTCTCCACACCTCTCTCACTATTACACAAGATCTGCAACCCCATTGAGTTCTTTGTTTCTCATCTGATATCATTAAATACCTTTGTTTATTTAGTGTCACTCAATATAGCTGGAGGTCCCAGAGGTGGGTGGGGGGAATCCGGGTGGGGGGATGTGGGTTGAGCATAAATGGTAAACAAACAATCTATATAAAAGGGGTACTCAAATACAAAAAGAATTGAGAATTTTAAGTATGTGATTATCAACTGATATGAGTTCATAACTGTAGGAGCTGTGCCAAAATTAACTGAGGCAAGCTGAATAAAACTGGGCTAGTTGAGGGTTAAAAATCCCCTAGTTTTACTACATAAGGATATAATTTCATTAATATTGGGACTTAAAGCTCACTTAAAGTGTCCATTTTGTCTACTTCAATATGTTTCACCAGTTTCATTTTAAAAAGTGAAAAACTCAGCAAGCAGAGGTATAACACACAAAAATAAGTTCTTAAAAGACTAAGATAGCCATAACATTATTAATATTCAAAATTTAAATAGACAGGCATTTCCTTTTAAAAATTCAAAGATTTCAGCTCTATAACCCACATAGTTTGACAGTTACTGGGCTTTAAAGTGGCATAATATCCATAAATTGGGTTTCTGTGAGCATTTTACAATTGTTAAAGAGACCTTAGCAATTAAACTACAGATCTGAAACTTTTTGGGGGGACATACATAACAAACAAAAATCATATATAATACAGTTTAAGACTTGTCACACTAAGCATTTCCAAATAACAGGGCAAAATACGGAAAAAATGTCAAAAAAGGCACTTGGGCGAGTGTCTATGGCCCTCATACACAGGTTAAATGTCTACTAAAAACCTTGATTTTCGGCATATGTAAAAAGGACATAATAATGCATTCCCAGATGGGATTTCAGCTCCATCAATCACATAGTTTAACAGTTACAGGGCTTAAAGGTGGTAAAAAGTCCAAATATTGGGTCATTGTGGGCCTTTTAGAGATCTCGATGTGGCTTTCAAATTAAAGCTTCAGACTTAAAATTTGTTACATACTAAGATTACACATAGAATATGTATCTAATAAAGTTTGAAACTTCTCAGACTTACCATTTCCAAGTTACAGAGCAAAATATGTGAAAAATGTCTTAAAAGGGTCACTCAGGTGGGTGTTAAAGGTCCTCATACACAGGTTAAATGTCTACTTGAAGCCTTGATTTTTGGCACATGTAAAAAGAACATAATAATGTATTCCCAGATGAGATTTCAGCTCTATCAGTCACATAGTTTAACAGTCACAGGCCTTAAAATTGGCAAAAAGTCCAAATACTGGGTCTTTATGGGGCCTTCTAGAGACCTAAATGTGGCCTTCAAATTAAAGCTTCAGACTTAAAATTTGTCACATACTAAGATTACACATAGAATATGCATCTAATACAGTTTGAAACTTCTTAGACTTACCATTTCCAAGTTACAGGGAAAAATATGTGAAAAATGTCTAAAAATGGTCACTCGGGTGGGGATTTATGGTCCTCATACACAGGTTAAATGTCTTCTTAAAGCCTTAATTTTTGGCACATATAAAAATAACATACTAATATCTTCTCAGATAGGATTTGAGCTCTATCAGTCACATAGTTTGACAGTCACAGGGCTTAAAAGTAGCAAAAAGTCCAAATATTGGGTCTTTGGGAGCCTTTTAGAGACCTCAATTTGACCTTCAAAATTAAAGCTTCAGACTTAAAATCTGTTACATACTAAGATTACACACAGAATATATATCTAATACAGTTTGAAACTTCTCAGACTTACCATTTCCAAGTTACAGGGAAAAAGATGTGAAAAATGTCTTATAAGGGTCACTCGGGTGGGTGTTTATGGTCCTGATACACAGGTTAACTGTCTATTAAAGGCCTAAATGTTGGGGCACATCTAAGAAAACACATAGATATATTCCCAGATGATATTTAACTTAGATGAGAGACATAGTTTGAAAGCTACAGTGCTTGAAAGTGGCAAAAAGTGCATAAATTGGGTCTCTGTGGGCACTTTTGAGACCTTAAGTCGACCCCTTTGGGTAAACCTACAGCCCTAAAATTTTCTACAGACAAGGATTACATATCAAAGTTATACCTAGCGCAGTTTGAGACTCATCAGAATTATCACTTCCAAATTATAGGGCAAAATATGTGTAAAGTATAGCAAAAAATCCCTAAGTGGGGGTATTTATGGGCCTCAAACACAATTTTCTCCTCAACTTAAAGTCATGATTTTCGGCACATGTACTAAGAACATATTAATGTGTTGTCAGGTAAAATTTCAGCCAGCTGAGCATCATAGTTTGTGACCTACAGGGCTCTAAGTGGCCAAAAGTGCAATTTCTGACCTTAAGGTGGCCATAAGTTCTTTTTTACTGGGAGTTTAAGGTCACCTTAAAATAGGGATCTTCCTTTGGGCACCCTTAACATGTGTACCAAGTTTGAAAAAAAAAAATTAATTTGTTTTTGAGTTATCGCGTCCACAAGGAAATTTCTACGGCGGCGGCGGCGCGACGGACCTGAATCCAATATATCCCCGACTTTCGTCTGGGGATATAAATATGGACCACTTCGATTCATAGATGGCTCTGGTTGATTGTCTTTGAGGAGCCTCAATTCTCGTTGCCACTTCATCAGAGAATCCTTGTGCCTGTATGCTAGAGGCTCTAGGAGCCAGGCGTGGACGTTGAGCCCTAGGAAATCTCTGTGGGGACACTGATTGAACGGTTGGGTCAGCAGGTTCTCCACGTTTGGAAGGGAGAGAGGAATCTGAACAGACATGCTGACTAGATCCCAGAACCAAGGCATGTTGGGCCACCCTGGAGCAATCAGAACCAACCTGTGAACTCCCTGATCTAGGATCTTGGACACCACCTTGCCCAAAAGAGACACAGGAGGGAACGCGTAGGCATCCATATTCTCCCAATTCAGGCTGAGAGCATCTACTCTCCATGCCTGTGGATCGGGTACTGGGGACACAAACTTGGGTAGTTTGTGATTGTACCTTGTTGCAAAGAGATCCACTCGAGGAGCGTGCCACCTGGCACATAAGTGGTCGAAGACTTCCTGCAGGAGGGACCATTCTGTCTGAATAACCTGAGTGCTCCTGGACAATTTGTCTGCTATCACATTCAGCCTTCCCGGAATGTGCCTGGCCCTTAGAACTATCTGTCTGCGATTGCACCAGGAAAGCAGTCTCCAGAGGAGGGCACAAAGTGAGCCTGATCTCATACCCCCCTCCTTGATGTATGAGACAACCGTTGTGTTGTCCGTGGCTATCAAAATGATCTGGCCCCAACACTGTTGCTCGAACTTCTTGAGGGCCAGAAGGACCGCCTTTAGCTCGAGAAAGTTTATGTGCAACTGGCTTTTTGAGTCCGACCAAACTCCTTTTGCCGTGTGGTCTCCTAAGTGCGCGCCCCAACCTTCGTTTGAGGCGTCGGTAAACAACTGCAGAGCATGTTGCAGAGGATGAAGAGGTTGGCCGCTGAGCACATTGTTTTCGTCCAGCCAACACTGCAGATGAGGGTATAGAGATCTGGGAAGAGGAATCTCCTTCTCTAGTACCTCTGGCACGTGCCAGTGATTCTTCAAGTGCCACTGAATCGGTCTCATGTGAAGGCGCCCCGAAACCACCTGTTTCTCTGTGGCTGTCAACAAACCTATGAGAGACATGAACTCTCGGACCGAACAATGGCCTCTGTTCATTAGCATCTTTATTTTTTGAGTTAGGGTTTGCCACCTCTCCTGAGTCGGCTTTACTAGACCCTTGGAGAGGTCGAAATGATAACCGACAAAGTTGAACTCCTGTAGGGGAACAAGTTCTGACTTTTGCAGATTGACTAACCATCCCAACTGCTGACACAGAGCCATCAGGGTCCGCGTTTGGTTCACACAAGCCTCCCGACAGGGCGCTCGAAGCAACCAGTCGTCTAGGTACTGGTGGATCCTTAAACCCCTGGACTGGGCCATCAATTTCACCTCCTTCACCACCTTTGTGAATTCCAAAGGAGCCGTCGCTAGGCCGAACGGCAGAGCCCTGAACTGGAAGGTTTGACCGTGCAGGTGAAACCGGAGATACTTCCTCGACCTTGGGTTGATGGGAATGTGGAAATAGGCATCGCTGAAATCCAGCGATGTGACCCATTCGCCTTTTTGAAGGGATAGCCGGATAGTCTCCGGAGTTTCCATTTTGAAGGTTTCCAAGTGGAGGAAAAGATTGAGTTTGCTAAAATCCAAGATTGGACGCCATTTGTTGTTTGGTTTGGGAACTATGAACAGCCGGTTGTAAAAGGCCAGAGAAGCCCGAACCACTACTTTTTCTACGGCCTGTTTTGTAATCAGGGACTGCAACGCCTCCTTCAAAAACTTGTTTCTGCGAGGGTTGGCGTATCCGCTGATTATCAGAGGGCACCTGGTCAATGGGGGCCTCATCTTGAAAGGGAGGTTGTAACCGTCCTTCAAGATGGAGACTACCCGAGGATTTGAACCCAGGCTGAGCCACGTTTCCCAAAACCTGTGCAACCTGCATCCTACAGGAGGATTTTCTGCAACACTGTGGACATTTGGTACATGAGGGACAGAACGACAAGGAGAGACAAAAGAAGCACTTTTGACATGTTTTATTTCTGTCTGACAAAGATCGGGACTTAGGCCTTTCTTTTGCGGCTGCCCGGGACCGACAACAATAGGAACAGGAATTACAGCAGTTCTTGAGTATACAGTCTTTGAAATGTCTTGAGAGCTGATGTTTTGACCCACTAGTTTTGGAATTATTTGGTTGTGTGGGTTTGTACAATGATTGTCATTTATAATTTTTGCCACCCCGGGCATACTTGGAAAAACGGTGGTTAGTAGAACCACGCCCACGGCCACGACCTCGTGACCCAAACTGTCGCCAAGGTTGTTGAGGAGCAGATGACGGCTGAACCATGGTCTTAGCCTCCTTCTTCTCATACGGTTTATAGCGATACTTGGTCTTCTGTTGGTGCTGGGGACCAACTCGAGACTGGACCGACACATGTTGTGTCTCAAACTTGTTGATATCTTGTTCCGCGACATTCAAGGCCGCGTCGGGAAATAACCCATATCCAAAAAGAGCAGCATTCCTCAGTTCATTCCAAGTGTCCATCTTCATACCGGGACGAACATGATCTAAATAAGAGTCCCGACGCATCAGAATGAAGTTCCCCAGCTGCACAAAAAGGCTATTAGCCAGGTGCTGTAGAGCTGTCCCAAGAGAGACGGATACATTCTGGTGGAAAGCACATAAATCCCTTAACTCCTTAAGTGCTTCAGACACCTCCTTGGCTGACTTGCCCTTACTGAGATGAGTCTGTAGGAAAGTTATGTGATGTGCCATCTGATCTTGAATCTCGCTAGTGCATCTGCTGAAACCAGCTGCATGGTTCACTGTGTAAGTACCCTCTCGGGCGCACCTTTCCCATCTGCGTAGTACTTCTTGCGATATGGGACGCGACAAGGGACCTGTTGCGAGATATGCAGCTGGTTTGACAATTCTTGAGAATTGAGCATTTAGTTTCGCCTCAGAACCATGCCAGTTGAACAGCTTTCTACCTGGTCGCTGGGGACCATCTGTCTTTAACTTATGCATGGGATACCATTTATCCTGTGGTTTAGGGGTGCGTATGAATTGGTCAGTACGCAAACCACCCGCTTCTTGACTTCGGGAAGGGTAACCCTCAGCTACAGTCAGATTAATCCTCTCCAGCTTCTGACAGAGCCAATCTTCTGCTGGCATGGCTACTGACACCTTTGAACTTGTTTTCGGATTTTTTCCACGCCACGGATTGTTGGACTTATCCGGGTCACTGTACTCAAACTCAAAGTCTGGGATAAAGTTCCAGCCCATAAAGGCCCTGATGGAACGAACTGTTTCCCTGTAACTCATTTCTTCATTCTTTTCTGGTTTATCAGTGTCTGATTCAGAAAGTTCACCATCCTCGCTATCCAAAACATCTGGTTATGCATGATCCCTATCCACAACATCTGTTGATGTATGATCCCCAAAGAGTGGTTCATCTGAAGCCACAGGCAAGACATCTGTTAAGGGGTGTTCAACATTGGACATATCATCTGAGCCACCAGCAGAAGCAAGGTTTCTCATAAACGGCTCCCCAGCCGGTGCAGACGGTTCCGGACCGGTAAAAGGTCCATCCACAACCGGAACCGGTTCCTTGGGTACAAAGGTGTCAGTTTGGTATGCCCTGACCGGACCGGTCATCTCCCCAACCGGTACCGGTTTAGATTGTTGAAGTGCAGTGTCAGAGGGCTTTTTCTGTACCGGACCGGTATTTTCCTCAACCGGAACCGGTTTTGCTTTGGAAGATTTATGATGAGAAGACTTGTGCTTCTTCTTTGAATCTTTCTTGCCATCTGATCCTGTACTAGCCTGTACTGCCGGAAACCGCACCGGACCGGTGGTTCGGGCAGAGGCAGGATCTATGAATGGCTGATCAGAAACCGGTGGGTTTGAAACCTGAACCGGTACTTTGGGGGTAGCAAATATATTGCCTCTTGATAAGAGTGCTTCAAAATGAGAGAATTTCTCGTCTAGCTGGTCACTTAATTTGTCAAAATCTTTTTTGGAAACAAAATCTGAAGAACTCACATTATCGCTACCCCCAGGGAGGTCCTGCGCATGCGCACTGTCATCTTCAGAAATCGTCTGCTGAGCATGCGCAGTACTAGCTGGCTGTTGAGAAGAATTAACTGGAGACAGCACAGTTACATCTCGTGGTGACACTAGCAAACCTGCTTTCTTGTCCTTGCGAATTTGATACTGTGGAGTGGCCAGCATCTCACGCTGAATTGCTGTAAAATTGTCACAAATCTTGCATATCGCACCTCCCACAATGCAGGGATCTTTACCCAGACCTTTGTCTCGACAACGAGCACACTTCTCATGCATATCAAATCCAGCCATCTTATGGCCGCACGATCCCCGCCTTTGTCCTGGTGAATCCATAGTTATTAAACAACACTTCTACACAAAGAATTTATCAAAATATATCCTGTAACAGATATAAATTAAAATAAAAGTTTCTCCAAAAAACAGACGACCTCTCGTCTTCGCGCCAAACAAAAGGAGGAAGTGCACATGCGCGCGCACGCGCAGTGCACCGGCAGGGAGGCTATACAGCCACCTGGCGAGTAAACAGGACACTACCGGTCCGGGCCAGAGCCCAGCTCGAGGCGTTTTTCTCTAACGTTTGGCGGGACCGGCTGCGCGCCGGACAAATGCATCTGTCCACTAGGTAAGATATATTAACGCAATAAAATTTATGATTTATCATCCTCGATAGATAAGGTATCTTTTAAAAGTAACAGCATGTCTCTGGGCCTTGTGGTTTTGGAGGAAAAGATGTTCACGCGGACACCACAGAGTGATCCGATAATGTCAGCTGACATAAAAGACGATTTTTAAAGGAATTTCTATTTTTGACAAGCAATGAAATAAAAGAGAAACAGTTCAAGAATAAGTAGTTATTTTATGGTCTTTAAGTGTTTGATTCTAAAATGTGATAGCAATTAATTCATCTAAAATTTAATGTGATTGCAATTAATTCATCTAAGTGTGAAATTTGGGTATTTAATTTAATTGGATTTAGAAGCGATTTATAAATTTGTGATTATCAACTGAAATAAGTTCATAACTGCAGGAGCTGTGTCAAAATTAACTGAGGCAAGTTGAATAATACTTGGCTAGTTAAGGGCTAAAAACTTCCCATTTTTACTACTAGGCCATTAATTAATTAATTCATTAATATTGTGACTTAAAGATCACCAGAATATAATAATCTCCCTTTTCCCTACTTTAATATGTATAACCAAGTTCATATTTAAAAGTTAGCAAGCTTAGGGATAAAATCACAAAAACTATTTCTTACAAGCCTGAGAGAGCCATAACACCATTAATATTCAAAATTTAAATAGGCCTTCCTTCGAAATATTCAAAAGATTTCAGCTCTAAGAGCCACATAGTTGGACAGTAACAGGGCTTAAAGGAGGCAAAAAGTCCATAAAATGGATCTCTGTGGGCATTTTAGAATCTTTAAAGTGACCTTGGCATTTAAACTACAGATGTGAAACTTTTCGGGGACAAAGATGAAAGATAGAATTTATATCTAATACAGTTTGAGACTTCTCGGCTTACCATTTCAAAGTTACAGGGCAAAATATGTGAAAAATGTCTGAAAAGGGTCACTAGGGTGGGTGTTTATGGTCCTCATACACATGTTAAATGTCTATTAAAGGCCTAGACTTTTGAGCACATGTAAAACAAAAACATCTTAATCTAGTCCCAGATGATATTTTACCTAGATGAGAAATAGTTTGAAAGCTACAGGGCTTGAAAGTGTCAAAAACTCCATAAATTGGGTCTCTGTGGGCAATTTTGAGACCTTCACATGACCTACAGCCCTTAAATTTTTCACAGACAAGGATTACATATAAACGTTATGCCTACTACAGTTTGAGACTCGTCAGAATTAGCACTTTCAAATTATAGGGGAAAATATGTGCAAAATATAGCCAAAAAGCCCTCTTTATGGACCTCAAACACAATTTTATCCTCAGATTAAAGTCTTAATTTTCGGCACGTGTAAAAAGAATACATTAATATGTTCTCAGGTAAAATTTTAGTCAAGATTAGCCTCCTACTTTGTGACCTAGAGGGCTTTAAATGGCCATAGGTCCATTTCAGACTTAAGGTGACTTATTATTGAGAGTTTAAGGTCATCTTAAAATAGGGATCTTCCCTTGGCCACCCTTTACATGTGTACTAATTTGAAAAAAAAATACTGATCCGTTTTTGAGTTATCGCGTACACAAGGAAATTTCTATGGTGGTGGCACGATGGACCTGAATCCAGTATATCCCCAACGTTCGTCTGGGGATACAATTATTCAAAATGCATCTGAAAACAGCAAGTAATGGCAATTTGCAAGTAACGGTCCACAAAAACCTGAAGTAACCTCTTGAGTTTGTGCATGCGCAATTCAATAGAAAAATAATACGACCCGAGAACTTTCCACGACAGCCTTTACACTTCAGGCTTTACTGGATTTATATTTCAGATTTTGAAAAAGTTTCAGAACTGGCAAGCCCAAAATCTTTTGACTCTAAAATGATCTTGGGAAGTTACCAAAAATAAATCACACACAGATTCAATATAAAAATTTTATTCCATACAATTGCTTCAATATTACAAGTAGCTGTGCTTTTCAGACATGTATGACTTTGCATTATACAACTGGGTGGGTTATCTAATTAATTACTGGTGTGAAAAGGTTAGTCATTGGGTGATCAGATCATGGTGCAACACAATCTGTCAATATATTATTCTACTATACTATATATAGTTATATACAAATGAATTTAAGAATATGGTTCAGTCATATTTCTGGGGTGCACAATTTTTAGCCCATTAAAATAACAAAGCCTTACCCAAGTTTATTTCAGCGATATTAATAACTAGATCAGGGATGCATCTGTTGCCAGATGCAAGATGTATCCACCAGAAAACACCCTAAAATATAGAGTCCTTATTACCCAAAGACCTTCATTGCTCTATCTTTAACGGTAAAATTTGGAATATTCAAAATTATTCAGGTGTTAAAGAAGTTAGTCTTTACTACCTAGAGGGTCCAATATTCAGCCAAAATTGCTCTATTTCTAACAGTTTTCAAGGTAACATTTTGACCTACACCGAAAATTCAAGATGGCGGCTGAAATTCGTAAAATTCACAATTTTTTTCAGTCTTCAAATGGTCCTTACTACCCAGACAATCCAATTTGCTTGAAATTGCTCTATTTCTAACAGTTTTTGAGATATGATGATACAAGCCATTTACTGTCAGTATTGTAACACTCACTTATACATTGACCTTCCTGTCAAAACTTTAACCATAATGTAGCATAAACAGTGGTTTAAGAATATGTTAAAAAGAAAAACTGTAGCAGTTATTATACTTCTTTTGAAGTCAGAAGCCATTTACTCATTAAGTTAAATGCTGAAAAGTGTGCAAGTAACTATAAATCACTTATCTATTGGCATCCCAAAAGTTAAACAAGTTGTAGCTAAAGATAAGTATCTGAATAATGTATTTTGTACTCATCATCAATGCATCAGTTTTCACAAAAATATGTAAAAAACCTTACCCAGAAATTATGTACCTGCATATATATTGAATGTATAAGTCATTTACTCACTGTGGTAACCATTGAAAAGTGAGGAAGTAGCTGTAAATGTGATATACATGCAATTTACTGTCCACGTAGAAGCTATGGAGAATGAAGGTATAGAAGGTATGTCACCCTAATGCTCTTTTTGCAAGAGTATTTACATTAAAACTCCTTTACTCAATGTGGCTAAAATTGCTAAAACTCATATGGCCTTGGGCCTAAGTCAACAATAGCAGCAAAACAATTAAAGAGCATAAAGTTTATTGGGACAACTAATTGAGTAAAATATATCAAGTCAAGTAGGTTTTGATAACAAAATCTTAAACCTTCAGAGCATAAAGGGACAAATCCCTTGCAGAACCAACACATGATAATCCTTAAAACAGACAAAAATGGCCTTGGCAGGGCATTTTTGGGGTCAATGGATAACCTTGAAATACAAGCTTCAAGGTCAAATGTCTGTATAAAGAGATTCAATGTTCCATACATGATATGGAATGTTCCATACATAAGTAATGCCTGTGGCAGTCATCTTGTTTTTCAAAATGTTCCATACATAAGTAATGCCTTTGGCAGTCATCTTGTTTTTCAAAATGTTCCATACATAAGTAATGCCTGTGGCAGCCATCTTGTTTTTAAAATGTGGGCCAAACTATATCCAGGCAAGTTTTTGTAATGATGAACACATCCTTCAAATATGAGAAGTGTAACTTTTTGCTTTAGAGGGGTAATGGGGAAAATCTCTAAATTCACTGCAGTGGCGGTGTAGCCATGCATAAACCAATGTATCACTCAGTCTGGATGTATCCAGTGGATACAATAAATGCAGCAATTGGTTTTATACCTTTATTTCTTATTTCGCAATCTTAAAGCAATCTCTATTATTTATTTATTTTTGTCCCAAATATACTTTAATGTATTCAAATAAAACAATGCCTTCTACTTTTCTCAATAAGATTCAATTAGAGATATTTTAAATTAATCCATGAACTTTTGTTAGTTCATATTTTCCACACAATGTTTGAACATAAAGACAAAAGATGACACTTATTCTTTTAATTTACTATCAGAAGATATTATATTTTCCCAACCTCTCAATTTGTCCCATACTTCTTAAAAACCCACCAGTATTTCTATAACTTATCAGACATATTAAACAAGGCTTGTATGTCACAACCTTTCAATAGTTACAGAGGTAAGAAAATTAACCTGTTAATATTTTTTTTCACATGGAAGAAACATCACATAAGTATTTAACTCATACGCTGAACACTCTACTCACTATTTTTAACAAGAACAACTACAAATCACAATGATCCTACTTTGTTCAATAATGAATTGAACATTTGATTCCACCTGCATAATTACATTTGGTCTTTCACCAAAACATCAGATAGATTTTTGTATAGGTGTTGTGGCAGATGGTTTTTGAAGTATTAGAACAGCAAGACTTTGAAACGTTAGAATAAATGGTATATTAGAGTGACACACAAATTAATGTTGATATAAGACTATCAAACATCAATCTGACTTCCAAATCAAATAAAATGTAAGTTTTTGATGCTGACATCTGATTTTCAATTTAATTCCAACTGCTATGTTGTAAAATCTCATCATGATATTTCATTAAAATGTTCTCAATACTGAGACACCAGGATTATCGACCCATCCCTATCTTTTACTGTAAGTAATTCATAATTTCAGTAATATTGAGTCTTGAAGTGCATATTGAGTCTTGAAGTGCACCAGAAAGTAATAATGTCACTTTTGCCAACTTTAGTATGTGTTTTAGACAATTCAAGAACTGTCACAAGGAAATTTCTTCGGATGTGGCAGTGGCATAGATGAGCATGTATATCCCTGACTTTCATCTGGAGATATAACTAACAACCAGGTGAGCTTTAAGTCAAAATTTTAAAATGTAGTTAATATGTTTAAGTCTAATCCCACAAGTACAATTATATACTAAAGACAACCCAACTCTATTATTATTATTATTATTATTTTGCAGTCACCTGGGACACAATTTTTCACAGTTAAGAAAGCACCCAAGTTTCCAAATCAAGAACATTTAATGAAAGCAAATACACTTAATTCCAATAACAATGGTACAAGTTATCTGCATCAACCATTAACGAAGACTTAAATACAATGAATATCTGAAAGAAGAGCAAACTGCTGTGGATACTATTAAGGAAAAGTAAGAGTGGAAGAAATTCCATCAACCCAAGACAGTCACAAATTTTTTACCTAAAAATCTTTTACACATATGAAGACTGTCAGTAGTAGAAAATTCCTTCTGGTGGTTGTGAGCGCTTCCTATTTTCTCCAGACGACATGGATTTGTGGAGGTCTGTCAATACATGGCCGATACTATAACTAGGTTTCCACTTGCTCAAAGCTTCTACTTGACTATTTACCACCTGAAAAAAAGAGTGAAAAAACCAAGATGTTTTTGTTAATAAAAACAAAGCATCCCAAAATTTCAAAAAAGATAGATATGTCATTTAAGCAGCAGAATGAAACAAAGACAGAACTTGACAAAGGATGTATCTGTGGTCAGATGCAAAATGTATCCATCAGAAAAGGAAATCTAACAGGGTTTTGAAGATAAACAAACATTTTAACTACCTGAATGTAGCTTTTATAAGCTACAAGCTTATCATGTGGAACTAAATGCTATCTCAGATTGCCGCTGGCATTCACGGCCAACTCAGAAAAACAAGCATAATACTGGCGTGATTCCTTCATATCGAGGCGAACGAGATAGTGACGTATGTACTTCATTCTTCGAGTTGGAAATTTTGCCATTAACCCCTCAGCTGTAATACAGTGGGGAAGAAGAGGGGGACTCTCTTTAGTTCCACATGGTAAGCTTGTAGCTTATAAAAGCTACATTTAAGTAATTCAAATTTTTAACTAGACAAAAGGTTTTTGTACACAAAAACAAAGCATCCCTACAGCTTAGAAGTTTTATATAAAATGCTAAAGGACCAATGTGAAGAGGTAAATGTTATTGATGAAGAGACATTCTCCTGAAAGGATTATGTTAGGGTCACAATAAGCGAGTTATAAGCACTTTTAAGTTTGGCTATCCTCGTTTCACCTTGAAGGAAGGGCCCAAGGTCAAATCCGACCACACCAAAAGATTCCCAGCCCATGATTTCCTACAGGTTGGTTTACCATCCCAAACCTCTAGGACCAATAATAAGCGAGTTATAAGCACTTTTAAGTTTGGCTGTCCTCGTTTGACCTTGAAGGAGGGGCCCAAGGTCAAATCCAACCACACCAAAAGACTCCCAGCCCACAATTTCCTATAGGTTGGTTTGCCATCCCTAACCTCTTGGACCAACAATAAGCGAGTTATAAGCACTTTTAAGTTTGGCTGTCCTCGTTTGACCTTGAAGGAGGGGCCCAAGGTCAAATCCAACCACAACAAAAGATTCCCTGCCATGATTTCCTACAGGTTGGTTTACCATCCGATCACACCAAAAGACTCTCAGCCCATGATTTACTACAGGTTGGTTTACCATCCCAAACCTCTTGGACCAATAATAAGCGAGTTATAAGCACTTTTAAGTTTGCCTGTCCTCGTTTGACCTTGAAGGAGAGGCCCAAGGTTAAGGAGATAGAAGCAAATTTGTGTTTTTCCATTTTTGGCAAAAATTCGAAAATTCAAAATGGCCGCCATTTTTGGGGAGAGGAAAATTTGTTTGAAAATTGGCAATAGTACATTTGTTAGATACCCTGTGGATCAAAAATTTCGACGAAATCGGTCTATCCCACACGGTTAAGAAGATAGAAGCAAATTTGTGTTTTTCCATTTTTGGCAGAAGTTCGAAAATTAAAATTGGCCGCCATTTTTGGGGAGAGGAAAATTTTTTGAAAATTGCCAAAAGTACATTCCTTAGATACCCTGTGGGTCGAAAATTTGAACGAAATTGCTCTATCTTGCACGGTTAAGGAGATCGAAGGAAATTAAATTTTCTGTTTTTCCATTTTTGGGGAGAGGAAAATTTTTAGAAAATTGCCGAGAGTACATTTCTCAGATACCCTGGGGGTTGAAAAATTTCGACGAAATTGCTCTATCTCGCACGGTTAAGGAGATAGAAGCAAATTTGTGTTTTCCATTTTTGGCAGAAGTTCGAAAATTCAAAATGGCTGCCATTTATGGGGAGAGGAAATTTTTTTGAAAATTGCCAAAAGTAAATTCCTTAGATACCCTGTGGGTCGAAAATTTCAACGAAATTACTCTATCTTGCACGGTTAAGGAGATAGAAAGAAATTAAATTTTCTGTTTTTCCATTTTTGGGAAAAATTTAAAAATTCAAAATGGCTGCCATTTTTGGGGAGGGGAAATTTTTTTGAAAACTGCCAAGAGTACATTGCTCAGATACCCTGTGGGTCGAAAATTTCGACGAAATCGCTCTATCTCGCACGGTTAAGGAGATAGAAGGAAATTAAATTTTTTGCAAAAATTCGAAATGGCCTCCATTTTTGGGGAGAGGAAATTTTTTTGAAAATTGCACATTTCTCAGATACCCTGGGGGTCGAAAATTTCGACGAAATTGAAAATTTAATTACTTAAATGTAGCTTTTATAAGCTACAAGCTTACCATGTGGGACTCAATGCTGTACTCGGATGGCCACAAGGCATCATGGCCAACGTCTAAGAAAAAAAGACATTTGTAGTTGGCCGTAGCCTCTCGTTCTCGTCACGTGATAACTTCTGACCAATCGCCCTACTTTCTTGTTGAAATTTTCTAAAACCTACCCCTCAGTTGTAAACGGGGATGCAGGGTGGGACTCTTCTGAGTCCCACATAGTAAGCTTGTAGCTTATAAAAGCTACATTTAAGTAATTAAAATTTTCAATTTTATTACGCTACAATAGCTTACCATGTGGGACTTAATGCTGAATTCAACCGCCCGGTGGCGGGATTACAGCTGAGAATATATTAGAATAGTGTTAGAAATACCAGTCTCATTTACAGTGCCCCAATCCCGAAGACTGGGCCTGTAAGAAGCCAAAAACCTATATAGAATAGAAGACAGTGATTGTAGGACGGAAGTGCAGCAGTGCTCACTTAGAGGTCTAAAGGTCCCTAGGGGCCCATCACGAGTGACATACCAGCACAATGGTTGGAATTCTCATAAATTTTTGCCACCTGAATATGAGATTAATGACAACTTAATAAGTCCGTAACATCTTGAAGGTAAAAGAATACCTAGATCCTGGGAAAGACTCCTGAAGACTGGTTGTAGCGGATGTGCCCCCCCTTATTTCTTTCCGAGGACAACTGGTCTGAGGGGAAGGATCTAGGACTTGTGCCGCCACTACGGGTCCCAGATACATATTGTTGTCGTTGTCTGACCAAGTAAGGTCTTTTAGGTAAAAATTTGTAAAAGTGTTGTGAGCTTTCCAGTGACAGGCTTGCATGATTTGGTCCACCGATACCCCACCGTAAAAGGCCTTAGAGGCCGCGAAGGCCCGGATGTCATGCGCTTTAACTTGGACCAAATCCAAGGCTTGTTGGTCTGCTTGTTTATAACAAAGTAGGATGGTTTGTTTCAACCAGGAAGAGAGAGTAGCGGGTCTGATGTCTGAGGTATGTCCTTTCTTGAAGGAGATGAAAAGGAGGGAACGAGACCCTCTCAGGTCTTTGATTCGGTCCAAATAGTACCTCAGGGCCCGCACCGGACACAGGGTCCTGTCTTCTTTGAATTGTCTATCTACAATGGTAGTCAAAGCAGGAATAGTCACTGGGGACACACTTTGAAGAGCTTGGTCTTTTTGATGGGCCTTGTACTCTGACAGGAACAGAGGGAATCTGACCAAATTTGGCTTTGAAAGGAATGGCAGAACGTAGCCATTAGTGATAATGTTCCTGAGGAAAACGATTGGTTACTGCTTTGTGAGGAGTTGCCCCCATAGGGGCTTTTCCTGTAGGAGCCTCTTTTCTTGTGGGGACCACGAAAGGGCTTATTCTGGTAGGGTGCGAAACCCTGAGAGTCTTTAGAGGTGCCTTTTTTGAGAAGGAAGTCTTCCCCTTCCTTAAGTTGAGACTCAAACAAGGATGGGTCCCAAAAGGACGAGTTCCTAAGTTCTTGGTGTCTTGTTTCCCCCAAATGTGGCTGTAAGAGGGTCAACTCGGCTTCGCGTCTAAGCGAGCCGGTATTAGCCATAGGATATAACTCCCTCTGGAGAATATGGGCTAGGGATTTGCTGAGGCATGTAAGGGCCCTGTGTTGAATAAGAACTGTCTTGTTCCAAAAATCAATGTACTCAGCGATTTCCTCATATCCGCGGTTTGCTGCTTTCTCAGGATTGGCACCTTTTTGAATCTGAGACTTAATCTTCTTGACAGTTGACTTGATGCTACGTTGACACTTCTCAAGGGAAGCATTGCAAGAAGAAGAAGTTTTAGCAAAGGCGGCGGTGAAATTGAGGGTTGAGATATTTTGTCTAGCCTGATGCTCCAACTCCTTGAGAATTGGAAGGGGGACCTTGCCCATAGGGGCCCCAGAGGGTTTAGGAGTAATCTGTATTCAACTCCTAAAATTTGTCCTGATAACAGGGCTGTCCCACCCTGTACCACTTAGAAGTGGAAGGAGGCGGCTTGACGTATTTACCCTCGGGTAAATTAGCAGCCTTAAAGTCATGTTGAAATTTATCAAAGGCGTCCTTGATAACTGAGCTGAGGGGCAGAATAGAGGAAGGACCTCTAGGTCTGAGCTCTTGACGGCCTCTTTCATCATCCAGACCCATTACTAAAGTTGAGGACCTAGGCATAGACTCCCTAGGGTCAGGGAGGGAAAGAATACGCCTAAAAGTGTCGACCTCTTCAGCGTACTGTGAGGGAATGTCAGACAGAGCTACTTCCCTATAATAAGGGGGGTCTGGATCATGTTGTGGGAGGTCTTGATCAGAAACAGCTCCTGAGGGCTGAGCCCCAGAGGGCTTAGAAGACCTGTGTCTGGCTACAGGGGACTGATCCTCCCCTGAGGAAGATGACACATATCTGGACCTTGATTTGTGTTTACTCTTATCGGAGTGCTTTTTAGGTTTGGTAGAAGGGATCCGAGGTTCATCGCATTCTTCATTAGATTGATCCGAGGCAGACCTGGGATCAATTTCCTGCCTACTACGAGAGTGGCTTTGCTTTTTGTGCGAGTCCGAGACCTTTTTCGGAGGTAGTTCAGATGGTGCAACGTACTGATCCGAGGTATCATGCTAGTCAAGTACTGGACGAGGAGGGAGTGCTGGACCGTAGTCCACATCCATAGCCTCGGTTTGAATGTTAGTACTAGGTCTCGGAGGGGGTAGGTCCAGATTAACAGCAGTTTGACTGGATGTACCAGGTTTGGAAGCAAGAAATGAGGTCTGATCCACCTCCGTTTGCCTTTTAGCAGTCAACTCCTCTCGGAGCGACTGAAAAGCTTCCAACGTGGATGCCTGAAAGGAACCCATTTGTTGCTGTAAATGAATATTTAAAGAATTTCCCAGGGATTTTTCAAGATTTGTTTCAATTTTTTGTTGTAAAGCAGTACCTGGGGTGGGTGGGACAGACTTGGCTGGTGTTTTAAGAGATAAAGAACTGAAAGCAAGGGGCTGAGGACGGGGGTGGGGGGTGCGGGGGTGTTGGTGAGGTAACAAGATTGTCAGCAGCACTCTTGAGGTCTGCATTTGAGCCAGTGAAGGAATCCCGTCGCCTTCGCCCAAAAGATCAAGTTCATTATCTTCAGTACTAGTTTCCGCCTTTTGTTTTTTAAGATAACGTTTCCTGTGTTGAATTTTCTTCATCTGGTCATCTGTAAAAGATGCACAGATATCACAGGGCGTTTCGAAGGTGACACAGGGGTCATCTCCCTTGCCAGCCTCCCTACAGATAGGGCAATAGTTGTGTAGGTCGAAACTAAAACAAAAATGGCGGCATTTCTGAGCTCTCGGTTTGTCCTTATTCGTTTGATGGGTGGACATTTTAAGGCAATAAAAGACGTACAATGTAAATGCCTGAACCGAGGAAAACTCAAAACACGCGAAAATAAGAAATATACTTATCCTGTCAAAATAAAAATTTTACAGAATGATCTATGTTATATAATAAAAGAAATATCAAAAAAAAGAACCTCCAACAATACGTAAAAGCTGAGAAATAAATGAAAATGTCTGTATATTTACAAACAGCTACCAGTTCAACGTGGCCAACGAGAAAGTAGGGCGATTGGTCAGAAGTTATCACGTGACGACAACGAGAGGCTACGGCCAACTACAAATGTTTTTTTTTCTTAGACGTTGGCCATGATGCCTTGTGGCCATCTGAGTACAGCATTGAGTCCCACATGGTAAGCTATTGTAGCATAATAAAATTGATCTATCTCACACGGTTAAGGAGATAGAAGTAAATTTGTGTTTTTCCATTTTTGGCAAAAATTCGAAAATTCAAAATGGCCGCCATTTTTGGGGAGGGGAATTTTTTTTGAAAATTGCCAAAAGTACATTGCTCAGATACCCTATGGGTCGAAAATTTCGACGAAATCGCTCTATCTCACACAGTTAAGGAGATAGAAGCAAATTTGTGTTTTTCCATTTTGGGCAAAAATTCGAAAATAGAAAATGGCCGCCATTTTTGGGGAGGGGAATTTTTTTTTAAAAATTGCCAAGAGTACATTTCTCAGATACCCTGTGGATCAGTTTTGGCAAAGTAGCTAAGTAGCTATTACTCAGTTATATAGCTATTATCACTAAAAGCAATCTCAAGCAAGCTATCAACCTAACTATTGCTCATACCAAATTTGGTAAAGAGATGTCAACTATTTTTCCTTAAAATGCCCGGAAACAAAAGAAGTACACAAAAGTAGCTAAGTAGCTATTACTCAGTTAGCTATAGACCTATCTTCACCAAAAGCAATCCCATGCGAAGCTATTGCCACCCCAGTGGGGTGGACATAATTAGGTGAATAACATATTTAAACAAAATACTGTAAATGCAATAGTTTTCAAGTTATAACTGATTTACTCAATAGTGATAACCTCAAAGTAGGTATTACTTGGCTATGCAATGATCTACAGGTCTGAAATTTTACTATGTTATAGCTGACCCAAAAGTAGCTGAATAACATTACTGAGTTACAACAGTAAGAACCTGAAAATAGCTATTGCTCAGCTATGCCATGAGCTACAGGTCTGCAATTTCACTATGTTATAGCTGAACAAAAACTAGAAATAGGACACCCTGTTGATAGTAGCTGCGACATATGAATAGAAACAGGATAGCATAGAAGAACACACATCATGTGTAATGTCCACCCCATGAACCTTTTGCCAGAATTATACAGTAGTCTTACAAGACCCTGTTTCATATGTGAAATATATCAATGATGGTTAAATATTTATTAGTGTACATGTAAATTATTTCAGCTTCATGCCTTTTTGCATTGGTTGGGTCGAAAATTTTGACGAAATCACTCTATCTTGCACGGTTAAGAAGATAGAAGCAAATTTCTGGTTTTCTATTTTTGGCAAAAATTCGAAAAATCAAAATGGCCGCCATGTTTGGGAAGAGGAAAATTTTTTGAAAATTGCCAAGAGTACATTTCTTAGATACCATATGGGTCGAAAATTGCCAAGAGTACATTTCTTAGATACTGTATGGGTCGAAAATTTCAACGAAATAACTCTATTTTGCACGGTTAAGGAGATAGAAGGAAATTTGTGTTTTTCCGTTTTGGGCAAAAATTTGAAAATTCAAATTTGAAAATTGCCAAGAGTACATTTCTTAGATACCCTGTGGGTCGAAAATTCTGACGAAATCGCTCTATCTCGCACAGTTAAGCAGATAGAATCAATGTTGTGTTTTGCTATTTTGGGCAAAAATTCGAAAATTCAAAATGGCCGCCATATGTGGGAAAAGGAAAATTTTTTGAAAATTGCAAAGATCACATTGCTCAGATACCCTGTGGGTTGAAAATTTCGATGAAATCGCTCTATCTCACACGGTTAAGGAGATAGAAGCAAATTTGTGTTTTTGCATTTTTGGGAAAAATTCGAAAATTCAAAATGGCAACTTAGGCAACTCTGTCCGGTACCAGGATTCCATACCCGGTACCTTACTGTAACCAGTAATTCTCTGTAACCGGCAAAAAAAAGGTTGAAGCAAGTGTACAAGGCTGTGTAGCCAGTACCAGCCGGACACTCTGTAACCAATTGTTGAAGCAAGTGTACAAGGCTGTGTAGCCAGTATCACCATCCACTGCCCTTATTACCGACACAAGTGCCGGGTCCACAAGGGTGGGACTGAGAGTGATTACAGATGAAGTTCCTTCTATGTAAATACTAGGTCAGGTCGGCTGAATACAAGCTTGCCGGTCGACTAATGCTTTACAGCAAAGATGTCTGGACAAGTTTGGAATTAAGCTTACGCTTCTGATCTTCAGAGAAAGATGCACAAAGCAAACAGTCTTTCTTCAAAGCACATAAATCGTCTCCCTTACCAGATTCTCGACATCTAAAGCAATATCTATGGTTGTCAAAACCAGGCATAAGATGACCACAAGACGAAGATTTCTTCGCCTTATTGTCAGAAGAATCAGTATTATTAGCCATATTGAAGAATAAACCTCAATAAAAAAGCAAAAGTCCCTGAAACTTTACCACTTCCAAAACACGTCCTACTGTTGATGGCCAACAAAAATAATGAGGTAAACAAAGGAGGTCAGGTGACCTAATTGGCGGGAGGACGGACTACTGTAACCCAATGGCTTTATTAAGGTGGTTATATAACCTTAAAATCGCATCTCTGCGTTGGCCATTGGGTTGGATGGCTCCAACAAATAGCTACTGTTAGGAAATGGTAAGGGTATTTCGCTATAAAACTGAAGAATTCATCTCTTGCTTCTGATGAAAAAACACTAAATACTCGAGCTAGGCTGGTGTGACTGATGCTATACAGCAGAGAAGTCAGTACCAGTGCGCTCTGAAGATGAAGAATGCATCTCTTGCTTGGGGAATTCCTTCTTTACAGTGTTCAACACTACGTAGACTGAACTTTCCCGTGATTTCTATTTGTAGTACTAGAAAAGATGTTTCTATGGTGATTGTAGCTGGAAGGTTACAGCAGGTACATTCAAACAAAAAACACGGATAAAAATACCTTGTAAGTATATCCATTATATTTCTTAATATTGTCGATCTGCCCCTAACAACACAATTGTTGAATGGGAGGAAACTAGAAAATGGCTGCTTTCATATTTCTCGTAGATTACTGCCCTATCATCAACACTAAATTGAGTCAACTAGGGAGCGTTTCCAGCAGATTTCTTAACATATATCCGTGCTTGATATGTAGATAACCCTTCTACTCTAAAATATTTGCAAATAAGGATGAAAATCCGTCATAATGCACACTTTTCCTTTAATCTCTGGAGATGTTGAAAAAACACGTATGCACAGTACACGCGCCAAACGAAAAAGAGGCTATGACGTCAGGTTGTCTAGACAGGAAGGAAGTACGAGGCGCCATCTGGGGAGTGCACAGTACTACGGACCGGCCAGCCAGTGGAAACACAGGACGTCTTTTTCTGGCGTTTGGCGGGCCGGTCTGCGCCGACCGGTTTAGCATATTGTCCATTGGATAGGATGTATTAACGCAATAAAATGGTGGTTCTAACTGGCTACATGGACCCCTTGAATCTTCTGCCAGCCTGTTAGCCAGTCCTGTAGACCTGGGGCGGATTTCACGAAAGGTCTTAGCCTGGTCTCAGGCTCAAACTTGAGACTTTTGTCTCAAATTATTGGAACATTTTACTTGAGCCCATGGGCTCAGCCTTAATGGATTCACAAAAGGTCTCAGTCTCAGCTTTGGCTGAGCCACTGGCTCAAATGTTGAGCCTGGTTGAAAGTGGGCTTAAGTTTTGTAAACAAAGGCTCAAATATGGCCGCCATAATTCTATCCTCACTTCAAAATTTGAAATGGCTGAAAATAGGGTACAAGTATATAAAACAACCCCCAGAAGTAGTCATTGGGTGTTTTTACATGTTTACAAGGTTTTCCATTGCAAAATGGTATTTAACCAAAGATATTATGTGTCAAACAAGGAACATATATGCCATCAGTAGAATATTTTGACTACAAAAAATGGTCACATGACACAGAAAACCACTGTGGTTATTTGATAAGCTTGGTCTTAACTGAGACCCCTTCTGTGAAAACCATTTGAGACAAAGACTTAGCTGAGCCAAAAGGCTCAGATTTAAGCCAGTGGCTCAGCCTGAGACTGGGCTAAGTCTGAGACCTTTCATGAAATCCGCCCCTGGGGTCGGTTTCACAAAAGGACTAAGCCTGGACTTAGACTTAAAATCAAGACATTTGTCTTTAAATCATGCTAAGTTCGTGGTCTTAGACTTAGCAGATTTCACAAAGCAACAACTCCTAAGCTTTGACTAAGTTTTAGGGCTCAAAATTAAGCCTACCTGGGAGTGGACTTAACTTTTCTAAACAAAGACTTAAATATGGCCGCCATAAATTTCTCTCCACTTCAAAACTGGAAATGGCTGTAAATAAAGTATAAATATATAAACTACCTCCCTGATGTAGTCTTTGGAAAGTTTTTATATGATAACAAGTTTTTCCATTTGAAAATGGCACTCATCCTTAGACAAAATGAGTTAAATGAAGGATATTTGTCACCAATATTATATTTTGAATAGAAATAAAAGGTCACATGACACAGAAAACCACTATGGTTATATGATAAGCTTGGGCTTAGCTAAGTCACCCTTTGTGAAATCCATTTATGTCCCAGACTTAGCTGAGACCTAAGTCTTAGATTTAAGTCCATGACTTAGCCATAAACTTGGCTAAGTCTAAGACCCTTTGTGAAACCGGCCGCAGCCCAGTACCAGGTCGTAACTGGTGTACGTGAAGCAAACCTCTGTAACCGGTATCAGGGGCCGGTTTCACAAAACCTCCTTTGTTTTTTCCTTCCTTAAAGGAAGGGGGATTTCTAACCTTTGGCAAGGCTTCCCTTAAATCCTGTTTCACAAAGTCTGCTTTATTCCACCTTACCAAAGATTTTCCTTAAAACAAAGGAAGGGCGATGCCCTGTATAACCACACTACTTGTAATTTCCCCTCCATTGCTTATATAACCTTCACACAATTTATTTTAAATATTAAGAGAGTAAATTGCATTTTAACTATTTTAATCTTGGTACATTTTAATTTTCAGATACATTATTTGCATTTTCATTTCTTTTGGGAGTTGTTTCCAAAACCTATAACCACACCAATGTTTTTCTTTCACTGTAAGTACATGTGTACTTGTGCACTTATTTTGTACCTAAATTACCTTATGGAGGCAATGTCCTTATTGTAACACTGTTAAAGATCAGTAAAGTCAGTAAATCTATATTTTACTATATTTTAATAAATTTTGTAAAATGCAGATTGGTTGTGATTATATTTTGCAAATTAATACAGTAGGTCATATGACACTTTTTTATACAAAGTAAGGGAGGGGCCCTTTATGTTCAAGGAAACTCCATGAATATGTTTCTCACTTCAAAAGTTTGAACATCAATTTTTCAAGAATTAAACAATCAAATTGTATAAAACAAGACCACTGCCGCGGTGTGTATCTCCCGCTGAGCATTAAAGGGGAAGAAATACCTTTTCCGAGATATTCACAATTTTTCATTTTCCGCTAAAATCTAAGATGGCCGCCAAAAGTGGGCAAAACTGAAATTTTCCCCTAGGCACAGAATACTGTTGTACTACCCTGCGGGTGAAAAAGTTTGTTCCAAATCACTCTATCTTTTACGGTTTTAAAGATATTCACACTTTTCATTTTCCGCTAAAATCAAAGATGGCCCCAAAAGTTGCGAAAATTGAAATTTTTGCCCTTTGTATAGGTTACTGTTGTACTACCCTGCGGGTAATTAGCTATGGGTCTGAAACTTCACCATGTGAAAGCTGTTCCAAAAGTAGGTGAATGAGTTATTGAAAAAAATTGGCTATCTGCAATACTTTTAAGAGATAATTCGCATTTACTCATTTTGAGTAGGTGAGTAACTATCTACGGATCTGAAGCTTCACCATGCGAAAGCTCTCCCAAAAGTAGATGAATGAGTTCTTTGATAAAAATTGGGTATCCGCAATACTTTTAGAGATAATTCGCATTTACTCATTTTCAGTAGGTGAGTAATTATCTACGGGTCTGAAACTTCACCATGTGAAAGCTCTCCCAAAAGTTGATGAGTTATTTGAGAGAAATTGGCTATCTGCAATATTTTAGAGATAATTCGCATTTACTCATTTTGAGTAGGTGAGTAATTACCTACGGGTCTGGAACTTCATCATGTGAAGGCTCTCCCAAAAGTAGATGAATGAGTTATTTGATAAAAATTGGGTATCCACAATACTTTTAGAGATAATTAGCATTGACTCATTTTGAGTAGGTGAATAATTAGCTACGGGTCTGAAACTTCACCAAGTGAAAGCTCTCCCAAAAGTAGATGAATGAGTTATTTGAGAAAAATCTGCAATACTTTTAGAGGTAATTAGTATTTGCTCATTTTGCTCTTATGGTTTGTGAGATATTTGTGATTTTTCACATTTTCACTAACAGTAGCAATAAAGTAGCCATTACTCACTTGTACATTGAGCAACAGTTGTAAAACTTCAATATGTTACAGTTCACAAAAAAGTAGATGAACAACATATTTGAGAGAAATTGTGTAGCTGCAATACTTTTGAAGATATAAGCCATTTACTCATTATGGTTATCATTAAAAATTGTCAAAGTAGCTATTACTCACTTAGCTATGGAGATACATTTCCAAACTACTGACCATGTTGTAGCTGTGGAGAAAGTAGCTGAACAACATATTGCAACAAAATACTCTAAATGCAATAGTTTGAGAGTTATAAGCCATATAATTATATTAGGTAAAAGTGCTATTACTCACTCAAAAGTAGGCCAAAATTCACCAAACCCAAAAAATTTTGAAGAGCGTAAAAATTCATTAGACAAGTAATTTACCAAAAATGTGTAACTGTAGTAGTTTCAGAGAAAACTGCGTGACCCACGCACTCTCGCACAAACGCACACACATGGTGCAAATTATAATCTCCCGCCGGTGAGCCGGGCGGGAGATAATAAACGGCAAATCATTGTTTGTGGATGTAGGTTTGACAATAATGTTTCAAGTTCTATATATTTAGGTGGATTCACCTTAAAATGTTCATTTAAGTTAATAAACATTCCTTGAAGGACAATTCCTTAAAAATCTAAGGTAGGTCCTTAGCTTCCTTGAAATTCAAGGGAGTTTTCAAGGTCTCCTTTAAGGAAGGAGGCTTTGTGAAACTGAGATTTTTTAAAGGAGGGAGAAAATCAAGGAAATCCTAGAATTTAAGGTGACCTTTATCTTAAGGAGGCTTAATGAACCTGGCCCCTGGTGGCTCCACAGTTCTGATAGGGATCAGTGGATTTCTGTGGCTCGACCTGCCCTAGGATCTGAACTATTTCAGGATCGACTAGGGAAGGAGATGGATCTCTGTTGTCTCGGAACTTGACCAGAACTGGACTGTTTCTATGTAACCAATTTTCAGTGAACAATAAGTGGCCTCGTTTGCTAGTGACTCCTCTAATCTTCTGCCAGTCCGGTAGGATGAATCCCTGGTACCACACAAGGATGGTTTGGAGGATTTCTCTGTAAACGGCAATTCTCTACCAAGCAATTCTCTGTTACCGGAAAAACCTCTATAACCGGTGGCTGTAAATCCTACTGTCATCACTGGACCTGGCAGTACTGGAAACTGCTGGATCACTTCTGTATGACAAACTGTTGACAAATGGCTGGCACCCATCCAGTATAGGTGAAAGCAATCATCCGTAGCCAGTAATCCTGTTTAGGTAGTCCTTACTGGATTTCTTATTGTTGAGACTTCCGGTCAAAGAAGCCAGGCTCTTTTTGTTGACAGACTGGGTGACCGGTCAGATGAACTGCACATCAGTGGAACCAGTATAATGATCAGTAGCATGGTAGACCGGTCTTGTATCCTGTACTAAGCTGGTACTGGTACAACTCATCACTAGCTGGCTTGGTGGGTTAGTTGCAGCAATTTGTACAACCGGTCCTCTGTGACCACTTGTTATCTAGTGTCTCGAGGTCAATAGAAGAGGATTTGCTGGATTTCTTCTTGCTAGCTTTTGTAGGTGTTGTAACAGTACTGGTCGTCTGCTTCTTGCCACCAAACCTCTATGACCACTTGTCATCTATTATCTTCAGGTCTACAGAAAAGGTTTAGCTGGATTTCTTCTTGCTAGCTTAAGTGGTTGTTGTAACGTACAGCTCGTCTTCTTCTTGGTTGCTGAGTCACATGACCGGCACCAGTCCATTGTTGAAACAAAGGCTATCTATATTTGCTAAGCAGGGATGAGGATCGCCTGGAAAAAACCTCTTCTTCTATAAAATGGTCAACCATCCAAGTACTTCCAAGTACTCAGGTCAATGCTGTTTAACTACTGTGCTGAGACCAGCACGCTGTATGTTTCCTTCAATAAATTATTAATCTCTCTTAAGCCATAGTTGTTTACATTATTATGTGTCATATGACTAGTTTGTTGTCATGTGACCAGCTTTTGCTGGTGATGATGGCATTAAAGATGATGCATTCTTCTATAGATATGAAGAAAAATCTTCTAAAAGTTCTTTAAATGGTGAAGTGGCCAGGAAAAAAATTTTTTTTTTCTGCAGAAACCCACAAATTTGAAAATTTTAATTACTTAAATGTAGCTTTTATAAGCTACAAGCTTACCATGTGGGACTGAATGCTTTACTGGTTGCCGCGAGGCACAGACGACCAACGCTCGAGAAAAACAAGCATGCAGTTGGTTCGGCCTCATAGGTTGTCGTGACGTCATCACTTCCTGTGTATCAGCCTCCTTTTCGTTGAGATTAAACCCATGTCCCCTCAGCTGTAATACAGCGGGGAGGTAGGGTGGGACTCTTCTCAGTCCCACATGGTAAGCTTGTAGCTTATAAAAGCTACATTTAAGTAATTAAAATTTTCAATTTTATTGCGCTACAATAGCTTACCATGTGGGACTGAATGCTGAATTCAACCGCCCGGTGGCGGGATTACAGCTGAGACTGGAAGGTCTGAATGTTGTTTTTCTCGAATTGAGAGTAATAAAAAATAGTTTCAAAAAATTTCCAGTCTGAGTCCCATTTACAGAGTCCCAATCCTGAAGGTCGGACTTGTAAAGAGCCAAAAACCTGATGAGAATACACAGTGTCGTACACTGTAGGGTGTTTGGAAGGAGGATTGTGTACCCGGAGTACACAGATAGGAAGAACCCCAAAGGGCTATGACGTCAGAATGAGGTCAAGGTTCGAGAATTGCTATTTGCAACCTTATTTATAAGACAACCTTATGGTCCCAAGAAGTTAAAGTTAACGTAAAGTTAATATGTGTGTGACCTTACCTGTAACACCCTGATGAGGTAGCTTATACCTAGACCTGGGGAGACTCCTGAGGATTAGCTGTAGCGGACGTGCCCCCCCCCTTAAGTTTCCGAAGAAGACATCACTGAGGAGAAGGGTCTAGGACCTGTTGAGCCGCTACTACTGGTCCCAGATACATGTTGTTGTCGTTGTCCGACCAAGTAAGGTCTTTTAGGTAAAAATTGGTAAACGTGTTGTGAGCTTTCCAGTGACACGCTTGCATGATCTGGTCCACCGATACCCCACCGTAAAAAGCCTTAGAGGCTGCGAAGGCCCTAATGTCATGCGCTTTAACTTGGACTAAGTCCAAGGCTTGCTGGTCTGCTTGCTTATAACAAAGTAGAATGGTTTGTTTCAACCATGAAGAGAGAGTAGCGGGTCTGATATCTGAGGTATGTCCTTTCTTGAAGGAGATGAAAAGAAGGGACCGGGACCCTCTCAGGTCCTTGGTTCGGTCCAGATAGTACCTCAAAGCCCGTACAGGACACAAGGTCCTGTCTTCTTTGAATTGTCTATCTACAATGGTAGTCAAGGCAGGAATAGTCACCGGAGACACACTTTGAGAACCTTCTCTTGCTAGCTGGTTTTTGGCTATAAAATCTGATGAAGGGAACAAGGCTACCTTTTCCCATTGGCCTAGATTAGATACTTTGTTGGCGACCCAGGCGTGGATTTCACTGCGGCGTTTGCCGGAGGCCAGAGCTAGCAAGAAAGCAGTCTTGAGAGTGAGATGTTTGAGGTCTGTGTCTTTCATAGGCTCAAAGGGCGCTTTTGTGAGCTCATTGAGGACAACAGATAGGTTCCACTGAGGAAGGTTTCTGGAACTCTTGGGGCGATCCCTGTGAAAACTGGAGAGCAACCTGTGAAGGTCCTCATTATGGGCAATATGCTGGGCCGTAGGGCCTAGAGTGTCAACAATAGCTGTCCTGTAACCATCAATGGTAGAGGGGCGCCTGTTTAGGTCTTGGTACAGATACATAAAGAAATCTGAGATTTGCTTCACAGATGGTGAGGAGAAATCCACCGAATTATCTCTGCACCATTTTTCAAATAGGGCCCACTTTGATTTGTAGATGTTCCTTGTTGAAGACCGCTGAGGTGCAGCAATTCTCTCTGCCACTTCCACAGAGAAGCCTTGTTCTTAGAGTTGTCCACTCCTAGAGACCAGGCGTGGAGGTTGAGGTGCTGCGGGGAGCTGTGGAACACAAAGTTGTGGGACTGCTTGAGGAGTGTTGTCGACACCGGGAGTTGTAGAGGGATCTCTGTTGAGAGCTGCACTAGGTCCCAGAACCAGGGCATCCCTGGCCAGCCTGGGGCTATTAGAATGATCAGGCAGGTGCATTGCCTGATTTTTTGGATCACCCTGTAAAGGAGAGCCGTTGGAGGGTAAGCATAAGCAGTGAGACCCGTCCAGTCTATGTTTAGAGCATCTATGTCCCAGGCCTGGGGGTCTGGGATAGGAGACACGTACAGAGGGAGCTTGTGGTTCAGATGAGTGGCAAAAAGGTCCACGTGGGGAGTGAACCACTTTCGGCAGATCTGTTTGAACACCTGTGGATGGAGTGACCATTCGGTCGACTGAACCTGGTTCGACCTGGAAAGTAGGTCGGCCATCACATTCAGGCACCCTGGAATGTGTCTGGCTTTCAAGATTATGTGATAGTGGTGGCACCAGGTCATGAGTCTCCACAGGAGTGCGCACATCTCCGCCGAGTGTGTTCCCCCTTGTTTGTTTATGTAAGCTACCACAGTTGAGTTGTCCGTGGCAACTAGCACTGTTTGGTCCTGACACTGGTCTTTGAAGTGTCTCAAAGCCAGAAAGACAGCTTTCAATTCTAGGACGTTTATGTGAAGTCCTTTTTCCTGAGGTGACCACAGCCCTTTTGTAGAACTTTGTTCTAAGTGAGCGCCCCAGCCTTCGTTTGAGGCGTCTGTAAAGAGTTGGATACTGTGGTCTTTGGGATGAAGGTCGGCGCCTATCATCACCTTTGCAGGATTCTGCCACCAGTCCAGATGAGCAGAAATGACTTCTGTCCAGGGAAGGAGGCTGTCCAGAGACTGAGGAAATTTCCAGTGCTCTTTCAGGTGAAACTGAAACGGTCTCATTTGAAGGCGTCCCTCCGGGACCATCTTCTCCGTTGAGGCTAGCAACCCAATTAGAGACATCAAACATCTTGCAGTCAAAACATGTTTCGACTTGAGTCGTAGGATCAAATCCTGAAGTTTGAGCCATCTCTCTTGAGTGGGTTTTACAAGGGCTGAATCTAGGTGGTATTCGTAGCCCACGAACGAGAACACCTGAGTTGGTTTCAGTTCTGATTTCTCTTGGTTTAAGATCCATCCCAAGGACTGGGTGAGATCTACCACTGTCCGAGTGTTCACTAATGCTTCCTCCTGGGACTGAGACCTGATCAGCCAGTCGTCCAGGTATTGATGAAGTCTGAGTCCTCTGCTGAGGGCCATGAGCTTCACTTCTTTGACGACCATGGTGAATACCTGGGGGGCTGTGGCTAGTCCGAATGGGAGCGAGGTGAACTGGAACACCTGTGACCTGTGGCAAAATCTTAGATACTTCCTTGAGTTTGGATGGATGGGGATGTGGAGGTAAGCGTCCGACAGGTCTATTGACGCTACCCATTCCCCCGGAATCAGAGAAGTCCTGATGGACTCTGGCGTTTCTATTTTGAACTTTTCTACGTGTAGAAAAGTGTTGAGCCTGCTTAGGTCTATTACTGGCCTCCACCTTTGGTGAGGCTTGGGTACAAGAAAGAGGCGACTGTAAAACCCGAGAGATTTTACATTTTCCACCCTTTCGATAGCGTTCTTTAACAGGAGAGACTGGATGCAATCGGACAAGGCTTGGTCTTTTTGAGGGGCCTTGTACTCTGACACAATCAGAGGAAATCTTATCAAGTTTGGCCTTGAGAGGAATGGCAGAACGTAGCCATTGGTGATGATATTTAACACGTTGGCTGAGCAATTGTTTGCGTGCCAGTCTCTCCTGAAAGAACGGAGGCGACCTCCTACTGGTGGATTGACTGAGGCTTGATAGGAGTCATTGGGAAGAGGGGTTTCCACGCCCTTTTCCTTTGTTGTGGGGTCGAAAACGACCCCTGGAGCCTCTGAAGTTTGGTTTTCCTCTAGAAGAGGGAAACGAATAGTTGCTGCTTTGGGAGGAATTGCCCCCAAAGGGGCGTTTCCTGTAGGAGCCTCTTCTCTTATTGTGGTGGGAACCACGAAAGGGCTTATTTTGGTAGGGTCCGAAACCCTGAGCATCTTTTGAGGTGCCTTTTTTGAGAAGGAAGTCCTCGCCTTCCTTCACTGACTGGGAGTTGAACAGGGAACGAGTCCAGAGAGAGGAATTCCTGAGCTCTTGACGTCTGGTTTCCCCTAATTGTGGCTGCAGGTGGGACATTTCGGCTTCGCGTCTAAGCAAGCCGGAAGTTGCCATTGTGTAAAGTTCCCTTTGTAAAATATGGGCAAGGGATTTGCTCAGGCAGGTTATGGCCTTATGTTGAATAGTGAGGGTCTTCTCCCAGAGATCAAAGTAGTCATAGGCCTCATCATAACCACGTTTTACTGCTTTTTCAGGGTCGGCACCTTTCCTGACCTGGGACTTGACCTTCTTGAAGGTTTCTTTTAGTCCATAACGACACCTCCTCATGGTAGAGTTGCAGGAGGAGGATGTCTTGGCAAAAGTGGTCGTGAAATTCAAAGTGGTTAGATTGTACCTTGCCTGTTGTTCTAAGTCCTTGAGGACAGAGAGTGGGACCTTGCCTAAAGGGGCCCCCGAAGGTTTAGGAGATATACAGATCTTGGCAAAGTCTGCATTTAAGTCTTGGAGTTTCTCCGAAAAACAAGGTTGTCCAACCTTGTACCACTTAGAAGTGGAAGGGGGGGGGGGGCTTTGGGTATTTGCCCTCTGCCAGGTTTGCAGCCATAAGGTCATTGTTGAATTTGTCAAAGGCATCTCTTATACCAGAGTTGAGGGGCAACATAGCTGATGGACCAGTAGGTCTCAGCTCTTGGACGGCCACCTCGTCATCGATACCTATGATAGCAGTAGCAGGTCTGGGGACTGAATCCCTCGGATCAGGTAATTTGAGGATACGTCGAAAAGTATCTACCTCCTCCGCATATTGATTTGGGATGTCAGCCAGAGCCACATCCCTATAGTAGGGCGGATCAAGGTCAATTTGAGGATGTTCCTGATCATCAGAGGCCATTCTCTGGGGCTTGGGAGACCTGTGTTTACGTCTAGGGGACTGATCCTCCCCAGACGATGAGGGCAAATATGCGGACCTTGACTTATGTTTAGACTTGTCAGAGTGCTTTTTAGGTATAGAATATGAAGGGCAATCATGATCGGAATCAGATCCCGAACCTGAGATTGGAGCATGGCTAACCTTGTGAGAGGACGTCTTGGGGCGAACAGACTGTGTCTGTTCGGAAGAGCTAACACGAACGTCCGAACCTTGCTCGGCCTGAAGGCGAGGAGGAAGAGAAGGGCCATATTCAATATCCATGGGTTCTGAAGCACTGACAGAGGTCTGAGGTTCGGTGCGAACAGCCGAAGAGGCGATCTTATCAGCCAGCCCTTGTTGAGATTTTAGGAAATCTTCATGCATAGATTTAAGGGCATCATAGATGTTGGCCTGAAAAACACCAAATTTCTGATCAAATTTGTGGTCCAAAGACTTTTCTACAGAAGAATGGACTTTATGATGTAAGGCTGTACTGGGAGTGGGAGGAACAGTACGCCCTGGTGTAGTAAGAGGCAAAGGATCGAAAGATAAGGGTCTGGGACGTGGAGGTGAAGTAAACAAATGATCGGCCGCAGCTTCAAGTTCGGCTTGCGATCCAGAAAACGATTCAAAAGAATCGCCAAGTACCTCGTCCCGATCTTTGTCCGATGCCTGAGAAGTGGGATGTTTTTTCTTGTATCGTCTTCTATTAGCAATTTTAGTGGACTGTTCGTCTGTGAAAGACGCACAGATTTGACAAGTACCAGCTTTTGTAACACACAGATCATCGCCCTTCCCTGCATCTCTGCAGGAAGGGCAATAGCCATGACTGTCGAATGGCTGACAGAAATGATTGCATTTGCTGGATCTGGGTTTATCTTTAGAAGACTGGTGGGCGGTGGCCATGTTTTAATGCAATAAAATATGAAAATACTCCGAACCGTAGATTCGAGCAGTACTAGTGTAGTGGCGAGCACACAACACGCGAAATAAGAAGACGTTAAAAAACTGACAAAATACAGCACCGGAAGTGCTGAAAATTGGGTATAAGATTCTATACTGCTAAATAAAGGAAAAGCCGAATTATGGACGAATGACAAACAATATATCCAGAGATATAATAGAAAACAGCTTTGAAAACTTAGCAGAGCATCCAATATGGCGGCGACCAACGAAAAGGAGGCTGATACACAGGAAGTGATGACGTCACGACAACCTATGAGGCCGAACCAACTGCATGCTTGTTTTTCTCGAGCGTTGGTCGTCTGTGCCTCGCGGCAACCAGTAAAGCATTCAGTCCCACATGGTAAGCTATTGTAGCGCAATAAAAAAAGACTTTGTAGTATGCAATATGTAGCCAGCACTAATGAATTCTCAACAAATGCATCACAGGCTTTCACAGCCATGGGTCAAAGTTCAACTTAAAATATATAAATATTAGTTCAAACACTTGCACTCTTTGTAAAATTGTAGAAACATCTTGAGAACTTCAGATTTCTGCCAAACGAAAAAGATGTCGTGGCGTGATGTTGTCTAGACAGGAAGGAAGTATGATGTATCACTTAGCGAAGGCACATTACTAGACCGGTTCTGCCGGTGGAAACATAGGATGGCTTTTTTGATCGTTTGGTGGGACCACCTGGTAGGATGTATTAACAAAATAAAAATTAAAGTTCTATGTTGTTTTACAAAGAAACTGATCTAGGTTCAGCATCCAACGATATCCATATCCACACAACATAATAAATTTTCTTTAATGCATAAAATGTGTGTACTCCAATATGTTGGCTAACAAGAAGAAGGAAGTGTGTTGTATGTGTTTAGCTAAGGTCACCTGAGACTGTAAGTGCCACCTAGCAAGCAGCTCGGCTATCATAGCTCTTTTTCTTGAGTTGACCGGGCTGTGAGCAGCCCATCTGAGAACAGCACTTAGTCCCAGATGGTTGGCTATTGTAGCGCAATAGAGTCCCCTTTGAAGTCTACGCGATTCTCCATACAAACCAAACTTGAAATAAATCAGCATATTTGTAATAAATCTATTCAATAGACAATGGTGGACCTGCAAGTTAAACAGATACAAGCACAATCTTCCAATATACAAATGCTCTACTTTGTAGTGGGCAGATTTATTAATACAGGCACATGCAAGTAAGCAACACACTTGAATTAATACTTACATATCCGTTTTCATCAACACATTTCATATTGAGTTTATTTTTAAATCTAAATACTGGAGGTGTCTTTGGGTACTCGTCTCCCACCTTTACTGAGAGTTCATATATTCTGTTCTCAAATTTTGTCTGAAAAGATAAAACACATCAGGGAGATATTAGTGGCTAATTTAGACAGCAACCACAAACAACAAAAATCCTTTACATTTCTTCCCACAAAACCAAAACGATAATGTGCTACAATAAACAAGAATTCAGTAGAATTTTACTGTGTGACCAGCTTTGGTTAAATACTGATGCAGATGAGGACAAAAAATTCGAAAGGACAAAAATTATGCTGGACAGTTATAAATAGTTGGCTGACTGGCAGTATTGTTGCATATCCAGACCATCATTCTGAAGGATTGATCCATGGTGAGGCACCAACTTGTTGAAAGATATACCCTTGATCCAATGTACAGGTTATGACAAATGCACACAGAGAGGCAGCAAAAGGTTTTTAAAACGAAAAACATGCAGCGCTGAGAAAAGAAGCTAAAGTTAAGCAGACAGTGTGGAAGTTTAAGCATTAACATGAAAGAAAAATGTAAGCTTAATTTTGTTTTCTATGGTCATAAAATGTGTAAAGTTAATTTAATAAATGCTATTGTTTGTAAGAACAGTAGTTTTAAAGTAGATATCATGCAAAACAAGAAAATCTGCTATTTTATGACCCAAGTTTGACCCGTAAGAAGGGGTCAGTAAGTAAACCTGACTGGCTATATAGACTATCCATATATGGGGTAGTATGAAACAAAACTGGGTTGAAAGCCAAAGAAGCAACTAGAGATTGCATCTCAACACAGTGTATCCCCGGACAGGACATGGTTGAAGCGTGAATGTGTCGGGCTTGAGCCTTTATCCTGGAGCACCAGGTCAGGATTCACAACAGTAGGGCACAAGGAGGGCCCGACTTACTCCCCCACCACCCCTCCTTAAATAGGTAACCACTATGGTGTTGTCCGTAGCTGTGATAGCAATAAGGTTCAAGGTCTTGGAACTCTTTTAGGGCCAAAAGACCGCCTTGGTTCCAGATACTTTATGTGTAACTTGCTTCTGGAAGGGACCAGGTTCCCCTTGCAGTGGGTTCCCCTAAGTGAGCATTCGCCCTTTTTGATGCTTCTGTAAGGATTTGCAGAGCATATTTAAGTAGGTGTAATGGTTGACCTTGAAGCACATTGTCATCCTACAACCACCATTTTAGATGCCGTAGAGCGCACTGGGATCACCTTTTCTAGTGAGTCTGGTACACTTCAGCTGTTCTTCAAGTGCCACTGTATCAGCCTCATGTGGAGGCGACCTAGGTGGACTTGCTTCTGTATGGGTGTCAGTAACCCACACAACCCCACTGTGGAAAACACTAATAGCTATTTATGAGAACTGTGACCCCTGGTCTGATTAACAGATAAATTTACCATTGCTTGGGTTGTGAAAACCGGCAAATGGGTTATAATCTTGAAGCGAAGGCCCAGTTTGGAAACTCAGGCCCCTGGTGTCAGCTGACACTGCTCACAGGCTGGGTAAAAGGCAAGCTGGGTGGCCAGTCCAGGAGTGTCGATCATTGTACCTCACTGAAACCCATAAGAAAAACTTGATGAACCTCCACAGTAACTGATACAGCAGACTTCTTGCTGGCAGTAGGCTGACCAGTCCGGTTGAGTTCGGCATCTCACCAGGACATGTGACTGGCTGGTGTGGGGTCTGATAAGGCTGACAGGTAGTTTGACAAATCTTGTTGAGAAAGTCTTCTTATCTATAGTCACTTTCGACCAGCTAGGAGGTCCTGACAGTTGGCTGGCTGACTGGTCTGGTAGGTTGAGACAGTCATGTCACCGAGACCAATGACTGGTACAAGAATTTCTCTGTAACCAATTCCTCGGGCAGTAACTGGTTGATCTGAGACCGCCACTTGGACCCTTAAAGAGCCTGTAGCACCAAATTTAACTTACAACTTTTTTATTTGTATATAAAGTACATTCCCACACAAAGACGTTTACACTTCTCTCAGTTGCACCACACCAATGTATATACACCACTATTTTAACTTTCATCACTCAAATTTCCCTCCCTCTTGGAAGAAAAAAAACACAAGGCCAGAAGTCCAAAGTTTGTGTGTACCATGTCACACAATTGCAGAGATTTCCACTTGCAAAAAACACACTGTAAAGACTACAGTATTCTTGTACTTATTTCCTGGTGTTTAAAATCTAATTATGTCTTCTGGTGTTGAAAATTGTACACAATAATCATGCACAGACTCAGCAGTTGGTACTAGTGAAAATAAATCAAATTTTTGTGATGATAACAGTAGCAATCATAAAGGAAGCATTGTGCTTTTATAAATCTGAACCTTTTCTGTCTGATGATGACAGTATAACTGAAAATGAAGATATGAATATAAAAAATATCAGTGGTTCTTATGTCAGTAATATTTAGACTACAAAATGGAAAATTTAATAGTAAATTAAATTTTTATAAGTTAATACCTTACCTAGTGGACAGATGCATTTGTCCGGCGCCTTGCCGGTCACGCCAAACGTTAGAAAAAAACGTCCTGAGCTGGGCTCTGGCCAGGACCGGTAGTGTCCTGTTCATTCGCCAGGTGGCTGTATAGCCAACCTGCTGGTATACTGCGCATGCTCGCGCATGCGCTCTTCCTCTTTTTGTTGTCTACCTATGAATTTCCCCTTATACTAGAATAGCGGGGCAGGTAGGGTGGGAATCCCCTTGTCCACTAGGTAAGGTATTAACTTATAAAAATTTAATTTACTATTAAATTTTCCATTTTATTGCGTTAATACATCTTACCTAGTGGACAGATGCAGAATAACTACCCAGTGGAAGGAGGGTAGCAGAAGAAGGGGAATTCCTGAGAACTCTAGATACTAAGGGGTGATTCCAGCCATGGTTAAATAAACCAGTCCTTAGGAAAAAACACCCCCCCCCCCCCCCCTTTTTTGGAAATTTCCTTGTACCAACTCAACCGAGGGTACAGAGGGAAGGAGAGAGAGAGTTCATCACGTAGTGAGGAAGACGAACAGGAACTGAAAAACCTAATAATTCCCTGGAACCACTTAGGCTCGTGATAATCCAGGGGAAAACTTATTTATGAAATTATGTACACTATACACAATAATTCCCAAAGAGGGACTTTATTTGTCCGCCTGGACCTGTTGGGCAGCCACAATGGGCCCCAGATGGTACAGGTCCGAGTCGGCCCAAGCTAGGTCCTTCAGATAGAACTGAGTAAAGGTATTGTGGGCTTTCCAATGACAGGCCGAGAGAATTTGTTCCAAGGACACGCCTCCCTGAAAAGCCTTGGAAGCCGCAAAAGCCCTGACATCATGTGCCTTGACTTGAAGCAACTTGTGGGAATCCTCATCGGATACTTGGTAGCACAAGAGCACTGTTTGTTTAATCCAAGAGGAGATAGTAGCCGGAACAATATCTTTCTCAAAGCTCTTCCGGAAGGACACAAAAACCAGATCCTTCCCTTTGCGGAGATCCTTGGTTCTGTCTAGATAGTAACGTAGGGCCCTGACTGGGCACAAGGACCTATCCTCCTTAAGCTCTTTGTCCAAGGAGGGTGCCAAGGCCGGGATCACTACTGGAGCCACAGATGCCGGGCCTTCTTTGGCCAACTGATTCTTGGAAAGAAACATGGGAGACGGATAGAAAGACACCTGACTCCAGTTCTCTTGGTGCCGTATATTCTTGAATAGCCAAGCATGAATTTCACTTCTACGCTTGCCTGAACCTAGAGCTAGAAGAAAAACTGTCTTAAAGGTCAGATGCTTAAGGGAAGCCTTCCTCATTGGTTCAAAAGGAGGTTTAGTCAACTGGTGAAGGACAAGGGAAAGATTCCAAGAAGGCAGCCCTCGTCTGCCCTTGGGCTTATCCCTATGAAAACTGTCCAATAAACGGGTTAAGTTTTCATCTTTGCTGATGTTCACCTCCTGATTTCCCACCATGTCCGCAATAGCAGTTCTGTAACCGTCAATGGTGCTAGGCTGGAGTTTCCTTTCTTTGAATAGATAGAGCAGGAAATCAGCGATCTGGTTCACAGAGGGCGACCGGAAGTCCACCTTATGTGCGTCACACCATTTGATAAAAATGGCCCACTTTGACTTATAAACGGCTCTGGTTGAACTTCTCTGAGGAGCCTCAATTCTTGCTGCCACTTCATCAGTGAACCCTTGTTCTTGAATGCAGGAGGCTCTAGGAGCCACGCATGTAGATTTAAGTTGGCTAGGTTCTTGTGAAGAAGGCCATTGAGAGGCTGAGTCACGAGATCCTTGCGAAGGGGGAGCTGGAAAGGAATTTGCACGGACAGATTGACCAGATCCCAAAACCAAGGCATGTTGGGCCAACCTGGGGCAATTAGGACCATCCTTAAGCATCCCTGATCCATTACCTTCGACGTCACCTGATTGAGCAGTGAGACCGGAGGAAAGGCGTAAACATCCAGATTCCCCCATGGTATGCTGAGGGCGTCCACAGCCCAGGCTGCCGGATCCGGCACCGGTGACACAAACTGGGGAAGTTTGTGGTTGAACCGGGTTGCAAAGAGGTCCACCTGTGGGAGGTCCCAGTTGGAAAACAAGCGATTGAACACTGGTAGGGACAGGGACCATTCTGTCTGGATCACCTGACTGTGCCTGGATAGTTTGTCCGCTATCACATTCAGGCGACCCGGAATGTGCCTTGCCCTCAGGATTATTCCTCTGGGATGGCACCAAGCCAGAAGTCTCCACAGGAGGGCACAGAGAGAGCCTGATCTCATACCTCCTTGCTTGTTGATGTAGGCAACCACAGTTGTGTTGTCTGTGGCTATGAGAACAACCTGATCCCTGCAGAGATGCTCGAAACTCTTGAGGGCCAGAAAGACTGCTTTCAGCTCTAGAAAGTTTATATGGAGGTGACTTTCTGGTTCTGACCAAACGCCTTGCGCTACAGCCTCTCCTAAGTGAGCGCCCCAACCTTCGTTTGAGGCGTCTGTAAAAACTTGTAGAGCGTGACGTAGGGCATGTAGGGGTTGCCCTCGCAGTACATTCTTTTCGTCCAACCACCAATCCAGATGGGGGTGCAGGGACGGGGGAACCGGAATCACTTTTCCCAGGACCTCCGGTACATGCCAATGCTGTTTGAGATGCCACTGAATTGGTCTCATGCGGAGGCGACCCAGCCAGACTTGCTTCTCTGTGGCTGTCAAGAGACCTATGAGGGACATAAACTGCCTGACCGTGCAGGAGTCCCTGTTCTTTACAAAGAGAAGTTTCACCTTTAATGTCTCCCAGCGCTCTGACGTGGGTAGAACCCGTCCCGTCAGGAGATCGAACCGGTAGCCTACGAAATTGAACACTTGCTGGGGTACCAGTTCTGACTTCTCCAAGTTGACCACCCAACCTAATTCGCGGCAGAGGGCCAAGAGGGTCTGGGTATTTCGTTGGCAGGTTTCCGGGCATGGAGCTCTGAGCAACCAGTCGTCTAGGTACTGGTGGATTCTTATACCCTTTGTTTGGGCCAACAATTTCACCTCCTTTACCACCTTGGTAAATTCCAACGGAGCCGTGGCTAGTCCGAATGGAAGGGCTGTGAACTGATATGCCTTGCTGTTCAAAAAGAACCTGAGGTATTTTCTGGATCTGGGATGGATGGGGATATGAAAGTAAGCGTCGCTGAAATCCAGTGACGTGACCCATTCCCCTTTTTGTAAGGAGACCCTTATGGTTTCCGGTGTTTCCATCTTGAAAGTGTTTGTTTGGAGATAAAGGTTTAACTGGCTGAGGTCCAAAATGGGTCTCCACTTTTTGTTGGGTTTTGGGACCAAGAACAACCGGTTGTAAAAGGACAGGGAGGTCCGTACAACCACCTTTTCGACTACCAACTTTTTTCTTAGTGCAACCAAGGCCTCTGACAGAGCCCGGCTTCTTACCGGATTTGCATAACCACTTGTGATGAGAGGAAACCGTGTCAAAGGGGGCCTCATTTTGAACGGTAGGGTATAACCCTCCTTCAAAATGGAGACTACCCTGGGATTTGCCCCTAGTTCTTGCCACTTTGGCCAAAAGGTCTGTAGTCTCCCCCCTACACCCAACTCTTTGACAACATTGGGGACATTTGGAACAGGTTTGGCAGAAAGACAATGATTTACAAAAGAAGCACCTTTGACAAGTTTTATTTCTGTCTTTTTCACCACGGGTCTTATACCTTTCTTTTGCGGAAGCCCTTTTGAAATTGCATACTGAGCATGAGTTGCAACATGACAAGATACAAGAGGATTTGAAGGTTTTGGAACAGTGTTTAAAGAAGGAACTTTGACTATTGTCTGAACATTTAAACTGTCCTGAACCACAGGTTGTACAGTCTGCTTTACTAACTTTGACGTTTTCCCCACATTTACTGATTTCTGAATGGGAGGAAACATGCTGTAATTGTCATTTAAAACCTTTATATCCCTTGGAACGAGAGAAACGAGGGTTAGAACCCCTTCCTCTGCCACGTCCTCTATTCCTAGGCCTACTAAATTGCCTCCATGGTTGTTGTTCTTGTTCCGTACCGGTAGACCTTTGATCCCTTCTGTCATAAGGCCGGTATCTGTTGGCTGTCCTCCAACCGGACTGCTGTGAAGCACCCGGACCGGGTCTCAGAGCAGAACCGGAAGCCTCATGCTTGATGATATCCTGTTCAGCAGTGGCAATGACTGCGTCGGGAAAGAGGCCATAGCCAAACATTGGAGCATTTCTAAGATGTAACCATGTATCTTGCTTGACACCAGGCTTCATATGTTCTAGATAAGCATCACGTCTGATCAAGATAAGATTAGCAAGATGCACAAACACACTGTCCGCGAGATGTTGCAAAGCCGTGCCCATGGCAACAGAGACACTTTGGTGAAAGGCCATAAGATCCTTGAGGTCGTTCAGGGCACCAGATACTTCCTTAGGGGCTTTGCCCTTGTTGATGCGGGAACATAACATGGCAACATTACTAGACATTTTATCTTGCAACTCACTAGCGCACCGGTTGAACCCTGCAGCATTGTTAACGATATATGAGTTCTCCCTAGCGCACTTCTCCCACCTTCTGAGGTATTCCTGTGAAATGGGCCTAGAAGGAGGGCCTGCAGCTGGATAGGCCGAAGCCTTAGTAAGCCTTGGAAACTGAGAATTGAGTTTCGCTTCTGTATTATGCCAACTGAAGAGTTTTCTACCCGGTCTGTGGGGGCCATCTTGTTTAATGGTATACATCTGATACCATCTTGCCTGTGACTTGGGGATCTTCACAAACTGGTCTTTTTTCAGTCCGGCCGAGTCTTGGGCCCTTGAAGGGTAGCCTTCTGCCACAACTGTATTGAGTCGCTCCAACTTCTGGCAGAGCCAGTCATCCGGCGGCATTTCAACTGAAATACGGGCAGGCCTTTTAGGATTCTTACCCTTTCAAGGGTTATTGGATTTATCCGGCTCATTCAAGTCACTTTCAAAGTCCGGTATGTGAGTCCACCCCATGAAGGAACGAACCGACCTTACAGTTTCTCTGTAGTTCATCTCTTCGGTTTGCTCAGGGTGTTCCAGAGTATCAGAGGAAATCTCACCCTCGTCAGAGTCAGAGTGCACAGACGACACATCAGAACCGGCCAAAGGGTCATCAAAATCAATGTCGTCCGGTTCCGGTGGAAGATTGAATGTACCGGGGAAAGCAGAAGCTGAAGATGAAGTTGTAGGCTTAGCCAAAAACAGGTCACCAGCAGAACCGGCTTGGTCATCTTCCGGTGTAAGGGTGACTGAAGATGCCGGAGGGGCTTTCTTCTGTACTGTAGCCTGCGTTACACTCTCCGGACCGGAGGTGCCCAAAGCAGGGACCGGCTTATCCAAGGGAACCGGTTTATCAGCTATCTTGACTGACTTCTTATGTTTTTTGTCTTTAGTTTTCTTAGGTTTATCCTCCCCAGATTTAACAACGGCCTCCTGCACTGCCGGGGACTCCACCGGACCGGTGGGCCGGGCAGCCGGGGCAATAAAGGGGGATTCAGAAGGCACAGCTTTTGAACTTGAAGGGTTCACCGCCATCTTGGGGGTGGAGAAAACATTGCCTCTACTCAACAAGGCTTCTACACGTGCAAATTGCTCTGCCCATTTATCATTCATCAGAGAAAACTGTTCTGCTGTAACAAAAGTGGCAGGATGAGATGTACTCTGAGGAGGGGCAGTAAAAGTTGGCTCCGCAGAAGAATCCACGGAAGCAATGACTTCAACTTCTTTAGGGGAAACTAAAATACCTGCTTTACGGTCTTTCCTGATTCTGTAAGAAGGGGTAGAAATCAACTCCTTTTGTTCATCAGAGAAGGAATCGCACACACTACACTGTTTGTCTTTAACACAAGGGTCATCCCCAATGCCTTTATCGCGACAACGCGCGCATTTCTTGTGCAAATCAAAGGCGGCCATAACGTGGCCACAAGACCCCCGCCTTTGTCCTTTCTTTTCCCCTGGTGAATCCATGATATATATAGCACAAAACTACTAACACACTTTAAACAAATATCCAATCTAACACTAGTAAAATTAAAAAAGTTTCTCTTAAACTTCAAGCGTTAACAAAATGGACGCGCCAAACAAAAAGAGGAAGAGCGCATGCGCGAGCATGCGCAGTATACCAGCAGGTTGGCTATACAGCCACCTGGCGAATGAACAGGACACTACCGGTCCCGGCCAGAGCCCAGCTCAGGACGTTTTTTTCTAACGTTTGGCGTGACCGGCAAGGCGCCGGACAAATGCATCTGTCCACTAGGTAAGATGTATTAACGCAATAAAATACTGAATGTAATGTAAACTCGTTTCAAAGTTAACAAGATTATTTTGATTCTATCCATATACAAAGTGATAAAGGCTAATGATTTCAAACCTGGGTTTGTATATGGCAGTTTTTAAAATTATATTGTTTTACTCAATATAATTTCTTTCCTGAATGTTTAGCATAATAATAATTACTTAGACGGCACCATTGCCATTTATAATGAAAAAAAAAATAAATAAACAAAATATAGTCTTGTAAATAATCCTTTGAATTACATATCTCTTAGTTTTTTTATGAAACATCACTTCAAAGCTTGCTTTTGCTGGTTTTTCATGCAAAGTTTTACAAACTCTGTTTGCTCATAAAACTTTGGTATATTATACCAGAAACATGAAAATTCCTGACATCAAAATTCAAACCATGGCTAGGTATGTTTTAGCTGAACTACCACAGTTGACTTGATAAAAAGAAAAGTAGCATTAGGTAAACAAAAAAGACAGGATAATTATAATTCTTTAAAGTAATCTAAAATCTGGACCTCCAATTTGATTTTGCCGAGGAATATTCTGTCATAATTTAAATTCTGAATGAATCTTATTCATAATTCATGTGGACAAAATTTTGAATACTGTAAAGTTAAGTTTCATCAACAGAATTGTGAATTCTATCTAAATTTTGCTGACTGAACTTGATATTCTTCTAAACCACTGCAACACCAGGATTGGAAATTCTGTCAAAAGAAATTCAAATTCTGCCATAAGAATTTAAGTTCTGTCATGACATTTTCATGTGATATATAAATGTGTGCCTTATCAAATTCATAGTTGATATTCTTGTAATTACAACATTTATTAAGAATTGTTTATAAAACCTAAACGCATAATTAAATATTGAAACATGTTATTATTGACTATATTTGAGTGGGATGTCAAATGAAAAGCCATGTACGTACTTTAATCTAAGTATTATTTAATAAATTAATATCAAGTTACTCCTAGAATATTTCATGTCCATTGTCACTATTTTTTTTTAAAAAAAAAACACAAATTATAAACAAAACTTTTATTGTGTACTTGTATTTGTTTTTTTCCTGTAGATGGGTTTCCAATTTATAAAAGGTGCAAGAAATACTATCTCTGATTAATTATTGGTCATATACTCAAGTAGAATAACTTTTTATGTAAATTAAAACAATTTGTGTGCACCAGACAAAAAATTAATTGTACAGTTTATAGTGCAATAATACTAGGATATACAGTGGCCCCGAGAAAGCAATCCATTCTCATACGTCACAGCATTCTGCTAACATGGCTGTTTATGTTTGAAAGCTGTGGGGAGGGAGCTGCATAAAAAGTGAACTATATCCCTTATAACATGACAGTTTTCAAAATGTTGTATGTAGGTGCTCTGTTTGTGTGTTTTTTAACTGGTTGTTTTAACAGGTTAAGTTGTGTTGAGGGTGCTACAGGCTCTTTAAAAGGCTACTGCTGGTCTGTTAGCCAGTCCTGTGGATCTGCCCAGTACCAGGACCTAACCGGCTATAGGTGAAGCAATGCTCTGTAAACAGTTCCTGTTGGCTCCACAGTTCTGCGAAAACTCACAGGAGCTGGCAGAACTGGGCGAATTAGACTACATCTCAGCAGGGGTAGGCTTATATGAAACAACTGCCTTCTTCCTGTCCATAACTGTGGAATCAGCAGATTTTCTCTGTAACCAACAATCCTCTATAACCGGTAAGCCTGGATCCTGGTACCCCATCATGTACTCAACCTCCAAAGCCATTTTCAATAGTTTCCATGCAATATAGTCAGCAATAAGTGTGAAAATATCTCCACAAAGGCCAGAAATGGCCTCGGTCAGGTACTTTGGATGACCTGTGGATGACCTTCAATGGAGAGCTTCAAGGTCAAATTTCTGCATGCTTACAGAGGACATATGTATGTATTTTGTATACCAGCCATAGGATGATCTAACTTTCTGTATATGAGAACTGGGCCAAAATGTGAAAAAATGGCTAAAATGTGACCTTTAAGGGGCCACCAGTGCCCTTGAAATTGAAGGTCAAGGTCACAAAACAATAGCGTTTATGGCATTGCCCATATATACCCACATACCAAATTTGAACGGTCTAACTAAAATATTTATTAAGTTATTGCATCCGAAAGGAAATCTCTGCAGCGGCGGCGTGACCATACTGAATCCTAAGTATCCCTGACTTTTGTCATATCTGAATAAAATACTCTAAATGTAATATTTTTCAAGTTACAACTGATTTACTCAATACCTATATTCTGAAAGTAGCTATGACTCAGCTCTGCAATGAGCTACAGGTCTGCATGTTCACTATGTTATAGCTGACAGAAAAGTAAGTGAATAACATATTTAAACGAAATACTCTAGATGCAATAGTTTTTTAAGTTACAACTGTTTTACTCAACAGTGAGAACCTGAAAATAGCTATTGCTCAGCTATGCCATGAGCTACAGGTCTGCAATTTCACCACAATATATCTGATTCAAAAGTACATAAATAACATATTAAAACAAAATTCTCTCAATGCAACAGTTTTCAAGTTACAAGCAATTTACTCAACAGTAATAACATGAAAGTAGCTATTACTCAGCTATGCCATGAGCTACAGGTCTGCAGCTTTCCTATGTTATAGCTGACTAAAAAGTTGCTGAATAACATATTTATACAAATTTCTGTAAATGCAATAGTTTTCAAGTTATAACTAATGTACTCAACACTGATAACCTCAAAATAGCTATTGCTCAGCTATAAGCTAGAGGTCTGCAAATTTACAAAATTATAGCTGATCCAAAAGTAGGTGAATAACATATTTAAAGAATACACAACACTCTAAATGTAATAGTTATCACATTATAACTAATTATTGCAATAAGCTACAGGTCTGAAATTTAAATGTTATAGCTGACCAAAAAGTAGCTGAATAAGATATTTATACAAAATTCTCTAAATGCAATAATTTTCAAGTTACAAGTGATTTTACTCATTATGGAAGTTATTGAAAAGTCAAAAAGTAGCTATTACTCACTTAGCTATTGGGATAGACTCCCAAGTTACTCACCATGTTATAGCTACGGAAAAAGTAGCTGAATAACATATTTAAGCAAAATGCCCTAAATGCAATACTTTTCAAGTTATAATTGATTTACTGCATGATTTCATGAATTTTAATGCATTAAAAACTAGACCAAGGACGCAGGATGTATCCACCGACAGAGGCCAACTAACATAGTTTAGAAGATAAACAGCATTTTTCGTTAATAAGCAAGCTGAAAGCACTTTTAAGTTTGGCTACCCTTATTTGACCCTGTAGCAGGGGCCCAAGGTGAAGTCTGACCACATCAAAAGATTCGCAGCCCATGATTTCCTATAAGTCGTTTTCACATTGCAAGCCTCTAGGACCAATAATAAGCAGGAGGGGCCCAAGGTCAAATCTGACCACATGAAAAGATTTGCAGCCCATGACTTCCTATAAGTTATTTTCATATTAATATGAGTTATTTGAGAAATACTGGCTATCTGCAATACTTCTAGAGATAATTCGCATTTACTCATTTTGAGTAGGTGAATAATTAGCTACAGGTCTGAAACTTCACCAAGTGAGAGCTCTCTCAAAAGTAGGTGAATGAGTTATTTGAGAAAAATTGGCTATCTACAATACTTTTCGAGATAATTCTAATTTACTCATTTTCAGTAGGTGAGTAATTACCTACGGGTCTGGAACTTCACCATGTGAAAGCTCTCCCAAAAGTAGATGAATGAGTTATTTCATAAAAATTGGATATCTGCAATACTTTTAGAGATAATTAACATTTACTCATTTTGAGTAGGCGAATAATTAGCCACAGGTCTGAAACTTCACCAAGTGAAAGGTCTCCCAAAAGTACGTGAAGGAGTTATTTGACAAAAATTGACTATCTGGAATACTTTTAGAGATAATTTGCATTTACTCATTTTCAGTAGGGGAGTAATTACCTACGGGTCTGAAACTTCACCAAGTGAAAGCTCTCCCAAAAGCAGGTGAAGGAGTTATTTGACAAAAATTGGCTATATGCAATACTTTTAGAGATAATTTGTATCTACTCATTTTGAGTAGGTGAGTAATTACCTACGGGTCTGAAACTTCACCAAGTGAAAGCTCTCCCAAAAGTAGGTGAATGAGTTATTTGAGAAAAATTGGCTATCTGCAATACTTCTAGAGATAATTCGCATTTACTCATTTTGAGTAGGTGAGTAATTACCTACAGGTCTGGAACTCCAGCATGTGAAAGCACTCCAAAAAGTAGGTGAATGAGTTATTTAAGAAAAATTTGCTATCTGCAATACTTTTAGAGAAAATGCAAAATTACTCATTTTTAGTAGGCAAGTAATTTAGCCACAGGCCTAATTTAGACATAAAGCCTACCAATAGAATACTGTGGTGCACCCTCTAATATACCTTGCAACTTGAGAAGGCTAGATATAATATTTTTTTTGTCAGAGCGGTAATGGTGAAATCTCTCTACACACTGCGGCTATCCAGTGGATACAATGATTTACTCAACAGTGAGAACCTGAAAGTAGATATTGCTCAGCTATGCCATGACATACAGGTCTGCAATTTCACTATGTTATAGCTGACCAAAAATTACGTGAATAACATATTAAAACAAAATACTCTAAATGCAATAGTTTTCAAGTTACAACTGATTTACTCAATAGTGATAACCTCAAAGTAGCTATTACTCAGCTATGCAATGAGCTACATGTCTGAATTTTTACTATGTTATAGCTGACCCAAAAGTAGGTGAACAACATATTCAAGCAAAATACTGTAAATCCAATAGTTTTCAAGTTACAACTGATTTACTCAATAGTGAGAACCTGAAAATAGCTATTGCTCAGCTATGCCATGAGTTATAGGTCTGTAATTTCACGATGTTATAGCTGACCCAAAAGTAGGTGAACAACATATTTTAACAAAATACTCCAAATGCAATATTTTTCAAGTTACAAGTCATTTACTCAAAAGTCAGTACCTAAAAATAGTTATTGCTCAGTTGTGCCATGAGCTACAGGTCTGTAATTTCACTATGTTATAGCTGACCCAAAAGTAGCTGAATAACATATTTACACAAATTTCTGTAAATGCAATAGTTTTCCAATTACAAGTGATTTTACTCATGATGGAAGTTACTGAAAAGCCCAAAAGTAGCTATTACTCACTCAGCTATTGAGACAGACACCCAAGTTACTCACCATGTTGTAGCTCTGAAAAAAGTAGCTGAATAACATATTTTAACAAAATGCTCTAAATGCAACACTTTTCAAGTTATAAGTGATTTAGTGCATGATTTCATGAATTTTAATGCATTAAAAATTATGAAAAAAATTTATTAAAAAAAAAATAAGACAGATCCAGGTCTCACACTCACACAAGAGAATCTACCTCTGGCCTAGTACATATAAGCAAGATATGAGAGAAATCCCTGCAATAGTCACTGAGAAAATTGTGATAAAGTGTTGAAACTTTCACACTTTTGGTGGGGGTACCTCCCTTATAATGTCTCTAGCAAACAGACGAACAGACAGATTTGCATGCCTTGAACAGTTTTTCATCCTCGATAGATAAGGTATCTTTAACAAGAGGAGAGTGCCCGTGAACGGGCACTGTGTCAGCTGACTGAATGTTTTTGATTTGTGATGGTGATAATGAGAGGAAAGCATAATTATCAGGGAAAGGGCTGTACAGAAATACAGTAAATGGTAACTGAACAGCATGTTCGAAAGATATTCCGAAGCTGACAGAAGAAAAGGACAAAAAAGTTGTGCCCTGCAAATGGTATTATGAAATAAAGTAACAAGGTAATTGTTTCAGTGTAAAAAGTAGGTTAAAAATATTTAAAGAAATACTATAAATGCAATATCCTCGTTCGACCATGAAGAAGGGATCCAAAGGTCAAATCTGACCATACCAAAAGATTCCCAGCCAAAGAATTTAGGATGGTTTACCATCCCAAACCTCTCGGACCAATAATAAGTGAGTCATAGGCACTTTTTAAGTTTGGCTATCCTTGTTTGACCTTGACGGAGGGGTCTAAGGTCAAATCCGACCACACAAAAAAATTCCCAGCCCATGATTTCCTGTAACTTGTTTACCATCCCAAACCTGTAGGACCAATAATAAGCGAGTTATAAGCAATTGTAAGTTTGGCTATCCTCAATTGACCTTGAAGGAGGGGTCCCAGGTCAAATCTGACCACACCAAAAGAATCCCAGCCCATGATTTCCTATATGTAGGTTTACCATCCCAAACCTCCAAGACCAATAATACGCGAGTTATAAGCACTTTAAGTTTGGCTATCTTCGTTTGACCTGGAAGGAGGGGTCTAAGGTGAAATCCGACCACACCAAAAGATTCCCAGTCCATGATTTTCTATAGGTTGGTTTTCCATTCCAAACCTCTAGGACCAATAATAAGCGAGTTATAAGCACTTTTAAGTTTGGCTATCCTCATTTGACCTTGAAGGAGGGGTCCAAGGTGAAATCCGACCACACCAAAAAATTCCCAGCTCATGATTTTCTATAGGTTGGTTTTCATTCCAAACCTCTAGGACCAATAATAAGCGAGTTATAAGCACTTTTATGTTTGGCTATCCTCATTTGACCTTGAAGGAGGGTTCCAAGGTCAAATCGGACCATATTAACAGATTCCCAGCCCATGATTTCCTACAGGTTGGATACAATGATTTACTCAACAGTGAGAACCTGAAAAAAGCTATTGCTCAGCTATGCCATGACATAGAGGTCTGCAATTTCACTATGTTATAGCTGACCAAAACGTCTGTGAATAACATATTTAACAAAATACTCTAAATGTAATAGTTTTCAAGTTACAACTGATTTACTCAAGAGTGAGAACCTCAAAGTAACTATTACTCAGCTATGCCATCAGCTACATCTCTGAATTTTTGCTCTGTTATAGCTGACCTAAAAGTAGGTGAACAACATATTTAAGCAAAATACTGTAAATGCAATAGTTTTCAAGTTACAACTGATTTACTCAATAGTGAGAACCTGAAAATAGCTATTGCTCCGCTATGCCATGAGCTATAGGTCTGTAATTTCACTATGTTATAGCTAACCCCAAAGTAGGTGAACAATATATTTTAACAAAATACTCCAAATGCAATATTTTTCAAGTTATAGCCGATTTACTCAACAGTCAGTGCCTGAGAATAGCTATTGCTCAGTTGTGCCATGAGCTACAGGTCTGTAATTTCACTATGTTATAGCTGACCCAAAAGTAGCTGAATAACATATTTGCACAAATTTCTGTAAAGGCAATAGTTTTCCAATTACAACTGATTTACTCAACAGTGAGAACTTCAAAGTAGCTATTATTCAGCTATGCAATGAGCCACAGGTCTGGAACTTCACTATGTTATAGCTGACCCCAAAATAGGTGAATAACATATGCAACAAAATACTCTAAATGCAATAGTTTCCAAGTTATAAGTGATTTACTCAACAGTGATAACCTAAAAGTAGCTATTACTCAGCTATGCCATGAGCTACAGGTCTGAAATTTTACTATGTTATAGCTGACCCAAAAGTAGCTGAATAACATATTTATACGAAATTCTCTAAATGCAATAGTTTTCCAATTACAACTGATTTACTCAATAGTGAGAACTTTAAAGTAGCTATTACTCAGCTATGCCATGACCTACAGATCTGAAATTTCACTATGTTATAGCTGGCCCAAAAGTAGCTGAATAACATATTTATACAAAATTCTCTAAATGCAATAGGTTTTAAGTTACAAGTGATTTACTCAATAGTGAGAACTTCAAAGTAGCTATTACTCAGCTATGCAATGAGCCACAGATCTGAAACTTCACTATGTTATAGCTGATCCCAAAATAGGTGAATAACATATTGAAACAAAATACTCTAAATGCAATAATTTCCAAGTTATAAGCGATTTACTCAACAGTGATAACCTCAAAGTAGCTATTACTCAGCTATGCCATGAGCTACAGGTCTGAAATTTTACTATCATGTTATAGCTGACCCAAAAGTAGGTGAACAACATATTTAAGCAAAATACTGTACATGCAATAGTTTTCAAGTTACAACTGATTTACTCAATAGTGATGACCTAAAAGTAGCTATTACTCAGCTATGCCATGAGCTACAGGTCTGAAATTTTACTATGTTATAGCTGACCCAAAAGTAGCTGAATAACATATTTATACTAAATTCTCTAAATGCAATAGTTTTGCAATTACAACTGATTTACTCAATAGTGAGAACCTCAAAGTAGTTATTACTCAGATATGCAATGAGGTACAGGTCTGAAATTTCACTATGTTATAGCTGACCCAAAAGTAGGTGAACAACATATTTAAGCAAAATACTGTAAATGCAATAGTTTTGAAGTTACAACTGATTTACTCAATAGTGATGACCTAAAAGTAGCTATTACTCAGCTATGCCATGAGCTACAGGTCTGAAATTTTACTATGTTATAGCTGACCCAAAAGTAGCTGAATAACATATTTATACAAAATTCTCTAAATGCAATAGGTTTTAAGTTACAAGTGATTTACTCAATAGTGAGAACTTCAAAGTAGCTATTACTCAGCTATGCAATGAGCCACAGATCTGAAACTTCACTATGTTATAGCTGATCCCAAAATAGGTGAATAACATATATTGAAACAAAATACTGTACATGCAATAGTTTCCAAGTTATAAGCGATTTACTCAACAGTGATAACCTAAAAGTAGCTATTACTCAGCTATGCCATGAGCTACAGGTCTGAAATTTTACTATGTTATAGCTGACCCAAAAGTAGCTGAATAACATATTTATATGAAATTCTCTAAATGCAATAGTTTTGAAGTTATAAGCGATTTACTCAACAGTGATAACCTAAAAGTAGCTATTACTCAGCTATGCCATGAGCTACAGGTCTAAAATTTTACTATGTTATAGCTGACCCAAAAGTAGCTGAATAACATATTTATACGAAATTCTCTAAATGCAATAGTTTTTAAGTTACAAGTGATTTTACTCATGATGGAAGTTACTGAAAAGCCCAAAAGTAGCTATTACTCACTCAGCTATTGAGACAGGCACCCAACTTACTCACCATATTGTAGCTATGAAAAAAGTAGCTGAATAACATATTTTAACAAAATGCTCTAAATGCAACACTTTTCAAGCTATAAATGATTTAGTGCATGATTTCATGAATTTTAATGCATTAAAAATTATTAAAAAAATTTATTAAAAAAAAAGTAAGACAGATCCAGGTCTCATACTCACACAAGAGAATCTACCTGTGGCCTAGTACATATATGCAAGATATGAGAGAAATCCCTGCAATAGTCACTGAGAAAATTGTGATTAAGTGTTGAAATTTTCACACTTTTGGTGGGGGTACCCCCCTTGTAATGTCTCTAGCAAACAGACGAACAGACAGATTTGCATGCCTTGAACAATTTTTCATCCTAGATAGATAAGGTATCTTTTAAAAAAAAAACAGCAAGTCTCTAGGCCTTGTAGTTTTGGAGGAGAAGTTGTTCACGCGGACGTGTACGCGTACGCCCACGCCGCAGAGTGACGACATAATGTCAGCTGACTGATAAGTCAGCTGACATAAAAAAAAACAGCATGTCTCTAGGCCTTGTAGTTTTGGAGGAGAAGTTGTTCACGCGGACGCCCACGCCGCAGAGTGACGACATAAAAACTGAAACTCAACATAATTCTTTTATACATTGGAGTTTATGGTTACCTTATAATAATACACACCGTGAATACCAGATACATCTACATGCCAAATTTGAATTTAATCCATCACGTCATTTTTGAGATAGTGCCTGGAAAGGAAGTGCGACGACAACACTGACAATGTGCTATTACTGGGAGTTTAAGGTCATCTTAATGTATGGCACTTATCTATGGTCAGTTACATATACATGCAAAATTTGAATGAAATTTCTCAAGTTATCTTCAGCATACTCTATTAAAAAATAAAGTATGTTACTAGTGGGAGTTTAAGGTCACCTTAAAACAGGGCACACCTTGAGTACATCCACATGCCAAATATGAATTTAATCCATCATGCCATTTTGAGATACTGTCTGGAAAGGAAGTGTGACAAGGACACTGACAATGTGTTATTACTGGGAGTTTAAGGTCACCTTAATGTATGGCACTTATCTATGGCCAGTTACATATACATGCAAAATTTGAATGAAATTTCTCAAGTTATCTTCAGCATACTCTATGAAAAATAAAACAATTTAAACTCAACATAATTCTTTTATACATGGGAGTTTATGGTCACCTTAAAATAGTACACACTTTGAATACCAGTTACAACCACATGCTAAATTTGAATTAATTCCATCAACCCACTTTTGAGATACTGTTCGGAAACGGAAAAAACTTAAAATCAATATAAGTAGGTTACTAGTGGGAGTTTCAGATCACCTTAAAACAGGGCATACCTTGAGTACGAGTTACATCCACATACCAAATATGAATTTAATCCATCATGCCATTTTTGAGATATTGTCTAGAAAGGAAGTGTGACAACAACACTCAAAATGTGTTATTACTGGGAGTTTAAGGTCACCTTAATGTGTGGCACTTATCTATGGCCACTTACATACACATGCAAAATATGAATGAAGTTTCTTGAGTTATCTTCAGTGTACTCTATGGAAAAGTAAAAAACTTAAACTCAACATAATTCTTTTATACATGGGAGTTTAAGGTCACCTTAATGTGAGGCACTTATCTATGGCCAGTTACATATACATGAAAAATTTGAATGAAGTTTCTTAAGTTATCTTTAGTATACTTTACGAAAAAGTAAAAAACTTGAACTCAACATAACTTTTTAATACATGAGAGTTTAAGGTCACCTTAAAATAGGGCACACCTTGAAAACTAGTTACAACCACATGCCAAATTTGAATTGAATCCGTCAACACATTTTTGAGATACAGTCTAGAAACGAAAAACCTTCAACACAATATAAGTATCTTACTACTGTGAGTTTAAGGTCACCTTAAATAGGGCACACATTGAGGAACAGTTACATTAACATGCCAAATTGGAATTTAATTCATGAAGATATTTTTGAGATACTGTCTGGAAAGTAAGTGTGACGACGACACTGACCATGTATCTTTTCCATCATAGCTGCTAGTGATACAAACTAATGCAACCTTAAACTCATAAGTTTATAAAATATCAGCAATTTACTATAACCTTACAAAAGAGACCATTTTTTTGTGGAGATATATGTACATGATGAATATCAATGTGAAAAGTCCTAATTAGCATATAAAATATCTTCCTAACACCAAAAATATTGTCACAACCTTAAACTCAAAGTTTGTTTGCACTGCTGTATATTGTAGCGAGTTTAAGGTAATCTTTTTCTGAAGGTTCTGTTCAAGGTTTGTTACATCCATAACTAAAAAATGCCTAGAATTGCACAATATTTGAAATACTGTTAAAAAATTACCAAACTTAAAGTGAATATAATTCTGTTATTACTGGGAGTTTAAGGTCACCTTATTGTATGGCACTTACCTATGGCCAGTTACATATACATGCAAAAGTTGAATGAAATTTCTGAAGTTATTTTCAGTATACTTCATGGAGAAAGAAAAAAACAAAAACTGGACATGAGTTTTTTTATACGTGGGAGTTTAAGGTAACCTTAAAATAGGGCACACCTTCAAAACTATAAAAGCTACATTTAAGTAATTAAAGCTTTCAATTTTATTGCGCTACAATAGCTTACCATGTGGGACTGAATGCTGAATCCAACCGCCCGGTGGCGGGATTACAGCTGAGACTGGAAGATATGTCAATTTTTCTTAGATTTTGAAGCAATAGGTTAGAATGAATGTTAGAAATACCAGTCTGAGTCCTGTTTACAGTACCCCAATCCCGAAAAACAGGCCTGTAAAGAGCGAAAAACCTGAATACAATGAATGACAGTGCTAAAAACTGTTGAGATGTTTTGATAGTAGGAGAGAAGTGCAGCCGTGCTCACTTCGAGGTGTAAGAGCCCTTAGGGCCTATCACGATTGAAAAACCAGCCCAATGGTTGGAATTCTCATAATTTTTGCCACCGAATATGAGATTAATGACAACTTGCTAAGTCCTTAATACATATATACTTGATAACTAAAAATAAAAAATGACCTTACCCGTAACATCTTGAGAGGTAAACCTATACCTAGACCCTGGGATTAGACTCCTGAAGACTTGGTTGTAGCGGATGTAAAACTATAAAAGCTACATTTAAGTAATTAAAGCTTTCAATTTTATTGCGCTACAATAGCTTACCATGTGGGACTGAAAGCTGAATCCAACCGCCCGGTGGCGGGATTACAGCTGAGACTGGAAGATATGTCAATTTTTCTTAGATTTTGAAGCAATAGGTTAGAATGAATGTTAGAAATACCAGTCTGAGTCCTGTTTACAGTGCCCCAATCCCGAAGACCAGGCCTGTAAAGAGCGAAAAACCTGAATACAATGAATGACAGTGCTAAAAACTGTCGAGATGTTTTGATAGTAGGAGAGAAGTGCAGCCGTGCTCACTTCGAGGTGTAAGAGCCCTTAGGGCCTATCACGATTGAAAAACCAGCCCAATGGTTGGAATTCTCATAATTTTTGCCACCGAATATGAGATTAATGACAACTTGCTAAGTCCTTAATACATGTATACTTGATAACTAAAAATAAAAAATGACCTTACCCGTAACATCTTGAGAGGTAAACCTATACCTAGACCCTGGGATTAGACTCCTGAAGACTTGGTTGTCTAATCCCCCCCCCCCCCCCCCCCCCCCCCCCCCAAGTTGAATTTAACTTCCACTGGTTCACAAACAACATACATACTCCCTGTAAATGGGGAATAATGGCCTTGGCCATCAATCAAGTTGCATCAAGCACTGTAACACATCAGCAGTTTGCCATGAATGTTTTTGACAAATTTTATTGAATAATAGAAAACAAATATTAACTACATTATCCTGTTTTGAATTGTAAAGCATTTAACAAACTATAATTATATGAAATGAATAGATCATGCTGCTATGCTTAAAAAGAGGAATTCATGGAATATTTTTTTCAGAATGAGGGAAATTTAACTGAAAAATAGGCAGATGATTTACAGTATAAGAAGTCTTCACACACACAGAAAAAAAGAGTACCGAGGACTTTGTTTGAAGCCAACATAATTTTAATTTATGAACCTCATTTGTAAGGGAGATTTGCAGATTGTAGTTTACTAAAGAGATAAGAAATAAGATATGGTTATGTGTTATAAAACAGTAGTAAACAGAGTGATGTTGGACAAATGTGGTGACTAGTTGCTTAAAGCCCAAAATTGAGAGATCAAAGAGCATTTAAAAATCATTCATTCCACAATCAAATGTGATGCAAGAGTAAACGTCTAAAAATATACATGGCAGGTGCCATATAATTAATGTACAAGCTATAAAACTGCTGTGAATATAAAGGTTTCCCAAGAAAAAAACTTACCCATTTAATAGGCTAAAGTCTAGCCTGGCCTTACAGGCTGTCTCTATACCATAACACGAATGTTAAATACTTTTGCCATAATGCACTCTTTATCAGACCTTTCCAATCAGTAGTTCAACTAACATTGGAACACCATAAATGATTTTAAGAGTCGAAAAGGGTTGATAAAAAGAATTGCAAATTTAATAAGTAAATTAAATTTTTATAAGTTAATACCCTATCCAATGGACAATAGCTTATCCGGTCGGCGCAGACCGGCCCGCCAAACGTCAGAAAAAGACGTCCTGTGTTTCCACCGGCCAGGCCGGTCCAGTGCTGTGCACTCGCCAGGTGGCGTGTAGTACTTCCTTCCTGTCTAGACAGCGTGACGTCATAGCATCTTTTTCGTTGTCTAAACCAATTAGACCCCTAGTAAGCTGAAAGCGGGGCCGGTGGGAGGGCCTTGTGTGTCCATTGGATAGGGTATTAACTTATAAAAATTTAATTTACTTATTAAATTTGCAATTTTATTGCGTTAATACATCCTATCCAATGGACAATAGCTGAATAACTACCGCTTGGTCGGCGGGTAAGTTACTAGGGACTAGCCTTGAACTCCTACTGGAATAATGAACTATTTCCTTTAAAGCCTGGTCAGACCTGAGGTCGGTAACCCTTAAGGCTATGGTCGAATATCATCATCCGGTTACAAAGAATTGAACCGTCAGTCGACCTTGCTCCCTCCCCCTTTTTTAACAGACCTGCTCTGAGGTAGGGGAAGAGAGGGATGAGTTCAGTCCCATAAAGTAATCCTCCCGAAGGAAGCACGTCCAGAAATTTTTTTTTTTTTAACTATATGTGCAATATATACAACTATGTGCAACTATTTACATATGTACACATCTCCTCTAGGTACTGGCCTGTTGGTGGATCTGCTGGGCAGCCACAACCGGTCCAAGATGGTAGAGCTCTGAGTCGGCCCAAGCCACATCCTTCAGATAGAATTGAGTGAAGGTATTATGAGATTTCCAGTGGCAGGCTGACAGGATCTGCTCTAAGGAGACTCCCGACTGGAAGGCCTTAGAGGCAGCAAAGGCCCTGACATCATGAGCTTTGACCTGATGCAAGGTGTGGGCCTGATGATCCGAGAGCTCATAGCATAGGATCACTGTTTGTTTGATCCATGAGGAGATAGTGGCAGGTGATATGTCTTTGTCGAAGCCTTTCTTAAAGGAGACAAAAACCAATTCTTTGCCCTGCCTAAGGTCTGAAGTCCTGTCCAAATAGTAGCGCAAGGCTCTCACTGGACAGAGCGTTCTGTCAGACTTGAGGGACCTATCCAGAGTAGGAGCCAGGGCTGGTATGACCACTGGGGCTACACTCTCTGGACCCTCTTTGGCCAGCTGGTTCTTAGACAGAAAGCTGGGGGATGGAAAAAGTGACACCTTAGCCCAGTCCGACTGGTGCCTGATGTTCCTATGTTGCCATGCATGGATCTCACTCCTTCTTTTGCCAGAACCCAGGGCCAAAAGGAAGACAGACTTGAAGGTCAGATGCTTCAATGACGCCTCCTTAAGAGGTTCAAAGGGAGCCTTTGTTAGCTGGTGTAGGACCAGAGAAAGGTTCCAGGAGGGTATACCCCTCCGCCCTTTGGGTCTATCTCTGTGGAAACTGTCTAAAAGACGGGTGAGATTATCCTCTCTACTGATATTGACTGTGACGCTACCCAGTTTATCAGCAATGGCAGATCTGTATCCATCAATGGTGCTGGGCTGCAACCCCTTGACCTCAAAGAGGTAGAGAAGGAAGTCAGCCACTGACTTTATAGGTGGAGACCTGAAGTCCACCTGATTAGAGACGCACCACTTTGTAAAAATGGCCCACTTTGCCTCATAGACTGATCTGGTTGATTTTCTTTGAGGAGCCTCAATTCTTGCTGCCACTGCCTCAGAGAATCCCTGCTCCTTAATTGTTGTGGCTCTAGGAGCCATGCATGGAGATTCAGGTTTGTCAGATTTCTGTGAGGGATCTGATTGAACGGCTGTGTTAAGAGATTGGGCCGATTTGGCAGGCTCAGAGGAATTTGACTGGACATGGCTACCAAGTCCCAAAACCAGGGCATGTTGGGCCACCCGGGAGCAATCAGAATAATTCTCTGGTACCGGGAATCCAGTAGTTTCTCCACCACTTTGCCCAAGATGGCGGTCGGAGGGAAGGCATATGCATCCAGGTCCTCCCATGGTAGAGTGAGTGCATCCACCGCTACGGCTAGGAGGTCTGGGACTGGGGAGACGAACTGAGGAAGTTTGTAATTGAATCTTGTGGCAAACAGATCTATTTGAGGCTGGTGCCATTTCTTGCATATTTCCGCAAACACTTCCGGGAGGAGGGACCACTCCGTCTGGATGGTCTGACCCAATCTGGATAGCTTGTCTGCTATAACATTCAGATGACCGGGAATGTGGCGGGCTTTGAGAGTAACTTGACGCTGGGAACACCAAGTCAAGATTCTCCACAGTAGGGCACACAGCGGGCCCGACCTCATGCCTCCCTCCTTGTTTATGTAGGCTACCACTGTCGTGTTGTCGGTTGCCACTAGGACTATCTTGCCTACACAGAGGTCCTGGAACTCTGTTAAAGCTAGGAAAACTGCTTTTAACTCCAGATAGTTTATGTGCATTTTGCTTTCTGGCACTGACCAAAAACCCCTTGCAGTGAGCTCGTTTAAATGAGCGCCCCACCCTTCTTTTGATGCGTCTGTAAAGATTTGCAGAGCATGTCTTATTGGGTGTAGTGGTTGACCTTGCAAAACATTGCTTTCTTCTAACCACCACTGTAAATGTGGGTGCAGGGACCTGGGTAGAGGGATGATCTTTTCCAAAGATTCCGGTACCCCCCAGTTGTTTTTGAGGTGCCACTGAATGGGTCTCATGTGGAGTCGGCCGAGGTGAACTTGTTTTTCTGTGGCTGTTAAGAGACCTATCAAGGACATAAACTGCCGGACCGGACAGGTCGGTCGGGCCAAGATAGCCTGAATCTTTGTTTTGAGATTCTGCCACCGGTCTGGTGTGGGTCTGACCCGACCGGATCTGAGGTCGAATTGGTATCCTACAAAGCCGAAGACTTGTTTTGGATCCAGTTCTGATTTCTCTCTGTTGACTACCCAGCCTAGATCCTGGCACATTTCCAGCAGAACTCTTGTGTGCTGGATACAGACTTGGTAGGACATGGCCCTCACCAACCAGTCGTCTAGGTACTGGTGGATCCTTATACCCTTGTGCATGGCCATCAACTTTACTTCCTTGGCTATTACCGTGAACTCCAACGGTGCTGTGGACAGACCAAATGGAAGAGCCTTGAATTGGTATGTCTGACCCTGGACATGAAATCTCAGGTATTTTCTTGATTGTTCCTGTATAGGTATGTGGAAGTAAGCGTCCCTGAAATCTACAGAGGTTACCCATTCTCCCCTTTGAAGAGAAGTTCTGATGGTTTCCGGTGTTTCCATCTTGAACTTCTCCACTTTTAGAAAGGGATTTAGATTGCTCAAGTCCAGAATGGGCCTCCATTTGTTGTTGGGTTTGGGCACCAGGAAAAGTCGGTTGAAGAAACCTAGAGAGTTTGGGTTTCGTACTGGCTCCACTGCATTTTTGGAAATAAGCTGATGTAAAGCCTCCGACAGGTAGCTGTTCCTGTGGTGGTTTACATAACGGCTTATGACCGTTGGGTGTCTTGATAGGAGGGGCCTGTTCTGAAAGGGGAGGGTGTAACCCGACCTTAAGATCTGGACGACCTTGTAACTGGCCCCTAGCTTCGACCAAACCTGCCAGAAACTCTGAAGTCTGGCGCCTACAGGAGGATTTGAGACAACATCTCTGGCATTTACTACAGGTTTGACACAAGATAACAGAGTGACACAAGAAGCAAGCTTCACAGATTTTATTTTGTAATTCCTTTGAGAACGACAAACTACTGCCCCGGGACTTATTTCTTTCTTTTGCGAATGCCCGGGAGCAGTAGGAACACAAGGTACAACATTTAAGTCTACAAAAGTGTCTGTTTGTCTCTGCAAAGTGCTCCCGGCCAGCAGTCCTGATATCACTCTGTTTACACAATAACTGTCATTTATAGGACTGCTGGCCCTTGGCTGGTCGCGAGGAGTAGTAAGCGGCCTTGCCCTTCTGTTTCCTGACCTGTCCGCGCTGCCCAATGTTCTTCCATGCCGGTCGTTCCTGCTTCCTGTTATCCCCACGTTTATCAGGACGATCATAGGGGTGGAAACGACCCTTCTTTCCAGTGTGAAGTTGGCCCTTGCTTTCAAAAGCGGCTATATCCTGTTCGGCTTGCCTGAGGGCTTCATCAGGGAAGAGCATTGGAATGTGGAGAGGTGCAGTCCTGAGAGAGGCCAAGGTATCTGGTTTAATACCTGCTTTGAGATGTGAAAGATATGAATCTCTGCGAGCCAAGGTAGTATTAGCCACTGACACGAAAACAAAATCACTTAAATGTTCTAGTGTCTTAGCCATGGCCTGCGTGATGCTGGCATTAAAGTTCATCAAAAATTGCAACTCGTCGAGTGAGCCGGTTGCTTTAGTGGAAGACTTTCCTTTGGCCATTTCTGTTTTGAGAGTTTTAACTTGTCCCTTCATATTTTCTTGAACTCTATACAAACATCTGTTAAATCCAGCCGCCTGATTACAGATAGTTGAGGCTTCCCTAGCCGATTTCTCCCAACGTCTAAGATTGTCTTGAGAAATCTAACGGGAGGCTGGAGGCGTTGAGGAGATACCTGCCGCTTTAGCAATGCGACTGTATGTGTTGTTAATCTTTGAAGCGTCGGTACTCCAGGAACTAACAGTTTTCTCACTAGTGGCATCTCCCTTCTGTTGGTCGGATACAAAACCGTACCATTTGGCCTGTGAACGGACCGGCTTGACAAATTGGTCCTTTAGAAGCCCCCCTGCCTCAGAGCTGCGTGAGGGATACCCCTCCACCAGTGTTAGGTTCAGCCTACCCATCTTTTTACACAACCACTCGTCGGTTGGCATATTGACTGAGATTTTCCCTGTAGGTTGAGACTGAGGCCCAGCGAAAGGGTTATCATCAGATGCTGTGGTCGCTGTATCCAAATCAGGGATATGGGACCAGCCCATATATGACCTGATGCCTCTCATGGTCTCCCTGTAATTCTGGTCCTCTGAGAGGACCTGGTCGGGGTCAGCAGAAGCAGCATCTGGGTCCTGGTCGGACAATTCCCCTTCTTCGACGAAAATGTCCACTGGGGGCTGGTCGGAGAAATCTGAGTCAGAGTCCGTGTCCATAGCCGGTGGGCTGTGAAGGCCGGCCGGTGTGGCAGACGACCTGCTGGGAACCTGATGAGAAGGTGGGTCGGTACCAGCCAGATCTGAGGTGGTCGATTTCTCCCTAAGCGACTTGCTGGTCGACTGAACTCTGTGAGCAGTCTGAGATACATCATGTAAATCTGAAGAAGGTAGCTTATCATCAGCGGATGAAGAGTGCGACTTGTCGGTAGCCTGACTCTGTGGAGAGGAACGGTTACCGGCCAAATCTGAAGGTGGTATGGCATCTGAAGGTCTGATAAACGGCTCAGTAGACTTAGCAATGCCAGGAGGAGCGGAAGAAGTAGGAGCCACTTTAACTGTTGAAAAGGTGGGTTCTTTGTCCATAGTCTTTGCAAGTAAGAGAGCCTCCAGTCTGTTAAACCTATCCGACCATTTCTGGTCGAGCTCATCAATCCTTGCGTCAGCTGAGGATCTGAGAGTGGTAGGCGACTTGGCCAGCTTCTCTGAAGACTTAGAATGTTTTGTAGGGGGTTTCTTGTCAGAAGATGAAGATTTCTTCTTCTTTGCAGAGGAACTCGAACCTGGGGACTGTACCATCCCTTGGCCGTCCACAGCCCCCACTACCGTCACAGAGGACGGGTCTATGAGGGTGGAACTGTTTGAGTCCTTAGTGGGAGTATCTGACGCTTTCTTTAATTTGCGCTTTTCTTTCTTCAATCTATAACTGGGGGTAGACAACTGAACACGTTGTTCCTCAGTCAAAGAATTACAAGCCTGGCAATCGTTATTAGACACACAAGGGTCTGAACCTTTTCCTTTCTCCCTGCAGCGCGCGCAGAAACAATGGCTGTCGAAACTGGCCATGATGTGTCCACAGTTACCATGTTTCTGGCCCGGGGAAGACATAACGATCTGATGGCAGTAAAATACAGAGTTCTAACAGGTCTATATACTCCCAAGATAAAGTAAGCACAAATATAAAGTACAATTCTCACCAATAACAATGAAAAACTGAAGATAAACTTCTGATGAAAATATTCCGTGCACACAAGCATGCGCCAAACGAAAAAGATGCTATGACGTCACGCTGTCTAGACAGGAAGGAAGTACTACACGCCACCTGGCGAGTGCACAGCACTGGACCGGCCTGGCCGGTGGAAACACAGGACGTCTTTTTCTGACGTTTGACGGGCCGGTCCGCGCCGACCGGATAAGCTATTGTCCATTGGATAGGATGTATTAACGCAATAAAAATAAAAATTTATAACTATTAAGATTACCTCAATAGATTATTACATTATTGTTCATAAGCATACTTACTGGTTCCCTAACATACCCCTTTCGTACATCAAACTCAACTAAATGACTTGGATTTTTAAGCTCTCCCAAAAGTAGATGAATGACTTAACAAGTAGATGAACAACTTATTTGAGAGAAATTGTGTAGCTGCAATACTTTTGAAGATATAAGGCATTTACTCATTATGGTTATCATTAAAAATTGACAAAGTAGCTATTACGGTTTGCGAGATATTTGTCTTATTTCACATTTCACCAAAAGTAGCAATAAAGTAGCCATTACTCACTTGTACATTGAGCAACAGTTGTGAAACTTAAATATGTTACAGTTCACAAAAAAGTAGATGAACAACTTATTTGAGAGAAATTGTGTAGCTGCAATACTTTTGAAGATATAAGGCATTTACTCATTATGGTTATCACTAAAAATTGACAAAGTAGCTATTACTCACTTAGCTATGGAGATACACTTCCAAACTAGTGACCATGTTGTAGCTGTGGAGATAGTAGCTGAACAACATATTGGAACAAAATTGTGCAGCTGCAATACTTTTGAAGATATAAGCGATTTACTCATTATGGTTATCATCAAAGTAGCTATTACTCAGTTAGCTATGGAGTTACAGCTGTGAAAATTCACAATACAGTATATCCAAAAGATAGGTGAACAACATATTCAACAAAAATCCTCTATATTCAATAGTTTTTGAGTTATAAGTGACTTGCTCAATGGTCAAATGTTAAACTTAGTATAGCTATTACTCAGTTAGCTATGGTGCTACACCTTGGACACCTCACCATGATATAGTACATGAAGGAGTTGTGGAACAACATATTTCAGGCCAATATTGTAAGTAACAGTTACAAAGACAAAATCAATTTACTCATTTTGCTCATTGTTAATAACAGAAAATAGCTATTACTCACTTAGCTATGAAGATAGAACCCTAAAAATGGTACCATCTTGTAGGCATGGAAAAAGTAGCTGAACAACGTATTTTACAGAAACACTCTAAATGCAGTCGTTTTGGAGTTATGAGCACTTTACTCAAAGTAGCCACCATTGCTATTACTCACTTAGCTATGGTCCTAGGTGTGAAATAACAGCATCAAATGAAAGGACATAAGCAATAAGGTCATCAAAAACATTGAAAAGGCCAAGGAGAAACAACCAGTGTGATGTACAGCCCTTTATAAAAGCGTGACACACACTCAATAACACACGAACACACGCACAGAATGCGTTTTTATAATCTCCCGCCCGGCCGGCGGGAGATAATAATTGGGGGGGGGGGGGGGGGGGTTTCACATGAATTTTAAGCTTTCTGATTGGTACCTGTGAGAAAATCGCCCATAAATCGGTCAATTTTCATCGGATTGCTCCCAAAATCTAGTCAGCTCACGTTTTTAATAGTATGAACACATGTATGAAGTTACAAGCCTCTGCGGTCAGTAGATTTTCCTGAACTGCGATGACGGGCGGGTGTACCCGAAAAACTATTTTTTGATCATGTGACCTTGATAAGGATGAAAGGTCAAATTTAAGCATGTGGAAAAATTTTTCCACGCCTAAGGTATATAACTGCCAAATATGGTTAAAAAGCTTCCAATAATGAGGGAGATATTCAAGGGAGACCATAATGCGGCGGCGGCGAGGAAACTGACACGAAACCAAATAAGCGCCCTTTTCAAGGAAGCTTAATTAGCGACATCAAACATCTGAGTCGTAGGATCAAATCCTGAAGTTTGAGCCATCTCTCTTGAGTGGGTTTTACAAGGGCTGAATCTAGATGATATTTGTAGCCCACAAACGAAAACACCTGAGTAGGTTTCAGTTCTGATTTTTCCCGATTTATTATCCAACCCAAGGACTGGGTTAGGTCTACCACCGCCTGAGTGTTCACTTGGGCTTCCTCCTGAGACTGGGACCTGATCAGCCAGTCGTCCAGGTATTGGTGAAGTCTGAGTCCTCTGGAGAGGGCCATTAGTTTCACTTCCTTTACAATCATTGTAAAGACCTGGGGGGCTGTGGCTAGTCCGAATGGGAGGGAGGTGAACTGGAACACCTGAGACTTGTAGCAAAACCTTAGGTATTCCCTTGAGTTTGGATGGATGGGGACATGCAGGTAAGCGTCTGACAGGTCTATCGATGATACCGATTCCCCTGGAATCAGGGAGGTCCTGATGGACTCTGGGAGTCTCCATTTTGAACTTTTCTACATGTACAAAAGTGTTGAGCCTGCTTAGGTCTATGACTGGCCTCCACCTTTGGTGAGGCTTGGGTACTAGGAACAGGCGACTGTAAAACCCGAGAGATTTTACATTTTCCACCCTTTCGATTGCGTTCTTTGACAGAAGAAACTGGATACAAGAGGCCAGAACTTGGTCCTTTTGACGGGCCTTGTACTCTGATAGAATCAGAGGGAATCTGACCAAATTTGGTTTTGAAAGGAATGGCAGTACGTAGCCATTGGTGATAATGTTTAACACGTTGGATGAACATTTGTTTGTTTACCAGTCTCTTCTGAAAGAACGGAGGCGACCTCCTACTGGCGGACTGAGGGAGGCTTTTAAGGAGTCATTTGGGAGAGGGGTTTCCACACCCTCGTCCCTTGTTGTGAGGTCGAAAATGACCCCTGGAGCCTCTGAAGTTTGGTTTCCCCCTTCCTGAGGAAAACGATTGGTTACTGCTTTGTGAGGAGTTGCCCCCATAGGGGCATTTCCTGTAGGAGCCTCTTTTCTTGTTGTGGGAACCACAAAAGGGCTTATAGGGTCCAAAATCCTGAGATGCCTTTTTGAGGAGGAAGTCTTCACCTTCCTTCACAAGTTGAGACTTGAACAAGGAGGAGTCCCAAAAGGATGAGTTCCTGAGTTCTTGGCGTCTCGTTTCCCCTAAATGTGGTTGTAGGAGGGTCATTTCGGCTTCGTGCCTAAGCAAGCCAGTATTACCCATAGTATAAAGTTCCCTCTGGAGGATATGGGCTAAGGATTTGCTGAGGCATGTAAGAGCCCTGTGTTGAATAAGAACAGTCTTATTCCAAAAGTCTAAGCACTAACAGGCTTGCTCATATCCACGTTTTGCTGCTTTTTCATGATTGGCACCGTTTTCGATCTGAAACTTAACCCTCTTGAAGGTTGATTTCAGAGTATGTTGGCACTTCTCCAGAGATGCATTTGCAGGAGGAAGATGTCTTAGCAAAGGCAGCATTAAAATTTAGAGTGGAAATGTTTTGCCTAGCTTGGTGTTCCAATTCTTTAAGAACTGGTAGGGGAACCTTGCCCATAGGGGCCCCAGGGGGCTTAGGAGTAACACAGATTTTAGCAAAATCTGTGTTCATTTTCTCCTCATAACAAGGCTGTCCCACTTTGTACCACTTTGTAGTGGAAGGAGGAGGTTTGATGTATTTACCCTCAGGTAAGTTAGCAGCCTGAAAATCATGTTCAAACTTATCAAAGGCATCTTTGATAACTGAGCTGAGTGGTAGCATAATGGGAAGTCAAATGGGAAGCAAAAATGCCTACACTTGCCAGATCTCAGTTTGTCTTTATTTGTTTGGTGGGTGGACATTTTAAACGTAATAAAAGACATAGATGCAAAAAACCTGAACCGAGGAAAGCTCAAAACACACAAAAATATGAGGAAAATACTTATCCTGTCAAAACAAAAATTCTACAGAATCTATGAAATATAATAAATGAAATGACCAAAAATTAACATCCAACAATATGTATTTGCTGAGAAATAGATGAAAATATCTGTGTAAACTAGAAATAGGATAGCTGCGACATATGAATAGAAACAGGATAGCATAGAAGAACACACATTATCATGTGTAATGTCCACCCCATGAACCTTTTGCCAGAATTATACAGTAGTCTTACAAGACCCTGTTTCATTTGTGAAATATATCAATGATGGTTAAATATTTATTAGTGTACATGTAAATTATTTCAGCTTCATACCTTTTTGCATTGGTTGGGTCGAAAATTTTGACGAAATCACTCTATCTTGCACGGTTAAGAAGATAGAAACAAATTTCTGTTTTTCTATTTTTGGCAAAAATTTGAAAATTCAAAATGGCCGCCATTTTTGGGAAGAGGAAAATTTTTTGAAAATTGCCAAGAGTACATTTCTTAGATACCCTGTGGGTCGAAAATTTCACCGAAATAACTCTATTTTGCACAGTTAAGGCCAATTTGTGTTTTTCCATTTTTGGCAAAAATTCGAAAATTCAAAACAGCCGCCATTTTTGGGGAGGGGAATTTTTTTTGAAAATTGCAAAGATTACATTCCTTAGATACCCTGTGGGTCGAAAATTTTGACGAAATTGCTCTATCTCGCACGGTTAAGGAGATAGAAGCAAATTTGTGTTTTGCCATTTTTGGCAAAAATTTGAAAATTCAAAATGGCTACCATTTTTGGGGAGGGGAAAATTTTTTGAAAATTGCAAAGATTACATTCCTTAGATACCCTGTGGGTCGAAAATTTCAACGAAATCGCTCTATCTCGCACGGTTAAGGAGATAGAAGCAAATTCGTGTTTTGCCATTTTTGGCAAAAATTAGAAAATTCAAAATGGCCGCCATTTTTGGGGAGGGGAAAATTTTTTGAAAATTGCAAAGAGTACATTCCTTAGATACCCTGTGGATCGAAAATTTCGACGAAATCGCTCTATCTCGCACGGTTAAGGAGATATGAGCACATTTGCCTTTTTCAATATTCAAAATAGCAAACCAAAGAGATACTCAAAAGTAGCAAAGTAGCTATTACTCAGTTAGCTATAGAGCTATCATCACCAAAAGCAATCCCATACAAGCTATTAACCCAATAAACCTGCATGCCAAATTTGGTAAAGATAGGATAAGAACTGTTGCCTAAAATGTCTGGAAACCAAGTGGGACGGCGGACGGCAGACGGCGGAAAAAGCAAAAATAATATGTCCACCCCCCAGTGGGTGGACATAATAATACACGCTACATATCCAGACGGCCAACGAGAAAGTAGGACGAAAGGTCAAAGGTTATCACGTGACGACAACTTGAGGTTACGGCCAACTATAAATGTCTATTTTTCTTAGACGTTGGCCTGATGCCTTGACGGCCATCCGAGTACATCATTCAGTCCCACATGGTAAGCTATTGCAGCACAATAAAATCTAAAGGTTTTCAGTTACAACTTATTTACTCAACTGTGATAACCTGAAAGTAGCTGTTACTCATCTATGCAATGAGTTACAGGTCTGCAGTTTTACTATGTTTTAGCTGACTAAAAAGTCGGTGAACTAACTATTTAAAGAAAATAGTCCAAATGCAATAGTTTTCAAGTTATAGCTGATTTGCTCAACACTGAGAACCTCAAAGTAGCTATTGTTCAGCTATGCAATCAGCTAGAGGTCTGAAATTTTACTATTTTACATCTTACCCAAAAGTAGATGAATAACATATTTTTACAAAATTGTCTAACTGCAATTGTTTTTAAGTTACAAGTGATTTTACTCATTATGGAAGGTACTGATAAGTCAGAAAGTAGCTATTACTCACTTAGCTATTGAGATAGACTCCCAAGTTACTCACCATGTTGTGGCTATAAAAAAAGTAGCTGAATAACATATTTTAACAAAATGCTCTAAATTCAATACTTTTCAAGTTATAATTGATTTAGTGCATGATTTCAGGAATTTTAATGTATTAAAAATTATTTTAAAAATCATAAAAAAACAAGGAATTAGTGCCTGTGAACGGGCTCTGTGTCAGCTGACTGTGTGCTTTGAGTTTCAGATTAGAAGTGAAAGAAGGAAAGGACACAAAATTTGTGCTCTGCAAATGATACTCAGAAGTAAAGTACCAAGTTAACTATGAAGGAGTAAAAAGTAGGTAGAAAACATATTCAAACAAAACTAGACCTAGTGAATCGGAGAACCGATGCAAATTGTATCCACCGTAAAGACAATGCACCAAAACCTCTAGGACCAATAATAAGCGAGTTATAAACACTTTTAAGTTTGGCTGTCCTCATTTGACCTTCAAGGAGGGGCCCAAGGTCAAATCCGACCACGCCAGAAGATTCCCAGCCCATGATTTCCTATATGTTGGTTTACCATCAAAAAACATCTAGGACCAATAATAAGCGAGTTATAAGCACTTTTAAGTTTGGCTGTCCTCATTTGACCTTGAACGAGGGGCCCAAGGTCAAATCCAACCACACCAGAAGATTCCCAGCCCATGATTTTCTATATGCTGGTTTACCATCCCAAACCTCTAGGAGCAATAATAAGCGAGTTATAGGCACTTTTACCTTTGGCTATCCTCGTTTGACCTTGAAGGAGGGGCCCAAGGTCAAATCCGACCACACCAGAAGATTCCCAGCCCATGATTTCCTATATACTGGTTTACCATCCCAAACCACTAGGACCAATAATAAGCGAGTTATAAGCACTTTTAAGTTTGGCTGTCCTCACTTGATCTTGAAGGAGGGGCCCAAGGTCAAATCCGACCATGCCAGAAGATTCCCCGCCCATGATTTCCTGTATGTTGGTTTACCATCCCAAACACTAGGATCAATAATAAGCGAGTTATAAGCACTTTTAAGTTTGGCTATCCTCGTTTGACCTCGAAGGAGGGGCCCAAGGTCAAATCTGACCACGCCAGAAGATTCCCAGCCCATGATTTCCTACAGGTTGGTTTACCATCCCAAACCTCTGGGACCAATAACAAGCGAGTTATAAGCACTTTTAAGTTTGGCTGTCCTCATTTGACTTTAAAGGAAGGGCCCAAGGTCAAATCCGACCACACCAGAAGATCCCCAGCACATGACTTCCTACATGTTGGTTTACCATCCCAAACCTCTAGGACCAATAATAAGTGAGTTATAAGCACTTTTAAGTTTGGCTGTCCTCATTTGACCTTGAACGAGGGGCCCAAGGTCAAATCCGATCACACCAGAAGATTCCCAGCCCATGATTTCCTGTAGGTTGATTTACCATCCCAAACCTCTAGGACCAATAATAAGCAAGTTATAAGCACTTTTACCTTTGGCTATCCTCATTTGACCTTGAAGGAGGGACCCAAGGTCAAATCCGACCACACCAGGAGATTCCCAGCCCATGATTTTCTATATGCTGGTTTACCATCCCAAACCTCTAGGACCAATAATAAGCAAGTTATAAGTACTTTTAAGTTTGGCTGTCCTCGTTTGACTTTGAATGAGGGGCCCAAGGTCAAATCCGACCACACCAGAAGATTCCCAGCCCATGATTTTCTATATGTTGGTTTACCATCCCAAACCTCTAGGACCAATAATAAGCGAGTTATAGGCACTTTTACCTTTGGCTATCCTCGTTTGACCTTAAAGGAGGGGCCCAAGGTCAAATCCGACCACACCAGAAGATTCCCAGCCCATGTTTTTCTATATGCTGGTTTACCATCCCAAACCTCTAGGACCAATAATAAGTGAGTTATAAGCACTTTTAAGTTTGGCTGTCCTCGTTTGACCTTGAAGGAAGGGCCCAAGGTCAAATCCGACCACGCCAGAAGATTCCCAGCCCATGATTTCCTATATGTTGGTTTACCATCCCAAACCTCTAGGACCAATAATAAGCAAGTTATAAGCACTTTTAAGTTTGGCTGTCCTCATTTGACTTTAAAGGAAGGGCCCAAGGTCAAATCCGACCACACCAGAAGATCCCCAGCACATGACTTCCTACATGTTGGTTTACCATCCCAAACCTCTAGGACCAATAATAAGTGAGTTATAAGCACTTTTAAGTTTGGCTGTCCTCATTTGACCTTGAACGAGGGGCCCAAGGTCAAATCCGATCACACCAGAAGATTCCCAGCCCATGATTTCCTGTAGGTTGATTTACCATCCCAAACCTCTAGGACCAATAATAAGCAAGTTATAAGCACTTTTACCTTTGGCTATCCTCATTTGACCTTGAAGGAGGGACCCAAGGTCAAATCCGACCACACCAGGAGATTCCCAGCCCATGATTTTCTATATGCTGGTTTACCATCCCAAACCTCTAGGACCAATAATAAGCGAGTTATAAGTACTTTTAAGTTTGGCTGTCCTCGTTTGACTTTGAATGAGGGGCCCAAGGTCAAATCTGACCACACCAGAAGATTCCCAGCCCATGATTTTCTATATGTTGGTTTACCATCCCAAACCTCTAGGACCAATAATAAGCGAGTTATAGGCACTTTTACCTTTGGCTATCCTCGTTTGACCTTGAAGGAGGGGCCCAAGGTCAAATCCGACCACACCAGAAGATTCCCAGCCCATGTTTTTCTATATGCTGGTTTACCATCCCAAACCTCTAGGACCAATAATAAGTGAGTTATAAGCACTTTTAAGTTTGGCTGTCCTCGTTTGACCTTGAAGGAAGGGCCCAAGGTCAAATCCGACCACGCCAGAAGATTCCCAGCCCATGATTTCCTATATGTTGGTTTACCATCCCAAACCTCTTGGACCAATAATAAGCAAGTTATAAGCACTTTTAAGTTTGGCTGTCCTCATTTGACTTTAAAGGAAGGGCCCAAGGTCAAATCCGACCACACCAGAAGATCCCCAGCACATGACTTCCTACATGTTGGTTTACCATCCCAAACCTCTAGGACCAATAATAAGCGAGTTATAAGCACTTTTAAGTTTGGCTATCCTCGTTTGACCTTGAAGGAGGGGTCCAAGGTCAAATCTGACCACATCAGAAGATTCGCAGAACATGATTTCCTATAGGTTGGCTTCACATTGCAAACCTCTAGGACCAATAATAAGGGAGATATAGGCACTTTTAAAGTCCGCTATGTGGGTTACTTCCGCACTCCGTGGATGACCTCGAATTAGGAGCTTCAAGGTCAAATGTGTGCAAGGTTGTAGAGGACATGTATATGTGTCATACATATCACCTATGAAGAGATTCAACCTTCTACCTATGAGGAACAGCCAGTAGAAAAATGTAGATTATTTTCAAAAAAATGCCCGTGGCGGCCATCTTGTTTTTCAGAATGAGGCTATTTTACTTCCCAGAGAAGCTTACCCCCCAATGCTGATATCCTGCAAATTTGGTGAACCTAGCTGGTGTTGTTTTCCTCTTAGAGCGTTAACGCCGAAAATCTCTCTACGCGCGGCGGCGGCGTAGCGAACGCTAAACCAAAGTATCCACCGGATGCTTCCGGTGGACACAATAATGTAAATGTAATAGTTTTCAAGTTACAACTGACTTACTCAACAGTGAGAACCTGAAAGTAGTTATTGCTCAGCTATGCCATGAGTTACAGGTCTGCTATTTTACTATGTTATAGTTAACCCAAAAGTAGATAATAACATATTTAAACCAAATGCTCTAAAAAAATCCAATAGTTTTCAAGTTATAACTGATTAACTCAACAGTGATAACATCAAAGTAGCTATTACTCAGCTATGCAATGACCTACAGGCCTGTATTATTACCGGGTATGTTATAGCTGACCCAAAAGTAGCTGAATAACATATTTAAACAAAATACTCCAAATGCAATAGTTTTCACTTTACAACTGATTTACTCAACAATAATAACCTCAAAGTAGCTATTGCTCAGCTATGCAGTGATGTTACAGGTCTGCAATTTCATTACGCTATAGAGGACTCTAAAGTAGGCGAATAACATATTTAAAGAAATTACTGTAAATGCAAAAGTTTTAAAGTTACAACTGATTTACTCAACAGTGAGAACCTCAGAGTAGCTATTACTGAGCTATGCCATGAGCTACAGGTCTACAATTTCACTATGTTATAGCTGACCCAAAAGTAGCTGAATAACATATTTATACAAAATACCCTAAATGCAATAGTTTTCAAGATACAATTGATTTACTCACAGTCATAACCTCAAAGTAGCTATTACTCAACAATACAATAAGGTACAGGTGTGCAATTCACTATGTTATAGCTAACTGAAAAGCAGGTGAATAAAATATTTAAACAAAATACAGTAACTGTAAATGTTTTCAAGTTACAACTGATTTACTCACCAGTGAGAACCTGAAAATTGCAAATTTAATAAGTAAATTAAATTTTTATAAGTTAATACCCTATCCAATGGACAATAGCTTATCCGGTCGGCGCAGACCGGCCCGCCAAACGTCAGAAAAAGACGTCCTGTGTTTCCACCGGCCAGGCCGGCCCAGTCCTGTGCACTCGCCAGGTGGCGTGTAGTACTTCCTTCCTGTCTAGACAGCGTGACGTCATAGCATCTTTTTCGTTGTCTAAACCTATTGGACCCCTAGTAAGCTGATAGCGGGGTCGGAGGGAGGGTCTTGTGTGTCCATTGGATAGGGTATTAACTTATAAAAATTTAATTTACTTATTAAATTTGCAATTTTATTGCGTTAATACATCCTATCCAATGGACAATAGCTGAATACCGCTTGGTCGGCGGGTAAGTTACTAGGGATTAAAGTTGAACTTATGTCCGAGATTATAAACATCTCTACTTTAGCCTGGGTGGACCTTGAAGTCAAAAGGCACCCTTAAGGCTATGGTCGAATATCATCATCCGGTTGTCCGGAATGGAACCGTCAGAATCGACCTTGCCCCCCCCCCCCCCCCCCCCCCCCCCCCCCCCCCACCTTTTTTAACAGACCTGCTCTGAGGTAGGGGAAGAGAGGGATGAGTTCAATCCCATAAAATAACACCTCCTGGAGGAAGTACGTGAGAGATTTTTTTTTTTTTTTTTTTTTTTTGTTGTTCTTAACTAAACGTGCTATATATACAAATATGTGCAGTATTTACATATGTACAGATCTCCTCTAGGTACCAGTCTGTTGGTGGATCTGCTGAGCAGCCACAACCGGTCCAAGATGGTAGAGCTCTGAATCAGCCCAGGCCACATCCTTCAGGTAGAATTGGGTGAAGGTATTATGAGATTTCCAGTGGCAGGCTGCTAAGATCTGTTCTAAGGAAACTCCCGATTGGAAAGCCTTAGAAGCCGCAAAGGCCCTGACATCATGAGCTTTAACTTGATGTAGGGTGTGGGCCTGATGATCAGAGAGCTCATAGCATAGGATCACAGTTTGCTTGATCCATGAGGAGATAGTGGCAGGGGAGATGTCTTTGTCGAAACCCTTCTTGAAGGAGACAAAGACTAACTCCTTGTGTTGCCTGAGGTCTGAAGTCCGGTCCAAGTAGTAGCGCAGTGCTCTGATTGGACAGAGGGATCTGTCAGACTTGAGGGATTTATCTAGAGTAGGAGCCAGGGCTGGTATGACCACTGGGGCTACACTCTGTGGACCCTCCTTGGCCAGCTGATTCTTAGAGAGAAAGCTGGGGGATGGAAAAAGAGACACCTTAGACCAGTCCGACTGGTGTCTGATGTTTTTATGCTGCCATGCATGGATTTCACTCCGTCTTTTGCCAGAGCCCAGGGCCAAAAGGAAGACAGTCTTGAAGGTCACATGCTTCAGAGACGCCTCCCTAAGTGGTTCGAAGGGAGCCTTTGTCAGCTGGTGTAGTACCAGGGAAAGGTTCCAGGAGGGTATCCCCCTCCGCCCTTTGGGTCTGTCTCTGTGGAAACTTTCCAAGAGACGAGTGAGGTTATCATTTTTGCTGATATTGATTGATGTGTCACCCAGTTTATCAGCAATGGCAGATCTGTATCCATCAATGGTGCTGGGCTGTAATTTCTTGTCCTCAAAGAGGTACATTAAGAAGTCAGCTACTGACTTTACAGGTGGTGACCTGAAGTCCACCTGATTAGTGTCGCACCACTTTGTAAAAATGGTCGACTTTGCCTCATAGACTGATCTGGTTGACTTTCTTTGAGGAGCCTCAATTCTTGCTGCCACTGCCTCAGAGAAGCCCTGTTCTTTGATTTTTGTGGCTCTAGGAGCCAGGCATGGAGATTTAGATTTGTCAGATTTCTGTGAGGGATCTGATTGAAGGGCTGTGTTAGCAGACTGGGCAGGTTGGGTAGGCTGAGAGGGACCTGGCTGGACATGTTCACTAGGTCCCAAAACCAAGGCATGTTGGGCCACCCCGGGGCAATCAGAATGAGTCTCTTGCACGGGGAGTCCAGTAGCTTCTCCACCACTTTGCCCAATATGGCGGTCGGTGGGAAGGCGTATGCATCCAGATCGTCCCATGGCAGGGTGAGAGCATCCACTGCTATAGCCAGGGAGTCCGGTACCGGAGAGACAAACTGAGGTAACTTGTGGTTGAACCTCGTGGCAAATAGGTCTATTTAAGGCCAGTGCCATTGATTGCATAGTTGTTGGAAAACTTCTGGAAGGAGGGACCATTCTGTTTGGATTGTCTGACCCAGCCTGGATAGCTTGTCGGCTATCACATTTAAATGGCCTGGGATGTGTCGGGCTTTTAGAGTCACTTGTCTCTGGGAGCACCAGGTCAAGATTCTCCATAGTAGGGCACACAGTGGGCCCGACCTCATGCCTCCTTCCTTGTTTATGTAAGCTACCACTGTAGTGTTGTCGGTTGCCACCAGAACCATTTTGTCTACACAAAGGTTTTGAAACTCTTTGAGGGCCAGGAAGACCGCTTTGAGTTCTAGATAATTTATGTGCAGTTTGCTTTCTGGCACCGACCAGGTCCCTCTTGCAGTGAACTCGTTTAAGTGAGCGCCCCACCCTTCTTTTGATGCGTCTGTAAATATCTGCAGAGCATGTCTTACTGGGTGTAGTGGTTGGCCTTGAAGCACATTGTCTTCCTCTAGCCACCATTGTAAGTGGGGGTGCAGGGACCTTGGTAGGGGGATAATCTTCTCTAGAGATTCTGGTACCCTCCAATTGTTCTTGAGATGCCACTGTATGGGTCTCATGTGTAGTCGGCCGAGGTGAACCTGTTTTTCTGTGGCTGTTAGTAGGCCTATCAGGGACATGAACTGTCGGGCCGGACAGGCCGGTAACGACAGGAGTAGATGTATCTTGTCCTGAAGGCTTTGCCACCGGTCCGGTGTAGGTCTGACCCGACCGGACCTGAGGTCGAACTGGTAACCTACAAAGTCGAAGATCTGTTTGGGTTCCAGCTCTGATTTCTCCAAATTCACCAGCCAACCTAGGTCCTGGCACATTTTGATCAGGACTTGGGTATGGTGGAGACAAGTTTTGCGGGATTTGGATCTCACCAACCAGTCGTCTAGGTACTGGTGGATTCTTATACCCTTGTGTGTGGCCATCAGTTTCACCTCCTTTGCGACCACAGTAAACTCCAAGGGGGCTGTGGACAGGCCGAACGGCAGGGCCTTGAATTGGTATGTTAGCCCTTGGACGTGAAATCTCAAATATTTCCTGGATTGTTCCTGTATTGGAATATGGAAATAGGCGTCCTGAAAGTCTATGGATGTGACCCATTCCCCTTGTTGGAGTGATGACCTGATGGTTTCCGGTGTCTCCATCTTGAATTTCTCCACCTTGAGGAAGAGATTTAGTTTGCTCAGGTCTAGGATAGGTCTCCACCTGTTGTTTGGTTTCGGAACTAGAAATAGCCGGTTGAAAAACCCTAGGGACTTTTGATTTTGAACTAGTTCCACCGCATTTTTGTCGATAAGTTGATGTAATGCCTCCATCAGGTAGCTGTCCCTGTGAGGATTGACATAGCAACTTACGACTGTGGGATATCTTGTGAGCCTGGGTCGAATCCGGAAGGGGAGGGGGTAACCCTCTTTCAAAATATGAGTTACCTTCGGACCGGCCCCTAGCTCCAGCCAAACTTTCCAAAAGTGTTGGAATCGAGCCCCTACAGGATAAGTTGTGACAACATTTCTGACATTTGTTACAGGTTGGACATAAGACAATTGAGTGACACAAGAAACACCTTTCACATATTTTACTGTATGATTCTTTTGAAAGGGATGACAACCTGCTACCCCGGGACTTATTTCTTTCTTTTGCGAAAGCCCGGGGGCAGTATGAGCATGGTTCACAACATTTAATTTTACAAAAGTGTCTTTGTATTGTCTTTGATCTGTAACTGGGCTCCCGGCCAGCAGTCCTTCCTGTGATTTGAGAACACATTGATTGTCATTTATAGGACTGCTGGCCCTTGGCTGGTCGCGAGGAGTAGTAAGATGATTTGCCCCTGCCTCTCTTGCTTTGTCCTCTGTATCCCACATTTTTCCAAGCTGGACGATCCGGCTTTTTATTGTCTGGTCGCTTTTCAGGTCGCTCATATGGGTGGAAGCGAGCTTTCTTCCCGGTGTGAATCTGTCCTTTCGATTCAAAGGCGGCTATGTCCTGCTCTGCCTGCTTTAAGGCTTCTTCTGGGAAAAGTGTAGACATGTTAAGCGGACCTGTCCGGAGAGCAGCCAAGGTGTCCGGCTTTATACCAGGTTTGAGGTGAGATAGGTATGCATCCCTCCTGGTGAGTGTGGAGTTGGCCACTGTAATGAAGACAAAATCAGTAAGATGTTCAAAGGTCCTGGCCATAGCTTGGGTGATACCCGAGTTAAAATCCAGGAGGAACTGCAATTCCTCAGCAGCACCAGAGACCTTGGATGAAGATTTTCCCTTATTAAGATCCAACTTAATGGCTTTTAACTGTGATCTCATATTGTCCTGCACTTTGTTCAGACACCTATTGAATGCTGCGGCCTGATTGCACATGGTGGATGCTTCGCGGGCTGCCTTCTCCCAGCGTCGTAGATTGTCCTGAGAGATCTGACGCGAAGGGGGAGGGGTGGAGGCAATACCTGCTGCTCTGGCAATCCTGCTGTAGGTGCTGTTAACTTTGGCTGAGTCGGTATTCCAAGAAGACAATGACTTGCCAGAAGCGGACTTTTGTGGGTCAGATGCCAAACCGTACCATTTCTGCTGTGATCTGGCTGGTCGTATAAATTGGTCTTTCAGTAAACCACCCGCCTCTGAGCTGCGAGACGGGTAGCCTTCTACCAAGGTCAAGTTAAGTTTACCCATTTTTTTGCACAGCCACTCATCCGTGGGCATTTTGACCGACACCTTCCCTGTGGGTTGAGTCCTTGGGCCAGCAAAGGGGTTGTCGTCCGATGTAGATGTTGTGGTATCAATATCCGGAATGTCTGTCCACCCCATGTAGGACCTGATCCCCCTCATCGTCTCCCTGTAATTCTGATCCTCTGAGAGGGTCTGGTCGGGATCAGTCACAGTGTCATCCGGGTCGTTGTCGGACACCTCCCCTTCGTTTACAAAGATATCCACTGGGGGTCGGTTGGAAAACTCAGATTCGGAATCAGTGTCCATGGAAGCTGAGTCATGTTTGCCGGCCGGTGCTGAGGACGATTTACTGGAGGCCTGAAGAAAAGGTGAGCCGGTCCCAGGTAAATCTGAAAGTTGGTCGGTGTTTGTTTTGTCCTGAGGCAATTTGCTGGTCGATTGAACCTTGGAGCCAATCTGAGAGACACCCTGCAAATCTGAAGATTTCTCGACAGTAGATGAAAGCGATTTGTCCGTTGCCTGTCTCTGAGGAGAGTGGTCGGTGCTGGACAAATCTGAGGTTGGTAGTTTTTCAGCCGGTCGGATGAAAGGTTCTGAGGATTTAACTACACCAACTGGTGGGGTGTGCGTCGGTGTGATCTTAACCGGAGCAAAGGTCGGTTCTTGATTATCCAAGGTTTTTGCAATGAGGAGAGCTTCTAGTCTATTAAACCTCTCCGACCATTTAAGGTCTAACTCGTCAATCTGGGAATCTGCTGCGGATTTGTGAGCTTGAGGTGGCGATTTAGAAGGCTTTCCTTCCGCAGTCTTGTGTTTAGCGGAAGATTTCTTTTCCTGGGATTCTGTTTTCTTCTTTTTCTTTTCAGAACTCAAACCCGGGGATTTGACTACCCCTTGGGCGTCCACAGCTCCCACTACCGTCACAGAGGACGGGTCGATGAGAGAGGAACTAGCTGAGTCTTTGTTTGGTGTATCAGAAGATTTCTTAAGCTCTCGCTTTTCCTTTTTAATCCTATAACTAGGAGTGGACAACTGTAAGCGTTGGTCCTCTGTGAGGGAGTTGCAAGCAGGGCAGTCATTATGTGAAATACAAGGATCTGAGCCTTTACTTTTTTCTCTACATCTAGCGCAGAAACTATGGCTGTCGAAACTGGCCATAATGTGACCACAGCTCCCGTGTTTCTGGCTAGGAGAAGACATAATGTACTGAAAGGATGTGAAAATAAGATACAAACGTTCTATGACACTCCCACAACAATGTTATATAACTTCCGAAACACTTCTTGAAGATAAATTGACAAATTCCAAAATATAAATTCACTCTCAAATTTTCGTGTACACAGGGCACGCGCCAAACGAAAAAGATGCTATGACGTCACGCTGTCTAGACAGGAAGGAAGTACTACACGCCACCTGGCGAGTGCACAGGACTGGGCCGGCCTGGCCGGTGGAAACACAGGACGTCTTTTTCTGACGTTTGGCGGGCCGGTCTGCGCCGACCGGATAAGCTATTGTCCATTGGATAGGATGTATTAACGCAATAAAATAGCTATTGTTCACCTATGCAATGAGTTACAGGTCTGCAATTTTACTAAGTTATAACTGACTCAAAGTATGTGAATAACATATTTAAAGAAATTACTGTAAATGTAGTAGTTTTCAAGTTACAACTGATTTACTCAACAGTGATAACATCAAAGTAGCTATTACTCAGCTAAGCAATGAGCTTTAGATTTATTTGTTGTTTTACGTCGTGTTCAACAGCCAGGGTCATATTGCGAGGGGTAGTTTACAGGTGGAGGAAACCAGTGCATACTACACTGTAAACCACCGGGCATCGGCAAGTAACTACCAACTTTCCAACATGAAGCGTCCGGCCCGAGATTCGAACCGGCGGCCTTAGAGGTTGGAGGCGAGAACTCTAACCGCTAAGCAATGAGCTACAGGTCTGATATTTCACTATGTTACAGAGGACTGAAATGTAGGTAAATAACATATTTAAAGAAATTACTGTAAATGTAATAGTTTACAAGTTACAACTGATTTACTCAACAGTGAGAACCTGATAGTAGCTATTGCTCAGCTATCAATGAGCTACAGGTCTGCAGTTTCACTGTGTCATAGCAGACCCAAAAGTAGGTAAATAACATAGTTCAACAAAATACTCTAAATGCAATAGTTTTCAAGTTATAACTGATTTAATCAACAGAGATAACCTCCAAGTAGCTGTTACTCAGCTATGCAATGAGCTACACAGGTCTGATATTTCACTGTTATGGAGGACTGGAAAGTAGGTAAATAATATATTTAAAGAAACTACTGTAAATGCAACAGTTTTCAAGTTACAACTGATTTACTCAACAGTGAGAACCTGAAAGTAGCTATTGCTCAGCTATGCAATGACCTACAGGCCTGCAATTTTACTATGTTATAGCTGACCAAAAAGTAGCTGTATAACATATTTAAACAAAATACTCTACACGCAACAGTTTTCACATTACAACTGATTTACTCAACAGTAAAAACCTGAAAGTAACTATTACTCAGCTATGCAATGATGTTACAGGTCTGCAATTTCACGATGTTATAGCCGACCCAAAAGTAGCTAAATAACATATTTAAACAAAATTCTGTAAATGCAATAGTTTTCAAGTTACAACTGATTTACTCAACAGTGACAACCTCAAAGTAGCTATTTTTCAGCTATGCCAGGAGCTATATGTCTGCAATTTTACTATGTTATGGCTAACCAAAAAGTAGTTAAATTTGCAAATTTAATAAGTAAATTAAATTTTTATAAGTTAACACCCTATCCAATGGACAATTGCTTATCCGGTCGGCGCAGACCGGCCCGCCAAACGTCAGAAAAAGACATCCTGTGTTTCCACCGGCCAGGCCGGTCCAGTACTGTGCACTCGCCAGATGGCGTGTTGTACTTCCTTCCTGTCTAGACAGCGTGACGTCATAGCATCTTTTTCGTTGTCTAAACCTATTAGACCCCTAGTAAGCTGATAGCGGGGTCGGTGGGAGGGTCTTGCGTGTCCATTGGATAGGGTATTAACTTATAAAAATTTAATTTACTTATTAAATTTGCAATGTTATTGCGTTAATACATCCTATCCAATGGACAATTGCTGAATAACTACCGCTTGGTTGGCGGGTAAGTTACTAGGGACTAAAAAATTGTGAACTCATGTTAGAAATAATGACAATTCCTTTTTAAAGCCTGGGTAGACCTTGAAGTCAATAACCCTTAAGCCTATGGTCGAATATTATCATCCGGTTATCCGGAATGGAACCGTCAGAGTCGACCTTGCCCCCCCCCCTTTTTTTTTTACAGACCTGCTCTGAGGTAGGGGAAGAGAGGGATGAGTTCAATCCCTTAGAATTAAATCTCCCGGAGGAAGCAGGTCCAGATTTTTTTTTTGTTTTTTGTTGCTCCTTAACTATATGTACAATTATTTACATATGTACAGATCCCCTCTAGGTACCGGTCTGTTGGTGGATCTGTTGAGCAGCCACAACAGGCCCAAGATGGTAGAGCTCTAAGTCAGCCCACGCCACATCCTTCAGATAGAATTGGGTGAAGGTATTATGAGATTTCCAGTGGCAGGCTGATAAGATCTGCTCCAAGGAGACTCCCGACTGGAAGGCCTTAGAAGCAGCAAAGGCCCTCACATCATGAGCTTTGACTTGATGTAGGGTGTGGGCATGATGATCAGAGAGCTCATAGCATAGGATCACAGGTTGCTTGATCCATGAGGAGATAGTGGCAGGTGAGATGTCGTTGTCGAAGCCTTTCTTGAAGAAGACAAAAACTAATTCTTTGTCCTGCCTAATGTCTGAAGTCCTGTCCAAATAGTAGTGCAAAGCTCTGACTGGACAAAGAGATCTATCAGACTTGAGGGATCTATCCAGAGTAGGAGCCAGGGCTGGTATGACCACTGGGGCTACACTCTCTGGACCCTCTTTGGCCAGCTGGTTCTTGGAGAGAAAGCTGGGAGATGGAAACAGAGACACCTTAGACCAGTCCGACTGGTGCCTGATGTTCTTATGCTGCCATGCATGGATCTCATTCCTTCTTTTGCCAGAGCCTAGGGCCAAAAGGAAGACAGTTTTGAAGGTCAGATGCTTCAGAGATGCCTCCCTAAGAGGTTCGAAGGGAGCCTTTGTCAGCTGGTGTAGTACCAGGGAAAGGTTCCAGGAGGGTATGGCCCTCCGCCCTTTGGGTCTATCTCTGTGGAAACTTTCCAAGAGACGAGTGAGATTATCATCTTTGCTGATATTGACTGATGTATCACCTAGTTTATCAGCAATGGCAGACCTGTATCCATCAACCGTGCTGGGCTGTAACTTCTTGTCCTCAAAAAGGTACATTAGGAAATCAGCCACTGACTTTACAGGAGGTGTCCTGAAGTCCACCTGATTAGTGACGCACCACTTTGTAAAAATGGTCCACTTTGCCTCATAGACTGATCTGGTTGATCTTCTTTGAGGAGCCTCAATTCTTGCTGCCACTGCCTCAGAGAAGCCCTGTTCTTTGATTTTTGTGGCTCTAGGAGCCAGGCATGGAGATTTAGATTTGTCAGATTTCTGTGAGGGATCTGATTGAAGGGCTGTGTTAGCAGACTGGGCAGGTTGGGCAGGCTGAGGGGGACCTGGCTGGACATGTTCACCAAGTCCCAAAACCAAGGCATGTTGGGCCACCCCGGGGTAATCAGAATGAGTCTTTTGCACGGAGAGTCCAGTAGCTTCTCCACCACTTTGCCCAATATGGCGGTCGGTGGGAAGGCGTATGCATCCAGGTCCTCCCATGGCAGAGTGAGTGCATCCACTGCTACAGCCAGGGAGTCCGGTACTGGAGAGACAAACTGAGGTAATTTGTGGTTGAACCTCGTGGCAAACAGATCTATTTGAGGGAGGTGCCATCGGATGCATATTTGTTGAAAAACTTCTGGAAGGAGGGACCACTCTGTTTGGATGGTCTGACCCAGCCTGGATAGCTTGTCTGCTATCACATTTAAATGGCCTGGGATGTGTCGGGCTTTTTTAGAGTCACTTGTCGCTGGGAACACCAGGTCAAGATTCTCCACAGTAGGGCACACAGTGGGCCCGACCTCATGCCTCCTTCCTTGTTTATGTAAGCGACCACTGTCGTATTGTTGGTTGCCACTAAAACTATTTTGTCTACACAGAGGTCTCGGAACTCTTTGAGGGCTAGAAACACTGCTTTGAGTTCTAGGTAGTTTATGTGCAGCTTGCTTTCCGGCACCGACCAGGACCCTCTTGCAGTGAACTCGTTTAAGTGAGTGCCCCACCCTTCTTTTGATGCGTCTGTAAATATTTGCAGAGCATTTCTTACTGGGCGTAATGGTTGACCTTGAAGCACATTGTCTTCCTCTAGCCACCACTGTAAGTGAGGGTGCAGGGACCTTGGTAGAGGGATAATCTTCTCTAGAGATTCTGGTACCCTCCAATTGTTTTTGAGATGCCACTGTATGGGTCTCATATGCAGCCGGCCGAGGTGAACCTGTTTTTCTGTGGCTGTTAGCAGGCCTATCAGGGACATGAACTGTCGGACCGGACAGGCCGGTAGTAAAAGGAGTACTTGTATCTTGTCCTGAAGGCTTTGCCACTGGTCCGGGGTCGGTCTGACCCGGCCGGACCTGACATCGAACCGGTAACCTACGAAGTCGAAGACCTGTTTGGGTTCCAGCTCTGATTTCTCTAAATTCACCAGCCAACCTAGGTCCTGGCACATTTTGACTAGGATTTGGGTATGTTGGAGACAAGTTTCTTGGGATCTGGCTCTCACCAACCAGTCGTCTAGGTACTGGTGGATTCTTATACCCTTGCGTATGGCCATCAATTTCACCTCCTTTGCTAAAACAGTGAACTCCATGGGCGCTGTGGACAGGCCAAAGTGCAATGCCTTGAACTGGTAAGTCCAGCCCTGGACATGAAATCTTAGATATTTCCTGGATTGTTCCTGTATTGGTATGTGGAAGTAGGCATCCTTGAAGTCTACCGAGGTGACCCACTCCCCTTGTTGGAGGGATGTTCTGATGGTTTCCGGTATCTCCATTTTGAATTTCTCCACCTTGAGAAAGAGGTTTAGTTTGCTTAGATCCAGTATTGGCCTCCACTTGTTGTTGGGTTTTGGGACTAGAAAAAGTCGATTGAAAAACCCCAGCGATGTTTGATTGTAGACCAGCTCTACTGCATTTTTGTTCATAAGCTGATGTAATGCCTCCAACAGGTAGCTGTTCCTGTGGGGATTGACATAACGGCTTACGACAGTCGGAGACCTTGTAAGATTTGGCCGGATCCGAAAGGGGAGGGTGTAGCCCTCCCTCAGCATTTGAACTATTTTCGGGCCGGCCCCTAGATTCAGCCAAGTTTGCCAAAAGTTTTGAAGTCTGGCCCCTAAAGGCAGATTTGGTACAGCATTGATAACATTTGAGGCAGGATTTACACAAGACAATTGAGTGACACAAGAAACACTTTTCACAGATTTTAATTTGTAATTTTTTAAGTGACAATCTGCTACCCCAGGACTTATATCTTTCCTTTGTGAAGGCCCGGGGGCAGTATAAACATCTGTGACAACATGACAATTTACATTTAGCTTTAACTGAGTGTTCATTGTCTGTCTTGATAATGGGGAAAGGCTCCCGGCCAGCAGTCGTGGCTGTACTCTTAATACACAGTGATTGTCATTTGTACGAACGCTGGCCCTTGGCTGGTCGCGAAGAAAACTGTTGCTTCCCCTTGCCCTTCTTATGGTGACCCCGTGAGAGGTTCTTCCATGCTGGTCGGTCCTGTCGTCTGCTATCCGACCTAGATTCCTCTCTCTCATACAGGTGAAATCTACGCTTCTTGTAGACAGATGACCCCCGACCCTTGTCAAAAGATGAGATTTCCTTCTCAGCACACTTTATCACCGTATCCGGAAACAAAGTTTCTAACTGTAGGGGTGCAGTGCGGAGAGCGTTAAGGGTGTCGGCTTTAACTCCAGCTTTCAAATATTGACGATATGAATCTCTTCTCAGACGGGTAGTGTTGGCCAGGTTAATAAACACAAAATCCGTCAAATGTTCCATCGACTTGGCCATAGCCTGGCACACACTGGAGTTAAAGTCGAGGAGGTATTGGAGCTCATCTACTGCAGTTGACACCTTGGCTGCAGATTTTCCCTTGGATTCCACACGTATGTCCTTAAGCTGAGACTGCATACTCTGTTGAATCTTGAGTAAGCAACGGTTAAACCCTGCTGCCTGGTTACAGATTACTGAAGACTCACGGGCCGACTTCTCCCACTTCCTCAAACTTTCCTGAGAGATGGGGCGAGATAATGGTGGGTTGGTAGCAATGCCGGCCTGTCTGGCAATTCTCAGATAGGTACTGTTCAAACGTGAGGAGCTTGTATTCCAAGAGGAAACAGTGTCACCAGAGTCCTTCTTGTGGTCTGTATGCAAACCGTACCACTTTCCGGTCGACGAAGCCGGTCTAACAAATTGGTCTCTTAATAACCCTCCTGCCTCCAACGTACGGGTCGGGTAGCCCTGCACAAGAGTCAGATTCAGTTTGGACATTTTCTTGCAGAGCCACTCATCAATGGGAAGCTTGACAGACACCTTGCCGGGAGTTTGTATCTTTGGTCCAGCGAAGGGATTATCTTCAGCTGAAGTGGCACTAGAGTCCAAGTCGGGTACCTGATGCCAACACATGTAAGACCGGATCCCTCTCATTGTTTCCCGGTACGATTGTTCTTCAGAGAGGGATTGGTCGTGCTCTGAAGTGTTGAACTCATGCTCATCAGAAAGTTCACCCTCCTCCGGAAACAATTCTAAGGCTGGTTGGTCAGAGGAGAGAGAGTCCGACTCTGAATCGCTTGCAGGTGAGGATTCTCTTCTGGTACTATCAAAGGTACTAGCCGGTGGTTTCTGAGAGGTCGGTCTGATGGCCGGTTCAGAAGATTGAGAGGTACTTGTTCCGGCAGCAGGTTGGTGTTTAATGACAGGGTCGGTGGTCGGAGGATCCACAGTTGAAGGTCGGTCGGTAGTGTGAGAGCTTTGAGTAGAAGGCTTCAAAAAAGGCTCCAGTCTTATAGCATGGGCAGGTGGAGCATGGGTCGGTGTGATCTTGACTGTAGTATCAGACGACGTCTCCAGAGTCCTAGCCATCAACAAAGCTTCTAACCGGTTAAACCGGTCCGACCACTTCTGATCAAGATCGGTGATTCTTGAGTCAGTAGAAGAAGAAGAGGGTCGGTCAGAGGCAGACTTGTCTGTAGTAGATTTCACTGCCTTGTCAGATTTCACCAACTTAGATGAAGATTTCTTAGAATCCGTCTTCTTCTTCTTCTCTGGTGGTGGTGCACTCAAAGCAGGCGACCCTGAGGTGCTCTGCCCATCCACTACCGTCACTAAAGACGGGTCCACGAGGGAGGGACTGAGAGTGTCTTCTGTTGAAGGTTCTTTGGAAGGTGTAGATCTGGCCTCACGTTTCTCCTTCTTGAGCTTATAAGAGGGGGTGGAGAGCTGGGCTAACTGTTCAGGTGATAACGAATCACATAACTTACATGCAGAATCTGGCTTTTCAACACAAGGGTCCTTCCCTCTTTTCTTGTCATGACAACGTGCACAGTGAGAATGGGGGTCAAAGCCCGCCATCATATGCCCACAGCCCCCACGACGCTGACTTGGAGAAGACATAACAGTCTACGTACTTGCCAGAATAAAATAATAAAGTTTCCAGATGAAAAACCTTCAAATAAACACAAAATTCTAAAATCCACTTCTCAACAAAAAATCCTTGTGCTCAGCACACGCGCCAAACGAAAAAGATGCTATGACGTCACACTGTCTAGACAGGAAGGAAGTACGACACGCCATCTGGCGAGTGCACAGTACTGGACCGGCCTGCACAGGACGTCTTTTTCTGACGTTTGGTGGGCCGGTCTGCGCCGACCGGATAAGCAATTGTCCATTGGATAGGATGTATTAACGCAATAAAAAACATATTTAAACAAAATTCTCTAAATGCAATAGTTTTCAAGTTATAAGTAATTTATTCAACGGTGAGAACCTCAAAGTAGCTATTACTCAGCTATGCAATGAGCTACAGGTCTGGAATTTCACTATGTTATAGCTGACCCCAAAATATGTGACAACATATTGAAACAAAATACTCGAAACGCAATAGTTTTCACGTTATAAGCGCTTTACTCAACAGTGATAACCTAAAAGCAGATATTACTCAGCTATGCCATGAGCTACAGGTCTGCAACTTTACTATGTTATAGCTGACCCAAAAGTAGCTGAATAACATATTTATACAAAATTCTGTATATGAAATAGTTTTCAAGTTATAAGTGATTTTACTCCTTATGGAAGTTATTAAAAAGTCACAAAGTAGCTATTACTCATTTAGCTATGGGGATAGATGCCCAAGTTACTCACCATGTTGTAGCTATGAAAAAAGTAGCTGAATAACATATTTAAGCAAAATGCTCTAAATGCAATACTTTTCAAGTTATAAGTGATTTAGTGCATGATTTTATGAATTTTAATGCATTAAAAATTATTTTAAAAATTCATACAAAAATAATTAAGAAAGATCCAGGTCTTATACTGGAAAGGAAATCACAAAGGAATCTACCTGTGGCCTAGTACATATATGCAAAATAAGAGAAATTCCTTCAAAAGTCAATGAGAAAATTGTGATAAAGTGTTGAAATTTTCACACTTTGGGTGGGGGTACCTCGCTTCTAATGGCTCTGGGGAACAGACGAACATACAGATCTGCATGAATTTTAAGATTTATCATCCTCGATAGATAAGGTATCTTTTAAAAGTAACAGCATGTCTCTGGGTCTTGTGGTTTTGGAGGAGAAGATGTTCACACGGACGCCGCAGAGTGATCCCATAATGTCAGCTGACTTGTCAGTCAGCTGACATAATAAGACAGATCTAGGCCTAATATTCACACAATGGAATCTACTTGTGGCCTAGTACAAGATAAGAGAGAAATCCCTGCAATAGTCAAAGTTTTGAAATTTTCACACCTTGGGTGGGGGTACTTCACTTGTAATGGCTCTAGCAAAAAGATGACGAACAGATCTGCATACCTTGAACACTTTTTCATCCTCGATATATAAGTTATCTTTTTTTTTTAAAAAAGCAAGTGTCTAGGCCTTGTAGTTTTGGAGAAGTTGTTCACACAGACGCCCACGCCGCAGAGTAATGACAAGTCAGCTAACATAGAATTGTGCAGTGTTTGCATTTGCATTTCAGTACTTTTGAAAGTATATGGCCCCATGTCTTGTGTGTATACATACTCTAGGGTATGGAATCAGGGAGAAGTTTGTAAAAACCTTTTACTTTGTATTTTGGTAAAATTAGTGAAGACTTGTGTCTATCTGCATTATTTTAATTCAATGATTGCTTTAAATCTGATGAAATTGACAAATGAATGAAGCATTATTCTACTGGTTTTTTACACGTGTCTTATAACCAAATGACAACCGGACAATCCGATTTTCTGTTAACGCTCTTCCTACTTGATATAAAAACGCTCAGAAATTGCTCAAGTATGGTCCAACCAATTCCAAAATCTTATCAACTCTAGCTTTTGATAGTACTGACAACATATTTAAATAACACCCTCCTACAATAGGTATTTTGGTGAGTAGCAATGACGAGTGGATGTACCCCCCAAAAAAACTTATTTTTGATCATGTGAACTTGATAAAGGTCGAACTTCAAAAATAAACATGTGGAAAATTTTTTTCCAAAGCCTAAGGTTTATTAGTACCAAGAATGGTTAGAATACACCCACTAATTAGGGATATATTCAAGGAAGACAATAAAGCGGCAGCGGTCCGGAAAACAAATGAGCACCTTTTTTTCCACATTTCAGAACATAGATAATACAATCCTTGTTGTGCATATTTTAAAATGTTTTGACAAATATATCTTAGGTGGGGAATCCTAAGCAGCAAGCTTTACACACTATACAGTAATTTTACCTGCTGTGGACCAAGAATTGTTGCGTTCCAAACTTTCATGTCTGAGTCATCCTCCTTGGCTAACCCCCAACTTAAGTTAACATCACGAACATTCTTTTCACCTTCCTCTAGTTCATCTAACAATTTGAAATTTCTGGGGATAATCACTGAAACACAAGTAAAACCAGTCTTAGAAAATAAGAACTGAACTACTGGTATGATATTTGCTATTCAGGCAAAAATATTCTGTGAGAATGACACTACGGTGTACAAATAAACGACAACTTAGCGAAACCACAAGAGAAAATAGCATCAGAGATGCCCGTACCCCACAGCCTAGGGAAATATTTTTAACACCATGAGATATAGAAGTACTGTATCAGTACAAAGTTCAGGATACTTTCAGAGCACTGTCAGTTATGTAAAGGTCCAAGCAATGTTTGAATAGAGAAAATAATGTCTAAGAGAAAGATAATGCATGTACTTTATCTACATCTGGCATGGCCGAATTATGGTTTAGATGTTTTGAATATTACCATGCATACAGAAGTGGTAATACATTCAATGAATGCTTAAGTGTGGTGTTGGAGCAAAATCTGTGGCTCACTTGATGAAATACCATCTGTTACAATGGGAAGTTGTGAAAGTAAAATTCTTAATGAATTCTACTATGACTTTAACAGTGCTTAATCTGCATCAAAAGAGAGAACCAAAAGTGCAACAAGATTTTAAAAGTCAAGGTCACTACAACAAGGTCAAAGGTTAAATCAAGGTAACACCATGATGCTCCACACCTACAACCCTTAACCAATGTCCTTACAAAGCATCAACTTCCTACACCTTACGGTTTCAAGATTTTATAGGTCAAGGTCACTACAGCAAGGTCAAAGGTCAAATCAAGGTCAGACCATGACGTTGCACACCTACACCCCCTAAGCAATGTCCCTACCAAGTATCAACTTCCTACACCTTACGGTTTCCGAGATATAGCCCGGACAAGATTTTATAGGTCAAAGTCACTACGGCAAGGTCAAAGGTCAAATCAAGGTCACACCATGACGTTGCACACCTACACATCCTAACCAATGTCCCTACCAAGTATCAACTTCCTACACCTTATGGTTTCTGAGATACAGCCCAGACAAACTTTTTCCCGCCGCCCCGCCCATCCGGACACCATGGGTGAAAACAATACCCCGACAGCCCTTAAGGGCTGGGGGGTAAAAACTAGATTAGGCCAACTCGGCGCCAACATATCCCCAGACAGGTCATCACTCACGCCATATGGTTTGACTGGGCATTTTCCTTAGGACCCATCTTTTGTACGATATAATTCTGAGCAAGAGATAACCACTTATGTAGGAACTTCAGCAAATCAACCTTCAATACTTTTATTTTGCAAAGCAAAATTATCCCCAGATGACGAGTGAAAATCCACAAACTTTGTCCAATGCAAAATTCTACCCACAGGACCCTTGTCCACAAGGAACTCAACCCACAACAATCTTTTGAAGGTAGGATTTCTGCCCACAATATAAATTTTGCTTACTATAAAGACATTATTCTTGATTTTTTATTTCAGTTAATATTCCTTTTAGATATCTATTCAGGATATGCAGTTTTGAGAGACATCAAACATTAATTGCACTTCCTAAGTTACACACAACATAAAGTACATAAGGTTGATTGCATTAGTAGTTAATTCAGTGTTGATAGATTTTCAGAGTACTGCAAGATGGAAATAATGAAAGAACTAAATGGTGGCCAAAACATTGCAATAATGGACAAGTACCCTAAAACGGTTTCAAGAAAGTCCAACATTCATTGTGAAAACTGTTATTTTGTAGACACCATATACTTATAATTCCTTTACATTGTAGATATTATTTCTTCAATCAAATATTAAAACTTTATTTTCTGAATATTATTACAAATTATTATTGTGGGCAAAGTTCCTCCCATGAAAAAAAACAAGAGGAGAGTGCCCGTGAATGGGCAATGTGTCAGCTGACTGAGTGTTTTTCATTTGTGAAGGTGATAATGAGAGGAAAGCATAATTATCAGGGAAAGTGCTGTACAGAAGTACAGTAAATGGTAATTGAACAGCATGTTCGAAAGAAATTCCGAAGCTGACAGAAGACAAGAGGAGAGTGCCCGTGAACGGGCACTGTGTCAGCTGACTGAGTGTTTTTGATTTGTGAGGGTGATTAGAGGACAGAATAATTATCAGGAAAAGGGCTGTACAGAAATACAGTAAATGGTAACTGAACAGCAAGTTCGAAAGAAATTCCGAAGCTGACAGAAGAAAAGGATAAAAAAGTTGTGCCCTGTAAATGGTATTATGAAGGAAAATAACAAGGTAACTGTTTAAGTGTAAAAAATAGGTTAAAACATATTTAAAGAAATACTACAAATGCAATATCCTCGTTCGACCTTGAAGAAGGGGTCCAAGGTCAAATCTAACCACACAAATACATTCCCAGCCCATGATTTCCTATGGTTTACCATTCCAAACCTCTAGGACCAATTATAAATGAGTTATAAGCACTTTTAAGCTTGGCTGTCCTCATTTGACCTTCAAGGAGGGGTCCAAAGGTCAAATCTGACCATACCAAAAGATTCCGAGCCAATGATTTCCTATGGGATGGTTTACCATCCCAAATCTCTGTCACCAATAATAAGCGAGTTGTAGGCACTTTCAATTTTCGCTATCCTCATTTGACCTTGAAGGAGGGTTCCAAGGTCAAATCGGACCATATCAACAGATTCACAGCCCATGATTTCCTGTCTGTTTACCATCCCAAACCTCTGGGACCAATAATAAGCGAGTTATAAGCACTTTTAAGTTTGGCTATCCTTGTTTGACCTTGAAGGAGGGGTCATTGAAGGTCAAATCTGACCACACCAAAAGATTCCCACCCCATGATTTCCTACAGGTTGGTTTATCATCCCAAACTTCTAGGATCAATAATAAAGGAGATATAAGCACTTTTCATGACTGACAAAAAACACCTGTGGCGGCCATCTTGTTTCTCAAAATGAGGCCAAAAATATTCCCAGACAACATTTTATGGTTATTAATATATACTGCAAACTTAAGAAAGCTAGCTATAATATTTTTTTGGGCACGACTATTAATCCGTATTTTACATATCGGCAGACCAAAAGGCTATTGACACTTTGACATATTTACGGCTCTGTAAGGGTTATTAATCCGTGAAATATCTGTAACTTACCTTTGTAAATAAAGTAAAGCACCAAAACAACTTTATCATTGTTTTCAGAATATTTATTTGACATAAAAATAACAAGTGCAATTGAGTTTTTCCAGCTAGATTCCCATTCACCAGGACAATGTAATAAGAAATGTCCTAACTTAAGTGGATTGCTTTGTATTAAGTTTAAGAAAGGGGACAAGTGATATAATTAAGGTTTATGCATCAATCTGTTGATTTTATATGATTCCCGATTCCGTTAATAAGAAGATTTACAGATAAACATGTATTATCGCCCATGGAATCGGCAAATTTACGTGAAAGGATCAATAGACCACGGAACTATTAACCCGTATAACACGTGTCAATAGCCACTCCGTATTTTTTTTCATCAGAGCAGTAATGGTGAAATCTCTCTCTACACACTGCGGCTATCCAGTGGATACAATGATTTACTCAACAGTGAGAACCTGAAAGTAGCTATTGCTCAGCTATGCCATGACATAGAGGTCTGCAATTTCACTATGTTATAGCTGACCAAAAATTCTGTGAATAACATATTTAACAAATTACTCTAAATGTAATAGTTTTCAAGTTACAACTGATTTACACAACAGTGAGAACCTCAAAGGAACTATTACTCAGCTATGCAATGAGTTACATGTCTGAAATTTTACTATATTATAGCTAACCCAAAAGTAGGTGAACAACATATTTAAGCAAACTACTGTAAATGCAATAGTTTTCAAGCTACAACTGATTTACTCAATAGTGAGAACCTGAAAATAGCTATTGCTCCGCTATGCCATGAGCTATAGGTCTGTAATTTCACTATGTTATAGCTGACCCAAAAGTAGGTGAACAATATATTTTAACAAAATACTCCAAATGCAATATTTTTCAAATTATAGCTGATTTACTCAACAGTCAGTACCTGAGAATAGCTATTGTTCAGTTGTGCCATGAGCTATAGGTCTATAATTTCACTATGTTATAGCTGACCCAAAAGTAGCTGAAATAACATATTTGCACAAATTTCTGTAAATGCAATAGTTTTCCAATTATAACTGATTTACTCAACAGTGAGAACTTCAAAGTAACTATTACTCAGCTATGAAATGAGCCACAGGTCTGAAACTTCACTATGTTATAGCTGACCCCAAAATAGGTGAATAACATGTTGAAACAAAATACTCTAAATGCAATAGTTTTCAAGTTATAAGTGATTTACTCAACAGTGATAACCTAAAAGTAGCTATTACTCAGCTATGCCATGAGCTACAGGTCTGAAATTTTACTATGTTATAGCTGGCCCAAAAGTAGCTGAATAACATATTTATATGAAATTCTCTAAATGCAATAGTTTTTAAGTTACAAGTGATTTTACTCATGATGGAAGTTACTGAAAAGCCCAAAAGTAGCTATTACTCACTTAGCTATTGAGACAGACACCCAACTTACTCACCATATTGTAGCTATGAAAAAAGTAGCTGAATAACATATTTTAACAAAATGCTCTAAATGCAACACTTTTCAAGTTATAAGTGATTTACTCAACAGTGATAACCTCAAAGTAGCTATTACTCAGCTATGCCATGAGCTACAGGTCTGAAATTTTACTATGTTATAGCTGACCCAAAAGTAGCTGAATAACATATTTATACGAAATTCTCTAAATGCAATAGTTTTCAAGTTATAAGCGATTTACTCAACAGTGATAACCTAAAAGTAGCTATTACTCAGCTATGCCATGAGCTACAGGTCTGAAATTTCACTATGTTATAGCTGGCCCAAAAGTAGCTGAATAACATATTTATACGAAATTCTCTAAATGCAATAGTTTTTAAGTTACAAGTGATTTCACTCATAATGGAAGTTACTGAAAAGCCCAAAAGTAGCTATTACTCACTTAGCTATTGAGACAGACACCCAACTTACTCACCATATTGTAGCTATGAAAAAAGTAGCTGAACAACATATTTTCACAAAATGCTGTAAATGCAACACTTTTCAAGTTATAAGTGATTTAGTGCATGATTTCATGAATTTTAATGCATTAAAAATTATTAAAAAAATTTATTAAAAAAAAAGTAAGACAGATCCAGGTCTCATACTCACACAAGAGAATCTACCTGTGGCCTAGTACATATATGCAAGATATGAGAGAAATCCCTGCAATAGTCACTGAGAAAATTGTGATAAAAAGTTGAAATTTTCACACTTTTGGTGGGGGTACCCCCCTTGTAATGTCTCTAGCAAACAGACGAACAGACAGATTTGCATGCCTTGAACAATTTTTCATCCTCGATAGATCAGGTATCTTTTAAAAAAAACAGCATGTCTCTAGGCCTTGTAGTTTTGGAGAAGAAGTTGTTCACGCGGACGCGTACGCCCACGCCGCAGAGTGATGACATAATGTCAGCTGACTGACAAGTCAGCTGACATAAAAAGGACAAAAAAGTTGTGCCCTGCAAATGGTATTATGAAGGAAAGTAACAAGGTAACTGTTTAAGTGTAAAAAGTAGGTTAAAACATATTTAAAGAAATACTGCAAATGCAATATCCTCGTTCCACCTTGAAGAAGGGGTCCAAGGTCAAATCCAACCACACAAAAACATTGCCAGCCCATGATTTCCTATAGGTTGGTTTACCATCCCAAACTTCTAGGACCATTAATAAGCGAGTTATAAGCACTTTTAAGTTTGACTATCCTCGTTTGACCTTGAAGGCAGGGTCCAAGGTCAAATCCGACCACACCAAAAGATTCCCAGCCCATGATTTACTATAGGATGGTTTACCAAGGTCAAATCCGACCACACCAAAAGATTCCCAGTCCATCATTTCCGGTAGGTTGGTTTACCATCCCAAACCTGTAGGACCATTAATAAGCGAGTTATAAGCAATTTTAAGTTTGGCTATCCTCAATTGACCTTGAAGGAGGAATCCAAGGTCAAATCTGACCACACCAAAAGAATCCCAGCCCATGATTTCCTATATGTTGGTTTACCATCCCAAACTTCTAGGACCATTAATAAGCGAGTTATAAGCACTTTTAAGTTTGGCTATCCTCGTTTGACCTTGAAGGCAGGGGCCAAGGTCAAATCCGACCACACCAAAAGATTCCCAGCCCATGATTTTCTGTATGTCTGTTTACCATCCCAAACCTCTAGGACCAATAATAAGCGAGTTATAAGCACTTTTAAGTTTGGCCATCCTTGTTTGACCTTGAAGGAGGGGTCAAAGGTCAAATCTGGCCACACCAAAAGATTCACAGCCCATGATTTCCTACAGGTTGGTTTACCATCCCAAACCTCTAGGACCAATAATAAGGGAGATATAAGCACTTTTCATGAGTGACAAAGAAACACCTGTGGCGGCCATCTTGTTTTTCAAAATGAGGCCAAAAATATTCCCAGGCAACATTTTATGATTATTAATATATCCTGCAAACTTGAGAAGGCTAGCTATAATATTTTTTTCGTTCGAGCGGCAATGGTGAAATCTCTCTACACACTGCGGCTATCCAGTGGATACAATGATATACTCAACAGTGAGAACCTGAAAGTAGCTATTGCTCACTATGTTATAGTTGACCAAAAATTACGTGAATAACATATTTAAACAAAATACTCTAAATGCAATAGTTTTCAAGTTACAACCGATTTACTCAATAGTGATAACCTCAAAGTAGCTATTACTCAGCTATGCAATGAGCTACATGTCTCAATTTTTACTATGTTATAGTTGACCCAAAAGTAGGTGAACAACATATTTAAGCAAAATACTGTAAATACAATAGTTTTCAAGTTACAACTGATTTACTCAATAGTGAGAACCTGAAAATAGCTATTGCTCGGCTATGCCATGAGTTATAGGTCTGTAATTTCACTATGTTATAGCTGACCCAAAAGTAGTGAACAACATATTTTAACAAAATACTCCAAATGCAATATTTTTCAAGTTACAACTGATTTACTCAACAGTCAGTACCTAAAAATAGCTATTGCTCAGTTGTGCCATGAGCTATAGGTCTGTAATTTCACTATGTTATAGCTGACCCAAAAGTAGCTGAATAACATATTTACACAAATTTCTGTAAATGCAATAGTTTTCCAATTACAACTGATTTATTCAACAGTGAGAACTTCAAAGTAGCTATTACTCAGCTATGCAATGAGCCACAGGTCTGGAACTTCACTATGTTATAGCTGACCCCAAAATAGGTGAATAACATATTTATATGAAATTCTCGAAATGCAATAGTTTTCAAGTTACAAGTGATTTTACTCATGATGGAAGTTACTGAAAAGCCCAAAAGTAGCTATTACTCGCTTAGCTATTGAGACAGACACCCAAGTTACTCACCATGTTGTAGCTCTAAAAAAAGTAGCTGAATAACATATTTTAACAAAATGCTCTAAATGCAACACTTTTCAAGTTATAAGTGATTTAGTGCATGATTTCATGAATTTTAATGCATTAAAAATTATTAAAAAAATTTATTAAAAAAAAAAAAATAAGACAGATCCAGGTCTCACACTCACACAAGAGAATCTACCTCTGGCCTAGTACATATATGCAAGACATGAGAGAAATCCCTACAATAGTCACTGAGAAAATTGTGATAAAGTGTTGACATTTTCACACTTTTGGTGGGGGTACCTCCCTTATAATGTCTCTAGCAAACAGACGAACAGACAGATTTGCATGCCTTGAACAATTTTCATCCTCGATAGATAAGGTATCTTTTAAAAAAAACAGCATGTCTCTAGGCCTTGTAGTTTTGGAGGAAAAGTTGTTCACGCGGACGCGGACGCCCACGCAGCAGAGTGACGACATTACGTCAGCTGACTGACAAGTCAGCTGACATAAAAAATGTGGCAGGCAATGTTCCTTGTGGGCAAAGCTCCTATGGGCAAAGGTCCGTACATCGATGGGGACATAACTATTTTGACTGTCCATTCTAAATTAGTAGTCCCGAATGAATTTAATTATTAGTGGACAGATTAAATATCACAAAACAGATGTGTGATTAGATCTCAACAGATTAAGTAATACTATTATAATTTTTTTATTATTCTGCCTTCATAATTTGACATCTATTCTTGCAATCCTTTTATAAAGTAAATTAAAGTTGGTGTCATGGTTTCAATATGTGATGAGAAGAAACTTTATAGGATCTCACAATATAACTTCTGAGTCCTTGCACTGACATGTAAACATGTAATCATTATATAATCAGCCACAGTTTGTATAATTTATTTATACATGTTCTGTGTTTTACACCACCATACTGCTTAAACAAAGAGTGCGAGTACTTTTTGAATTCCATATATTTCTGTAAAGCAAAAAAAAAAGTGTAAATTGGATGCATGTTTTGTTCATATCTGAATATCATTCCTCCTCTACACCCGTCGCTCCAACCCCCTCCTTTGTCTTATTAGGTGATGAAGTCTGCCACTGACACTGTGTAAATAAACCGCTTATTACGTAAATGGTATGACATAGCAAACAACACTTCAACTCAGTGGGGTGGGAATGGGGAGGGGGGGGGGGGGGGGGAGTCTATCCATTTTACAAAGTTAACTTACTTAATCTCCTCATGAGCAATAAAACAAATCAAACATATCAATAAGAAATGTCCATAGGGAAAAATATATTTCCAGATTTATGAATTATTAAAGCCACAAGAAAGATGCTGTATAATGTGCTTAAAAATTGGCTTTATAAAAGTGTGATTATCAAATAAAATAAGTTCGCTAATACTGGGGACTCAAAGATCAACAAAAAATAATCATGTTGACATACATTTCAACTAGAGGATCGCTCGCAAAAAAAAAGATAATGTTTTTGCATAGCAAAAACAAAGCGTCCCGAAAAGGATATAAAGGTGAGTGCTAAAGTATTAAGAAAATGCTTCGTTTCTAGCCTTATACTGTTGTGGTAACCAAAGTCAGCGCAGTCTTCTCTATCTAGCACGGTTTTCAAGATATAAGCATTTTTGTTTTGCAAAAAATTTGAAAATTCAAAATGTCCGCTATATTTGGCGAGACAAAAATAGTTTGAAAATTGGCATGGCTACTCTGCAGAGATACCCAGCAGGTCAAAAATTTTGTTGAGTTCGCTCATGTAGCACGGTTTTCCAGATATAAGCATTTTTGTGTTTTGCAAAAACTTTGAAAATTCAAAATGGCCACCATTTTTGGGGAGACAAAAATTTTTGACAAGACCACTGCCGCGGTGTGTATCTCCCGCCAAGCATTAAAGAAGAAGAAATAGCTTTTCTGAGATATTCACAACAAGCATTCTGACGCATGCATTTATCTCCCGCCATATAAATTAGATGTACTAAAGATAACATATTTTAACAAGGTGCTCTAAATGTAATACTTTTCAAGTTATAATTGATTTAGTGCATGATTTCATGAATTTTAATGCATTAAAAATTATTTTAAAAATTCATTAAAAAAATTTAGCATGTGAAAGCTCTCCAAAATCTAGGTGAATGAGTTATTTGAGAAATATTGGCTATCTGCAATACTTTTAGTGATAATAGGCAGTTACTCATTTTGAGTAGGTGAGTAATTAGCTACAGGTCTGAAACTTCACCAAGTGAAAGCTCTTCCAAAAGTAGGTGAATGAGTTATTTAAGAAAAATTGGATATCCCCAATACTTTTAGGGATAATTCACATTTAGTCATTTTCAGTAGGTGAGTAATTAGCTACAGGTGTGAAACTTCACCAAGTGAAAGCTCTCCCAAAAGTAGGTGAATGAGTCATTTGAGAAAAATTGGCTATCTGCAATACTTTTACAGATAATTCACATTTACTCATTTTGATTAGGTGAGTAATTAGCTACGGGTCTGGAACTTCACCATATGAAAGCTCTCCCAAAAGTAGATGAACGAGTAATTTGATAAAAATTGGATACCCGCAATACTTTTAGAGATAATTAGCATTTACTCATTTTGAGGAGGTGAAAAATTAGCTACGGCTCTGAAAATTCACCAAGTGAAAGCTCTCCCAGAAGTAGGTGAATGAGTTATTTGATAAAAATTGGCTATCTGCAATACTTTTAGAGATAATTCACATTTACTCATTTTCAGTAGGTGAGTAATTAGCTACAGGTCTGGAACTTCACCATGTGAAAGCCCTCCCAAAAGTAGATGAATGAGTTATTTGATAAAAATTGGATATCCGCAATACTTTTAGAGATAATTCACATTTACTCATTTTGAGTAGGTGAATAATTAGCTACGGGTCTGAAACCTCACCAAGTAAAAGCTCTCCCAAAAGTAGGTGAATGAGTTATTTGAGAAAAATTGGATATCTGCAATACTTTTACAGATAATTCACATTTACTCATTTTGATTAGGTGAGTAATTAGCTACGGGTCTGGAACTTCACCATGTGAAAGCTCTCCCAAAAGTAGATGAACGAGTAATTTGATAAAAATTGGATATCCACAATACTTTTAGAGATAACTAGATTGGGCCAACTCGGCGCCAACATATCCCCAGACAGGTCATCACTCACGCCACAGGTTTTGATCGGGAATTTTTAAAAACATAATTACCCATTATTATATGAACTTCAGCACATCAATCTACTCTGTTTATATCTTCCAAGGAAGATGGTGTATCCCCAGACGCCGAATACATAACTCAAATTATATTTTCAATCTTCCTGCAATGATAACTCTAAACCTATTTTCAAAGTATTTAAATGATTGATGATTGAATGTCCATTCTAAAATAATAATCCCAAAAGAGCATATCTGTTTCTATATTTGTTGACAAATAAAATATTATTTTTAACTCAACTCATCATACTTTTCAATCTTCCTTCAAAGTATTTAAATGATTGATGATTCAATGTCCATTCTAAAATTCATAATCCCAAAAGCGCATATCTGTTTCTATATTTGTTCACAAATAAAATATTATTTAAAAAAAAATTATTTATATTATTATTTTATTATATTATTTTTAGAATTTGCAAATTGTTTTCAGTTATTCATTTCCTCTATACCTATATATGTGGTCCATATATATGCAACCTAAATATGTGACACAATCTCAGTTCTGACTCCCCTTTGTGTTATATGTAATGAAGCCCACCACCTCCCACCCCCACCCCTCTCCCCTTCTCCACACCTCTCTCACTATTACACAAGATCTGCAACCCCATTGAGGTCTTTGTTTCTCATCTGATATCATTAAATACCTTTGTTTATTTAGTGTCACTCAATATAGCTGGAGGTCCCAGAGGTGGGTGGGGGGAATCCGGGTGGGGGATGTGGGTTGGGACTTAGTTTAGTTTATTAGTTTATTATAGTGACATGTATTATGTTGACAAGGATTATACAAAAACTATTGAAGTAATACCCAGCCCTATATGGGCTTATAAGTCACTTTAAATAGAGAGTTAATAACAAACAGAGCAAACATATTTTGAGGTAAGATACAGTAAATAAAGACAGCAATTCAATACATAAAAATTAACAATATAATTTACTTTTTCTTTCTTGCCACAAATCAAAAATAAAATTAATAACCATATTGACATTCATATGAGTTAATACCCTTGATAATTGATCTATTAATAATTCAGATTTATCTATATTTAAAATTTTGAAATATTTCATACGAATCAGCTCTAAAGCTGGACAAACACAAACAAAATGTATCTCATCTTCTACATCTTTTTTACACAGTTTACATGTTCTCTCAAAGAGATGGAGTGCTACAGCATAAATGGTAAACAATCTATATAAAAGGAGTACTCAAATACAAAAAGAATTGAGAATTTTAAGTATGTGATTATCAACTGAAATGAGTTCATAACTGTAGGAGCTGTGTCAAAATTAACTGAGGCAAGTTGAATAAAACTGGGCTAGTTGAGGGTTAAAAATCCCCTAGTTTTACTACATACGGATATAATTTCATTAATATTGGGACTTAAAGCTCACTTAAAGTGTCCATTTTGTCTACTTGAATATGTTTAACCGGCGTTTAACCAGTTTCATTTTAAAAAGTTAAAAACTCAGCAAGCAGAGGTATAACACATAAAAATAAGTTCTTAAAAGACTAAGATAGCCATAACATTATTAATATTCAAAATTTAAATAGACAGGCATTTCCTTTTAAAAATTCAAAGATTTCAGCTCTATAACCCACATAGTTTGACAGTTACTGGGCTTTAAAGTGGCATAATGTCCATAAATTGGGTTTCTGTGGGCATTTTACAATTGTTAAAGAGACCTTAGCAATTAAACTACAGATCTGAAACTTTTTGGGGGACATACATAACAAACAAAAATTATATATAATACAGTTTAAGACTTGTCACACTAAGCATTTCCAAATAACAGGGCAAAATACGGAAAAAATGTCCAAAAAGGCACTTGGGCGAGTGTCTATGGCCCTCATACACAGGTTAAATGTCTACTAAAAACCTTGATTTTCGCCATATGTAAAAAGGACATAATAATGCATTCCCAGATGGGATTTCAGCTCCATCAATCACATAGTTTAACAGTCACAGGGCTTAAAGGTGGCAAAAAGTCCAAATATTGGGTCTCTGTGGGCCTTTTAGAGATCTCGATGTGGCTTTCAAATTAAAGCTTCAGACTTAAAATTTGTTACATACTAAGATTACACATAGAATATGTATCTAATAAAGTTTGAAACTTCTCAGACTTACCATTTCCAAGTTACAGAGCAAAATATGTGAAAAATGTCTTAAAACGGTCACTCAGGTGGGTGTTTAAGGTCCTCATACACAGGTTAAATGTCTACTTAAAGCCTTGATTTTTGGCACATGTAAAAAGAACATAATAATGTATTCCCAGATGAGATTTCAGCTCTATCAGTCACATAGTTTAACAGTCACAGGCCTTAAAATTGGCAAAAAGTCCAAATACTGGGTCTTTATGGGGCCTTCTAGAGACCTAAATGTGGCCTTCAAATTAAAGCTTCAGACTTAAAATTTGTCACATACTAAGATTACACATAGAATATGCATCTAATACAGTTTGAAACTTCTTAGACTTACCATTTCCAAGTTACAGGGCAAAATATGTGAAAAATGTCTAAAAATGGTCACTCGGGTGGGGATTTATGGTCCTCATACACAGGTTAAATGTCTTCTTAAAGCCTTAATTTTTGGCACATATATAAATAACATACTAATATCTTCCCAGATAGGATTTGAGCTCTATCAGTCACATAGTTTGACAGTCACAGGGCTTAAAAGTAGCAAAAAGTCCAAATATTGGGTCTTTGGGAGCCTTTTAGAGACCTCAATTTGACCTTCAAAATTAAAGCTTCAGACTTAAAATCTGTTACATACTAAGATTACACACAGAATATATATCTAATACAGTTTGAAACTTCTCAGACTTACCATTTCCAAGTTACAGGGAAAAAGATGTGAAAAATGTCTTATAAGGGTCACTCGGGTGGGTGTTTATGGCCCTGATACACAGGTTAACTGTCCATTAAAGGCCTAAATGTTGGGGCACATATAAGAAAACACATAGATATATTCCCAGATGATATTTAACTTAGATGAGAGACATAATTTGAAAGCTACAGTGCTTGAAAGTGGCAAAAAGTGCATAAATTGGGTCTCTGTGGGCACTTTTGAGACCTTAAGTCGACCCCTTTGGGTAAACCTACAGCCCTAAAATTTTCTACAGACAAGGATTACATATCAAAGTTATACCTAGCACAGTTTGAGACTCATCAGAATTACCACTTCCAAATTATAGGGCAAAATATGTGAAAAGTATAGCAAAAAATCCCTAAGTGGGGGTATTTATGGGCCTCAAGGACAATTTTCTCCTCAACTTAAAGTCGTGATTTTCGGCACATGTACTAAGAACATATTAATGTGTTGTCAGGTAAAATTTCAGCCAGCTGAGCATCATAGTTTGTGACCTACAGGGCTCTAAGTGGCCAAAAGTCCAATTTCTGACCTTAAGGTGGCCATAAGTTCTTTTTTACTGGGAGTTTAAGGTCACCTTAAAATAGGGATCTTCCTTTGGGCACCCTTAACATGTGTACCAAGTTTGAAAAAAAAATATTAATTTGTTTTTGAGTTATCGCGTCCACAAGGAAATTTCTACGGCGGCGGCGGCGGCGGCGCGACGGACCTGAATCCAATATATCCCCGACTTTCGTCTGGGGATATAATTAGCATTTACTCATTTTGAGTAGGTGAATAATTAGCTACAGGTCTGAAACTTCACCAAGTGAAAACTCTTCCAAAAGTAGGTGAATGAGTTATTTAAGAAAAATTGGATATCCCCAATACTTTTACAGATAATTCACATTTACTCATTTTGATTAGGTGAGTAATTAGCTACGGGTCTGGAACTTCACCATGTGAAAGCTCTCCCAAAAGTAGATGAACGAGTAATTTGATAAAAATTGGATATCCACAATACTTTTAGAGATAATTAGCATTTACTCATTTTGAGTAGGTGAATAATTAGCTACAGGTCTGAAACTTCACCAAGTGAAAGCTCTTCCAAAAGTAGGTGAATGAGTTATTTAAGAAAAATTGGATATCCCCAATACTTTTAGGGATAATTCACATTTAGTCATTTTCAGTAGGTGAGTAATTAGCTACAGGTCTGGAACTTCACCATGTGAAAGCTCTCCCAAAAGTAGATGAATGAGTTATTTGAAAAAATTTGGATATCCGCAATACTTTTAGAGATAATTGTCATTTACTCATTTTGAGTAGGTGAATAATTAGCTATGGGTCTGAAACTTCACCATGTGGAAGCTCTCCCAAAAGTAGATGAAGCAGTTATCTCAGAAAAATTATGTCATTATTTTGCCACAAATAAGAAAATAGCTATTACTCACTTATGGCATGCAATAGAACCCCAAACTATAAGCATTTACCCTGCAGTCACAATTTCAAAGTAGGTATTACTCGGCTATCCAATGTGCAACAGGTCTCAAACTTTACTATGTGACAGGTTATCAAAAACTAGATGAATAACATATTTGAAAATATTTCCGTAACTTTAATACTTTTGAAGATATTTGACATTTACTTATGTCATTATTTTGCTACTAATAAGAAAAAAGCTATTACTCACTTATGGCATGCAATAGAACCCCAAACTACATGCCAGCTTATAGCTAAGGACAAAGTAGCTGAACAACATATTTGAAGAAAAAGCTGTAACTGCAATAGTTTTGGAGTTACAATGTATTTACTCAACAGTAACAATTTCAAAGTAGCTATTACTTAGCTATGCAATGTGCAACAGGTCTGAAACTTTACTATGTGATAGCTTCCAAAAAAGTAGATGAATGACATATTTGAAAATAATTCCGTAACTTTAATACTTCTGAAGATATTTGACATTTACTTATGTCATTATTTTGCTACTAATAAGAAAATAGCTATTACTCACTTATGGCATGCAATAGAACCCCAAACTACATGCCAGCTTATAGCTAAGGACAAAGTAGGTGAACAACATATTTTACGAAAATATTGTAACTGTAATAGTTTTGGAGTTACAATGGATTTACTCAACTGTAGAATTTTAAAGTAGCTATTACTCAGCTATCCAATGTGCAACAGATCCGAAACTTTACTATGTGATGGCTTATGAAAAAGTAGATGGATAACATATTTGAAAAGAATTCCCTAACTTTAATACTTTTGAAGATATTTGACATCTACGTATGTCATGATTTTGCTACAAATAACAAAATAGCTATTACTCACTTATGGCATGCAATAGAACCCCAAACTATGTACCATCTTATAGCTAAGGACAAAGTAGCTGAACAACATATTTTAGGAAAATACTCTAACTGCAATAGTTTTGGAGTTACAATGGCTTTACTCAAGAGTCAGAATTTCAAAGTAGCTATAACTCAGCTATCCAAGGTGCAACAGGTCTGAAACTTTACTATGTTATAGCTTACCAAAAAGAAGATGGACAACATATTTGAAAAGATTTCCCTAACTTCAATACTTTTGAAGATATTTGACATTTACTTCTTCTGTTATTTAGCTACAAATGAGAAAATAGCTATTACTCACTTATGGCATGCAATACAACCCCAAACTATGTACCATCTTATAGCTAAGGACAAAGTAGCTGAACAACATATTTGAAGAAAAACTTGTTACTGCAATAGTTTTTGAGTTATGAGCCCTTTACTCAAAGTAGCTAAGATTGCTATTACTCACTTATCTTTAGGCCTAAGTCAATAAAACCAAAAAAATTTTCAAGAGCATGAAAATTCATTGGGACAATTAATTTACAAAAAATCTGTAGCTGCAGCAGTTTTGGAGAAATCTGCGTGACTAACTAACGCACACACGCACGCACGCATACAGGTTTATGGTGTAGACCGAGGACGCTGGTTTTTTACTATCCAACCGAGGACATCTTTATTTTTGTGTTTAAACATCAAATTTTGATTGATATGCATAAAATAAATTATTTTATATCATCCCATGTATTTAAATCTGAGAAAAACTCATTTTCTAGATCTTGGTTTTTTACAAGACAACTGAGGACACACTAAGTTGTATGTTTACTATCCAACTGAGGACCATAAGTATATAGGAATTATTGCATATGATTGAGGACGCACATTTCAAAAATGATCCGTCAAACTGAGGACACACTTAGTTGTACTCTTACCAGCAAACTGAGGACACACAGGTAGAGGACTTAACACATATGATAGAGGACACACACTTTATGTATGATCCGTCAAACTGAGGACACACAAAGTTACATATTTAATAGCAAACTGAGGACACACAAGTACAGGAATTAATACTCATGATAGAGGACACACGCTTTATACATGATCTGTCAAACTGAGGACACACTTAGTTATGTATTACAGCCAACTGAGGACACACAAGTATAGGAATTAATACACATGATAGAGGACACACATTTTACATGTGTTCTGTCAGTCTGAGGACACACTATATGGTACATTTGCCACCAAACTGAGGACACACATATATGAATTAATCTATATGACAGAGGACATACATTTGCAAGATGATCTGTCAAACAGTCAATGATCTTAACAATATCAATGATTAAATTTACTTGATAAAATTTGTAGCTTATAACATATGCCACTGTTTATTTGAAATCAATTACAAAATGTACAAGGCCACTGCCGCAGCAGTAATCTCCCGCCTTAGAATCAGTCACAATGGAGAACTAAAGGAAATATAAGGTTGTTTTCACATTTGGAGCTTTTTAATAGGATAATCCCATTTAACATTAAACATCTGATATGATGGCCATTTTGTTTTCGAAACTAGGCCAAATTACTATCAGGCTAACTTTCCTAGCCTTATATCTTTTGTGCAAATTTAATCAACCTAGCTGCAATATTTCCATTTTTATAGCATCTTCATGATTTTGAAATAATTGGCTATGGTGGCCATTTTGTTTTTCAAAATAAGGCCAATTTTTTTCTCAGACAAAACATTTGCAGACCAGGACTTTTCATGGTGACCGTCTATCTTTACATTCTAAAGCCATAGCACCAATAAAAAGGGAAAAATAAGGGCGTTTTAGTGTGATGACCCGATTTAACCTTGAAGCAATTGCTTTACCGGTCGGCACGACCGGTCCCACCAAATAACAGAAAAACTCATCCTGTATACAATACCGACAGGACCGGTCACAGAGTGTGCATTCGCTAGGTGTCGCCTCGTGAATACTTCCTGTCTAGACAGGATGACGTTATCACGTCTTTTTCGTTGTCTAAACCTATTAGACCCCTAGTAAGCTGATAGCGAGGCCAGTTGGGAGGGTCTTGTCTGTCCATTGGATAGGGTATTAACGTAAAAAAATTTAATTTACTTATTAAATTTGCAATTTTATTGCGTTAATACATCCTATTCAATGGACAATTGCTGAATAAGTACCGCTTGTTAGGCGGGTAAGTTACTAGGGACTATAAATGAACTCATAACAACAACAATTTCCAGGCCTGGGTTGGCCTGAAGTAAGTGCTTTAATAAGGCCAAGGTTGGATACCAGAACCGGGAGCCCGGGGGTATACCAACAATACCTTCCCCCCCTTTTTTGAAAGACCTTCTCTGAGGTAGGGGAAGCAAAGGGATGAGTTCAGTCCCAAGAAAGAAATAAACCTCCCAAAGGAAGCAAAACAGTTTTTTTTTGTTTTTTTTTATTTGTAGCTTAAATACTATATACAAAAGTATATACAATATATACATACCGTATATACAAATCTCCTCACTTTCGGGCTTGTGTGTGGATCTCCTGGGCAGCCACCACAGGCCCTAAATGGAAAAGCTCTGTGTCAGCCCAAGCCACATCCTTCAGGTAGAATTGTGTGAAGGTATTGCGGGACTTCCAGTGACAGGCGGAGAGGATTTGCTCTAAGGAGACTCCCGACTGGAAGGCCTTAGAGGCAGCAAAAGCCCCAACATCATGGGCCTTGACCTGATGTAAGGTGAGGGTTTGCTGGTCAGAGAGCTCATAGCATAGGATCACAGTTTGTTTGATCCATGAGGAGATGGTGGCAGGGGAGATATCCTTGTCAAAACCTTTCTTGAAGGAGACAAAAACTAGCTCCTTATTCTGCCTGAGATCTGAGGTCCTGTCCAAGTAATAACACAGGGCTCTGACTGAAGGGACCTGTCACCTTTGAGTGACTTTCCAGAGTGGGGGAGTGGGGGCCAGGGCTAGAATAACCACCGGGGCCACACTACCTGGACCCTCCTTGGCCAGCTGGTTCTTAGAAAGAAAGCTGGGTGAAGGGTATAGAGACACCTTGTACCAGTCTGATTGGTGTCTAATGTTCTTATGTAGCCAAGCATGGATCTCACTCCTACATTTACCTGAACCCAGGGCTAAAAGAAGACAGTCTTGAAGGTCAAGTGCTTCAGAGAGGCATCCTTTAAGGGTTCGAAAGGAGCCTTAGTCCGCTGGAGTAGTACCAGGGAAAGGTTCCAAAAGGGTATACCCCTGGGTCTGTCTCTATGGAAGCTATCCAGGAGACAGGTTACATTCTCATCCTTGCTGACATTTACGGGCGAATTGCCGAGTTTGCCAGCAATGGCCGATCTATGGCCATCAATAGTGCTTGGTTGTAACTTCCTGTCCTGAAATAAGTACAGGAGGAAGTCAGCAATGGACTTTATAGGAGGTGCCCTGAAGTCCACCTGATTACTGAGGCATTGGTAGATCTGGTAGATCCTCTTTAAGGAGCCTCAATTCGTCCTGCCACTGCCTCAGAGCTGTGGCTATAGGCGCCAGGCATGTAAGTTCAGATTCACCAGATTCCTGTTAAAGGTCTGGTTGAATGGTTGAGTCAGTAAGTCTAGTCTGCTGGGCAGGCAAAGTGGGATCTGACAAGACATGGTCACCAGATCCCAGAACCAAGGCATGTTGGGCCACCCTGGTGCAATCAGAATGAATCTGTTGCACGGGCAGTCTTGCAATTTCTCCACCACTCTGCCCAAGATGGCTACTGGTGGGAAGGCATACGGGTCCAGATCCTCCCACGGCAGACTGAGGGCATCCACTGCCCAGGCTTGGGGGGCTGGGACCGGTGAGACAAAGAAGGGCAGCTTGTTGTTGAACCTGGTGGCAAACACTTGGGGCTGGTGCCACCTGGAGCATATCGTTTTGAAGACCTCTGGATGGAGGGACCATTCCATTTGAATGGTTTGCCCCAGTCTGGATAGCTTGTCTGCTGTAACATTTAGCCGACTGGGGATGTGTAGAGCTCTGAGAGTCACCTGTCTTCTGGTACACCAGGTCAGGATTCTCCATAGAACAGCACATAGTGCGCCCGACTTCATCCCGCCCTCCTTGTTTATATAGGCCACTACTGTGGTGTTGTCTGTGGCTATAAGTACTAAGTTGTTCAGACAGAGGTCCTGAAACTGTTTTAAGGCTAGAAAAACTGATTTTAGTTCCAGATAGTTTATGTGCAATTGGCTTTCTGGAAGGGACCAGGTTCCCCTTGCAGTGTGCTCGTTTAAGTGAGCGCCCCACCCTTCTTTTGATGCGTCTGTAAAGATTTGTAGAGCATGTCTTGGTGAGTGTAAAGGTTGACCTTGTAGTACATTCTCTTCCTCCAGCCACCACTTTAAGTGTGTGTGGAGAGACTTGGGGATTGGGATTTGTTTGTCTAATGACTCTGGTACCCTCCAGTTGTTTTTCAAATGCCATTGGATTGGTCTCATGTGTAGCCGGCCTAGGTGCACTTGTTTCTCTGTGGCTGTTAGTAAACCTATTGAGGACATCAGTTTCAGGACCGGGCATACCGAATGGTCAGAAGGTCTCTTATTTTTGTCTGCAAGGTCTGCCAACGTTCCAACGTGGGTCTGACCTTGCCCTCCCTCAGGTCGAACTGGGAACCTACAAAATCGAATACTTGTTTCGGTTCCAGTTCTGATTTCTCTCTGTTCACTAGCCAACCTAATTCCTGAGAGAGGGATGTTAGTGTCCTTGTATGTTGGAGACAAATTTGGTGGGATCTAGCTGTGACCAACCAGTCGTCTAGGTACTGGTGGATTCTTATACCCCTTAGCAGTGCAAGAAACTTGACCTCTTTGGCCACTACAGTGAACTCCATGAGCTGTGGAGAGGCCGAATGAGAGTGCTTTGAAGTGGTAGGCTTTGTCCTGTTTATGAAAATGCGTGTACTTCTTTGACTGGCTCTGTATAGGTATGTGGAAGTATGCGTCCTTGAAATCTATTGAGGTCACCCATTCCCCTGTTTGCAGGGAGGTCCTTATTGTCTCTGGGGTCTCCATTTTGAATGATTGTGTTTTTAAATATTTGTTCAAGTTGCTCAGGTCTAGGATAGGTCTCCACCGGTTGTTGGGTTTGGGGACCAAAAACAACTGGTTGTAAAAGCCCAGAGATGTTTGATTTGTTACCGGTTCCACTGCATTTTTGGTCATAAGCTGATGCAATGCCTCCAACAGGTAGAGGTTCCTGTGGGGATTTACACACCAGCTTATGATGTTTGGTGAGGTGGTCAAGTTTGGCCGGACCGAAAGGGTAGGGTGTATCCTTCTTTGAGGATTGTTACTACTTTGGGGCTGACGCCTAGGGCTGCCCATTTTTCCCAAAACTGGTGCAATCTGTAGATTTGGAGCAACAGTTGGGGCATTTGTGACACATTTTACAGAAGACAATTGACCTACACAAGAAACACCTTTCACAGATTTTATTGGTACTTGATAATCGGGATTTACACCTTTCTTGCGGAGACCCGTCTGCAAAAGGAACAAGATTTGCAACATGATAATATACAGGCAAATGAGTTGCACCGGTCACAAAACAATCTATTTTGCCAGTCACACAAACAGGAGACACTTGCCTGGCCACAAGATGAGCACAGTAATGGTCATTTATAATTTTTCTGACCCTCGGCCGGTCATTGCGAGAATGACGAGGCCTTGCCCCTGTTAGATCATTGGCCCCATCTTCTGATCTGTTTCCAAGCAGGAGGGGCAGATTTCTGTTCAGTGTCCTGTTGGCGAGGCTTAGAACCCTGAGAGTAACGGTGATAACGTGGAGCCTTCCTGGATGGACCAGGAGTATGTTTATCCTCATGGTGATGCATCTCCTCTTCTGCCTTTGAAATGATATGGTCCGGGAACAGAGCACTCATATGTAGTGGAGCAGATCTGAGAGACATAAGTGTATCCTGTTTTATACCAGTCTTGAGAAAGTCCAAGTAACTGTCCCTTCTAGCTAGAGTAAGATTGGCTACATTAATGAATATTCCATCTGAGAAACCATTGCTTGAGTAATGGACCTGTTGAAGGTAACTAGATAGTCAGATTCATCTGCTGCCTGGTGAATTTTGCTGGAAGATTTTCCCTTTGAAGTCACACTTTCGATTATCTTCAGTTGGTTGACCATGTTTTTTTTTACCTGTACCTTGGTGAGGCAACGACTAAAACCTGCAGCTCTGATCACGTGCAGCCCATTCCCATTTCCTTAATGTTTCCTGTGAGACCTGACGGGAAGCGGGAGCTGAAGGCAGAGAGCGGTTAGCTATACGAGGAAAACTGCTGTTAAGTCTAGCTGGTTCATTGGTCCATGTGTGAAAAGTCTTTCTTCTTAGCGTGCATGCCATACCACTTGAGAGTCTTGGGTGGTTTTATAAACTGATCCTTGCTTAAACCGGCAGTCTCTGAGTTACGGGTAGGGTAGCCCTCCTGGACAGTGAGATTCAGCTTTTCAAATTTTCTGCAAAGCCAGTCGTCGACAGGAACATTAACAGACACTTTTCCTGTTTGAGAGGATCTGGTTCCGGTGAAAGGATTATCATCTTGGGAAGATGAGGCTGAATCAAACTCCGGTATCTCATTCCAGGCCATGAAGGACCTCACACCATGTAGTGTTTCCCTACAACTCTGCTCAGCAGAAAGTTCTTGGTCCCCATCTAACAATTCATCTTGATCCGGACCGGTAGATTCCAAATCAGATACCTCCCCTTCATCAGTAATGCTAGAAGTCCGGTCACTGACGTTTCCTGCCTCAGATGCTGGTTCCTCGACAGGGACTGTGGGACCGGTGATAGTGGAACTACGCTTCTTGGCTGTCGCAGAGTGACCAGTGGGATCCAGAGATAGGACGTCTGATATGCCACTGGTGAGAGTTCTGTAGGTAGGACCTGGGGGCTGCACTTCAGATCTGTCAACAGGAAAGTGCAGGGTAGCATCCTGGCCAGTAGGCAGAGTCTCTGGGTCTGCACCAGGCTGGGTGGCTCACACAGCACCGAGAACCTGAACAGGTTGGGTGGCAGTGGGTGCACCGGGAGCCTCAACAGGCTGCGTGGCTTTCTTCCTCTCCTTCTCACCGGTATGCTGTACCTGACCGGTAGGCTTCTTCTTCTGACCTGTACTACCAGTAGGTTGCTGCAGTGGTGGGACGAAGGGCCTATCATTCACCACCACATCACTGCTCTGCACCGGTTCAACAGGCATTGTGAAACTCTTGGCCAGGAATAAGGCTTCTAGTTTTGCAAACCATTCTGACCACGTCATCCATAGACTTCAATTCTGACTGGATATCAGTAGGCTTGCTAGTTTTCTTCTTGGAAGGGGACTTGTGAGAGGTCTTTTTGCTTTTCTTACTGGGAGTTTCGCCTCGATCACTACTAGTCTCACCCTTACTCTCTACCTGCCCCAAAACTGTAACGTCAGCTGGATCTATAAGCAGGGGTGAGTCTGTTTTCTTCTGAAGTTCTTTGCGTACCCTGTATGTGGCGGTGGCCAACTGCTTCTTTTGTTCTTCAGAGAAGCTATCACATATCTGGCAAGGCCTTTTCTCAACACAAGCATCTCACCCCACTCCCTTCTCACAACAATGTGCACACTTGGTGTGACTGTCAAATAAGGCCATAGCGTGGCCACAAGTACCTCTTCTCTGGCCAGGGGATGCCATAACACTCCAGAAGTGAAGAAAAGTTGTTTGCAAATAAAATAAAGTTCAAAATATAAAGTTGTCTTTAAAAATCTTCGCGTTCCTCAACATAATAGAAAACACTTCTGCACACTCCATGCGCCAAACGAAAAAGATGCGATGATGTCATCCTGTCTAGACAGGAAGTATGCACGAGGCGACACCTAGCAAATGCACACTCTGTGACCGGTCCTGCCGGTATTGTATACAGGAGGACTTTTTCTGCCATTTGGCCAGACCGGTCGCGCCGACTGGTAAAGCATTTGTCCATTGGATAGGATGTATTAATGCAATAAAATGAGGCTATTTTCAGTTCCACAGAAGATTACGCCCCAATGAAGATATCCTGCAAATTTGGTGAACCTAGCTGGTGTAGTTTTCCTCTTAGAGCGTTAACGCCGAAAATCTCTCTACGGCGGAAAATCTCTCTACACCGGATGCCTCCGGTGGATACAATTATCTGGCAGCCCGGATCCAGATGGTCCAGACAGTGATCCAGATCACTCCCAAAATCTAATCACTTGTTCCTTGTCCCATCCATAACTTTTTGAGTTATCTGTCTTAAAAAATTACATTTCATTGATGTATTAGATCCAGCGAGTGATCCGGATCACTCCCAAAATTTAATTATTTCTCCCTTTTACCTTTTCAGACATATCCTTAAAATTTCATCAAAATCTGTTAATAATTTTTTGAGTTATCTTGTTCATAAACAAACAAACAAAAGGACAGACAGACGGACAGACAAACCCAGGCGAAAACATAACCTCCTTCGCGGAGGTAATCAGAAATCAAATGATAGGGTTACCTGATTATATTTCTGATAAAAACACATTTAAGGTCACTCAAATTATTCTTTTTCATTAAGAATTTGATTTAAATAACCTGCACAAAGGAGTATTCCTACTTCATCTTAATTATGGAAAAGCCACATAACTGACAGACAAAAACATATTCAACTCTTTCTTGTGTTAAGTTATTTTACTTTTGCATAGCCCATATTCTTGTTATTTCTGTCTCCCTATCTTTTTAAAAAAATCATAAATATGTTAATTTCATATTATTCCTTGAATAAATTGGTATGGAATTATCTACATTATAGAGCATCCATCAATTTTAAATGAAATGAGTATTAATATTTGTCATTTTCATCACATACTCAACACTAAAGGCCAATTTAGATTTTGAAAGAATAAATCTGCTTAATTAGTTTAATTATTTTTATTAATTTATATATCAATTCAACCACTAAAACGAGGATAAATTATGCATATATCTATTGTGATATCTTACCACATAGCTGGTGTTTAAGACATGTAGTCTACAATCTGTTTTTAATCATTTGTTATTAAAAAAAAATCGAAAAACAAGTTTTGGTACAATAATTATGAGATCAATATACTAACTTTAGTTGTCCCTCATATAAATATAAGCAATATCTCTGTGCATTATTATAGATGAAAAATTCAAAATATCCAATTTAAGCACAAAGTTGGCATTTTAATATGCCAATATGAGGACATAGGTGTCCAAGTATTAACCTGTATAACTGGGGACATTACTAGAATTCTGTGCAGGAATTTTTATGTACAACTGAGGACATGGAGTGTGCTTGGATTTTTATGGAGGAACTGAGGACATGGAGTGCATGGAGAATATTAACAGCTTTTAATAAATTGCTATAACTCCATACATATGTGCTAGGTGTTTTACAGTCTAACTGAGGACCTATCTCAGAATTCAATGAAAACTTGAGAAAAGGTTATTTAGTGCATACTTATTGGATTTCTAACAAGATTCTAAGTGAGGACGTCCTCGGTTGGCAGTGCGTCCTCAGTTAGAAGGTGTGCAACCAGGGTCATGTCCTCAGTTTAAATGCGTAAACAAGAACACGCACGCACACACAGACATCATTTCATAATCTCCCTCCCGGGCTAAAGCCCGGCGGGAGATAATGAGATGAGCCTCATAGTTTGTGACCTAGAGGGCTCTAAGTGGCCAAACGTCCAATTTCTGACCTTAAGGTGGCCATAAGTTCTTTATTATTGGGAGTTTAAGGTCACCTTAAAATAGGGATCTTCCTTTGGGCACCTTTAACATGTGTACCGAGTTTGAAAAAAAAATATTAATCCGTTTTTGAGTTATCGCGTACACAAGGAAATTTCTACGGCGGTGGCGCGACAGACCTGAATCCCATATATCCCCGACTTACGTCTGGGGATATAAATACAACCACACCGTCACACAATATGCTCAGTGACAGGATGCAGAGAATGCATTGACAGATCTGGGATATCTTGGGTGACAACAATTGAAGACTGGAAATAAAAGTTTCCTTTTTATTTTAACAAAATTTAGGGAGATAATATGCATGTCAATACATGTTATAGATTTAATAGTTTAGGTGTTGACAATCAGTTTTCTGATAAAATTACACAGCTTAAAGGCAAATACCAAAGTACATGTAACAAATTTAAAAGTACAATGCATTTTATCATTCTTAAGATATCAGTGTTTATGGCAGTTTTTAATTAAGAAATTTCTTGAAAATATGTAGAGAAAACCATTTCAAAATGTATTCAACCTGTACAATAGCATAGGTATTGGTCCAATACCACTGGATTCTGAAACCTATTTTTTTAGGAATTCATCAAATTAAATACATGGAAAAAACACAGCCAAGTTACTTAAAAAATAAAACTTATTGCACCTTGTAACTGACCAAAGCTAGGGTTTTACGTGCTATTCAACAGTCAGGGTCATATTAGGATAGGTCCTCAGTATTGCCACATGTAGGAGTCAAACCCACACAGAGGTGGTGACAACCCGTGATTAGATACCAAACATGCTAACCCACTCGGCGACTGAGGATCTCTGCACCTTGTACTTGAATAAAATTTTTGTATTACTCGGAAATATATTTAGATTTCAAAGTACACACACACACTGGAGGGAATAAATTCAAAATTTTAGAGGCTTAAAACACAGGACACCTAACCCTTATCACCAAATATAGAGTGTTGCTTTTCTTGCATTTAAAACATTACTAGAACCATTCTTTAATGATTCAAATATTATCTGATTGTGATCCAGATTTGAAACAAGTATTGGCATATGGGTATTTATCATATAACTTGTTTCCAGCAAAAGGATTTAATCTGTTTCTTGGTTATTCGAAGAATGAATAGTGCATGGATTTTTCCCGATTTGGTAGTGATGTGGCCAGTTTGTAAATGGATTCACACATGCATATTTCATGATACAACATATATCCAAACAGTTTTAAGTCAGCTTACGGTTGATTTATTGAGTTTATGAATAAGTCTTATACGACATAATGGGTAAATTTCTAAAACTGTTAGAAAAAGATGTGCTGAGACCGGCCACAGTTCCCCCCTTTGCTCGCTATTGGGCCAGTGCCTCCCATACTCGCCAGGTGATCCCGACGTCACTTGAACATTTTTAGACCCCAGTAAGGTAGAACTGTGGCTTGAATGGTGGGACTCCCCAGTCTGTTAGGTAAGATATTAGCTTTAAAAATTTAATTTACTAAATTTTCTATTTTATTGTGTTAATATACCTTGTCTAACAGACTATTGCCAGAATAACTACCAAGGGATGATGGGTAGCTTACAAGAGGGTCAAAATAGAACTCTAGGGAAGATTTAGTCAGAAAATAGTCTCCCTTGTTAGGTCCAGGGTCCGACCAGTTGAACCGTTTACCGGACCTGGTACCCCCCACACCTGTCTTTTCTCCTCTAAACAAAGGAGACAGGCGAAAAAGAGTTCAGTCCATGGGCATTCCGAGAGGGAGATCAGGGAAGCACAAATAGAACTTCTCTCAGACAAGCACGGTGGAGAGGTTCTGTTGCATTTAGGCCTGTAGAAGGGATATCCTTCTACTGTGACCCGGAGGGACACCTATAATATTTTAGTCAAATACAATGGGAGGTTGCAAAATCCCGGTGGCTGGCAGTCAGTGACAAATTTCCTGTGCTGCCACCATGGCATCAAGTTGATAAAGCTCAGAATCAGACCAAGCAACATCCTTCAAGCAGAACTGGGTGAAGGTGCTATGGGACATCCAATGACAACCCGAGAGAATCTAATCCAAAGAGACTCCTTGAAAAGCTTTACAGGCAGCAACAGCCCTTACAACATGGGCTTTTACCTGGTGCACTTGGCCTTTGGGTCTATCCCTGTGGATTCTGTCCGGCAGTTGAGATAGGTTCTCATCTTTGCCTATTTCAATAGAGGAATTGCCCACCTTATCTGTTATGGCAGTTTGGTAACCATCTATGGCGGGTGGCTGGAGTTTCCTTTCCTGAAAGAGGTGCAGGAGGAAGTCAGCTACCTGGTTTACAGATGGTGCCTTGAACTCCACCTGATGCGACTCCCACTATCGAATAAAATGGACCAATTCATAGACTGTTCTGGATAAGCATCTTTGAGGAGACGAAATTTGTTCTGCAACTTGATCATAGAAGCCCTGGCCCTGATGGGTGAGGCCCGAGGAGCCAAGTATGGAGATTCAGATTGAGTAGATCTCTGTGAATCCTCCTGTTTAATGGTTGGGTTTAAGAAATTGGCCAGTTTGGGCACACAGAGGAGTATCTAGGATGACAGGCTTACCAGATCCCAAAACCATGACATGTTGGCTATTCTGGGGCTAACACTATTATTTTCCGACTGTCATGACTGAGAATCTTGTTTAACACATTTGCCATCAGTGGGGTCAGAGGAAAAGAATGGCCAGACCCTCCCATGAGAAGCTCAGAGCTTCCACTCCCAGGCCTATCTGTATGGGAGTGGGGACACCAACCGGAGAAGCTTGTTGTACCTGGTGGCAAACAGGTGGCTATTGAGTGTGCGTCACCTTCACAGATTAAGTTGAAGATTCCCTGGTGGAACCATTCTGTCTCAATCACTACATTGTGTTGACACAGTTTTTCGGCAATAACATTCAAGTGACCTCCATTTACCACTAACTCCATGGGAGATGTGGATAGGACAAAGGGTAGGGCTGTAAACTGAAAGTCTGATTCTGACACTGAAACCTAAGCTCTGACTTCTAGGGATGTGAAAATAGACATCGCTGAAATCTAGACAGGTAACCCATTCTCCTGTTTGCAGTGACAGCCTTATGGACTCTATGGAGTCTCCATTTTGAAGGTTTAGGCCTTCAGGAACTTGTTCAGAGAGCTGAGGTCTAATATAAGACACCACTTGATATTGGACTGGGGAACCAAGAAGAGGCAGTTGTAAACAGTCATAGAGGATTGAACCTTGACTCTATGTCCTGTTTATCTAAAACAGAATGCAAAGAATCCTGCAGGCAGCTTTGTTTCTGAGGGGATTGATGTGCCATTTTTGACTGAGATATCTTTTGTGATCTTTCAGGATGGATATCACTCCTGAGCTTGCAACCCTGGGGGCCCAAATCTGCCAAGAATGGGGAAAAAAGGATAGAGATTTACAGGAGAAACATGATTTACATGCTTCAAACTGGTCTTTAAGGCCTCGGGGCTTTCTCCTTATGTGGATGCCCTAGCAAGAACACAAAGTTACATGAACTGAGATCTAATTTCAGTTTGCTTAAATCCAAGATTGGTCTCCACTTGTTGCTTGGTTCTGGAACCAAGAACAACCCATTGTGGTAGGCCGGGAAAAACTGAGCCAAGACTTTTTCCATGCTTGTTTTTCCCTTATGGAATGCAATGCCTCTTTCAGGAAGAAGTTTTTGAAGGAACTAAATATATGCTGATAACTTGTGTGATGAATTGTCTCAGGCGTCATCTCAAAAGGTAGGTTGTAGCCTCCCTTAAGATTGAGACCAACATTCAGCTGTAGGAATTAAGTTCGCCTTTTGTGGTTGTCAGACTGGCCTGCAAAGCCTAAGCACAGATTAATTTGAGAGTCTTGCGTCAGAAATCTGACTCTTGTGACTGAACCTGGATTAATGGGTTTGTAAACACTAAGTGACATGCTTATTGCTTAGGACCACTGGCTGAAAGAGCGGGGCTTTCAGGGTTCATAATTACGCAGAGAATGTTAAGCATGCAGTATTTCAGATTTGGATGTGAAAATGGGTTGTCAGTGTGTCCGTAGGGACACGATTTTCAGAAAGAAAATATTTCTGCTTTAGAAGCAAATTTCAGTTGGCAGGAAGCGTAGATATGCACGCAATATATTCCATGTAACACTGAATATTAGCTTTATATTTTAAAATTAAATGGTTTTGAGCGATTTCCTGGCAAGTTGTTTATGTCCACCATTGTAAAGCGAGATTTCATGCATGACGAGATCCTTCCAAAACAGCCAGTGAGGGCTGGTGTCGTATACTAGCAATATTCTACTCAAAACATTATATCGAAAGAAATCCTGATCTCTGCACGGAAACAATCTAAACAACAAGCCAGGACAGTGAACTATCGTGGGAGACGAACAGTACTAAATCTCAGAAACTCTTTTTTTTTTTTTTTTTTTGTCTCTCAAAACTTTATTTACCCTTTTTTAACAATATTTGATGCCATGACCCTGGGAGGGCGAGGGTAAACAACCCCCCATCAGGGTTAAATACAAAAATACTCATACACAGTATGAGTGCCAGTACACCTTTTAAACAAAAACTTCAAAAATATCGGCCACATAAACTTTAATTACATATTAATATTATCTTTAACCATCTAGGACTACTTAGGTCAGCCTAACTATTTATCAACCAAGCATTAACATGTTGGATTACTATCAAGTACCACACAGCGCTGTTAGAATATACATGTAGTAATTTTTGATAAATTTGTTAAAATACATTTCAGTTCTCGCCAACACAAGTTGTTCATTATATATTTTGGTCAAATAACTTTCCTACTCAAAAAATTTTAACTGCTTTTTCAATCTTGCACATTTTAGGATATAGAATTTTACAAGTCAATATAATAGTATTTATTGACATGTTAGACACAGTAGCTCCCCAATATCCAAATATTAAAGTTGCTGGGTAATAATTAATACCATAATTTGCCTTTTTGGATACCCAAGATTTTACATCCGTCCAAAGATTAATACTTTTTTGACATGAAACAAATAAGTGAACAAGAGTTTCTTCATATTCATTACAAAGCCAGCAAAAAGGTGTTTCAGAGAGTCCAAGTTTATACAGATATGCATTAGTAGCAGTTAAACAATGGATTTTTTTTTAAACCAAATGAGACCGTTGTCTTGTATAGAGAAAAAGCAATTTCTGAAAATATTTTTCTGATATGCTAAATTGAAAGATATATCCAAACCTTCTTTCCATTTTTTTACATAATTATCTTGAGTATTACCCATTTTTATCAATACATTGTAGAAGTCTCTAGTTCCTTTTTTTGACTTTGACAGTAATTGGACTTGAATTAGAAAAACTGGTCGCTGGTAGGCCTGAGGTTTCAGGTTATAGGTTTGTATATATTTCTTTAAGAACAAGTTTAGTCGATGATATGACAAGAAGGCCAAAGAAGAATGGTAGTACCGAGCAAGTTCATCCCGAGACATTATGTGATAACTGTTATTCATAAGATCAAGTGGGCAAAGCACACCATTTTTATACATCCTGGATATGTCCAGATCTGGTAAAGCGAACTCTCGATTGTACCACAGTGGTACACACATTTTACTTTGATATGAAGCTGAATTGGTCAAGATCAATAATGTGTCACTCCATGCAAGTAAAACATCCTTCCAAAAGTTATTACTGGTATTTTGAGTGGTTTGTAAGGACCACCCTGATCCCAAGAAGACAATTTTGTCAAGTTGGCCAATGATGTGTGTGGCTAATTGTGACCAGGGAGCCTTGGGTTTTATATATTTGACGAATCCAAGACATTTTGAGCGCTTTGACAAAACAGTTTATATTTATCATCCTCAAACCTCCATCCAAGTAACTCAGACACAACTGATTACGACTAATTTTATCTGGCTTTCCTTCCCAAATAAATTTATAACATATGTTTATAATCTCTTGCATAGTGAAGGAGTCAGGATTTGGTAAAGAAACAAAAACATGATTTAATTTTGGAAGTATAAGTGTTTTCAAAACTGTTATTTTACCAAGAGGAGTTAAATATTGTTTTTCCCAATTTCTCAGATCGCTTTTTATTTTGTTTTTCATTCTAGCATAATTGGTGTATACCATGCTGCCCATATCAACTGAGAAAGTTAATCCCACCACGTCGAATTCAGTGTTGCCCCAAGTTATTTTTTTTCCATCTACTAGTTTATCAGTTGAGAATCTTTTTTCACCTATCCAAATAAGCTTGGTTTTGTCAGTATTAATTTTTAACCCTGAATAAGACCCATATTTCTAATGTGTTAAGAGCTGCCAACAGAGACACAGATGTACCATCTAAAATTAGGGTGGTGTCATCAGCGAATTGTGTAATTTTGTAGTTGGCTCTTCCAATTTTTATTCCACCAATGCATTTGTTGTTTTCCACCAAAAGATAAAGTATTTGTGCACTAATGATAAAAAGATAAGCTTTTCAATGTTAATGAATTCCGATAAAAAGCCACTTTGCAAAACAGTAGCTTTGATATTTTGATTAACTGTCTGTACCCAACTTAAAATAGTTGGCCCCAACCCCAAAAATTTCAGAGTGGAATAAAGGAAAGTCCATGAGACAGAAACAAATGCTTTTTCAAAGTCCACGAGCATTAAGAGGCCAGGAATATTCTGTTTCTCAGTGTAATACATAATATCGTATATCAGCCTGGTACTATTCCAATATAACATCCCGATACAAAACCGAATTGACACGGAGATATAATTTTGTCAAGATATTTCTTAATTATCTCCCGCCGGGCTTTAGCCCGGGAGGGAGATTATGAAATGATGCCTGTGTGTGCGTGCGTTAGTCACGCAGATTTCTCCAAAACTACTACAGCTACAGATTTTTTTGTAAATTAATTGCCACAATGAATTTTCATGCCCTTGAAAATTTTTTTGGTTTTATGGACTTAGGCCTGAAAATAAGTGAGTAATAGCAATCTTAGCTACTTTGAGTAAAGGACTGATGTCTCAAAAACTATTGCAGTTACAGGTTCTTCTTCAAATATGTTGTTCAGCTACTTTGTCCTTAGCTATAAGATGGTAAATAGTTTGGGGTCCCATTGCATGCCATAACTGAGTAATAGCTATTTTCTTATATGTAGCAAAATAATGACATAAGTAAATGTCAAATATCTTCAAAAATATTAAAGTTAGGGAAATCTTTTCAATAAGTTATTCATCTAGTTCTTGGTAAGCTATCACATAGTAAAGTTTCAGACCTGTTGTACATTTCATAGCTGAGTAATAGCTACTTTGAAATTCTGACTGTTGAGTTAATCCATTGTAACTCCAAAACTATTGCAGTTAGAGTATTTTCCTAAAATATGTTGTTCAGCTACTTTGTCCTTAACTATAAGATGGCATATACTTTGGGGTTCTATTGCATGCCATAAGTGAGTAATAGCTATTTTCTTATATGTAGCAAAATAATGACATATGTAAATGTCAAATATCTATCAAGTATTAAAGTTAGGGAATTCTTTTCAAATATGTTATTCATGTAGTTTTTGATAAGCTATCACACAGTAAAGTTTCAGACCTGTTGCACATTGGATAGCTGAGTAATAGCTTTGAAATTCTGACTGTTGAGTAAATCCATTGTAACTCCAAAACTATTGCAGTTACAGTATTTTCCTAAATTATGTTGTTCAGCTACTTTGTCCTTAAGTATACGATGGGATATAGTTTGGGGTTTTATTGTATGACATAAGTGAGTAATAGCTATTTTCTTATTTGTAGCAAAATAATGGCATAAGTAAATGTCGAATATCTTCAAAAGTATTAAAGTTAAACAAATCTTATCAATATGTTATTCATGTAGTTTTTGGTACGCTATCACATAGTAAAGTTTCAGACCTGTTGCACATTGCATAGCTGAGTAATTGCTACTTTGAAATTCTGACTGTTGAGTAAATCCATTGTAACTCCCAAAACTATTGCAGTTAGAGTATTTTCCTGAAAAATATTGTTCAGCTACTTTGTCCTTAACTATAAGATGGCATATACTTTGGGGTTCTATTGCATGCCGTAAGTAAGTAATAGCTATTTTCTTATTTGTAGCATAAGTAAATGTCAAATAGGGGTGTGACGAGTACAAATAATTTGGGTCGATTGCTCGCAGATAAAAACTCGACTCGACATCGAGCCCTCACGACATTTAGTATCCACCATAACAGGAAACGACATCCAATATGGCAGCTCCCGTAAACGAAAAAAATATAAAGATAAAAGCTTTGAATCGCTTGAATTAGCTATTGTCAGCACATAATATCAATAATATTATGTTACAAATGGTGGATTATGCGATTTGATGAAAGTAAGGTATGTTATTTATGTTGTATTGACTAAAAAACGTAACCAGTTCTATAGGTTGTTTTATGCACACGAGTAGTCGATCCTAAGAATTGGGGTCGAATTTTCATGAAATTCGCCTCGCTCGGCGAGTGTCGACTGCTCGGTCGCACCCCTAATGTCAAATATCTTCAAAAGTGTTAAAGTTAGGGACATCTTTTCCCAATATGTTATTCATCTAGTTTTTGATAAGCTATCACATAGTAAAGTTTCAGACCTGTTACACATTGGATAGCAGAGTAATAGCTACTGTGAAATTCTGACTGTTGAGTAAATCCATTGTAACTCAAAAACTACTGCAGTTACAGTATTTTCCTAAAATAATTTGTTCAGCTACTTTTTCCTTAACTATAACATGGCATATTGTTTGGGGTTCCATTGCATGTCATAAGTGAGTAATAGTTATTTTCTTATTTGTAGCAAAATGATGACAGAAATAAATGTCAAATACTTTTACAAGTATTAAAGTTAGGCAAATCTTTTCATTTGTTATTCATCTACTTTTTGATAAGCTTACTTTAATGAGTAAATGTCTTTTACCTCAAAAAGTATTATAGGTAGGCAATTTCTTCTAAAGAAGTCATTCACCTACTTTTGGCTGATCTACCACATAGTGAAGTTGCAGATCTATAGCTTTTTGTATAGCACACACATAGCTACTAAAATGAGTAAATGTCTTTTCTCTCTAAAAGTATTGCAGATAGGCAATTTCTTCTAAGTCATTCACCTACTTTTGGGTGATCTACCACATAGAGACGTTGCACAACTGTAGCTCTTTGCATAACTGAGTAATAGCTACTAAAATGAGTCAATACCCTTTATCTCTAAAAGTATTACAGATAGGCAATTTCTTCTAAATAAGTCCAGGGTTAGCGAAGTACCTCTAAAATATGGAGTCCAACGGACTACATGTCCTCCGAAAAATGGAGTCCCAATCATTTTTTTCTGAGTCCAGTGTTTGCATTAGGGTTATGAAACATCGGGTACCTTGTACCTCATGGCTCATCAAAAAGAGGTACCACTGTATGAAAATTGGGGGAAAGTAATAATTTTTCTCCCGTAATTCAGATACAGTTAAATATATAGAAGCACTATATATCCAATTTCCTTTATACTGATAAATAATATGCATCTGTCCATAAATAAATTTTAAAAATATTTGTAAAAGCTGAACCCCAGTCAACAAACTTCATTTTAGTGCAATTAGATTGAAATTTATTTTGTATGATTATTTTATTTAAGCTACAAATATGGCATTGATACTGTTTGAAAGACAAAAATTTGTAGCTTTTCTTGCTTTTTGTTTGACAAAAATTCATTGGGTAGTTCTAGAGATATAGTTTTTTTTGTTACATCCCCTGTAAATATTTTCGAATGTTGCAGCTTTTATTTTCCGGGCAACTTTCCGGGGTTAAATATCAAGAGTTTCCGAGATTTAGTAAAATAGTTTGTCTCCCACGAAATTCACCGTTCTGGTTTGTTGTTTCGACTGTTTCCTTGCAGAGATCAGGCTTTCTTTCGATATGTAACGTTTTGAGTAGATTTGCTAGTGTACGAAATATACCTCGCTTTACAATGGTGGACGTAAACAACTTGCCAGGAAATCGCTCGAAACCATTTAATTTTAAAATATAAAGCTTATCTTCAGTGTTATATATATTGCTTGTACATCTACACTTCCTGCCGACTGAAATTCGCTTCTAAAGCAGAAATATTTTCTTCATAAAAATCGCGTCCCGATGGACGCACTGACAACCGAAATTTGCGTCCAAATCTGAAATACCGCGTGTTTAACATACTCGGACGGCGTAATCGCGAACCCTGTAAGTCATTCACCTACTTTTGAGTTATCTACCACATAGTGAAGTTGCAGAAGTGTAGCTCTTTGGATAGCTGAGTAAAAGCTACTAAAATGAGCAAATGTCTTTTATCTGCAAAAGTGTTACAGATATGAAATTTCTTCCAAATAAGTCATTCACCTACTTTTGGCTGATCTACCACATAGTGAAGTTTCAGATCTATAGCTCTTTGCATAGCACACTCATAGCTACTAAAAGGAGTAAATGTTTTTTATCTGTAAAAGTATTGCATAGACACAATTTCTTCTAAATGAGTCATTCACCTACTTTGGGGTGATCTACCACATAGTGAAGTTGCAGAACTGTAGCTCTTTGGATAGCCGAGTAAAAGCTACTAAAATGAGCAAATGTCTTTTATCTCTAAAAGTATTACAGATAGGCACTTTCTTCTAAATAAGTCATTCACCTACTTTTGGGTGATCTACCCCATAGTGAAGTTGCAGAACTGTAGCTCTTTGGATAACCACCAGATTATTGGGTAAATTGGCAAATAATGTAATATTTTGATATCTTAAAAATAAAAACACAAATATAACATATAAAATGCTATGTTTTATGGTCTTAACTCGAGATACTCATAGTTCAAACGATCGCATAAAATCCGCTATGTGGTGATATACACAAGAAAACATTTAACCGATTTCATAATACTGGCGTCGACTAGTGCTTTGATAACCTACTAATCAATTAGTACGAATAATCATTTCAGCTTTAGATTTCATGAATTTGAATTAGTGCTGGTATTGTTTATCGATATTGAAATATTTATCGATTCACGCTAAGTTTGCCGATATCAATAATGTAGAGTGCCATATCAATATCGAAATATACTACTTAATAGCTACAAATATGGGGTTTTTCATTCAAATAAAGGACAATATTTGAAGAATACATTGGTTTTCATATTATTTTTATCAACTTTCACTTACCGCTAAAGCAGAAACGCCATATTTGTTTACGTTTCGGGAAATACTAAACCTCGCGAAAGAGTTTGGAAGGTCTCTCCCAGGAAAGCATCTAATACCCCGATATTTCAATATCGATCGACATGCAAGACCAAAAAATGGTTTGATATCGATGTGCATATTATCATTCAATACCAACACTAATTTGAATGCATTTAAATTTACTTAAAGAATTCACAAAAAAATAATTAAGAAAGATCCAGGTCTTACACTCACACAAAGGAATCTACCTGTGGCCTTGTACATATATGCTACACAAGAGAGAAATCCCTTCAATAGTCAATGAGAAAATTGAGATAAAGTGTTGAAATTTTCAGACTTTGGGTGGGGCACCTCGCTTCTAACTGCTCTGGGGAACAGACGAACAGACAGATCTGCATGAATTTTAGGATTTATCATCCTTGATAGATAAGGTATCTTTTAAAAGTAACAGCATGTCTCTGGGCCTTGTACTTTTGGAGGAGAAGAAGTTCACACGGACAGACGCCGCAGAGTGATGCCATAATGTCAGCTGACTGACAAGTCATTCTAATTCTAATTCTAATTGGACTTTCATAGCGCTTAACCTTCCCAAACAAGAGGACTCTAAGGTGCAACAAAACAAAAAGCAGTCATCAAAATTTCTGTATCCAGGGACATAAGAGGGGTAAAGCACCACAGAGAAAGCCAGGGGAATGATCCAGGCTAAGGTGGGTGTGCTTTGGTGTACAGGTAGGTTTTAAGCTGCTTTCTGAAGGAGGCCAGGGAGGGAGAGGCACGAATCTCATCAGGAAGTCATCTGACATAAAAAGGTTTACAAAAAAGTAACCTAGTACACACACAAAAGAGCCTAATCCCCTTTGATATTGGGACAGTCTGACAATGACACAGATATATAACTAGAGATTGCGTCTTGACGCAGTGTATCCTCGGACGGGACATAGTTAAGGCGTGAATATGTCGGTCTTGAGCCTGTTTCCTGGAGCACCAGGTCAGGATTCTCCATAGTACCAGATTACTTCCAAAAGCTAATCACTAGTTCTTTCACCTATATCTGTCTTTAAAAATTACATTTCATGGATCCAGAAGATCCATATAGTGATCCGGATCACTTCCAAAATTCAATCATTTAATCCTTTTACCTTTTCTGACATATTCTAAAAATTTCATCAAAATCCGTCCATAAGTTTTTTAGTTATCTTGTACACAAACACATCTGGCAGCCTGGATCCACATGATCCAGACAGTGATTCAGATTACTCCCAAAAACTGATCACTTGTTTTTTGTCCCATTTAAGACATTTCCTGAAAATTTCATAAAAATCCATCCATGACTTTTTGAGCTATTTGTCTTTAAAAATTACATTTCTTGGATCCAGAAGATCCAGATAGTGGTCCAGATCACTCGCAAAATTGAATCATTTCTTCCTTTTACCACTTCTTCCTTTTACCATTTGTAACATATCCTAAAAATATCATCAAAATTCATCCTAAAATTCTGTTGCAGCCTGGATCCAGATGATCCAGATCACTCCAAAAATGTAATCACTTGTTCCTTGTACCATTTAGGTCATTTGTTGAAAATGTCATCACAATCCATCCATAACTTTTTGAGGTATTTGTCTTTAAAAATTACATTTCATGGATCCAGAAGATCCATATAGTGATCCGGATCACTTCCAAAATTCAACCATTTCATCCTTTTACCTTTTCAGACATATCCTGAAAATTTCATCAAAATCCATCCATAAGTTTTTGAGCTATATTGTACACAAACACATCTGGCAGCCTGGATCTGGATGATCCAGACAGTGATCCAGATCACTCCCAAAATCTAATCACTTGTTCCTCGTCCCATTAAGGACATTTCCTGAAAATTTCATCAAAATGCACCCATAAATTTTTGAGTTATCTGTCTTTAAAAATTAAATTTCATGGATCCAAAAGATCCAGAAAGTGATCCGGATCACTCCCAAAATTTAATCATATCTTCCTTTTACCATTTTGGACATATCCTGAAAATTTTATCAAAATCCATCTGTCAGTTTTTGAGTTATCTTGTTCACAAACAAACAAACAAATAGAGGGCCAAAAATGACCCTCGGTCAGGTACTTTGGCGGTCAGTGGATGACCTTAAATGAAGATCTGTAACCGGTAAGCCTGGATGCTGGTACTCCATCATGTACTCAACCTCCAAAGCCATTTTCAATGGTTTCCATGCAATGTAGTCAGCATTAAGTGTGAAAATATCTCCAAATTTGCCAAAAATGACCCTTGTTCAGGTACTTTGGCGGTCAGTGGACGACCTTAAATGAAGATCTGTAACCAGTAAGCCTGGATGGTAGAAGTCCATCATGTACTCAACCTCCAAAGCCATTTTCAATAGTTTCCATACAATATAGTCAGCATTAAGTGTGAAAATATCTCCAAAAAGGCCAAAAATGACCCTCAGTCAGGTACTTTGGCGGTCAGTGGATGACCTTCAATGAAGAGCTTCAAGGTCAAATTTCTGCATGCTTACAGAGGATATATATATGTATTATATATACCAGCCATAGGATGATCTGACTCTCTGTATACGAGAACTGGGCCAAAAAGTGAAAAAATGGCCAAAATCTGACCTTTAAGAGGCCACCAGTGACCTTGAGATTGAAGGTTACAAAACAATAGCGTTTGTGGCATTGCCCATATATACCCATTACCCACATACCAAATTTGAAAGTTCTAACTAAAATATTTTTTAAGTTATCGCGTCCAAAAGGAAATCTCTGCGGCGGCGGCGTGACCGTAGTGAATCCTAAGTATCCCCGACTTTCATCCGGGGATACAATAACTGTCTCTTAACAGGCATATTACCCTAAGAGACAGATCTAGGGGTTTGAGACTGGAGGGGGGCATGGGCAGAGATAAAAGCCCCATGACAAAGGTTTGAAACTCTGCAAGGGGGAAAGGGCATGCTCCATCCACACCCCCTAGATCTGCCTCTGTTTAGGATATCGTAATTTTAGATATCTTAAGTTTAATTCTTGTTTAATTAATTAAATTACAAGCCTTGTACACATAATAATGAATATTTTGGTGGTTATCTTATTAAGCATTTTACAGTGCTTTCAACATAGCCTTGGATTTACCAGTGATTTTCTAATGGGGCGAGTGTTGGTGCTCAATATCTTACTTTGAAGAGACCTTGAAAAAGTTTCCAGTATAATTATATATACAACCATTCTACACATAATTGTTAACAATTTGGTGGCTGTCTTACTAAAATCTATCAGATATTAAGCTTTTTACAGGGGATTTAACATAGCCTTTGATTCCCAGTGTTATTCAATTTGGAGATTTTTCCATGGGTGTTGGTGCTCAATATCTTAATGTTAACTCTTGTAGCGCTGACTGAATTGAGGCTCGCGGATTGCTCAAACTGGCCATTTTTCATAGTGCCAGCTGAATTCGGGTGGTTACACGTTGGTTTTTTTGTATTTTCGTTATTTTTTAAGCAATATAGACTTATTATATATCAAATTAAACAGAATAACAAGGACTGTTTAAATAGCACTATTTTATTTTTCTAAGTCTCATGCAGGGTACACAAGAAAGTAAACAAACTTCAAAAGATTTGGCTAGTCTAAAAAAAAACAAACGTCAAATAAAGTTCACTGGTATCATTGACACTTTAAGATGCTTAAAAAGGTAAAAACAAATTATAGCAATGTAAAAACAGTTAGAATAACAATTCTATAGAGATAATTAAAGTAAAACAGTTAAAAATTGTAAAATCATCCACATTGTAATAAAAGTAAAACACAACTAGCAGTAAAATGAGATCAGCGAAAAGCAAACATTGTAAAAAATTGTTGGCCGAAACACTAGTTAAAGTTTACCTATAACTACAAGTTTCAAATACCACAAATAACAAAAGTGTCTGCAAAAAGTACATTCAGCACAAAGTTATGATAAATATATACAGTATAAATCAAAACAGGGAGTTAAACATTTGCAGTAACACTTCAATTAGAGGTGTACAATACTTATCAGAAAATCCTGAAAAAAAAAAAAAAAAATTAACAGAATACATAACTTAGTAAGCAGTGCCTTCCTATTATGTCAAAAATATCTCAGATAAAATGTTGTAAATTGTATCAATAGTTCTAGTACTTGATTTACATGAAGAGTGTGGTTAAAAAAAAAAAAATAAATAAATAAATAAAAACAAGCCATATTCGGTACATTTCAACAAAACTTATATTCGGTACCATTTCAATAAAACTAATTTTCTTCAAGTTCTCCATTTTCTGCACCTTCTTTTCTAATCACATGTCTTTTGTATGCAGAAATAAAGTCCTTGTTTGTGTGATATAGTTTGAAACAAGGATCTACACATAGTCCAACAGCACATGTGACACACTCATAGGATGACTCCCGCCCTGGACGACTGACAGCTGCCATGCCAAGCATCTGGCGGATGGCGCGTTCCCCGGGAAAACACACGGCACATTTTCTGGTCCGATTTTTCTTTTTCTCACCAGGTGGAACCTTTGATGGATAATGGTGTCCATTCAGCCGTGTAGGTAGATCAGATAAGCAGCGAGTTCTATGCTGTGTTTTATCTGCTGGAGTAACCTGAACTTCATTCAGCAATTGCCTCACATACTCCTTCCTATAAACACATGAAAGTAACGATGAGGATTAGTTTCGTTTTATTTTTATTTAATTAGTTAAGACGAGTTAAGCTTTATTTTTTAATTTTATTATGTCCCCAGATTCAACATCATACAATGTACTGGATGTGGTTTGTAGCCCATTAATTAGTAACTGTGGTGGTGGGTGCTCCTCTGCCAGTGCTGAAAACGAATGTTTTACATTGAATAATGCCTACTAAAGCAATATCCCTCTGGTGGCACATATTATGAATCAATGACTTCATAACTACTTTGAAATCATTAAATTGATATAAATAAAAGCATTTCCCTTAAATTTGTATTAATTGGTTTGAAATAACAAGTATGTTCCTCTTGTAAAAATATCAGTCTCTGACTGGGCATCACTAATGAAGGTCTGGGGATATGATACTGGAAAGCAGTAGATAAGATTATATAAGATCTGTCAAGTTGCCAGAATATCTAGTTAATTTACTATTTATGTAGTTTTTAAAATTGTTGTATGGCTTGGTGTATTATTTCAACTATTTAGCTGTTATTTTATTAATTCATTTTCTGAAAAAGTTTGAATAATAACTACATAAATTATAAAATGCCAACCTTTATAAAGTTTATTGATATAAGATATCAGTTAATACCCACCTGAACACCCGCTGAAGGACAGGAGATACTCTTTTACTCTGGCACCAGTCCCTGTACACTATCCAGCTGTTGAGAATTGCCAAGCTAAGTACATGGAAAAATACTTTTTTCCACCACTTGAGTGTCCGCCTTCGGAAACTGGAGTACGCTACCATCTGGTCGTTACGGTCCACGGCCCCCATGAACTGGTTGTACATATGTACAGCTTCACACCGACGGATCGCCACACCTCTGTGATTTCTTTTTGCCGTATCGACATCTGTGGAAGAGTGAACAGTTGACAGCATTTTAACGTCCTTTCTGTCTTTAATCTTCATTGCCATCATGGGACCATTTGACATTACAATCTTGTCACCCTTGTTGGACAGTTTAGCATCACGGACAGCTGGTGGAAATCCTTTTCGGTTACGAGCCGTTCCTGTCGCACCAGTTCCTTTCTTGTGCAAATCCATGAGAAGCTGCGGTGACGTATAGTAATTATCAATGTACAATATGTGCCCTTTCCTGAGATAGTCGTGCATTAAACTCATAACCAGGTCATACGTTTTGCCATGCTTCGAAACTGCCTGTTCAGTTTTGCCTGTGTATAAGCGAAAAACACAACAGTACGCATTTTCTGAATCACAAAGTTCATATGACTTCAAGCCGTACTTATCTGGTTTGTCAGGGGCATAAACACGCATGTGTACTTTGCCACGAAATGGTATCATGCCCTCATCAATGCACACATGCTGACCGGGATACCATACAGTTTTGAACCTTGTTAATATATTGTCATAAACCTCACCAAGTTTGAAAAGGGGGTTGTAACCTCTCTGACCTCGTGGAATGTAATTTCTGTTATCAGATAAATGTAAGAAAGACAAAATGTTCATAAAAAAATCTCTACTCATGATGCTTGGATAAAATGGTGTTTGCATGATGGGATCTGTAGACCAATATTCACCGAGATCTTCTTGTACAGTCAAGCCCATTGCGATGGTAAGAGCAATAAAACATTTGACATCATCACAAGTTACACCGTCAGTTGGCCACCGTTTCAGTCGTGAGTGACTCCGAAGTTCTGCCTGCTGTAAATAAGAACTGGCATACCGGTTTGTCTCCTCCGATATTATTTTAAAGTCACCATCATTCAAAAAAAGTTTAACAAAGTCTATAATTTCTGGATTTTCAGGCAAGTGTGCTTGTAGTCCACGTGTTCCAGTAAAATTTAAAGTAGATGGTTCCCTGTCACCTATCTCCCAACTGTCCAAGTTAGTATCACTGTCACTGCTCTCAATATCCTCCAAGTGGAAACCTTCAAAATCTTCATCTGAGTCATCCCCAAGGAATAATTCTGTATATATACCCCTCAGATCCTCATTTACATGCAGTAACTCTTCATTATTAGTTGCCATGGTGTCACAGAACTGTTTAAATGGTGAGCGATAATGCCATGTATCAACGTCCGAAAATCATATATCCATCTCCGATAAACCTCTCACATATTTGACACAAATAAGCAACAAAATGGTGTCACAGATAGAATTTCATTGTTTTTAGTCTTTTCCTACCGAAATACACACAAAAAATGCTTGAATCTATCATAATTTATCACTTTCTATGCGCTTTGTACCATAACGGTCAAAAGACGTAATTATACGTCGTGCGTTTCACCGAATCAAATAGAATAGCCGTATATATACGTCTATCGCTCGATAAGGGTTAAGAAATCTTATATCAAATTCATAACCTAATTATGGATTGACAAGCAGATAATGGATCACATATAATAGCTACAATAGCTATAGATGAGTATTCTACCCATAATAATAAAAAATTGGGGGTAGTCTTATTAAAATCCATGAAATATTAAATATCTTACAATCTTTTTTAACATAGCCTTTGATTTCCCAGTCACTAGCTTTAGACGAGCATTCTACACATAATGATGAACACTTTTGTGGTTGTTTTATTAAATCACCTAATTCCTACACACGGCATTTGAGGATATCACTGACACGACAACTCGCAGACATCAACTTGCGGACAAATTTTAAATAATTAATGACACATTATTACTCCATTTTTTGTCAATCTTTTGCTGAAAAGACGCTACAATATTCAAATAATAATCTATCCGTGTCTTCACAAAGACAAAGCACATTTTTATTGTCAAAATGATGGATTCATCTGTCAGTTTGTTGTGTATGGTCTAGTTGTTACGTTGCATACGTGAGCATTTTTAAATTTTTTTATTTGGGGTTTTACGTTGCTTTCAACACTGTACAGGTCATATCACGACAGGTAGTTGGAAGGGCAGAGGAAACCAGTACATACAGTTGGTCAAGGTTCTGTACTGTAAACTGCTGACCAACGGCAAGCAACTACCAGCTTTCCCACTTGAGGTGGGGCCGTGGACTGAACCCCGGCCTCAGAGGTGGGAGGCGAGTCTTATCACTCTGCCACCGTGGCCAGTTGCATCACATTTTCATATGAGTTTATAATGAAGGGAAATGAATGTTTGCAGATAGTTAATACATTTTAGAGCAATTTATGGAAATATTTTATTGTTACAACTTACAAGAGCTAGATGTGTCATTTGTATAAGTAAATAATCTGTCGGCGAGTTGTTCGCGACTTGTAGGTAATTCCTCATTATTAGGTATTTTGCAGTCTTTTTTTACAATGTTACAATTTACCACTGTATTTCTCTGATTTTCTGTATCGCCCAATGGAAATGGCTAGCATTAGAAACATAACCTTATATTATCGCCACTTGAAAAGCCTTCCAAAACGTTTATTGTTTTGATTTTGGTATGCTCGCAAATGGCTCGCATCCAACAACTCGCACCGAAAATTGAAGTATTTGCTCTTCAAACGGCACTTTTATTTAGGGCATGGCTGCGGTACGGTAGAACTTTGTCTTGAGTGAGGTTTCAGTAACAATTGATTTCATTGGTTAATTAAATAAATCACGTTTGCATACGAAAAGTAGAATGGTTGCCTGGATTTTCTGTTGGTAAAATATGGCTAGAAACCTATCGTGGCTTCATATTTCCTTCACTCTGTGAGATGGTTACTGCCTTGCTACCAATTATCGCCGGGTACCAATTATCGCCAGACAAAATTGAAATAGACATAAGTTGTCCAAAAGTACATCCCAAGTCCAGTAAATAAGGTAAAACTATTTCAACAGTGAATTGAACAGATACACAATGAAAAGCTTTCAAAATGTGTGGCCATTACTGAAATTTGAATGTTTTATTTTCTGGTGGCGATAATTGGTACCCGGCGATAATTGGTAGCAAGGCAGTACCAGCTAGGAAACCTAATGTGAAACTGTAGATCTTTTCGAATAGACGTACGTTAAATATTTATCATTTATTTGTTTTGGGGTGTGAGTTGTGTGTGCGAATTGTTGGGTGCGAGTTGTTTTGGTCGCGACTTGCCTGTAATTCTTGATTTTCTGTTAAGAACATATATAGTTTGCGCTTGTGTCAATGCATATATTCATTAAAAGAAATCCACAATGTTAAACAGGTAATATCAACAAATAAGGATTTTGTGTGCAAGAGGTGCCAAGATACGGCGGGAAGCAGTAAAGATTGCGGAACACAAACAGTGGAAAGGCAGTTTCTACAGGTTTATGTTAAGAAACCACACTACAGTAGGCACCAATGCTTCCGGAAGCGGTATTTATTAACACAACATGTTACTAAATTTAAGCAGTTGTGCCATCCGCTGCCTGGCAAAACGTTAATAGTCTGTTTATCAACCTGTATCACTTGAAGAAGCGGCCATTTTCGGGAGTGAGGAAGAGGCTTTTCAACGGGTTGTACTAAACGTTTTGGCAATTTCTTGATCTCAGAGCATATTTCACAACCATAATCTGTGCAATCCAGATTCAGATTTGTATTCTTTGGAATAGAATCCAAATTTGTGACATGCAATTTTCTCTAGACCTGAATCCAAAAATAAAACAAGCAATCATTGGCCATGAACGGGCTCTGTGTTAGCTGACTGTGTGTTTTGAGTTTCAGAGTAAAACTGAAAAAGGAGGACACAAAATTTGTGCCTTGTAATATATTGGTATTTAGACGTAAAGTACCAAGTTTACTGTTCAGACATAAAATGTAGGGGGGAAATATATTCAAATAAAATACTGTAAGTGCTATTGTTTTTGCGTTACAACTGATTTACTCAACATTGAGGATCTCAAAGTAGCTTCTGCTCCACTACATAATGCGTTAAAGGGCTGAAATTTTACAATAGTATAGCTGATCCAAAAGTAGATGAATAACACATTGAAATAAAATACTGTAAATGCAATAGTTATCAAGTTACAACTGATTTACTCAACAGAGAGAACCTGATAGAGGCTATTGCTCAGCTATGTTATGAGCAACAGGTCTACAATTTCACTGTGTTATAGGTAACAAAAAGTAGGTCAATAACATATTTGAAGAAAATGCTCTAAATGCAATAGTTTTGAAGTTACAACTGATTTGTTCAACAGTGAGAATCTGAAAGTAGCTATTGCTCAGCTATGAAAAGCTACAGATCAGCTATGACTTGCTACAGGTTTGCAATTTCACTATGTTATAGCTGACTCATAAGTAGGTGAATAACATATTTAAACAAAATTCTCTAAATGCAATAGTTTTCTAGATACAAGTGATTTACTCAACTGTGATAACCTCATAGGAGCTATTGATCCACTTTGCGATGAGCTACAAGTCTGTAATTTTACTATGTTATAGCTGACCCATAAGTAGGTGAAGAACATATTTAAACTAAATACTGTTAATGCAATAGCTTTCAAGTCAGCTAACATAAACAAAACATAAACAAACATAAATATCATAACATTTTCCCAATCCTTAAATTTTTTTGCCCTATTTAGCCGTCATTATTTAACAAAAAAAATATGGTAATCCAATAAATCTGAATCCGTTGATCTACCTTAGGAGGTAAAGAATCAGAATCCGGATGAGGATTCTAGTCTCCAAGAAAATAAGGAAATCATGTATACATAAGTTTGTGGATGAACATATCAAAAGATATGACAGTAGTATATATCGAGTGTATATCGAGTCGAGTTTCCCATCAATCATGTCACTTTTTGACAGCTGTGCAGCTGTTGCTGCAGATGGTAGATGGATGGCTAGGTAGGGGAGGGTCGATACTAGCTCTATACAGGTTATTGGGCTCTATACAGGTTCTTGAGACAGCCTCAATGGGGACTTTTGTTTTACTTTGATAGTTTATAGTTATTACTCAGATGAATCATCAGCTGTGCAGCTGTTGCTGCAGATGGTAGATGTGGATGGTTAGATTGGGGAGGGACGATACTAGCTCTATACAGGTTATTGGGTTCTATCAATGGGGACTTTTAGTTTGATAGTTATTACTCAGATGAATCATCACACAGCTGTGGGTTTTAATGGGTGCTGATTGTCTGCTCATCACACAGCTGTTTTATTTTAATGGGGCTTTGTCTGCTAGCCAAGCTAGATCATTATTACCTATGTACACATGAATCATCACACAGCTGTGATGCTTTAATGGGGTTTTATCTGCTAGCCAAGCTGTTAATAGGCTTTTGTCAGCTGATGGGGCTTTGTCTCCTATTTGATAGTTATTACTCAGATGAATCATCACACAGCTGTGGGGCTGATTGTCTGCTCATCACACAGCTGATTTATTTTAATGGGGCTTTGTCTGCTAGCCAAGCTAGATCATTATTACCTATGTACACATGAATCATCACACAGCTGTGATGCTTTAATGGGGTTTTATCTGCTAGCTAAGCTGTTAATAGGCTTTTGTCAGCTGATGGGGCTTTGTCTCCTAACCCAAGCCTGTTTGTCTTCTAGCTTACTGCATCATATTACTAGAGAAAATGAATCATCGCACAGCTGTCTTGTTTAATGGGTCTTTGTTTGCTGGAACTGTTTTAATGGGGCTTTGCCTGCTAGCCAGTTAATGGGGGGCTTTGTATACTACCCTACTAGAACAATATTACTTGTGAAAAAATGAATCACCAAAGCTATATTTGATTTGTCACACAATGTATGCTAGTTACATCAGAGGTCTGTTGAAAATCCCATTCCCAATTAAAATTAACGGGAAATTTCGAACCTCAGAGTAAGCACACGAACGCAATATCTCGCCTCATATACAGTCGCAGTTCAATCTCGTACTTTCATACACACTTTTGATTAGGGTTAGGGCTTTGGGGTTAACTCGCCTCATATACAGTCGCATTTCAATCTCGTACTTGCATACACACTTTTGATTAGGGTTAGGGCTTTGGGGTTAACTAATAATCACTGAGTCCTGGGTTTTCTTTGGAAAACTGCTGAATACTAGAATTTTATCAGTCTATATAAACGCTAAAAATCAGGTTATAAACTCAATAGGTTTTCCAACTATCAAGCTAACAGCATCTTCTAGCAACATGTTTTCTAATACTGCATCCAACATAAATGATAGGGATAGTGAGATAGTTCATCCAGCAAGTAAACCAGTTGAAGACCAGACTGATGCTAGGACATCTTATCTACAGTCTGCCTCTACTCAATCAGCAGCCTCATTTGGAGGCTTTTCATTGAATTCTTCAGCTAGATATAACTCCAATCCAAGAATTCAACCACCCTGTGGTAACTCTGCTGGGTTACATTTATGTCATAAACCCACACCCTATGTGGGAAGATGGATATTTAAGGTTCCTGATTATTCTGGATATGATGAGAGATATGCTACATTTAGAACATGGCCGAAGTCTCACCCCATTCGCCCAGATGCTCTAACTCGTGCTGGTTTCCTCTATACAGGGGAGGGGGATAAGGTTACCTGCCCCTGGTGTAAAATATCTCTTATTGAATGGGAGACATATGATGTACCAATGGATGAACATAAGAGGCATGCACCCACCTGTGAATTTGTGAAAATGGTAATGCCTAAAAATAGTTTTTTCTCTCCTACCTCCTGAAGATAAAGAGACATTAAAATAAGTGAATGAATTGAATAGTTACGAGATGCTACCTTACACAGATGGAAGAAAGACACCTGTGATGTTTTAGAAGAATACTCTACCTAAGACAGATAGAAGACAGACATCTGTGAATTTTGAAAAATACTCTACCTAAGACAGATGGCAGACATGAACCCTGAAGATAAAAGAGATGAATAACTATTAAAGAAACATTGAAAAATTGAAGAACTGAATAGTTAAATGTGATCAAGAGAAAATGCTACCTTATACAGCTGTCTATATGGTGCATGGAATAAATGTGTTGGTTAGAAACTTATTATTAGAATTTTAGTTATATTTTTATACCTGGACACAGATATAAAGGACGGGCAGATGTCTAGTGATTTTACAATTATTAAGTACCTCTGTATCAATAAAATCTGGTTTTAATCACTCTTGTATTTTTCTTGTCTTTTAATTCGTAGATATATTAGTCTGGTTTAAGTCTCCCCACAAAGCATTAGTTTTTTCCACACAAAGCTTTTGCTGAGTAGAATAACCTTTACACAATGCATTTTGATGACTAAGTAGTCCCACACAATGCATATGCTGACTAGTCATTTTTAGGAGAAAATGCTGAGTCGTGCTATATATTTATCCCTCAAAGTCTATAAAAAACCCATCCTCTCGCTCTACTCCTTACACATTCATCTGAACCAGTAATCTAGTGAAAAAAATCTAAGAGATAATCACTCAAGGATTATGGCAGAGGCTCAAGTCTTTGGGAAACCTGCTCTGAAGAAGAACAAGAAGGATCTCTCACTACAGATAAAAAATAAGAAAAAAGATCTTGCTTTAGAACCTCAGACCTATGGGACAATGTCGACAATGAAATATACAGAGTCATCTCTCCCTGTCGCATATAGAAGAACCTTTCATTTGGGCTCCAAGAAGTATGTAGTGTTCCATGGCGAGGTTGGTCAAGTGCAGTCTATTCATTTAAAGGAATGGGACGGTCAGAATGTTACTAAGCCAGGGATTAAGCTCAACATTTCAAAACTGGTGGTGTTAGTTCATTTTTCTGAAATAATTAACCAAGCGCTGCAAGCTATTGTTAAGGGAGACAAAGCAATTGAGAAGAAAGTACATGTAGGTGGGTCTTATTATGTAGCCTGCAATAGTCCCTATAAATCTGTAGGTATCAGGAAATGGAAGACCAATGCTAAAGGAGACCTATTTCCAACTACAGAAGGTATATCCTGCAAACCTAAAGAATGGGAAGAATTTTTGAAAGTATGCAACCAGATGTATAGCGAACGTATGGAACTGTATACATATGTTCCATGTTTAATTCAACCAGATCAACCCCAACATAATAGGTTAACCTGTGAAGAATGTGGACATTTAGATGAATCTGCCAGGGGGGAGGTAGACGTGGAAATTCCCCTTTAAAAAGAGAAGGGAGTCTGAGACAATATATCATGTAAGCCTAACCAAACCATTTCCCCTCCCCTTATAGAAACCCATTAAATTTTTTTTTTCAAGAATTTTTTAATCAGAGATAGTGGTAACAGATTTTTATAGATACTTTATAAAAGACCCCAGCCCTATGAATCTCCACCACAAGTTCGTCAGTTTACACTGGTTATTCTGCTAGTAGTTAATTCAATTGGTTGTGATGGATAATTATGTACAGATGGGCCGTAGAATGGACGTATTTCGTCCTACCCATGTTATCTCTAATCTGATAACATTTTTCGAGATGTTGAATCTGATTGATAATGGCCAGTTCCAGGCTGCGATGGTCGTCTACCTGTTCCTCAACGATGTCTTGCCAGCCTTTGTAGTGTAAGTACCGAATATATAATCTTTTAATGGTTTCCTTTGGTGTAATTTTACTTAAGAAGATTCATAAGGTCTCATTATTGTGCACTAATTTATATAAAAATAATTATATAAAAAATAATAAATCACCTCTCTGACATCTGTAATGGAGACGGTATGCAGAACAATCTGTCATGAAAAGTCTAATCGTACTCCTGTTGCGAGTATCAACCCTTATTGGTGGTCCTTAATAATTTATGAGCTCTCTAATTCAAAAGGCTAGAGAGGGTTTTTGGAATTTTTTATCAAAATGCATGCATATAAAGCGCATGTTTTAATTTCTTTTTTGTTCATAAGAAAAATTATTATTAATATTATACTATTATGTCTGAGGAGCTAACCTCTAGTTATTTTCAAAGTGTGTACTTTCCTGTTAAATTTTTTGGATTGGGGATTTTCAACAGAGTTCCCCAGTCTGTACCTTCCCAGTTTACTCTCATTGCCTCCAGAGCGGCACAGAAGAAAGCATTGCCTCATTAATATGTTTATGAGGTGCTTTCCTTCGGGTTCGAAATTTCCCGTTAATTTTAATTGGGAATGGAGATTTTCAACAGAGTTCCTCAGCATGTACTGTCACAGCTTACTGTCATTGCGTTCACAGAAGCAAAGAAGACAATACCTCATTAATATGTTTAGAAATTTCCTGTTAATTTTAATTAGGAATGGGGGACTCCATACACCCTCTAAGCAAAATGTGGATTTAAGGTCGATGACTTTGAGGTGTCAATTCTGACCTTAAACTCCTCTCCATTAAATCACATAGGTTTGTAAATATAAACGAAATTTAATGTCAGTGGTAATTTCGGAATTTTTAATATAATTACTGTATCCAATTTCTCAAGATTTTGTTTTTCCAATGCCATGTCATTATCCTGCCTAGTACGTATTCTCAAAAATTTGACATATATATTTTCAGGAGAAAATATCCAGATTTCGTGCAGTACGTGGGGGATTTCCTGAGAGCTGCCGAGTGCCCTGTCTGCAAAGACAACCTGGATCAGACCGAAATCATCCTGACGAATCCATGTGGCCACATACTCTGTGCAGATTGCTCCTGTCAGTATTCCAGGATGTGGCAAGATGGGGCAGAACCTCACCTGAGGTGCCCTGTATGTCGCACCAGCCTAGTGGAACACAAATTTTCAAAACCTTACTCCATCAGAACCACAAAAATGAATGCCACATCCCTGTTTACATGGGTTCCCACCTCTCTATACGTTAACACAAATTATGACCAACTTTTGATAGAGGCTCTGACCAACAGGGATTTTGAAATGGCATTTGGGTGCGCCTTTTTTCTAGGCAAAACCCCTGATGAAGTGGAAAACATGATAGCTCCTCAATGGGGAGCCTATTATCAGGAGCATGTGGGTAATATGACCTGCTCCTGCTGTAAAATAGATCTGCCTCTAGCAAGAGCTTTTATGAGCTCTTGCTATCATTTTTACTGTACCACCTGCTCGGCGATGATCTCAGGAAACATGAGACATCACAACAGCAGGTGTCTAAATTGTAACACACTATGGGAGGCAGATCCTAGTGGATGTAGTATGCTCCGTCCCTCTACCATAAACCACTAGTGGTTAACTTTAAAAAGATTTCTTCCTAATCAAAATTTGGTTTGAACCTAGTGGTTGCATTATGCCTCCAGCCTCCACCAGCATCAACCAGTGGTTAGACACTAAAATATTTTAACTTGGTCTGACTTTATAGGTGTACCTCTCATCCCATATCCAGGAATACTGTGTAACCTCAATCTGTACAGAGTAGTCTGAAGTAGCTAGCAGTGGATACTTTTTAAAAAATGAGAAGAAATGTATCATCTTGTCACAAACCAAGCTGAAGATATGGAGCTATCATCAGACATTATCAATGGACTCAAAGTAAATCTATATATATGTTTAAATATTTTTCAACCTCAATTCCATTCAATGTGACTGGTTCATTACATGGTTAATTTATAACCAATTATCTGGGATAATTTTGTTCATTTGACAATTGAGTAGTATATTTTTTTATAGAAAAGATATGGGTAAACACCCATGTAAATAATTGTCTATGTAAATATTTAGACTTGCTAGACATTTCATCTATTCTCTTCTCTGTCATGAATTTGATTTATTAGGAAACTCTCTGTGAGAGGTTTCATTTAAAGTTAATATTGATTTTTAGTCTATTACATAGGTATCTAATTTCATTCACCCTCAATTCCATACAATGTGACTGAATTATTACTTTTCACTGTGTGACGCTGATTTTTTAAATTTTTTTTAAAGTCATTCTATGTGGAATCCTCTGTTAAAGATATCATTAATATGCTCTACGCCATGATACCTGTATAGGATTTTTTTATTGAAATTCTTATGTATATATTGTTTGAAAGGGTTATATGGTTATTTGACAATAAAAGATGGAAAATTATCACATATGTTATTCTTTATGAACTATTCTCACAAGAAAAATTACATATATGTATATATCAGAGAGACATAATAATAATCAAAGGATGATAATTAGTACAATTAAAAAGAATTAAAAATATAATATTCTTCCAAAAAAAATTCTCTGATGAGATATGTCTGACTAAATTGTCAGAGATGATATGAAATTAAAAAAGATAAATTAGAATAAAATTTAAAGAAACACCTCTCTCCGTCTATACCTCTTTCATTTACTAAGTCATATCAAGTTACAGTGTAACTAATCTGTAACCATTCACATGTCATTTAAATATTATAAAATCAATCTAAAACAAATCTTCTAGTATAAATATCTGACTTCAAAAGATATAAAATTACATAATAATATATAATATTTTTTCTACAAAGATCTCTCTGAATTACAGATCAAGAAATCACGTCAAATTAAAGTATCTGGACAAGTCCTTAACTATAAAATACAATACAATACAAAATGTCTGTCTATAATTTTACTTTTTTAATATAAAGACTTTCTTGTATCTTCGACCAGATCTGGTCTCGATGAAACTGGTTTCTTGCAGATCAGAAACCTGGTCAGATTCATTTGATACATCTACAGATCTCAGGACTGAGAGATCATCCATTTCGATCTCAAAGTCTGTAGACTTAGTGTCAGATACCTGAGTGGCCTTATCAAGAACCTCAACAATACTTGAAGATAGATCTGTAGTAATTATCCTCTCCTCCCCTATATTTTCAAATATTTTCCTAGCATCAGTCTGTATCCGATCATTCCAGGTATCACCGGATACTGAGGTCTCAGGATAGGTGGAACTTAATTCATCTGATGAAAATTTCAGATTAACAAATCTTTCCTTAGGACAGGTAGATTCAACAGCTGTGCTATCAGTCTCAGCCATGTGAGATTCATTTCCCTCATCACTCCCTAGACAGTCAAATATTCTATCCAATAGTATGAACAACAACCTGTCTTTGAAGCGACGAATGATGAAAACTGCGACCCCACCCAGAAATCCTAGAATAGGAATGACTAGAAGTCCATACAAATCATCGTCATCATCATCATCAATATCTAAATCATCAGCATCATCATAATTGTCATAGTCCTGGTCAGTTTCTTTATGATCTGATGTCTGATCTAAAACACAAAACCAGGAAAATATTATATGAACTGACTATTACACCCTGTGCTTCAAATATTATGAATATATTTGATGAATTGTCATCTCTAACCCCAAAGCCCTAACCCTAATATGCATATCACTAGAGAGATACCATAGAGAGCATTGGTCACTCGAATTGCTTTCATAAAATGTGACTGAAAATCTTCAGAGATATTGCTTTCGTGTGCTTACTCTGACGTTCGAAATTTCCCGTTAATTTTAATTGGGAATGGAGATTTTCAACAGGGCTGAGCATTGCTAATAAAATAATTGGCTGATAAATGTAATTCCTCTCCAAAATAACTAGTGCATAATATCAAAGGCCTAAGGTGATATATAATTATATATCCATATTTACATATACCTGGAGACATTAAACCTCCCAAAACGCCCCAAAAATAAGACTAAATATATCGTATCACTTACCCGAGTTACATCCAATGACAGTGACTATGCTATCTGAGTATTCACATTCCCCCTCACAGTTCCAGTATAGGATTCTGAGCTTAGCATAATTCTTAAGAATAGTCCTAAGGGGTAAGATGATCTTTCCAATGTAACATTTCTCATATATCAAAACGTCTAGGTCATAATCACCACATTTTTCACCGTAATTTTCAAAGTCCTGCATCGACCTCAAGCCCACAATATGCAATGTACCTGTCTCCTCGTGGAAATTACACTCCACATGATAACAGTTTGTAGTTGTTGTAAGAAAACAAACAAAAATCAAAATAAAACTGAAATACGCCATCCTTCCGTAAAATATAAACAGAAATATATGATTTCAAGGCGTCAAAATACGTCATAGGGTTTCTAAATTACGTCACAAGCTATGGAGGCATGTTTCCATGTAATGTGACGTCACAATTCGTTTTCTCGCAGGAAAACTATTAATTGAAGAATATTAATTTATATTTCTTACCTTTATGGTTTGATTTCAGTGTCCTCATCAGTCCTAAGTCCTACATCTCTCATTTCTATCCCATTGCCCTCGTCTTCCAAATCTCTGTTAAACCTAGAGCAGAGTAATTTTTTCTTTAGGATCCATGCGATTAGAAATGCAGACAAAATGCATGAGATGCCGGTTGAGAACATAAGCCAGTAGCATTTTAGGATGTGTGAGCTATTGTTTGCTGTAATTTTTGTCATATTATAGACAGATCCTTTGGATGAATACTGAGCAGTGCTAGTGGAATTCCAGAGATCTGTTGATGAGACTGAGGAATGGTTAAGATTCCATAGCTCTCTCGCTGTTGTAGCTAATTAAGAAAAAATAGTCAAAAATTACACTTTGTTATAATTCACCATTGACATTAAATACTAACAGGAAATAGCTAAAAGCTGAACCAATGAAGGTTAGCTCTGCCATTACAGACCTACGAGGACTGTTGAAAATCTCCAGTCCCAATTAAAAATAACAGGAAATTTCGAACCCGAAGGTAAGCTTGATAAAACATATTAATGAGGTATTGCTGCTAGTGCGTCGCTTTGGACGCAATGACAGTAAGCTCTGGATGCACAGAATGTGGAGGTCTGTTGAAATTCTCCATTCCCAATTAAAATTAACAGGAAATTTCGAACCCGAAGGTAAGCACCTCATAAACATATTAATGAGGTATTGCTGTTACTGCGCCTGTTTGGACGCAATGAGAGTAAGCTGTGAATGTACAGACTGTGGAGGTCTGTTGAAATTTTCCATTCCCAATTAAAAATAACAGGAAATTTTGAACCCGAGGGTAAGCATCCCAACGCATTTTTCTCTGAATATTACATTATAATTTTAACTACATAGGATAATATACTCACCTTTCTGGACATTTTCTGTGCACATATTAGTGACTACTATAATTTCCACCGGAATTTCTTTAATCCTAGTGCAGTTGAGGTACATTATATCCAATATTGTCCAATATTTTAAAGAGGGAAAATTTTCCAAGACTAGATAGATATCTAGAAATTCCAACTTTTTTAAATATAAAATACGGATTTTTGGATTATAGGTAAATTTCACCCATACAACATCTATACATACAGCCATATCTTCCTCACAGTTACACATTCCCTGGAAACAAGCTTTAGATTTCAGTAATCCGGGTAAAAGGGCTAAGAGGATAAACATTTGTGTCTGCATTTTGACATTTGTATGTACTCTATGCGACAACAGTACATGAGAACAATACATGCAAAACTCTTTGTGTAGGATATCTGGCAGGTATTGGGCTATCTGGCAAGCAGGCGAATGTAATCTTGGCAGGTGAAATAATATAAATAGAGAGGAGACTAAACAGCTTTCTGATTGTTTACCGTGTGACTAAGGAGATAAGATAGTGATAACAATGTTCAGATTTTTTTCACCCACTACTGCAATGATTACAGGTCCTACGGGCTCTGGAAAGACAAAGTTTGTGTTTAAGCTATTGGAGAATTTAAATACTATGTTTGATGTTCCAGTGGATAAGGTGTACTATTTTTATGGGGTATGGCAGGATTCTTTTGATAACAAAGTAATTGAAAATTTGGAATTTATTCAGGGACTTCCTGACGAGACTCGAATTAAGCAAATTGCTGACTCTAAGCATAATCTGATTATTATTGATGATTTACAAATGTCAGCAGTGAATAGTCCCTCCATTACCAATCTATTTAGTAGGGATTCACATCATAGAAAACTCAGCGTCTTTTTAATACTACAAAATCTCTATCATTCTGGAAAGTATACAGTAGAGACATTACCCTAAATACTCATTATTTTATTTTGTTTAAAAATCCTAGGGATATAAATCAAATAAAAATTTTAGGAAATCAGTTAGGAATGTGTGATAAGGTCTGTCTGGCCTATGAAGACGCCACTACAGAATCTTACAGTTACTTACTGATAGATCTGTCTCCTACCAGGGATAAGAGCTCATGGTTACGCACCCATATATTTCCTGATGAATACCTAACTATATATAAATAGCTATAAATACTTGCAAGATCAAAGACTACTGATCAGTATGTCTTCTAATCTCCTTAGATCAAAGCATTTTCTAAAGGTTATATTGGATAACAATAAAAATTTAAATAAGTATATGTTCTCAGAGGCTAATCAGTCACAAGTAAAAGCCATTGCAGAGATTTTCTTCAATATTTTTCGTCTACCACTAAGTAAAAAGACCAAGGCAAAATTTGACAAGTATTCTGCCTTGATTAAACGATTTCTAAGAAGGGTTAGAGGGCGGCTTCAATTACTGAAGAGACATCACAGAATTTTTACAGATTTATTATATACCATAAGGAATGAATAAATTTGTAATGATACCTCACGAACAATTTTTAAAATTTAAAAAATATCTCGAGAGTGAAAAGGAGAACGCATATAAAGACAAAACTACTGAGCAGGAATCAGAGCAATCTGAAAATGCTGTAACATCATCCAAGGCTGAGACTGGAAGCAATGAGAGCCTATATATGTCACCACCACCAGGAATACCTGAGATCAGTGTAGACAAACGATTCAGTGATGATGAAAAATCCCCAACTAATTCAACTGGAGGAAGGGTTAAACAGCAAGGAGGAACGGCTACAAAACAGAGGGGAGGCAGCAGGGAGTCTATCAGAGAGCGCAAACCAAAATGGATTAAATTCTGGAATAAAAATCTCTCCTGATGTGGAGGTACTCCTTAAAGATGCATATTATAACCCCAGTAGTCCTGCCTCCTTCAGCGGGGTTGAAAAATTGTACAATTTCGTGAAAAAAAAGATCAATATAAGATTTCAAAGAGATCTATTAAACAGTGGCTAGCTAAACAGGAGACCTATACTTCACATCATCCTGTCAGGAGACGTTTCAAGAGACCCAAGGTCCTTTCCTTCTCCAAAAATTATCAATGGGATACAGATACTGCTAATATGGTGAAATACAGAAAATCGAATGATAATTATGGCTATTTTGTGGTTTTTATCGATATATTTACTCGTTATCTCTATACCAAACCAATGTATACTCTCACAGGAAAGGAAATGAAGCAAGTCATGTCTAATATTTTTGAGGAATCAGGGGTGAAACCACAGAAAATAAGAAGTGACCAAGGTAGTGAATATAAAAATTCAGAGGTGACCAAATTTTTGAGAACCTCGAAGGTGGATCAGATATTTACTTATTATGAAACTAAAGCTAATTACGCAGAGAGAGTAATAAAAACAATTAAACTCAAGATATTCAAATATTTAACAGCTACAGAATCCTTCAGATGGGTAGATAATTTACAAAACTTTACTGCTAGTTACAACAATGCCAGCCATAGATCTATTAAGATGACCCCCACAAAGGCTCAGAGTTCAAACTAATATGATATATGGTCTTATCAATATGGCCTCAAAACTACGGGTATTAAGAAAGACAAAAGCATGAAGAAGACCAGACCTAACCCTAAAAGGGTGAAATTTAAGTATAAGGTCGGCGATAGGGTTAAAATAAGTTATCTAAAGAATAGTTTTGATCGAGAATATGCTGAAAAATGGTCTGGTGAGATTTTTACAATCATTGATAGAAAACTAAACCAAGATATTCCAATGTATCAACTAAAAGATTATCAAAATGAGGTCATAACGTCATATTTTTATGAGCCTGAATTACAAGTAGCATTTTTGGATGAAAATATGGTTTACAAAATAGAAAAAATTCTTAAAAAAAGGAAAAGAAAGGGGATATCAGAGGTGCTGGTAAAATGGAAAGGATGGCCAAACAAATTTAATTCCTGGATACCAGCGACAGATATGGAAGAGCTATAAATAGCCAATGCTGCCCTGTCTTTGTATTAAGGCGCTCATAATTGAATGAAAAAGAGGGAGAATGACAGAGGGAGACTTTTACATTTTCTTAAGTTCGAAGGATTCCTTAAGGTTTCATCCTGATAACAAGGGTTATAACTTCACTGTGGAACTTCCTGAGAGAGTGGAATTGAGGGGGAATTGGAAAGTGGCGCTCTGCGATATTTTTTTAAATGAAAAAATATCAGAGACCCTCATGGTTTTTTCAGATATCTGCGATTATAGTTTTGTTAGAGATTCCTTAGAACCAATTTTAAGAATGGTAATGCCAAACAATAAAAGAAGCCAATTATTTCCAGACAGGTTTTATTTGGGGGTGAGGCAGTCGAATTTAGGTCGAATCAAAATCTATATAAAAGATAGCTCCTTTAACAATGCTCTAGCATTAAAGGGGGAGATACAGCTCACATTACACCTTAAAAAAGAAAATGGATAAATATTTAAACTTTTGCAAGAAATGTATTGAGGGAAGAGTCGCATATAACCCAAATTTTTATGAATTAAATCCTAAAAATTCAGAAACAGATAGGGTCAATGACAAACCAGTGGAGGTTACATTAGTTACACCTACAGAGGCAACAGTGGAGCAGGCCAAGAGTGAGATAAAATTGAAAAAGGGTATAAATAGCATGGTTGGAACCCACAAAGGTCAAACTGGTGGGAAGACTAGAAAGAGTAAGATTACAAAGAAATCCTCAAGAAAAATTTCTTCCAAGAATAAAAATAAAACTAGGAAAGGTAGCAGCACTAGGAGAGCATCAACATCTGTCCAGAAGGGGTTAAAAGTAAAGAGTAAGAAGAAAAAAATCAATTCTCAATCATTATGGATATAATTCAAACACCTTTAACCATCTTCCAACCACCACCCATAGATAAGACTATTCAGAAAGAATATTGGGTGGAGTTCAATCCAATTGCCGCTATCACAGATAGCAGTGTAATAGAATTTAATATCCCAGGGACCTCAGTAGATTATATCAATTTAGCTAAAACCAGGTTACATGTAAAATACATCATTACAGATGAGAAGGGGGTTCCTATTCATAATAAGCCACCATCAGCTGGTCAACCTGCAACCCCTACTCACCAGGTGGCGCCTATAAACTTGACCCTCCATTCAATTTTTAGACAGGTTGATATTGCATTAAATCAAAAAGTAGTATCCTCAGATGTGGGTGCTAATTATCCGTATAAGGCAATGATTGATTTTCTTCTATCAACCAACAACAACATGGTTCAATCAGAGGGTGAGGCAGCATTGTTTCATAAAGATCAACCAGGGGCCATGGAGGCTATCACCTACACAGGGGGTAATCCAGGCTTTACAGAGAGAGGCAGACCAACAAGAAGTGGAGGAACGGCTAGTGTGGAGGGTTTACTCTATACAGACTTTGGAATAGATCAACCCAGGGCTATAATAAATGGGGTGGCGGTTACCTTGAAGTTTTTTCAATCCTTCAATGAGTTCAGATTAATGAGAGATGGGAAAGAAAAGTTGAGGTTAAAAATCACAGAGGCTATTTTAAAAGTTTGTTATATCTCTTTGAATCCAGATATGTTAGTCGCCCATAATGAGGCTTTGAAAACAAGTCCTGCACTCTACCCCTTCTGGAGAAGTGATATTAAAAGCTTCAGTATTGCAAAAGGATCTCACACATTTATGACTGATAATATCTTCCATGGTAAAGTTCCCAGCAAGATTGTGGTTGGTTTAGTTTCAAATGCAGCCTATTCTGGAGATTACACTAAAAATCCGTTTAACTTTCAAAATATGGATCTCAATTATATGGAATTGAGTGTGGATGGACAGCCTGTACCAAATAGACCCTTTAAACCCAATTTCAATGAAAAAGATTATGTAGCCTCTTATCTAAGTCTGGTACCAAATGATTCTGATCGGAAAAATGGTCTGATTATTCAACTTTCAGATTATCCCAAGGGATATGCATTGTACCAATTTGACATACAGAGTTTCCTATCTGGTCAGGTGATGACAACTTCCGGAAGTGGACATGTGAGATTAAGTCTAAGATTTGGGACTGCCCTTCCAGAAACTATAAATATTATTGTCTACGCAAAATTCCCTGAAATATTAAAGATAGATCAAGCTAGAATGGTAAATGTTGGGTGATGGATAGCTACAAAATTGCAAGGTATATGAGGTTGGATGAAAAAATTCGAGATCAATTCTATGGGGTATATTCCCTAGACCTTATCCCTAAAAAAGTACCCATTCCCTCCCTAGTTATTGTTAATCTGGATTACTCCACTGACAAGGGAAGCCATTGGGTGGTATTGCATCGGGTGAATAATGAGGTTGTGGAACACTTCGATTCAGCAGGAAAACAACCAAAGAGAGACATAGTTAATAATTTATTCAGTAATGCATTATCATACAAATACAATAATAAGAGAGTGCAAAATTATCAGACAGATACATGTGGATTATTTTGTTTGTATTATAGCTATCACAGTAGCAGAGGAAGAACCATGCAAAGTATTTTATCAGATTTTTCAGTAAACCTAAAGAGTAACGAGGAGATGATCATTAGTTTTTTTAATAATAACTTTGTAAAGTAACGATTCACTATAAGAAATAAAGGTATTAGATTAAAATATATTTTCTCTGTTATTTCTTCAAAAAAATATTTGCACACTTGAATCATCTGTGTCCTGCTCAACAGAGTTCCTCAGTCTGTACTGTCGCAGCAAAAAGTGACAGGAATTCAGAGGCAATGCGTTGGGGTCCTTACCTTCTGGTTCAAAATTTCCTGTTAATTTTAATTGGGAATGGAGATTTTAGTAGAAAATTTTCGGCAGCATTCCATAAGTAATTCACCCATGATGTTATTCCCAGCTAGAGAATTATGGGGAAGCACAGAAATAAGTTTACTGGGGTTACTGACACCCCAATAGGTCTCATCCTCTCTAATGTAATTAGGCTGCTTATAATAAATAGTCTTACCATTAACAGATTCTAGTCGATCTCGAAATTTTTGACAATGTCTAAACTTTTCAGAGACACATAGGTTCATAATATCCTTCTTAATTTCTTCATTTCTAGTTTTTGAGATAAATGTTTTGTCAAGATGATTGTATACATTAAGGGGATCTGTTTCCAGCAAAATCTTATGACAAAGTGTAATATTTTTGTAATGTTTGGCTAAAAGGTGATAAAACATTTGTTCAATTGAATGATAAGACAAGGCGTCTACTTTCATGTGAGAATAGTACAGATTAGATAAGGGATCCTGTACCTCTGATACGACCAGGGATTCTCTTTCCCATGGTGAGAGGGTTATATTTAAAGGTCTGGTTGTGATCCCATCATCTTGCACCTCTCTCTTACAATAAAAATAATTGAATCCTATTTTAGTTTGTGAATAGGTAAACATATTAGCATCCCTCATTCTAAATCCTAAATTGGTGGAGAAACTTGTCTCTCCAGTGCTTAGAGTGTGAGAAAATTTAGCCATAGCATCAGTTAAATTTTTTTTAGAAATACCTTTAGAAGATATTTTCTGTTTACCATCCTGATCCTCTATGATATAGGATTTTGAACAGAGTGATAACATTCGAAATCCAGAGAATTCTTTCTTAAAAATCCCTGGGATTTTCTTATCTATGGTGATATGGTGGGAGCAGCAGCGTCTTGGAAACCAGAGTGCATTCACCTCATCAGAACAGGACCCAAAAATTTCCTTATGATATTCCTGTCGGTATCTCCCCCTAACACAAAGATCTAGATCAGATTGGTTTATAGCCATATACAGACTATCGGTGTCGGTTTCCGTTAATTCAAATGACTGGGGTCTAAGGTATTTCAGTAAGCAGTCATAATAAAATTCCAACATTCTTAACTTTGCATATTGTAAAATAAAAAAACCAATTTGTATAGGGTTATCCATCACAATTCTAGACTTATAGGTCTCTACCTCAAAAACTCCATTAATATCCTGCATATCTTTAAAAATGCAGGAGTTTATTATTTTTCGGACTTTATTCTTATCCACTAGATATCTCACATTAGAATGTTTAGTTTTATTCATGAGAAAGGAACCATAACTGGAATTACTTATCAATTTGAAGGTGTCCCCTATAATTGCTTTATCCGCCTCTAATTCACCCTGAATCCTGTGATGGGTCACCTTATCTATGAATGAAGTGAATGAGGGTTTGGGTTGAAATTCGATTATCTGATAGATTTTTGAGACTTGACATTTATTTTTCAGATACCACTGCAAAAGGGGGGTGGCAAGTAAAATTTTGCGAGCCTTAAGCCCACTAATCAGAAGTCTTTTACTTTTAAATTGAATGTCATTGGCGTTACAATAGGAGAGCATATGTGGACCTATTACCTCCATTGGCACCTCACAAGTAGCAAAAAAGGGGGATATTCTTGAAAGAAGTCTTCATGTCCCTCCTCCACCTCGATATCTACCTCTAATGCACCAAACAATCTTCCACTTTTAACATCTGTTAAGATCTTTGAGTGTGTTAAATCCCCCTTATTTTTCCTGTAGTAAGATGGAAGGTAATGTTCATAAAATCGGAGGCATTTGGGTTTTATTTTGGAGATAAATTGACATTGCTGAATAGCCACAAATTTATAACCCTGTGAAATTATGTAGTTCTTTCTAGCTTTATCCCTCTGTTGCACTTTTTTCAGTCTTTCTGACCAGGTTTTATTTTTTAAATTTTTAACTATAAAGCAGTTAAATTTACAACCGTGGTAATAACATCCGTTAAATTCATAAACTGTTTTATTTTGATAACAAAAACCATCTACCCTAAAGTTCCCTATTCTCACCTCTTTTTGATTATTTAATTTATGTCGAATTTTTATTCCCTCTTTACAGCTGAGATAATCTAACCAAACGTATGAATCTATGTACCTTTCGCTAACCTCTGGTCTAAAATTGTTCTCAGGGAATCTTCTCACATACACACCAGCTGGCATTAGTTGCTTGATAGCATAGGAATAGAGGCCATTACAGTCATAACCCACTACGCTCTCACATAAGTTATTTTCTACATTTTTAATTTTTGTTACCCCTTTTTCTTGGTATCTAGTAAATATAATGCTAGGACCTCCCACAATATTTTGTTTAAATGTATAGTATAGGTCTGCGTTATCTGAATTGAAGAGTGCAAAATTACTCTCTGAGGAGGTATAGATCATTTTTCTGGCAACACCAGACAAGGTGATGTAATCTTTAAAAATGTCTATCCCTTCCGATATATAAAGATCTATGAAAGTAGTGAGGGCTTCACAGAAGGGTCCAGTATCTAGATTATTGTAATGTATTAAATAATCCCTAAAAGTCCTCATACCATTCTTATTCCAAAGATTTCTAAGCTCTTCATATTCAGACTCAGATTCTAATGGGTTAGACATCTTCATTGTAGAATAGAAATCTTTCATTTCCGGTAAGGAGGTGCAGTCTAATTTTTCAAGAGAATCAAACCATTCATAAGGAAAAACACCTTTTGGAATATCACAGCCATAGGCTTTAAGAAACTTCTCATAGGAACATCCAGCTGCTAAATAATTAGAAATATCTAAAAATTTCATATGTGGAGTACCTATGGTGAGATAGCTGTTTTCTTTTTTGATGGTGAAGATTTCATTTTCTGTGTAATTTAAACTTATATACTTGAGAATATCAGTCTTAATTAAATTTAGATCGTATCTACCTGAATTAAATCCGATAATAGGTAGTTGGGAAATGTAAGTAAGAAACTCTTTCTTAACTTGTTGAATATTGGATATGAAATGTGACAGAATCTTTTTACTTGGAGTAAAAACAATATCGGATTCTGATTGGGATTCGTCCGACTCGAGTTCCTCTTCCCAGTCCTCTGATTCAAAATCCGAATCCGCCTGCTCCCCATCCTCTTTATATTTCTGAATGAGCTCATCCAGTTCATATAAAACATGAAAATATTTGCAGGAGATTTGTTTACGAGCGGTTATACTAATCAGTCTGAGATATTCCATCATATTTTGAATCAAAATTGTCGGATCCGGATTGATAAAACATCTCGGTGATTCAAAATTGGTTATGTTAGAAGCTACACTCACACTAATGGGAACATGTTTGGATATCCAGTTCAATTTAGTTGTGGTGCTGTGGTTCGTTTTTTGAAGCATGGCCTCCATATCCCAGACTGCAAAGAGTTTATAATATCTAGATTCCTCAGAGGTATGTATTCCTAGAGATTCAAGTTTTTCGAATATGGTTAAGGGTGACTTATGGAAGCCACCTGGGAAATGGTAGATAGTTCTATCATAACATACTTTGTAGTGTCTTTGCATGTTCCACTCTCTTGTGAACAACTTAAGACACTTCTCACATTGAAATTTTTTAGCGAATTTATTTATATCTACAATATAACTAAGGTGGTTTTCATGTACATTAAGATACATCTTACTATCATAATTATTTACAGATTTATACAGATTACAGACAACTCCATCTGGTGACAGAGAATATATCAAAATTTTTACATTAAAACATCTTTCTAGATCCAACATCTCGTCCATAGTCACACCAGTAAATTGTCCAGTAGAATTTCCTAATTTTTCTGATTTTTTAAAATTCATCCATACACGAAAATATTGGAGGAAATCTTTGTTACCTTTAAAATGTTGTCGAAGAGATCTAAAGAAACATAAATTGTCTGTATATGGTTTGCCTGTCCATTTGTCTATATACATTGTCTTCAGATTCCTATTCTGTTTGATGTAATCTGGCAGGTCTTCAGCATTTCCCAATGGAAACTCTGTTTTAAAAACTACATACTGCACATTAGTTATGAAGGCGAGGCTCCAGGCAGTAGAGGGTCTATCTGATCTTGCTTGTGTAATTATATCGATTCCAGCTAACTTATTCATCAAAAAACGAATACTATTCATATTTGAAATTCGAAAAGGATATTGAAGAATCTTACTGTTGTAATGTGGAACAAAATATCTGTATTCCCTTGTTTCATTGTTAAATAAAATGGTTCCAAAGGCGAGATTAATCCTGAAGGCATTGTGTAGGTTCTGATAGATTTCCCTCACCTGGGTTCGAATCTCCCTGTAACCCCCATGCAGATTATTGGTTGAAAAATTGTAGATATTCTTAAGTTCAGTCTCTTGATGGTCAGCCTGTATATGATCTATGTTTGTAACGTAAATCTCACGTAAATTTTCGTCATCATTATCTAGAATAAAGGCTGGTAGGACAGGGTCATCATTGTTGCCTCCATGTTGTCTCATTCTATGGGTGTACAGAGCCCTCCTACCCTCAAAATTGCATTTACAAATCCCACATCTGTACGATTTAGCACCTGTAGATTTCTTATGAAATGTCTCCAAAAGCGAGTTGAGGGCCTCTGTTCCAACAGATATATTTTCCACATTTTTGAAGATGTAAAGACAAAGTCTGGTAATCATCGAATTGTTGATCACATATCCTGCATTTCTCTTGTATCTTATCTGTAACTTGGTGACAATACTTCTGGTGATGAAGTAGATTTTTCTGATTCAGAAGGTTGGAGCCACACAAGGAACATCTACAATCCATGGTACAGGGTATTCAGATATGAAAAATAAGGAGATATTATAATATGTTGAAGATTTTTCCAGTTTATATAGGGGAGTGTCTTGCTATTATTATTATTGATTTTGTTGATGATTTCGGATGATTAATGAGTTCTAGACAGAGTGAATGCCTTCGTCTTCAGAGTCTGAATCATTGATTTCCATACCCATCTGTCTCATAACCTGTCTACGCATTCTCTGACCTGAAACCATTCTATTGATCATAATTCTTCGCATTTGCTGAGCCTGAGTCGAATATGTTTTCATCCTCTTTCTCCATCCTAAATATGATTTAATAAGTTTGTTCTTGTAGGCTCTAAAGGCTGTAAGAAGAATCCTGTGAGTATAGGATGGATAATGCCAGATAAAGCATGAAATATAAAACAAAGATACCCCTAGGCGTATACAATTCTTAATCTGAAAGGTATTGAGTGCCATCTCTAAGAAATAATCTGGGTGCTGAAGGTTCATATCTCCCACCTGTATAAACAGATTCCTAAGAGTTATTCCTGATTGAGACATTTTTTAACAATTCTTTTTTGATGAAATTAATTTTTCCGAAGAATTCCACATGAGTTATACGCATTAAATATTTCAGATAAGCAGATTTCCCAAGGTTTATATAGTCACTGGGGGAGTTTATAATCGCTACAGAAAAGATTCATTCTTATCAGCATTTTTAAGTAAATGTGTTAGGAAAAGGTGTCAGGATCTTATGTCAGAGAAAAATTATAAAAAGCAAGCTCAGCATTTCACTACCAGTATAAATAGACCATGTTACATAAAACAAGAGTTATTAGACAGATGTGAGTGAAATGAGAAAGTCTAAATATAGAAAAATAAAATTAAGGCAGTCTTTGTACTAGACAGATATTTTGTCAGTTAACGTATGAGCTCCTAATGACAGTCACATAATGAAATAGATTTGAGAAATAAGAAAGGGTGGGTTTGAGGGGGTTGGGGAGGTCTTTGTGAGGGCTATAATATTTATGTAAAAATTTATGATAAAATAAGTGAAGCATTTTTATTATTACAACAATGGGGCTTCTGTCAAAGATGCAGATGGGGGAAATATAAAAGAGAACAGGTGAGAGGGGTAACATATTGGGTGGAAACCATACAAAGGAAATAGAGTAATAAAGGAGAGTAGATTCAGATTTGATATTAAATTTTTTATCTAGTACATTAACTGATTTAATGGTCTTTGTGATGTAAAGAAAATTAAAGATTTGGATGCAAATGAGATTTACTTTTTCGTATGAGTTTGTTTATTGTCATTATCATCTCTAACACCAAAGCCCTTTACCGAATAGACATATCATTAAAGATTCCTTGTACAAAATGTCAGATATCATAGAGAGTAGTTGTTTCTTTGTTTGTTTTTTTGTTTCGTTTTTTGTTTTGTTTTCATAAACCCACAGCAGTAGGCAAGTGATATTTAGTCATATCAGTATTAGTTAACCCAAAGCCCTAAGCCTAATAAAAAATGTGGCTATAGAGTGATTAGTATCAGCTAACCCCAAAGCCCTAACCCTAATAAAAAATGTGGCTATAGAGTGATTAGTATCAGCTAACCCCAAAGCCCTAACCCTAATCAGAAAGTGTGCATGAAAGCAGTGGAAATAACCTGTGAGTGTATATGAGGCGACAGATTGCGTTCGTGTGCTTACTCTGGGGTTCGAATTTTCCCGTTAATTTTAATTGGGAATGGCGATTTTCAACAGACCTGTATACATTGTGTGAGATATCAAATGCAAGTGCTGATGCTATACCTAGATTTATTTCATTTTTAAAAATTTATAGCTAGTTGTGATTCAGATTTTTTTTTCCAAAGGTTATATTGATCTACCTTGGCTAGCAGACAAAGCCTCATAAAATAGTCTCAGTATACAAAGCCCCATGAAACAGTCTCAGTAGACAAAGCCTCATTAAACATTTCTAGCGGAGAAAGACCCATTAAAAGATTTGCTAGCAGACAAAGCCCCATTAAACAAGACAGTTGTGGTGATGATTAATTTTTCAGTAGTAATATTACACAGCATCGCCGGCAAACAAAGGCCCATTAAAAGCTTGGCTAGCAGATAAAACCCATTAAACATTTGCAAAGACCCATTAAAATAGCTTGGCTAGCAGACAAAGCCCCATTAAAATAAAACAGCTGTGTGATGAGCAGACAATCAGCACCCATTAAAACCCACAGCTGTGTGATGATTCATCTGAGTAATAACTATCAAACTAAAAGTCCCCATTGATAGAACCCAATAACCTGTATAGAGCTAGTATCGTCCCTCCCCAATCTAACCATCCACATCTACCATCTGCAGCAACAGCTGCACAGCTGATGATTCATCTGAGTAATAACTATAAACTATCAAAGTAAAACAAAAGTCCCCATTGAGGCTGTCTCAAGAACCTGTATAGAGCCCAATAACCTGTATAGAGCTAGTATCGACCCTCCCCTGCCATCCATCTACCATCTGCAGCAACAGCTGCACAGCTGTCAAAAAGTGACATGATTGATGGGAAACTCGACTCGATATACACTCGATATATACAACTTATGACCCAAAAACTAAATCATATGTTACAGACACACAACACTTTATAAGTGTACCAAAGTTTCTTTTAGGTGGGGTAGAGGTACCGGTTTGGTACTAGGTAAATAATAATAATAAACAGCAGTCTTTCCAAATGTGAATATCTTTATTTTGTTGTTTTTCTCTTTCCCAAATTTTAGAGTATAAAATATTTAACAAATACAGTTGCAGACAAACTTTCTTTTTATCTCCAGAACAACTAAGATCAACTTTCCAAAGCTTCAGAACACAAGAATAGAGATGTACAGAATTTTCCTTCTTATCTCTAAAATAACTTTAACCCAAATTCTCCAACTCCACTCACTGCTGCTTTTTGCTTCCTTTAAATACACAAAGATCTGAAAATTGGAGTTTTGCTTTCATTATCTGGTGAAGGCCGAAACACGTCCCAATTTGGGACAAGGATGACAGAAATTCAATTTGCTTCCAATTTAGGGCAGCAGCTTAGTTGTTAAGTTGAGCCAGAGTTCCAAAATATAAATATATTTTTTTGTGTTTTTTTTTGTTTCTTTTAAACAACATCAAATCAACAATGACATAAGTTACAACAATAACATAGGTTATACAATAACAATATAGTATGTTTAACAATAATAATATTTAGATTTTAATTTTCACACTATTTACAAGTATTGCTCCAACTTAAATTTTGCCAGTTCCCGTTGAAACAGATTAAGGTTGGATCCTTTCCTCAAGCACGGATGCTGTTGATGAGATTATTTTGAAAAGGGGAAGGCCGGAACAGTAATATTCATAAGGGCAGTGCTGCCCTTGTAAACAAAATGAGGAAACTAGGACAGGCATAGCTTTAGAAGGGGAAGGTTGTACACATCGTTTCAGTGTAATGTAAAGGACAAACTTATTTATTTTACTCAGTGAAGGTGACTGGTATTTATGAAATTAATAAGGGCTAGGTTATTTAGGAGAGAGGGAGACTTTGTTATTTGAGGGGAACAGACATCATTCAGTTAGCCTCACAAGTTTGTATAATATACTAAACTTAAAATAAGTAAAATATTCCTTTGGAACACACCCCTGTTTTAAATCACTTCATCCCTGAAGTGCACTAAAGTTAATGTAAGCTAGAACAATAAAAATATATATATCTATATATGTAATACAGTCAAGAAATACATAACAACAGAAAAAAATAAATGTATCCAGATGTAGCATATAACACAAGAAAAGAAATACCCTGAAATATTCATCCATCAAATATGGCTCAATGAACTATATGTACAATAAATATAGCAAAGTTATACAGGTGGGCATAAAATACAGGCCATGAAAAACAGTTCTACATTATACTCTAGGGCAGGAGGGTTATTTGTGTGCAGCTGTATTGTTGGATTGGAACCAAAGGACAGAGTAATAGATGAACACAAAGGTATTTGGGAGAAATGTTGGTGAAATTTGTAGAGGTCAATCTTGGGAAAATGGATTTTCATAATGTTCAGATTTATGGTCACACTGGAGTTCTGAGTGTCAATGAGACCAGAAATTGAAAGTCTGGATGGGTAATTTGGGTCAGGAGTAATATAGTGGGACTGGTGGTTGCGGGTGGAGGAGTGTGAGGGTTGAGAGGATGGAGATGTCATTACTGGTGGTGGTGTTGTTGGTGTTGAGCCTGGAGGGTTTAGGGCCTTTTGTGTGGGAGATGGTTGGGGATGATTTTGTGGTTGTAGAAGTTTTAGTATCTTCTGCAGAGTTGAGTCTTCACTTGGTGAAACAGTTGTCCTGTCAATATGAGGAGAGTTCAATGTTGATTCGTGGGGAGTAGCGTCACCATTTACAAGCACTGTTGGAGAAAGGCAGTAAGAAGTAGACGGATCAGTATTCTCAACTAGGAGATTTCGGAGGACAGGGTGGGTTGTCATAGCCTATCAAAAGAAAAAGAAAATAGGGACACTATAAATTTTGATTTGGTTTAACAACACTTACGGGTCTAGTCAATGTGAGACTGTTGCCCATGGTGTGCCACGTGAATGTATAAAACAGCTGGTCATTTTTGCGGACAAATTCTGAATGCTGCAGGGAAGGGAGGAGGGACTGTACAGGTGATGATAGAATATCCAAGGATGGAAGAGAGTCCTCAGATGAATCTTCATGTGTCAGAGGTGATTCTGGCAAATCAATTAGCGCATCAGCATAGGAGAAATCCTGGCTGATGTCTTCATCCAGGGAAGACAAAGGATTTTGTCTAAATGAGCTGTTGGAATCTGTATCAGAAGAGGTAAGACTGCTTGAGGGGCTCACACGGTCACCATTCATTGGGGGAGAGGGGTTCCTCACGGTGGGGATATCCTCATTGGTAGAATGTCGTAGAAGTGGAGTGAGGAAGCTACTACAATCAGGTCCCGATGATTGAGCCTCAACAGTTGTGTTGGAGACTTCATCAATGGTCAGATAACGACCAGTTTCAATACTACTATCCTGCTGATATGTTGGCACCAGGGACAGAGGATGAGTGTCTTCCTCAGAAGCAGGACTGTGAGGGGGTGAATGAAAGATGACATGTGTGTCATTGTATGCTTCCCAGCTATCCGCTGACTCATCGCTCTGGCCTAGGTATTCAAACCATGAGGCCCCATTTGCTCGGTGTTCCAAGAGTCTTGGCATCTGGAGAGAAAGAAACCTTTTTTTTTTTACTTGGTGCAGTGCAAAGAAATCTATACATACACAACATAAATATGTACAATAATATTGTTAAGACATTGAAAAGCTTGGATACATAAAACAAATACATAAAGGATTTTGTCTAAATGAGCTGTTGGAATCTGTATCAGAAGAGGTAAGACTGCTTGAGGGGCTCACACGGTCACCATTCATTGGGGGAGAGGGGTTCCTCACGGTGGGGATATCCTCATTGGTAGAATGTCGTAGAAGTGGAGTGAGGAAGCTACTACAATCAGGTCCCGATGATTGATCCTCAACAGTTGTGTTGGAGACTTCATCAATGGTCAGATAACGACCAGTTTCAATACTACTATCCTGCTGATATGTTGGCACCAGGGACAGAGGATGAGTGTCTTCCTCAGAAGCAGGACTGTGAGGGGGTGAATGAAAGATGACATGTGTGTCATTGTATGCTTCCCAGCTATCCGCTGACTCATCGCTCTGGCCTAGGTATTCAAACCATGAGGCCCCATTTGCTCGGTGTTCCAAGAGTCTTGGCATCTGGAGAGAAAGAAACCTTTTTTTTTTTACTTGGTGCAGTGCAAAGAAATCTATACATACACAACATAAATATGTACAATAATATTGTTAAGACATTGAAAAGCTTGGATACATAAAACAACCATGAAACAACACCATATTTAATCTAGTACAACAGTTACAACTATGTATATATACAAACTTATAGTTATCCATTGATGACTACTGGGGATTAGCCATCTGATGGAGTTGACACTTGCAATGCTGGGTTAATCGATGTGCTCATAACTGTGGTGAACATGTTTGTTTTTGGAATTATCCATTTGTAAATTTCAACATACTCTCCGAATGTACAAGCCATAATTTGAATTTCAGTCAGATTAAAAAGAATTGTTCTTGCTCTCAAAATTTTTGAAAGTGGAACAGTCATAAGCTGTGGGAGTCTAAAGCAATAACCAGTATCAGTTGTCAATGAAAGTAAACCCCATTTAACATATATCCTGCAGGACAAAAGGGAGAAGTATGCTTCCGGCATTACATTCCCCGGCAAGTGTAGCTTCAAATCTTTAGCCAGAAACCCGGTATGAGTAAGATTAACAGGAATGTAATCATTATTACCAAAGAAAACAACAGTTATTTTTGTATGAGGAGCCTTCCTAGCCATGTCACAGTGGTGACGTTTTCTACAGCATAGTAGTACAAATACTAGAGTCAAGACAAGAAGGGAAAGAAACATTTGAGTGGTATCAAATAATTCAAAGGGATTGAAGTTACTTGACCCAGTGGGTTCCGGTGTTGGGAGAATGTTCAATGCATGAGCACTTCGTGCAAAAACCAGCATTTTACAATAAAAATTAACAGATGTCGCTAAGGCTATTAGAACAAGTACAAAGTTTATACAGGATATTACTGGCAAAACAGTGCTTACTTCTGGTTGCATCAACAAACCTAAATCGGTGCTGAACTTAGATGTTGTATCTGAATACATGCGTTGTTTCCATTTAAGGTTACTAACGATATGTTTTAAGGACAATTTCACTTTTGATTCTTTCTGAACTACTGATTTAAATTCTTTTGTGATGATTTCTATCTTAGGAATTTCTGGAATGACAGGATTTGCAAAAGCTGATTTTGATATCACTATTTTCATAGAAATGAAACAAAGCTGCCAAATTCAGGGAGTGATTCACCAAAGGGGTCAAAGACTTGTGGCAATGTTGAAGTGTTGGTGGAATGTAAAATGTTTGGGCTTTTAGAGAACAAGCACAAGGTAATTTTACAATGCACAGTTTGCAAGGAACAATTTGGACCGGTGCCTTTCCTGGGCATATTTGTATCCAACGAGTATCAGGACTCGAAATGAGACAAGAATTATCAGAGACTGTTATTATGTGTGATTCCTTGTCTCTAGATTTTTGTAGAAAAGTAACAGAGCAAAGTTCAGCAACAGATCTTGGGTTATCATAAAATAATGCCAGAGCACAACTTGGTGAGCTACTTTCTTTCATAGTCAGTGCTTGATTGCATCTCTTTAGGTGATTACCTGTACAAAACTGATACTCACTTTCTGATAAAGACATATAAAATAATTTATCTAGACTTATGGCCAGATATGGTTTGTCTATGTCAATTATGGTCCTGTCATCCTGGTTGGTGCTCATGGAGATAGGGACACTATGAATCCTGTATATGGTGAATGCTGTTGTACTTGCTGTAACTGGTATTCTGAGTTTTATAAAAAGTTTGTCACCTACAAGTTTGTAAACAATATCCTGTAGATGATAGTAGAATCCGACATCCGTGTGGGTTAGGTGAAAAGGACCTAATTTTGCAATTTCTTGTGTAATGTCTTCCAAGAGATCTTGTAGTTCAGCTGGTGGTATGAAGTTGTACGGAAGATATCCCTGTAATAATGTTTGGATTGCCTCTTCTGTTTGGTGTAAGTGAGAACGTATGTCCACCAGAGAATGAACATATTGAGTCCCATATATATGAAGTACATTTATAAACTGCGTAAGTTCTTGTTGTGAGGTCATTGTCTTTTGCATAAAAGAATCAATAGCAGTGATAGCTTCACTATTTAGTTTGGTGGCTTTGCGCAAGAGGTCAAATTTCTTATTTTCTTTTACAACATAAGACTGGAAATCATCAATTAGGTGAAGCACCTGGTCATGGTTCCCAATTGCGGAGTTTTGAAGCTGTTTAATTTGTTTGGCTAAAATTGTAGTGTCTTCTTCTGTGGACACACCAAAGAGAGACTTGGCAAATCTTCCTACAAAGCCAAGAAGGGCCCTCTTCGTCCTCAAAGGCTGATTACCATGTAGCATCCTGTGGATATTTTCTTCGGCAAACTGGATTTCCTTAGATAGCTGATAGTGGCGCTCATTATAAGCCTTCAGTGCAGGGCAAACATTATGCAAGGTAACTGAAATATTGTTCTGGTCTTGGCTGGACTTTTCACAATAGAGGTGAACATCTGGCAGTGGGGTGACTTCCAGTGGTACTACAAAGGTCTGGTGCCAAACACTGTGAGCATTATCTAAGATGCCTTGCTTATGGAAGGTTACTCCATAATTTTCTCTCACTACTGTTGCCTCTTCTGGCATCTCATGCAGGCTTTTGCATTTCGCATAAGATAATGCCAAAAGCCAAACTACCATACAGGCATTGTGGATACAGGGCTTCATCTGAAACACAGAGGGAAACCGTAAGTAGGTTATTATCTTCGTAAGACAAGATTTACATTACAGGATAGATTGCATCCATTATAATGACTTGACTTTATGAAGTCAACTTAATGATCCCTAGGTTTCTTTCCCTGTATTGGTATATCATGTGTGCGCACAAATTCTCTAGCAGTTTCATTAAGATTTTCTAATGGCTCATACGTATGAGCCGAGACAGGATATCCTTTCCAATCAATAAGGTACTCCACGTTTCCTTCCTTATTGTATCTTCCTTTTATAATCTTGTTGATCTCATATTCCGGTGATGTGTCATCGTCATTCTGGCTATCAGCTTGGGTACTAAGTACCGGTGGATCCGGTAGTTCCACATCAACTAGCTGGTCAAGCTTAGGGGTTGTTGTACCTTCCTTCTGAAGTGGCTCAGGCAGTATCATATTGGGTCTAGGGCTAGGAGCACCAATTCGACGGCATTCCATTGAGGTAAGGTCATCTATCACTGCAGGGTGATCTTCCTGCAAACTGGATAAATCATCAGGTATAGGTGGCACAATCGCTCGGTGATGAAACCTTTTCATTCTGTTTACATGGATGGGATTTTTAAGTGGCTTCAGATTATCAGCTTGAGCCACTTTAAAGTTTGTTGGGCTAATCTTCTGTAGCAGTAAGTAGGGTCCTGACCAATTGTGAAACAACTTAGGACTTCCTCCTACATTTATTTCTGGGAAACTAGTTCTCCAGGTTCAAGTGGTTTATAGTTGCTGGTTTCATCATACCTCATCTTAATTCGTTCTTGAGTGTCAGCTATATTTTGTTTTGCAACTTCCCTCGCATGTGCTAACTGTAATGCATATTCAGAGACAGTATTTGGCACATTTCTTTGCGAAGGCAGTATGGTGTCCAAAGGGCTGTAAGGTTCTCTACCAAACATCAAATAGAAAGGGGAGTACTGTGTTGATTCAGTACATATAGATGTATTATAGCCATAGCATATTCCTCTCACATATAAATCCCAATCTTTATGGTCTCTGGCAACATACATAGACAAGTTCTTTCCCAGGGTGGAGTGGAACTTCTCAAGAAGGCCATCTGTTTGTGGATGGTATGGGCTGGTATATATCCTGTCAATGCCAAAAAGGTTGCAGGTCTCTTTTACAACTTCTGATATGAAATTACTCCCCAAGTCACTCAACAAACATTGTGGTGGAGAAAATCTGAAGCATATTTCATTCACAAGAAATGCAAAAACCAGCATTTTACAATAAAAATTAACAGATGTCGCTAAGGCTATTAGAACAAGTACAAAGTTTATACAGGATATTACTGGCAAAACAGTGCTTACTTCTGGTTGCATCAACAAACCTAAATCGGTGCTGAACTTAGATGTTGTATCTGAATACATGCGTTGTTTCCATTTAAGGTTACTAACGATATGTTTTAAGGACAATTTCACTTTTGATTCTTTCTGAACTACTGATTTAAATTCTTTTGTGATGATTTCTATCTTAGGAATTTCTGGAATGACAGGATTTGCAAAAGCTGATTTTGATATCACTATTTTCATAGAAATGAAACAAAGCTGCCAAATTCAGGGAGTGATTCACCAAAGGGGTCAAAGACTTGTGGCAATGTTGAAGTGTTGGTGGAATGTAAAATGTTTGGGCTTTTAGAGAACAAGCACAAGGTAATTTTACAATGCACAGTTTGCAAGGAACAATTTGGACCGGTGCCTTTCCTGGGCATATTTGTATCCAACGAGTATCAGGACTCGAAATGAGACAAGAATTATCAGAGACTGTTATTATGTGTGATTCCTTGTCTCTAGATTTTTGTAGAAAAGTAACAGAGCAAAGTTCAGCAACAGATCTTGGGTTATCATAAAATAATGCCAGAGCACAACTTGGTGAGCTACTTTCTTTCATAGTCAGTGCTTGATTGCATCTCTTTAGGTGATTACCTGTACAAAACTGATACTCACTTTCTGATAAAGACATATAAAATAATTTATCTAGACTTATGGCCAGATATGGTTTGTCTATGTCAATTATGGTCCTGTCATCCTGGTTGGTGCTCATGGAGATAGGGACACTATGAATCCTGTATATGGTGAATGCTGTTGTACTTGCTGTAACTGGTATTCTGAGTTTTATAAAAAGTTTGTCACCTACAAGTTTGTAAACAATATCCTGTAGATGATAGTAGAATCCGACATCCGTGTGGGTTAGGTGAAAAGGACCTAATTTTGCAATTTCTTGTGTAATGTCTTCCAAGAGATCTTGTAGTTCAGCTGGTGGTATGAAGTTGTACGGAAGATATCCCTGTAATAATGTTTGGATTGCCTCTTCTGTTTGGTGTAAGTGAGAACGTATGTCCACCAGAGAATGAACATATTGAGTCCCATATATATGAAGTACATTTATAAACTGCGTAAGTTCTTGTTGTGAGGTCATTGTCTTTTGCATAAAAGAATCAATAGCAGTGATAGCTTCACTATTTAGTTTGGTGGCTTTGCGCAAGAGGTCAAATTTCTTATTTTCTTTTACAACATAAGACTGGAAATCATCAATTAGGTGAAGCACCTGGTCATGGTTCCCAATTGCGGAGTTTTGAAGCTGTTTAATTTGTTTGGCTAAAATTGTAGTGTCTTCTTCTGTGGACACACCAAAGAGAGACTTGGCAAATCTTCCTACAAAGCCAAGAAGGGCCCTCTTCGTCCTCAAAGGCTGATTACCATGTAGCATCCTGTGGATATTTTCTTCGGCAAACTGGATTTCCTTAGATAGCTGATAGTGGCGCTCATTATAAGCCTTCAGTGCAGGGCAAACATTATGCAAGGTAACTGAAATATTGTTCTGGTCTTGGCTGGACTTTTCACAATAGAGGTGAACATCTGGCAGTGGGGTGACTTCCAGTGGTACTACAAAGGTCTGGTGCCAAACACTGTGAGCATTATCTAAGATGCCTTGCTTATGGAAGGTTACTCCATAATTTTCTCTCACTACTGTTGCCTCTTCTGGCATCTCATGCAGGCTTTTGCATTTCGCATAAGATAATGCCAAAAGCCAAACTACCATACAGGCATTGTGGATACAGGGCTTCATCTGAAACACAGAGGGAAACCGTAAGTAGGTTATTATCTTCGTAAGACAAGATTTACATTACAGGATAGATTGCATCCATTATAATGACTTGACTTTATGAAGTCAACTTAATGATCCCTAGGTTTCTTTCCCTGTATTGGTATATCATGTGTGCGCACAAATTCTCTAGCAGTTTCATTAAGATTTTCTAATGGCTCATACGTATGAGCCGAGACAGGATATCCTTTCCAATCAATAAGGTACTCCACGTTTCCTTCCTTATTGTATCTTCCTTTTATAATCTTGTTGATCTCATATTCCGGTGATGTGTCATCGTCATTCTGGCTATCAGCTTGGGTACTAAGTACCGGTGGATCCGGTAGTTCCACATCAACTAGCTGGTCAAGCTTAGGGGTTGTTGTACCTTCCTTCTGAAGTGGCTCAGGCAGTATCATATTGGGTCTAGGGCTAGGAGCACCAATTCGACGGCATTCCATTGAGGTAAGGTCATCTATCACTGCAGGGTGATCTTCCTGCAAACTGGATAAATCATCAGGTATAGGTGGCACAATCGCTCGGTGATGAAACCTTTTCATTCTGTTTACATGGATGGGATTTTTAAGTGGCTTCAGATTATCAGCTTGAGCCACTTTAAAGTTTGTTGGGCTAATCTTCTGTAGCAGTAAGTAGGGTCCTGACCAATTGTGAAACAACTTAGGACTTCCTCCTACATTTATTTCTGGGAAACTAGTTCTCCAGGTTCAAGTGGTTTATAGTTGCTGGTTTCATCATACCTCATCTTAATTCGTTCTTGAGTGTCAGCTATATTTTGTTTTGCAACTTCCCTCGCATGTGCTAACTGTAATGCATATTCAGAGACAGTATTTGGCACATTTCTTTGCGAAGGCAGTATGGTGTCCAAAGGGCTGTAAGGTTCTCTACCAAACATCAAATAGAAAGGGGAGTACTGTGTTGATTCAGTACATATAGATGTATTATAGCCATAGCATATTCCTCTCACATATAAATCCCAATCTTTATGGTCTCTGGCAACATACATAGACAAGTTCTTTCCCAGGGTGGAGTGGAACTTCTCAAGAAGGCCATCTGTTTGTGGATGGTATGGGCTGGTATATATCCTGTCAATGCCAAAAAGGTTGCAGGTCTCTTTTACAACTTCTGATATGAAATTACTCCCCAAGTCACTCAACAAACATTGTGGTGGAGAAAATCTGAAGCATATTTCATTCACAAGTATCCTGGCTATGGTAACAGCTTGTGTGTTTTGCAAAGGAAATGCCTCAACATACCGAGAGCAATATTCTGTGAATGTGAGGATATACTTGTTTCCTCTAGGTGTAACTGGCATGTGTACAATGTCCATTGCCCACCTTTCATTGATCCTTGCAGGTGGTAAAGGTTGTAATGGGGCCTTGGTGGGGTTAGTAGGATTCTTTTTTGTATTGCACTTTTGACACGATAGCACAAAATTTCTACAGTCTTTGTACATTCCCTTCCAGAAGTATTTCAGACGCAAAGTAGAGTATGTTCTCTGAGTGCCATAATGTCCTGAATGAAGGTCACCATGCACAGAGGTCAGAATATCAAACTTTAGTTCTTCTGGGACCACAAGGCAAGCATGAAGCTCGTCTATCTGTCTTTTGGGTTCTTTAACTTTTGCATCAAGTAGGTGGTACAAGATAGAATCTTCGGTGAAGTAGGAGTCACTGGCTAAAACTATTTCTCGAGCTTTGGCTTTATCAGGGGGCAAGGTTCCATCCTGGAGGTATTTGAGCATCAACCCAGCATTGTTGTCCTTCTCTTGGCATTTTCTTATATTTTCAGTTGACCATTTAACTTCAGGCAGTACTATGATCGGATTTGTTTCTTGTTTGGTTCTTTGTCCCTTAAGTCTTGTTCTCCTTCCTTTAAAGGTAATAGGGGCCACATTAACTTGTAAATATTCCTCTGGTAATATTCTATGGTCCAGTTCAGCATCAATGGAACTTTCCAAGTTGCCACTATTTTCCGGGCATATCTCTTCATAATCACGGCGACTTAACCCATCTGCATTTCCCAATTTTGCCCCAGAGATGTGTTTGATGGTATAATTGAATTGTTGAAGGAATGCAACCCATCTGGCAATTCGTCCTTTTGGCTGTTTTTGATCCAGGATCCATTTGAGAGCTACATGATCAGTAACAAGAGTCACATGCACTCCTCTAAGGTAGGGTTCAAAGTGCTTGAAAGCAATTATGACTGCAAGACATTCACGTTCAGTAGTACTAAACTTCCGTTCAGCAGAGCTTAGCTTCTTCCCACCATAACTTATAACTCTTTCTCGTCCACCTTGAATTTGTGACAGAACCATGCCAACTGCTTCTGCACTGGCATCAGTGTAAAGTATATAATCTTTGTTGTAATCAGGATAAGCTAAAATTGGAGCTACTAGCAGCTTTGTCTTCAGAGTTTGAAAAGCATTTTCACAAGCATCACTCCACTGGAAACAAGTTTCCTTCTTTGTAAGATCAGTTAACGGAGCTGCTATTTTTGAAAAATCTTTTATATACTTCCTGTAGTACCCGACTAGACCAAGAAATGCACGAACTTCCTTGACCTTTCTGGGTGTGGGAAACTCTTTAACCGCTTTACACTTGTCAGGTAGGGGCTCTAAACCTTCTGCGCTCACAATATGTCCAAGGAATCTAATTTTTTCTCGGCCAAAGAAACATTTACTGGGCTTCAGTGTCAATTTAGCACTTCGGAGTCTATTAAAGACTTTACTCAGGTTGGTCACATGTTCCTCAAATGTTTTGCTGAACACAATAATGTCATCAAGATATAGCAGTGCAATTTCCCAGTTCAGATTCTGCAGGACTCTGCACATCAGTCGGCTGAAACATGCTGGTGCATTAGTCAGTCCAAAACTCATGCGGTTAAACTCATACAGTCCATCATGGGTGACAAAAGCAGTGAACTGTTTGGATGACTCTTCAACAGGGACTTGGAAATACCCTGATTGGAGGTCCATTGTAGAAAAATATTTGGCTTGACACGTCCCAAGTGACTGCAGAGAGTCTAACAGATTGACGACTGGAAAATTATCTTATACAGTCATGGAATTCAGTCGTCTGTAATCAACCACAAAGCGATAACTTCCATCTGGTTTTGACACTAATAAAACAGGTGAACCAAAGGGAGATATGCTTGGGCGTATGATGTCGTCTTTTAGCATTTCTTCCACTTGTCTGGAAATTTCCTTTCTAAGCTTGGGATTACTTCGATATGGGCATGCTTTGAAGGGTTTTGCATCATCTTTTAAGTTGATCCCAAACTCCAGGACATCTGTGCAGCCTAATTTATCTCCTTTCTTTAAGAATATATCAGAGTATTCCCATAGCAAGCAAAGCAATTCTTGCTTTTGATTTTCATTGAAAGTGGAGTTTGTAAGATCAAACAAACTAATAAAGTCACACGGAGGATGGAATCGAACTTTAGATTGGCCTTTTGTGCAGCTGTTGGCCAGTACTGGCTTTACCTTGGAGGGTTCAGAAATACTGTCTGCAATTCCCAGCCTCTCAGCAACTGCAATCTTCATATTCTTTGGCACAGTTTTGGTCATAGGATATGGATTCAGAATTCTAATTGGCACCCAGGGTTTCTTTTCATCAATGGTTACCAACACATGGGCCACAGAGTAGCCGAACTTTGTCATTGCATCAGATGCGAGAAGTACTGCAAGTCCTGGTGTAAGTGATCCCTTGAGTTTCGACCAGATAACTTTTTCACTACAGGGAGGCAGTGTTATCATTTCATCTGAGCGGAGAGAATATTTTCCCTGCTGTGGTTTTAGATGGAGCTGGCCAAAACTAACCGTTATCTTTGCCTTGTGGAGGAAATCATACCCAAGTATCAGACTGTAAGGCAGGACACTGGAATAATAGGCATGGACTTCATAAACATTACCTTGAACTTCAACAGGCAATGCAATTTCTTGCTTATAGGACACTGAACTGCCATTTACTGCTCTTGCTGTAACTTCACCTTTCACAGGCACTAAATTTGGTTTAAGTCCGGGAATTAATTCAAGCAATGATGGCCCAGCAATAGAATGGTTTGCCCCTGAGTCGAGTAGAGCTGTAACCACAACTCCATTTATCCTGGTTTTTATTTCACATTCTTTACTAGAGTCACAAAAAATAGAGTTTGAGTCTAACATAACTGATGGCTTACTAGCTTCCCCATTCCATCCCCAGTTTGGAACAGGGATATCTAGTTTCCCTTAAAATTACGTCTGGGAGCAGGTGAGGGGCTCCGAAAGCGTCCATCAGGCGATCTTGTTCTCGCAATAACTGGAGTGGAACTGCTGTACTTTCTACAATTTTTCTGCACATGTCCCAGTGTTCCACATTTCCAACATCTCAAGTCAGGCTTTTGATTGGTTGGTGGAGGTCTTCCTCTAACATTCTGTGGGAGGCTCCAAGGTTTCTGCCATTGAGGCGAGCGGCCATAGTTAATTTGTTGATGCTGATGCCACTGACATCTTGGTTCAGGTGGTTTAAATCTTTGTGGCTTCATCAGTTGTTTAGACAACTGCTCAAACTTCTCACTCAGATTCTGGATGACTTCCTGAAAATCCTTCATTTGGTCAGGACTAGTATTATCTGGTGCATTGTGTACCGATGTTGAACTTGCTGCTAGATTCATCTGGTATGTGGGAAGGGTCAGTATGCCCTGTGTCTTGAGTGCAGATTCAATGTGCCTCGCCTTAGTGATAAGTTCATCCACATTATTAAATGGCAAATGCTGCATCACTGGAGTCTTAATGTCAGGTCTTAAGCCATAAATAAGGAGGGTCATTTGGAGGTCATTATCATAGTTGTAATCAACCATCTTCGACCGAGCATCAGTTACATACTCATCCACTGACTCACCTTGGCTCTGTGACCGACTGAGAACTGCCATTTGCCTCTGTAGCCGTGTATGAGCTGCAGTGATAAACTTTTCTCGGAATGCTGCTTCTAAAGCTTCAAAATCAATCCTAGTTTCAGCAGGAAGTGAGTTGAACCATATTTCAGCACTACCACTTAGGAGTAGGCCTAAGAGATTACATCTATCATTTCCCTGGATACCAGCTAATTCTGAATACCGAGTAAGTGATCGCCACCAGCGATTTGCAGACTCTGGATGGAGGCCATTGAAGGATGATGGCTTAAAAGACAGAGCCATTGGGTTAAACTGTGGTGCAGCTTGCGGAGGTGCAACTAGTGGGGGAACTGGAGGTGGTGGTATGGCTTCATCCATCTGTAATTGATGGGCTTGTGGCTTGTTGATCTGTAACTGAGGAAGAGATAAATAGTCTTCTTCTTCCCAAAATTCTTCCCCGATTAGCGATAAGTGAGTTTGCTGATCCCAAGAGTTGGTCTGAAGGTGTTGTGGCACGAATCCTTGTTGTACTATATCATGATTATGCAATTCATCATGGATCTCTTCATTGGTGTTTGGATTAACAGGTAATGGGACTGAGGATGGTTTGTCCAAATTGTCACTTACAAAGGGGTTTTTAATTACCAATTTTACTTTTCGGCCAGGCAACAGTCTCAGATTATAACTAGACATTAATGTTACAAACTACCAGGGTAATCTGATAGTAATCTTTTTTTTTTTTTGCTTTAAATTTCAGTCAAGTAGTAATTAATAACTGCATTTCCATGAATGATAAAAGTACGTTTAAAACACCGATATCATCATTGCCATGTATAATTATTCTGTTTTTATCAGTTATTACAACACAGTCAAAATGTGAAGCAACACATTTAATTTCATTTATGACTTCTTCTAGAGTTTTCTTTACATGTTCCAGTAAATAAGAATGTCTTACAGAAAGTACATGGGAGCCTTTGTAAAGTGTATAACCAGAAGCCATTTCATAAAAATGTAAAAATCACTCACCCTGTTCAGAATTAGTCCCCTTTTTTTTGTAATCCGTTATGTACTGCACACAATTTTCTCAAAAGTGTATATATATAAATATGTATATATATTTTTTTCTCTCTCTCTTTACCCGACGACTCCACCATGTACCAAAGTTTCTTTTAGGTGGGGTAGAGGTACCGGTTTGGTACTAGGTAAATAATAATAATAAACAGCAGTCTTTCCAAATGTGAATATCTTTATTTTGTTGTTTTTCTCTTTCCCAAATTTTAGAGTATAAAATATTTAACAAATACAGTTGCAGACAAACTTTCTTTTTATCTCCAGAACAACTAAGATCAACTTTCCAAAGCTTCAGAACACAAGAATAGAGATGTACGGAATTTTCCTTCTTATCTCTAAAATAACTTTAACCCAAATTCTCCAACTCCACTCACTGCTGCTTTTTGCTTCCTTTAAATACACAAAGATCTGAAAATTGGAGTTTTGCTTTCATTATCTGGTGAAGGCCGAAACACGTCCCAATTTGGGACAAGGATGACAGAAATTCAATTTGCTTCCAATTTAGGGCAGCAGCTTAGTTGTTAAGTTGAGCCAGAGTTCCAAAATATAAATATATTTTTTTGTGTTTTTTTTGTTTGTTTCTTTTAAACAACATCAAATCAGCAATGACATAAGTTACAACAATAACATAAGTTATACAATAACAATATAGTATGTTTAACAATAATAATATTTAGATTTTAATTTTCACACTATTTACAAGTATTGCTCCAACTTAAATTTTGCCAGTTCCCGTTGAAACAGATTAAGGTTGGATCCTTTCCTCAAGCACGGATGCTGTTGATGAGATTATTTTGAAAAGGGGAAGGCCGGAACAGTAATATTCATAAGGGCAGTGCTGCCCTTGTAAACAAAATGAGGAAACTAGGACAGGCATAGCTTTAGAAGGGGAAGGTTGTACACATCGTTTCAGTGTAATGTAAAGGACAAACTTATTTATTTTACTCAGTGAAGGTGACTGGTATTTATGAAATTAATAAGGGCTAGGTTATTTAGGAGAGAGGGAGACTTTGTTATTTGAGGGGAACAGACATCATTCAGTTAGCCTCACAAGTTTGTATAATATACTAAACTTAAAATAAGTAAAATATTCCTTTGGAACATAAGTAGAATCAAAGAACTAGGATGAATTCCTGCAAATGCCCTCTTAGTCACATTAGACATACATCAACACACTTTTCACTATTATCCCAAATCATGAAGGGATATTAGCAATAGGTGATCACCTTAGAGGGGACCCTGAAAAACAGAACATAGGTTCTCATTTACTAAAATTACTATAATTAGTCTTACACTCTATGAATTTCAATTTCAATGGTGACTATTACCTACAAAGAGAAGGTACAGCAATGGGCAATGTAGTAACACCAAATTATGCAAACCTGTTCATGGATAGAGTAGAAACAAAAGCTTTGGAAAATTGGCCATTAAACCAAATATTTGGCTTAGGTTCATAGACAACATATTCATGATATGAACACATGGTCAAGATAGTTTAACGGAATTCATCAAGTACCTAAATGGAATTCATTCCACCATTAAGTTCACACATAAAGAAAGTCTGAAACAATTTAACTTTCTAGACACTACAATGAAAATGGTTCATTATAAAACCGGATTTTGGAGGTGCTATCAGAGAGGTGTGATGGGTGCAACGAGGGGTGATAGGGTGTGATGCAATATTTTATGAATTGGAATAGAAGCCTCGACAAGTATCTAACACTTTAAACTCAAAAACTCACAGCAATCACACCTCATTAATATTCATGAGATAGAAGGTCGCAGATTTCTTTAGGGTTTTCTTACAATATATTTTATGTAGAGTAAGGCTGCTTTAGGATCGAATACTTTAAACTCATGGATATAGCACCCAACTCATTAATATTCAAGATACGAGGTCACAAATTTCTTTAGGGTTTTCTTATAATATTTAAAACATACTAAGACTGAAGATCATATACTTTAAATTCACGGACATAGCACCAAATTATTAATATTCATTGGCAAATATGAGGTCACAGAATCTGTGTAAACATGCAATGGCCATTGCATCGCATAGCACCTTTGGAAATCCGAGAATTATATGGGTGCAGGATGACACTTTCATAGCACCCTTGCAAATCCGAGAAGTGTATGAATGCATGATGACAGTGATATCTAACACCACTACCGATATAAGAATTATATGGATGCATGTTGATATTTTTATTGCATCCCTGTAAAATTTCATCAATAAAACCCACTTATGTAGCATCAGTGTAAAAATTTACTTTTAAAACTTACCCAGCATGTAATAGGATATCAAAAAGAAAAAAAGACACTGGATAAGATATCCAAAACTCATGCTTATTTGAAATTCGAAATGACATCATATTTTAAATGTCAAATTGATCCTTAGTGATCCTGTCTATTAAACAGAAAATTGACATCTAGTAGCCGATTATAAATTTGATATCAGCATAAGATATCAATATGATGACCCAATTTGAAAATTGGATTGACATCATGCTATATGACATCAGAAACTGCCACCAATATAATGTACTGATTTAAATATCTGATTGAGATCATTTTGCAAGTCCTTAGACCAATTTTCAGCAATACAAGTTTGGTTATAATTTTATCCAACAGCCTTTAAGAGCTGAAGTGGTATTGTTTTTACCCATGGTGTCCAGATGGGCAGGCGGACGGCGGCAAAAGATTGTCTGGCCTGTATCTCAGAAGCTGTAAGGTGTAGGAAGTTGATACTTGGTAGGGAGATTGGTTAGGGGGTGTAGATGTGCAACATCATGCATGGTCTGACCTTGATGTGTGAATCATGCTTTTTAGTTTACTGATTAATGCCGTCATCTTTCTATTGAATTGTCCTGTTTTAATACTTTATCTTTGCATACATTTTGTTTCTTTTAGATGTTATTTTCTCTACTTAAAGAGTGAAAATCTGTGCAGGGGTTAAGGCTGTGGAACATCCACAACCTTTAAGACCCAAAAATCTGAAAGTATCCCAATCTTTGTACTGTTTCACTACTTCTATATCTCTTGGTGTTGAAAACTATTTTCCCAGGCTGTGGGGTACGGGCATCTCTGATGCTATTTTTTTGTTAATATTGTGTACATTGCTTCAACCCCAATACACAACTGTGTTTGTTTACACTTACCTGATACAGCTTAAATTCATGTACTGTACAGATCATTCCATGGGAGCAAATAATGAACGTCATCTCTAAACAAGTTGGGAAAATTTATACCACTTGTAAAGGTACAACTCATTGGTACAAAAATTTGAATATTAGAAGTACTTTTTTCTAAACTTTTTTCTTTATTTACTCAATCTTTGGCTTGGTTGCAAACACTAAAGTGTACATTTGTTTGGAAATCAACACATTTCTTGAAGATTTTTGTTGTCAAACAGCATTTTAGTTACAGTTTTAAACATAATTGTTTTGTCTGTACCAAAAGTTAATAATCTCTGACAAAGCAACATCACACAGACTAGAGGCCAAGATGGTTAGCAGGTTCTGCATCTAATCACAGGTTGTCATCACTGCCTGGGTTTGCCCCTACTCATGTGAAAAAGCTGAGGGCCTGTCCTAATATGACTCTGGCTGTTTATACAGGATGTAAAACCTAACTTTGACTTTGCAGACTAGATAAATTATTCTGACTTAAACATCATTTAGACATCCATACGATGTATATTGGTAATATTCATAAAAAATGGCCGGTTTCGGCAGGCAAGAACCCCAACCCGCAGGTACAGCTCAATGACCAATAACATTGAGTTTTGGAAAAATCTTAGGAGTAACTTCTGTTGTAAGAAATATAGAGAACCAACAGGATGTTCTACAAAAGATTCAAAGGCCATGATTTCTTACAAGCAGTTTTCATATTTTGAAGTCAAAGAAACAATTATAAGGGAGATGTAAGGCCTTTTTGATATGTTGACCCCCCTATTTGGCATTAAAGATATGATATGGTGGCCATTTTGTTTCCAAAACAAGGACACAATTACTCTCAAGCAAGCTTTCCTATCCATTTGCATTTTGTGCAAATTTGATGGTGCTAGCTGCAATATTTTAAGTAACAGAAAATATTAAAGATTTTAGAACAAACTTTAAAACCCCAAAATTTTACGGGCCTTTATGGGCTGGGGTTAAAAACGTATCATAATTTTACAGAATACTGATGTCAAACTCAGTCTATGGAATAAGTGTCTTTGGGAACCTTTAAATCCAGTTTTCTTCCCCCCTTCACTTGCTGTGTGCACCAATAAATCTGTCAACACCTGTTGATTGTTTAAAATTAGGATGCTGCTGTGGTAATCTTGAAAGTAACATTTTAAAATATGCCATATTCTCCAGAAAAAGTTGTTATTTCTCTATTTTTATTTGTTGGCAATAATTTATTTAATTTATGAGTTAAGATGATAAATATCATGAGTCAAATTAACATGGATTTTATTAATATATTTGGTTCCTCTGTTGATTATATAGTCAATTTATAATGGGGAAAAATATCATAATTTATGGTAGAGATTCAAATTTTATTATTTAACCCCTCTCCCCACCCCCATGAAAAAAACAACCAATTTTTGAAAAAGTCATGTAGATTTTATTGCTATTTTTACCTACATCTAAATGCAATTTGATTAAGGATTGTAATTTGGTATGGTACAAGAAGAAATCAATCAACTGAATTAAGATTGCAGTCATCTTAATGCACAAGAGAGGCAATATATGTACACTTGAAAAGGATTTATTAATATCCTTTTGGCATATCTAAACTGTATATTGAAACACATAAATGTACTAAATATCTCTGTGATAAATCTTAATTTATGTAAATTAATTATTAATGCAAATGGTACTTTCAATTCACTTTCTCTGCATTTTCAAAATTTTCCCCAAATACCCTCAGTCTTCACCATATCACACCACTCCTGTGTGTAATTTCCTTTATACAATAGCATGTAGCCCAACACTTTTTAAAAGCTTTGTACGTACATAGCATAATTCAGTTTATCACTTCAACATGATCAGCTGTAAATTTTATCCTCCACTTGCCTGGGATGAAGAATTATATAATGACCTAAACTTCAAACTCACCACAGGTTTACACCCAAATGCTTATCCATTTACTAGTATTTCAACAAAAAGCTAAACCTGTAATGCTTAAATCTATTAATTAGCTAATTATCTCCAAAGAATTTCTTCACAGCTAAAATTTAAATTTAGACATTTTAAAATATTTTTTCAAATATTTTCTGTGAAAGTGTGAGGTTGAGCTAAAAGTGGGAGATTCAAAAGTGAGATTTCTGTGAACTTGTAAAAATACTTTACATTTATGCAGTACCTTCACACATATAAACACACAACTACAAGGCTGTGCATGTCAGAGGTAGTGATGACAGTTCAAAAACATTGGCGTGTGTCTGTGAGGGGGGAAACAACATCCAAATCTTGGACGTGGCTTGGCACTTATTCCATAGACTGAACTGATCTCAAATGATATGATGATACTCCACCTTAAATGTTAAGCCATTTAACAAAGTGACATCATATTAATATCATTAAAATGTCAGAAACAATGCCCAAGTAGAATATCATATCATATTGTTCGAACATTATATTTTCATCATTTGACATAACTACACAGATGTCATATTATGACATGACCAAGTTATGATGTCAAGAATTAGACTTTTGCAGGTCATCAAGACATCAGTTATACATTGAAAACAAGATATCTTGAATAGGATAATCAATATCATGTTAGGTCTGGTAATCATTTTGACATCTAGTCGATATAAAAGGTATGTTTTTGACACAAAGTCATGTCATGTCACATAAAGTGGATGTCAGATTTTTGTCAGATGACATGAGCACCTTAAATCATGTCCGAGGGATAGTTAGTTGATGTCATATACTAACATGAACAAAACACGATGTCAAGAATTGGACCTGTGCCTGCTGGGTAGTTCTATTATTATTAAAATCCAAATTATAATAGTTGTAATATTTATCATATATTAACTTTAAAACTATCCCAGATTTGTTGTGGTGTTATAACAGTGTGTCATCATGCACCCATACAATTCCGGATTTGTAGTGGTGCTATAGAAGTGTTTCATCATGCACCCATAGATAGATAGATAGGGGAGATATTTTATTTGTGTGTCACATGTGATAATACTCAATCGAAAAATACAAAGAAAAATTAAACTTTAATATTTATATCCAGTCTACATAGGCTTACGAGACACATTGAAACTTTGAGACATTACATTTTACTATGAATTTGGCTGTTAAATATAGTTGGATCACATATACTGCTCAGACTTACAAGGGTGCTATCAAAATGTCACTATGCAATGTTTATAGCGCACTGCAAATCTGAGATTTAAAGCCCCTATCTAATCTGTTGAAGTATTAGCATTAAAAATTACTATTCTGTCATTCGAATACTTAATACTTAAAATACTTAATACTTAAAGTCCAAAACTTAAAGCTTAAAGTATTTGATCTTCAAGTAGCCTTCTATGTAAAATATATTGTTAGAAAACAAAGGTTTGTTAATCCAGGAACTGTATGGGTGTATGATAAAATATGTACTCCACGTGTTAAATTTTATACAGTCAAATGTTTTATGGAAATCTAAAATATTACACTTTATTTGTCAAAATGGTGCCTAAAACGACAAACTTCCTAATTGACAAATTAAAACTTGTCATTTTCTTGTTTGACAAATTAACTGACAAACTTATGACAAGAATATAAGCCCGGCAGTCCAATTAATTAGTCATTTTAGGCATCTGTTATTGGTGACATTCCTGTAAAATTAATTTTAAGGGCACTAATTTTCTTGTCATAAGTTTTCTAATAATTTGACCTATAAGTTATCAACATTTGACTACCATTCAACAAGAAAATCTCATTTTATTTTGTCATTTAAGAAACTTGTCGTTTTAGGCACCATTTTGACAAATTAATAATTTTCAGTGTAGAAAGTTAAGAGAGGATATCATGCATCAAGAGAGGAGTAAAATATTACTTATCTAGTGGGTAAATGACTTCTTTATTGTCATTTCGTCTGCTGCACTGGTCTGAATCTCCCTAGAAGGTAGTGTGGGGAGGGGGAAACAATTTGAGTTGTTATTCATAAAGTGTATGCAGTGCTATCTGTACATGTGTGGTCACAACTCACAACTCTTTTGTGGTCTTGACTTTACATATTTTCAGACCTTCCCAAGGTGTGTGACTTCACTGTCACAGTAATACATCTACATAATATTTCAAGATATTACAAAATCTTCTTCTAATGTGATTTTCACTCATGCATGATCAAGTTGATTGTCGAAGAATTGTATAGTTGCATGAAACTGAATGTGTGAATTATAGGCTTAGTGTATTTGCTGGGGTAATTACAAATTCTTACCATTGACCATAGGAATAGCTTACAATTATTATTCAAATAATTTTGCAGGACACTTAGGAAAAGGATGTATAAACATAAAGCATCAGCCCAGAAAGATGGACAAGCCACACCAGTATCACGTCATTTCAAGAATGATGGACACAATCATGGACGCATGCAGTTCTCAGTGATAGAGTGGTGTACACTAAAATTTGACCCATCCAACACAGCCAGGGGCAGAAGAACTGAGTTGAGTTGGATATTCAAAATACACTCCCTAGACCCAATTGGCATCAACCAATTTGTTTATAGATATAATTTCGGACCATTAAAACACTCAGTAGTCCACCCCACTCTTCTTTCTATAAAGTGAATATATGTAATTTCAATAAAGTTTAGTGTAAAACTGTTAAAGCTAAACATGTTTTTGTGTTTGCAAAACCACAATATGATCAAATTCATAGCAGGAACAACTGGATCAAATGTAATATAAAATGGTAAAAATTACTTATCATATGCAACTTAAGAAATTTGCACATTATCCATCACTATCTGTCCTGAAAATTTTGTGCAACTCAGTAAGCCAGTTAAAACACAACATTATTAATTTCCATCTGTTTGGGCCAGCAAGCTGTTTTCTAATTAAACCAACATTAGTATGAGTAAAAAGTTATAAATCTCTTGATATACCATTTCATATCTTTCATTCATGATATTTTAGTACAATGATTTCAGCTTTTATATTTTTTTGTATACATGTTTTATATGTATGTATTATAACTTATACTTCATTGGACATTTTTGTTTCTGTTGACACAATAATCTCAATTATTAAAGCTTAGAAAAAATAGATGCATAATAGTGACCTGATGCCTTCAGTACTGAAGGTGAACCCAGCAGTGAATTGCAGCTGTACTCACTTATACGGTATATATCTCATTATCTTTGCCACCCGTGATGACATAAAACTAAAATGAGATTATGGGATCACCTGAGTAGACATATAATACATTATACATGTTAAATACTGTTTTTATTAAATAAAGACCTTACCAAACATCCTGAAGAGGTAGACATATACTTAGACCCTGGGAGTTAGACTCCTGAAGAATATGTTGCAGCAGATGTGCCCCCCTTTTTCTTTCTGAGGATGACTAGGCTGTGGGGAATGGTCTAGAATTGTTTGAGCTGCTACTACTGCACCCTGATACATATTGTTTTTTGTTATCTGACCGAGTAAGATCTTTAGATAAAAAATGGTAAACTTGTGAGCTTTCCAGTGACAAGCTTCCATGATTTGGTCCAGCAAACCCCACCGTAAAAGGCCTTGGAGGCTGTGAAACCCTAATGTCACGCACTTTAACTTTCACCAAATCCAAGGACTGTTGATCTTCTTATTTGTAACATAGAAGGATAGTTTGTTTTAACCAAGGAGTGAGATTATAGTGGGTCTAATGTCTGAGGTATGTCCTTTCTTGAAGGAAATAAAAAGTAGGGGTCGAGAACCTCTCAGGTCTTTGATTCAATGCAGATAGTACCTCAGGGTTCGTACCGGACACAGTTTCCTGTCTTTTTTGAATTGTCAATCCATAATGGTAGTCAAAGCAGGGATAGTCACTGGAGAGACACTTTGACAACCTCTTCCTAATTGTTTTTTGGCTATGAAATCTGAAGGGGGAAAGAAAGTTACCTTTTCCCATTGGCCCAAATTAGATAATTTGTAACCCAGGCATGAATTTTGCTGCGGTGCTTGCCGGAAGCCAAAGCTAGCAAGAAAGCAATTTTGAGGGTAAGATTTTTGAGATCTATGTCTTTCATATGCTCAAAGGGTGCTTTTGTAAGCTCATTAAGTATAACAGAAAGGTTCCACTTGAAGATTCCAGGAATTTTGGGATGATCTCTGTGAAAAACTAGGAAAGTAGCCTATTAAGGTTGGAGCTTAGAGAAATATGGCACCCCACTGGGCCCAAGGTGTCAACAATGGCTGTCCTATAATCATCAATGGTTGAAGGGTGCAAGTTTAGATCTTGGTACACTGAAAATTATTAATTTGTCGAAAAGGGTGCCTAAAACAAAAAGTTTCCATTTAAATGCCATTTTCTTGTTGGATGATAGCCAAATGTTGATAACGTGTTACTCAGATTAGCTGAAAAATGATGATAAGAAAAAAGTGCACTTAAGCTTAATTTCATAAGATCTTGGCCAATAACAGGTGGCTAAAATGACAAATTAATTGGACTATCAAGGTCATTTTCTTGTCATAAGTTTGTCTGTTAATTTGTCCAACAAAAAAGTGACAAGTTAAAATTTGTCAATTGGGAAGTTTGTTGTTTTAGGCACCATTTTGACAAAGTCTTGACAAATTAATGTTTGTCAGAGGTTTTCAGTGTACAGGTACATGAAAAAGTCCGAGACTTGTTTCACAGAGGGGGTGGAGAAATCCACCGACTTTTCTCTGCACCATTTTTCAAGTAGGGTCCACTTTGACTTGTAGATGGTCCTTGTTGATAACCCTTGAGGGGCAGCAATGCTCTGCCACTTCCACAGAGAAGCACTGTTCTTCAAGCTGTCCACTCCTAGACACCAGGCATGGAATGTTGTGAAATAGTTGGTTGTGGGACTGTTTGAGAAGTGTTGTTGACACTGGTGACTGGAGTAGGATCTCTGTTGAGAGCTGCACTAGGTCCCAAAACCAGGGTATCTCTGGCCAGCGTGGGGCTAATAGAATGATGAGGCAATTGCTTTGCCTGATTTTTAGATCACCCTGTGAAGGATAGCTGTGGGAGGGTAAGCATAAGCATTGAGACCCGACCAGTTATGTTGAGAGCATCTATGTCCCAAGCATTTTGGTTTGGGACTGGAGAAATGTACAATGGAACTGTGTGGTTCAGACGAGTGGCAAACAGATCTACAGGATTTGTGAACCTCTTTGACAGATCTATTTTAATACCTGCGGATGCAGTAACCATTCTGTTGATTGGACTTGGTTTGACCACTACAGTAGGTTGGCCATTACATGCAGCAACCCTGGAATGTGAATCATTCTCAGAGTTATCTGCTAATCTAGGATTTATCTATGAGAGCACACATCTCCACTGAGTGGGTTCCTCCTTGTTTGTTTATTTAGGCTACTGTTGTTGAGTTGTTGGTTGCGACCAACACTGTTTGATTTTGACAATGGTCCTTGAACTTTTTCAGGGCCAGAGATATTGCCTTCAACTCTAGAACATTTATGTGCAGCTTTTTTCTGTGTCCGACCACTCTAAGTGAGAGCCTTCGTTTGAGGTGTAAATATTTGGATAGTGTGGTCTTTGGGGTGAAAGTCTGAACCCTCGTCACTTTTACATGTTTTTGCCACCACTCTAGGTGAGCTTAAATGGTCTCTGACCAAGGATGGAGAATGTCCAACGACTGAGGATATCAATATTGCTCCTTGAGATTAAACTGAAGGGTCCCTTGTGAAGGCATCCCTTTGGGACCATCTTCTCCGTTGAGACAAGCAACCAAATTAGTGACATCAAACATCTTGCAGTCAAAATATGTTTTGACTTTAAGCATACAATCAAATCCTGAAGGTTTAGCCGTCTCTCTTGAGTGGGTTTTACATGGGCTGAATCTAGGTGGTATTTGTAGCCCACAAACAAAAATACCTGAGTGGGTTGGTTGGATGGGGATATGAAGGTAGGCGTCTGACAGGTAGGCGTCTATAGAAGACATCCATTCCCCTGGAGTCAGAGAGGCCCTGATGGACTCCGGTGTTTCCATTTGAACCTTTCAACTAATAAAAAGTTGTTGAGCCTGCTTAGGTCTGTCACTGACCTCCACCTTGGTGAGGCTTGGGGACTAGCAACAGCGAATATAAAACGTGAGAGATTTTACAATTTCCACCCTTTCTACAACGTTCTTTGACAGAAGAGACTGGATATGAGAGGCCACAGCTTGATCTTTTTGATGGGCCTTGTATCCTGAGTGAATCAGAAGAATTCTGGTTAATTTGATTTGAGCATTTTTGTGCAGTCATTTCTGAAAGAACGGAGGTGATCTCTAACTGGTAGATTGAGTGAGGCTAAGGAGTCACTGGGAGGAGGGCTTTCCACACCCTGATCCCCTTGGGTGAAATTGGAAACTACCTCTGGAGCCTCTGTTGCTCGACTTCTCACTGCCTGAGGAAAACAAGGTCACTGCTTGGAGTAGATTAACCCCTCCTACTGGCATTTCCTGTATGAGCCTCTATATGTGTGGTGGGGGACCACAAAAGGGCTGGTTTAATAGGGCTTACAATCTCTCAGTGTTTTAGGGGTGCTTTGGAGGAGGAACTCTTTTCCCTCCTGAACCAATTTTTGTGAAATTAACAAGGGATAGAATGAGGAGCTCCTAAGTTAAACTTAAAGTTTGGTATCACCCAGGTGAGGTTGGAAATGGGTCATTTCAGCCTCAGGCCCAATGAGCACTGAAAAACCCATAGTATTCATCTCTCTCTGGAGAATGTGGGTCAAGGACTTACCTGACAAACTAAGGCTTATTCAGGATATCTAGGTACATATAGGTCTTTTCATAACCATTTCTAGCTGCTTTTTCAGGATTGGCACCCTTTTGAATCTGAGTTTTGACCCGTTGGCAGAAGCTTTGATACTGTCTTTATACTTTCTATGACCAGGTTGCATTCAGAAATGACATGGGTGAAGGCAACCAAAAGGCTAAGGGTACAGAGATTTTGTCTAGCCTGTTGCTCATACCCCTTGACTATCTGCATAGCGACCTACCCATAAGGGACAGAGAGGGTGAGAGAGAGATACAGATACTAGCAAAATCTGTATTAAACTGTTCTATTTTATCTCCAACTGATAGTTTAACCAAATTATCTAGGGCCTCTTTTCAGGTAGGACTAACTGGGAGCATGGCTGAAGGACCTTTAGGTCTGAGCTCCCATTGTTGAGCCACTTTATTTAGACTCAGTTAAGTCCTTTTATTTGAGGTTATAGCCTTATGGGCCTTCAAAGACTCACCCATGGAAGTCTGATTCCTCCAAAGAGAAAGACACATATCTTAAATAGTGTCTCCTTATATTCCCAAATTTTTGGGTCAGGGGGTCTGACACTTATCCTCACTTTTAAAAGTTAGGTAGAAGTGGAGGCCCTACCATTCAACTTCAACAGTGTTACTCAGATCTTGAATTCTCGAGTTTGAACCCTAGACTTGAATGGTGCTTGTACCAGATTCAGTGTGAGGTTGATAAAAAGTACTCGGCTGATTAGTGCACATTTAGTTCCGAGGTTCGGATGCAAGTCAAACTACTGGATTGTGGCAGGTTTGGGATCTGACTCAGTGATCTGATCAACCTCTGAGTTGGGAAGGGGTTAAAACTCTGTACTACTGTAGAGATTTTTAAAATAGTCCTATTTGTTGTGAAGCAATATTGGGGAGACAAGGAAAACTCGTGGACGAGATGGCCGTTTGCCAACTACCTTGCAAGTGTGCATTAAAAATTTCATCTATTTCACAAAGACCTTGTATGTAAAATATTCTAACTATTTTAAATTCCATTGGTATATTAAAATATATTTAATCTTTTATAAAATGCACAAAAGGGACAATTTTTAATTTTATTGTTTGCCACAACAAGGTCTCTCAGCACTTGCTGTCTAGACGATGATGTCATCATCTCGGAAGGGGTTTCCTAAGGATTCCCTTTAACAAGGACATGTTTGAAGGTTATCACTTTGAAACTAATAAAATAAGAAACTTACTTGTATACTTCAGTTATCAAGTGGACATTTGGTGTTACTGGAGCTATAATCTGTAAGGTGGCCTTAAACTCTAAACAATTACATTGTTATAAAGACTTTAACATTACCCATTTGAGAAATAGTACTTCAGCCTTTGTTTTGCATATAACTAAAAACTCTGAAGAGTGTTATGTATAAGTTGTACATCCTTGACTTTACATTTTATGAGATAAAGCCTTTTCAAGATTCAGACAAGAATGCAAGGTTAAAACCCATATAAAGGTAAGGAAATGAAACATTACAGATTTCATTATGAGTATGTGACATTTCGAAGTGACATGTTATAATTCACAGTTATAAATGATGTAAAATGAATTTAATGGGGTTGTTCCACTGGAACCGACCCTATAACCGACTCTATGACTCGAGGATTGGTTGCAAAAGTTGGGGACTTGGGGATGAAAAACATAAAAAAGAGCAACAATGCTGGGTAGCACATACCGGCTTGTCTGGATCCTTTGCCAGCTACACATCAGAGAGACTTTCTATAGAAGCATAGAGTACTTTTTTATTGAGTTTAATATTTGGATTTGCATTATGATTGGCAGACAGATAAGGACACATCTGAACCCTGGATCATCACCTGCCATATAGCCAGCACCACAGCATCAGTCCCAACCAGCCCCAGGAGAAAAAGAAAACCACCAAACCCCTGGGTCATGCCCTGGATCCTTCAAAGACAAAAAAGGATGATACAGCAACCTCCTTTCTGACTTAATACACACCGACATCCTACACTGAAGACCAATATTAATTTGTCAATAATTTGTCAAAACGGTGCCTAAAACAACAAACTTTCCAACTGACAAATTTAAACTTGTCATTTTCTTGTTAGACAAATTAACTGACAAACTTATGACAAGAAAATGACCCTGATAGTCCAATTAATTTGTTGTTTTAGGCACCTGTTATTGCTCACAGTCTTGTGAAATTAATTTTAAGCTCACTAATTTGCTTGTCATAAGTTTTCAATTAATTTGACCAATAAGTTATGAACATTTGACTATCATTCAACAAGAAAATGGCATTTGAATTTGCGATTTAGGAAACTTGTTGTTTTAGGAACCATTTTGACAAATTAATAATTTTCAGTGTAGTATACCAGAATTTTTTCAGGATGCCCCCTGCCTCATTGAAGAAGACATACACCACTGTATCAAGAAGTCAGTCACCAATTTCAGGAAGCCCTTAGAAGCTGGACTGAAACTGGCAATAACACTGAGACACATGGCCACTGGAGAGACTTACACCTCCTTGCAGTATCACTGGTTGGTTGGACAAACCACTATCTGGAAATTTGTCCCCCCCAGGTCTGCTGAGACATCCTTGATGAATTCCCAGACAGATATTTGTGCTGCCCTGATAGCTTGATGAGTGGAAAAGGGGGGTAGGAGATTTTTAGAACCAGATGGAATGTCTCCAATGCTGTTGGGGCAATACACGGGAAGCATATTGTCATGAAGAAGCCAAAGAAATCAGGCAGTGACTATTACAACAACAAGGACTTCTTTTCCCTGGTCCTCCTGGGCCTGATTGATGCAGAATACAGATTCCTGTGGATAGACTGCTTCAAATGGTGCTTGGTCAGATGCACAGATTTTCAACTGGAGCGATTTAAGGGTGAAGATCAAGGACAGCAGCTTGGGGCTTCCGGCACCTGAACCCCTGGGAGAGGAAGGGCCAAACTTGCACTACTTTTTATTGGGTGACGACGCCTTTGCTTTAATGCCATGGATGGTGAAACCCAACAGCAGAAGGCAAATCACAAGGGAAGAAAGAATAGCCAACAGTATCTCCAAGGGTAGGAGGGTGGTTGAAAATGCCTTTGGAATCTTGTTTTAGGGTACTACTGCACACCATGGAGCAAAGGCCATGGGTTGTCAGAGACATTGTCTTCACAATGTGTTTGGTGTTCCGAATATCTTAAGATGATGTTTTAAAAGTTTTTTTTAACTTCAGACTTTTCTTTAATCACACATTCATTCATTTATCCATTTTTTGTGTCTTTGTGGAAAATTTTTTTGTGTGGGCCAGTGTAATGCTTTGTGTTTGGGAATTTTTTTGAACAGCAGCTATTAATTGTTTTTGAAAGATTTGGGTGGTCCTGAAAAGAACCTTTAAATAGCTTCCAGCAGTGGTCTTGAAAAGGACTGATTGTAGGCATGGCAGTGGTTCTTCTGTCGCTGAATTTGGCATTGACTGAATGCGGAGTAGGCTGGGCTTGTGGCTGCTGATGTTCTTGCTCTGAGGTGGTGAAGGTTGGAGGAGGGGTTGCTGGTGCTGGTGTGTTGGCTGGTGAAAACAGCTGTGGTGTGTCAATCTGTTGGTAGCTCATTACAGACTGAAGATTTTTTTAAAAGCTTGAAAGTCCAGACATGTTGTGTTGACTTTCTTCACCTGTAGCAGAATCAAGTAATGGAGGGTTTAAGTGCTTCATCTGCATCAATGTGAAGGTACGTGATCTTTTAGGTCCAGCCTGTTGGTCATCAATGATTAGGAAGGATGTCAACCCCTCCTGGGTTGCTACTGCTGTCATTTGGTTGCCACTTGCCTCTGCTGAGTGGGTAGGATGACCTGGCTTGTAGACATCCGTGTCTCTGGGATGATTAAGATGTATTCCCATGCAGCTGGTGCTGGCTGCTGTGGCTGTTGAGTGTCCTGTCCAGCCTGTTGGTCGTCAACAATTAGGAAGGATGTCAGCTGCCCCCTGGCTTGCTACTGCTGTCCTTTGGTTGCGACTTGCCTCTGCTGAGTGGGTTGGATGACCTGGCTTGTAGACATCTGTGCCTCTGGGATGGTTAAGATGTATTCCCATGCAGCTGGTGCTGGCTGCTGTGGGTGTCTGTAGCACAAATGTAGAAATTGCACTTGAGCTTCATGAAACTGTCTGTTGCTGTAGCTTCTGGGGTTGTCTTGCTTTGAATGTTGCTGAGAAGCTTCACAGCCTTGTTTCTAAATGTTTGAAAGTCATTCTCTTTTAATCCCTCCACCTCCGACACCAGGCAGCTGCAGAAGGCTGTATGTGTTGTTGTCTCCTGATTTTGCCCGAGGAATGAGAAAAGTATGGTTCTCATCTGTGTCAACTGGTCCATGGCCTGCCTCCAGACCAAAGAGGGCCTTCAAGCTGCGGTGGGGCTTGTGACTTGTTGAGGCTGTAAAGTGGTATCTGATGACCACATATTAATCTCTATACTGTCTGTGTCAGTTACAGCTCTGGAGATGCAGCTAAGGCACTGACTCCTTGGGCTTAGGACTTGAAGTCTGACAATTTGCTGAATCCCTTGCATCTAATGTGCAACCTCAGGAATCCAAATTTATCCTATATCCAATATCTGATGTTCTGTCATCTCCTTCTGGGCATGTCCACACTTTGAATGCAATAGCTTGCTGTAACATGTCCTTTGTGACTCAAACCAGGTATTGCACACCTTGACAGACAGATTGCAACTTTGGCGAAGTGCTCCCAGAAATATTCCTTCCTTGCTTTGTCCTTGAAATATTCATTAGTTTTGTTGTACAACTCCTCATGGTCCTTCATGAAGTCCACAATAGCCTCGTCTTCTGAGTCCATCAGGTAGATGTTGGTCATGTACCCCTTCTTTTATCATGACTGTGATGGTCTTGCCTCTCCTCCAGCCTCTGTTTCTGTGTCACTTTTCTCAGTTCTTGGCCTTTGTTCTACAACTCCCTCCTCTTGCGAGTGTGTTTCCTCTGCTCTTGCTTCCTCATCCTTTTGTTGCTGTACTTGCTCCCTTTTTCTTGCCTCCCTCTAATCCCTCCTCTGCTGAATATCTACTGCTGTGTCCCCCAGCTCAAATTCAGGAACTCTGTCAGTAGGAACTTCTATCTTTCTCACTCTTTTACCTTTCTTATGGACCCATTGTCAAATAATAAGCAGCAGCATTTTATAAAAAAAACAAAATCCTAAAATATAAAGTTAGCCAACTTCAACTCAAAACTGCCCTACATAACTGTAAAAACCCAAAACTCCTGTTCTTGAAATGCTGTCAGATGTAATCCGTCAGATGCAAGATTCTAAATAATGCATTGCGACAGCCAACTCACCTTATATAGACAGAGATTGCATCAGTGACAAGCTGTGGGTCGTAAACATGAAGCCAGCTTGTCCTACACAGTTCCTGGCTTTTCTGTTGTGTAACCGTTTTGTTGTTTTGGTTTTTATAACTTGTCTGTATGTGTTCCCGACTTGTCCTGACAAGACAGGAAGTGTAACAGACAAGAGACAAGACATAGAGGTCCACAACAGGACAGTTTCCAGGTGGGTGGAGCCACAGTCCGGATACAGAGTTGTGGAGGGTCGGTGAAATATCACATGTTTGATATTTAGCTGACACACTGAGTCAAGCTGGGAAACCATAACCAACCCTAACCAACTCGGTAAAAGATGCAAATGACCCTCCAAAAAATCTTAGCAACCACAAGACGGCTCCAGTGGAACAGTGTTAGACAGTTAAAGTTATTTTTATTGCAATAGTTTAATAATACTATATGTAAACTATATGTCAGAGTAAAAGGGCCAACATGGACATTTTTATCACGATTTATCAACTAAATAGCTGCAGAATTTGACTTACCTCTATAGGATCATTGACAATGGCATTAAGAGTATCTAGACCACAACAGTTGAATTTTGGTGTATTTTCAAAACTGCCACTTTAGTTTATCAGTTTCTTCACAGTAATCATCCAAACTATTTCAGCCCTCATCTGTTCATTCATTGTGGAAAATATGGCACATATGGTTCCTGGAGGTTGCTCAATACTACCCATCTGTGGACAAATCCAAAAAACACTTCAGTCACAGTTTTGCTTTTGATGCTCCCACACTTTGGAATGATCTGCCTGATGATGTTCGTTCTGCTCCAACTCTTGCCTGTTTCAGGAAAAAGCTAAAATCTTATCCCTTTGATAAGTCTTTCCCACCTTAGCATGTAAACTTCTCTGTGATGTCAACCTGGTTATGTCTATGGAATGATGATTATTGGATTAGACCTGGTGTTGTGCCTTAAAAGTCTAGAATAGAATAGAATATAATAGAATAGACCTTAAAGATAAGGTCAAACATGATCCCATCCAAAACTTGCATGCAAAGGAGGTATTATTTTTATGACTGTTTGTCTGTTTGTTAGCCAGATGACACAGATCCTACTGGTTAGAACTTCATGGAAAAATCATTACTTGGGTATTGGTGCAATGTAGATCCCACTAAATTTTGAGACTGATCTGGATCAACGTCTGGATACAAAGAAATCTGGATTGTCCCATTTACTTATTCTTACATACATTGGTTTTGTATGTGATGAAAATGTAAAAATACAAAACAGTAGGTTTAAAACCCTCTCTAACCTACAGTTAATATGGAAACTATTACATATTCAGACCATTTTAAAGCAGGAAAATCAATCAAGGTACATACCATTCATTACTTTACCTATTTAAATGTAGAGAAAGGAAAAACAGTCAAGCACCCACTTCCGTTTTACTGTTTTAAGGGTTTAAAATACTGTATTCTTGCCCTTTACTTATTGATCAAGTACAATTGGAAAAAATATTAAAGGGTGAGGATTTGAAACAGAAAACGGCCAATTTCCTTTTGGTTGTTTATGATATGTTTTGGCCCTTCATACTTTGCCACATCAAATTAAGTGAAGGTCATTTCCCTGGTAATCACAGTGGTCTTGATTGTGATGTCACAATGTAAAATTGATAAAAATATGAATGGGTTTTAAAGGTTTATATTATATAAATAATTATTAATAAACTACTTAATGAATTTCATTAGTATTTGGTAACTGGATGACACAAAATATGGGAAACATTTCTGCTTTATGGTGATCTTAAACGCGTGCCAGTAAGTATATTATAGCAACTTTAAGGCTACAACTCATAGGGCCAATAATAAAAACTTAAAAGGCAAATTTCAGTTATAATTAGCATATGGGTGATGTTTGGATCTTGTAAGCACTGTACGGTATGAGGCTGCCTTTGAATTTGAACAATAGCAATTTATGAATGACTTTAAAGGTAACCATTTAAGGATCAGTCAAACAATAATGAATTAAATTCAATTTATGCTTGGTATATGATCCTGGACAGACACCAACAATCAATTTTTGTAGTAATTGATTAATTTAAAATTAATAAATTTAATTTAAAGTATGGTTTATATCAACGAATAATTTATTCTGATACTTTTTATAGAAGAGTGTTCTTTACAAGTTGCAGAGCTATAGCACTTAAACTGATTGAGTATGTGTAAATTGTAATCAGTATTAAGTTATACTTGACAAACTATAATGAAACTAAACTTCACGAATGACAAATATATAAACATGTCCAAAACTGGCTATGTATGAATTACTACACAAAGACATTAACAAGTCAAATTACAAACTTAATGAATATCAAGGACAAGCTCTCTTTGATTTATAAGTATACTTTTCTATGGTTCATCTGTTGATTGCAAATGGGAGTGATAATCAAGGCCTTTGTTTAAATTTGGCATCTGTGAGTGCATGAACACTAAAGTTAACCAAATTTTTGAAACAATTGACATGATATGACAATAGCTATTAAAGTGACATTAACTACCAAATTTGACCTTTAGATGGATGGCTCTAAAGGGTTGTGTAGATAAGTAACTAGTCACTTCAGCTAAAATGGTGGTTCCACATTCTTGACTTTGTCTTGAACTTTTACCTCAAATTTAAAATCTGAGTAAAAACTTAGTACAGGTCATGGACCAAAATAGGAAAGGCTGATAAAAGTTTGGAGAATGTCAAATACTTTTTGATACATCTTCCTTCCTGAAACTCAAAGTCGTATTTGGTAAGATTATTCAACCTTTTGACAATAACTTCAATCTTATAGGTCTTAGGTCTTATATCTCCTACTGTGCCCTAGTGGGTAACACACTCACCTAGGAACACAGAAGCTGTGGGTTCATACCCAGCTAAATTCAGATACATAGTGGCTAGGATGACCACTTAAAATGGCGGTCCTCTGTCATTGGGTCCTATACCTAGTGGCAGGGTAAAAAACACCAAGAACATTGATAAATGATCATCCTTGAGCCTCTGTATTTCAGTTAGGGGGATGTCAGTAACTTGACAGCTTGGGCTGTACTAGTGCAGTCAGATGGGCCGTATAGCGCTTTGAGTCCTGTAGTATATGGAGATATTGCATTGAGTATAAAAACAATACAATACACTATAGAATTACATCCTATTTTCTTTAAGTCAAGGAACTACTATACACTTATAGAGAGTTTTGAGTCCCATTCAAAAGCCATGGAAATCTCACCCAGAGGGGGCAGCCGGTGATTAGGTGCCAAACTTACTAACCACTAGGCTAACCACTAGGCCAAGGACCTCACTTATTGCCTTTAAAAATCATCCTGTGGTGACAAATCAGATAATATTCCTGTTAAATTCAATCCAGTTGGCGTTGTAGTAAAAATCATTAAAAAATTATTGTAAAAGGAACACTTTGTAAACTGTGACTTTATTTTAAACTTTGTGCTGATATCACATTCATGTAATCACTGCTTACTAGCGGTTAAAACTTAAAAAAATTTAACTGATGGTAATCAAGGACCAAATTTTGTTTTATGCAGCTAAATAACTTGCTTTCTGATATAGAATCAAATTACTCAGTCTAAACAGATATCTAAAGGACATTTTTCTAAAGGTGCTTTACACATTAATGGGCCTTATTACAGCGTCCAAATACCTTTCATATGCATTAACCACACTTTGCCAATTGTTGTCATTGTGGAACAAACATTACATTACTGTAGAGAGTCATCCCCTATTATTTGCCAGTAATAGATACTAGGTTCTAATTAAGAGATGCTTACTTGATGCATGCTTGCCTGATGTACTATTCATAAATAAATGTTACTGCTTCCCTGCATAAGTTGGCCGCGGGTCGTAAGTTGGCCGCCATCATCATATTTTGAAATTTCTACAATTCTAAAGGCCTGTATCATTCTTGAATGGTCTATTATAATAAGATTTATTTTTACTACCACTTTTAAAACCTGTGCAACCACACATTTGTCTGTTTGATACATTTAAATGAGTGGTGGCCAACTTACGACCCGCGGCCAACTTATGCAGGGAAGCAGTAGTCCTAGAATCTGTCATGTGATGGAGATTAAGTGGTATTAAAATATTCTCATTGAATTACATAATATTATTTATTTTTAACTGAAGATGAGTTTTCAAGGGCCAATTTGCCGAGGGTTTATTTTGCAAGGGGCCAACCTGTCCACTACCTTAAATAAGGCTACTTACAATGTTCTGTATCTCCTTTATTATAAACATGTATGTCATATGAATGATTTGAGGAAGTGCCATCATTTGTGTGTAAAATAATCTATATTTAAAACAAACAATTCATCTCTGTTATGGCTAGATAAAATATAGATAGTAGAGGGTTATTGTAATCAGTTCATTCCATCTTTCTGTCCGTATGTCATTCTGTCTGTATACAGTTTTGCTATTACAAAACTGGTTTTTGCATTGTGACACTGTAGAGGTGACATGAAGGTGGAAACATAAGGGCGGACCAGTTTGATATTTAGAATATACCAAATCGTACGCTCTTTAGTGTGAGCCACTATTTCCGGTGTTAGCGCAAACAACATGGCCGTCTCGGAGAAGTGTGTGTCACCGTAGTCAAGAAGGAAAGGTAAAACAGTCATTAATGCACGTTTATCGTGGATGAAATTAAAGCATAACGTAAAAGAGATAATTTAATACTTTTAAAAGAGGATGACATATAAGCTAGTGAGCACATTTTGAGTACAGTAGTAATTTGAATAGTTTTTATATTTTCTTTCTTTTTTCAACTTACTAGATTTGTAGCAATCAGCTTACAGGTGTAAATATTTCATAGGTAGACTGGAATATTGTGAATTGAGATTATTCAGAAACACATGCAGAAGTGAGGCCAAACGACTCGAAATTCTATTGCCAATTAAACACAAAATTTATCCTCCCCAAGTAATCTCCACAACTGGTGGGGTACAATAACATTTGGAATCTCAAGATGGTGATGTAAACAAAGGTTGATTCACTGCCTATTTGGAGCATACATGGTAAAAATAGGGGAGCTTTCACATGAATTTCTCATATTTTCTGATATATTATTTATTTGAAGCAGTTATCTATCAGGTGCAAATGAGGAGATTATGAACTTACAGAATTCTGTGGTAAATTATAAAAGTCGGAACTGGATTCGGAACCGGATTTTTTCCCGGATCACACCTCTATCGCACCTCTTTATCACACCACTTATAAAATGTACGTCTCGATGAAGATGAAATACTTTAAACTACAGAACTCACGGCCATAGCACCCAAGTCATTAATATTCATGAGGTGATACGAGGACACAGATCTCCTCTGTAGTTTCCCAACAATATTTTATAAAATGTACGTCTCGATGAAGATGAAATACTTTAAACTACAGAACTCACGGCCATAGCACCCAAGTCATTAATATTCATGAGGTGATACGAGGACACAGATCTCCTCTGTAGTTTTCCAACAATATTTTATAAAATGGACATCTCGATGAAGATAAAATACTTTAAACTACAGAACTCACGGCCATAGCACCCAAGTCATTAATATTCATGAGGTGATACGAGGACACAGATCTCCTCTGTAGTTTCCCAACAATATTTTATAAAATGGACATCTCGATGAAGATAAAACACTTTAAACTACAGAACTCATGGCCATAGCATCCAAGTCATTAATATTCATGAGGTGATACGAGGACACAGATCTCTCTAGTTTCCTAACAATATTTTATAAAATGGACATCTCGACAAAGATCAAATGCTTTAAACTACAGAAGTCATGGTCATAGCACCCAAGTCATTAATATTCATGCGAAAATATGAGGACACAGATTTCCACTGATATCAAATACTTTAAACTACAATTTTATTGATTCAAAACATAGTATAGCAACACATCAGAACATTACAACATCATAGAAATAATAGAAGCATAGACGAAAATCAAATATTTTGAACTTGAGAACTCACTAACTGAGAATATGCATTATTATATCCCCAGACGAAAGTCGGGGATATATTGGATTCAGGTCCGTCGCGCCGCCGCCACCGTAGAAATTTCCTTGTGGACGCGATAACTCAAAAACAAATTAATATTTTTTTTTTCAAACTTGGTACACATGTTAAGGGTGCCCAAAGGAAGATCCCTATTTTAAGGTGACCTTAAACTCCCAGTAAAAAAGAACTTATGGCCACCTTAAGGTCAGAAATTGGACTTTTGGCCACTTAGAGCCCTGTAGGTCACAAACTATGATGCTCAGCTGGCTGAAATTTTACCTGACAACACATTAATATGTTCTTAGTACATGTGCCGAAAATCACGACTTTAAGTTGAGGAGAAAATTGTCTTTGAGGCCCATAAATACCCCCACTTAGGGATTTTTTGCTATACTTTTCACATATTTTGCCTTATAATTTGGAAGTGGTAGTTCTGATGAGTCTCAAACTGTGCTAGGTATAACTTTGATATGTAATCCTTGTCTGTAGAAAATTTTAGGGCTGTAGGTTTACCCAAAGGGGTCGACTTAAGGTCTCAAAAGTGCCCACAGAGACCCAATTTATGCACTTTTTGCCACTTTCAAGCACTGTAGCTTTCAAACTATGTCTCTCATCTAAGTTAAATATCATCTGGGAATATATCTATGTGTTTTCTTATATGTGCCCCAACATTTAGGCCTTTAATAGACAGTTAACCTGTGTATCAGGACCATAAACACCCACCCGAGTGACCCTTATAAGACATTTTTCACATCTTTTTCCCTGTAACTTGGAAATGGTAAGTCTGAGAAGTTTCAAACTGTATTAGATATATATTCTGTGTGTAATCTTAGTATGTAACAGATTTTAAGTCTGAAGCTTTAATTTTGAAGGTCAAATTGAGGTCTCTAAAAGGCTCCCAAAGACCCAATATTTGGACTTTTTGCTACTTTTAAGCCCTGTGACTGTCAAACTATGTGACTGATAGAGCTCAAATCCTATCTGGGAAGATATTAGTATGTTATTTATATATGTGCCAAAAATTAAGGCTTTAAGAAGACATTTAATCTGTGTATGAGGACCATAAATCCCCACCCGAGTGACCATTTTTAGACATTTTTCACATATTTTGCCCTGTAACTTGGAAATGGTAAGTCTAAGAAGTTTCAAACTGTATTAGATGCATATTCTATGTGTAATCTTAGTATGTGACAAATTTTAAGTCTGAAGCTTTAATTTGAAGGCCACATTTAGGTCTCTAGAAGGCCCCATAAAGACCCAGTATTTGGACTTTTTGCCAATTTTAAGGCCTGTGACTGTTAAACTATGTGACTGATAGAGCTGAAATCTCATCTGGGAATACATTATTATGTTCTTTTTACATGTGCCAAAAATCAAGGCTTCAAGTAGACATTTAACCTGTGTATGAGGACCTTAAACACCCACCTGAGTGACCCTTTTAAGACATTTCTCACATATTTTGCTCTGTAACTTGGAAATGGTAAGTCTGAGAAGTTTCAAACTTTATTAGATACATATTCTATGTGTAATCTTAGTATGTAACAAATTTTAAGTCTGAAGCTTTAATTTGAAAGCCACATCGAGATCTCTAAAAGGCCCACAGAGACCCAATATTTGGACTTTTTGCCACCTTTAAGCCCTGTGACTATTAAACTATGTGATTGATGGAGCTGAAATCCCATCTGGGAATGCATTATTATGTCCTTTTTACATATGGCGAAAATCAAGGTTTTTAGTAGACATTTAACCTGTGTATGAGGGCCATAGACACTCGCCCAAGTGCCTTTTTGGACATTTTTTCCGTATTTTGCCCTGTTATTTGGAAATGCTTAGTGTGACAAGTCTTAAACTGTATTATATATAATTTTTGTTTGTTATGTATGTCCCCCAAAAAGTTTCAGATCTGTAGTTTAATTGCTAAGGTCTCTTTAACAATTGTAAAATGCCCACAGAAACCCAATTTATGGACATTATGCCACTTTAAAGCCCAGTAACTGTCAAACTATGTGGGTTATAGAGCTGAAATCTTTGAATTTTTAAAAGGAAATGCCTGTCTATTTAAATTTTGAATATTAATAATGTTATGGCTATCTTAGTCTTTTAAGAACTTATTTTTGTGTGTTATACCTCTGCTTGCTGAGTTTTTAACTTTTTAAAATGAAACTGGTTAAACGCCGGTTAAACATATTCAAGTAGACAAAATGGACACTTTAAGTGAGCTTTAAGTCCCAATATTAATGAAATTATATCCGTATGTAGTAAAACTAGGGGATTTTTAACCCTCAACTAGCCCAGTTTTATTCAACTTGCCTCAGTTAATTTTGACACAGCTCCTACAGTTATGAACTCATTTCAGTTGATAATCACATACTTAAAATTCTCAATTCTTTTTGTATTTGAGTACCCCTTTTATATAGATTGTTTGTTTACCATTTATGCTGTAGCACTCCATCTCTTTGAGAGAACATGTAAACTGTGTAAAAAAGATGTAGAAGATGAGATACATTTTGTTTGTGTTTGTCCAGCTTTAGAGCTGATTCGTATGAAATATTTCAAAATTTTAAATATAGATAAATCTGAATTATTAATAGATCAATTATCAAGGGTATTAACTCATATGAATGTCAATATGGTTATTAATTTTATTTTTGATTTGTGGCAAGAAAGAAAAAGTAAATTATGTTGTTAATTTTTATGTCAGCTGACTTGTCAGTCAGCTGACATTATGTCGTCACTCTGCGGCGTGGGCGTACACGTCCGCGTACGCGTCCGCGTCCGCGTGAACAACTTCTCCTCCAAAACTACAAGGCCTAGAGACGTGCTGTTTTTTTTAAAAGATACCTTATCTATCGAGGATGAAAAATTGTTCAAGGCATGCAAATCTGTCTGTTCGTCTGTTTGCTAGAGACATTACAAGGGGGGTACCCCCACCAAAAGTGTGAAAATTTCAACACTTAATCACAATTTTCTCAGTGACTATTGCAGGGATTTCTCTCATATCTTGCATATATGTACTAGGCCACAGGTAGATTCTCTTGTGTGAGTATGAGACCTGGATCTGTCTTACTTTTTTTTTAATAAATTTTTTTAATAATTTTTAATGCATTAAAATTCATGAAATCATGCACAAAATCATTTATAACTTGAAAAGTGTTGCATTTAGAGCATTTTGTTAAAATATGTTATTCAGCTACTTTTTTCATAGCTACAATATGGTGAGTAAGTTGGGTGCCTGTCTCAATAGCTAAGTGAGTAATAGCTACTTTTGGTCTTTTCAGTAACTTCCATCATGAGTAAAATCACTTGTAACTTAAAAACTATTGCATTTAGAGAATTTCGTATAAATATGTTATTCAGCTACTTTTGGGTCAGCTATAACTTAGTAAAATTTTAGACCTGTAGCTCATGGCATAGCTGAGTAATAGCTACTTTTAGGTTATCACTGTTGAGTAAATCGCTTATAACTTCAAAACTATTGCATTTAGAGAATTTCGTATAAATATGTTATTCAGCTACTTTTGGGTCAGCTATAACATAGTAAAATTTCAGAACTGTAGCTCATGGCATAGCTGAGTAATAGCTACTTTTAGGTTATCACTGTTGAGTAAATCGCTTATAACTTGCAAACTATTGCATTTACAGTATTTTGTTTCAATATGTTATTCACCTATTTTGGGATCAGCTATAACATAGTGAAGTTTCAGATCTGTGGCTCATTGCATAGCTGAGTAATAGCTACTTTGAAGTTCTCACTATTGAGTAAATCACTTGTAACTTAAAACCTATTGCATTTAGAGAATTTCATATAAATATGTTATTCAGCTACTTTTGGGCCAGCTATAACATAGTGAAGTTTCAGATCTGTAGGTCATGGCACAGCTGAGTAATAGCTACTTTAAAGTTCTCACTATTGAGTAAATCAGTTGTAATTGGAAAACTATTGCATTTAGAGTATTTCGTATACATATGTTATTCAGCTACTTTTGGGTCAGCTATAACATAGTAAAATTTCAGACCTGTAGCTCATGGCATAGCTGAGTAATAGCTACTTTTAGGTCATCACTATTGAGTAAATCAGTTGTAACTTGAAAACTATTGCATTTACAGTATTTTGCTTAAATATGTTGTTCACCTACTTTTGGGTCAGCTATAACATAGTAAAATTTCAGACCTGTAGCTCATTGCATAGCTGAGTAATAACTACTTTGAGGTTCTCACTATTGAGTAAATCAGTTGTAATTGCAAAACTATTGCATTTAGAGAATTTTGTATAAATATGTTATTCAGCTACTTTTGGGCCAGCTATAACATAGTGAAATTTTAGATCTGTAGGTCATGGCACAGCTGAGTAATAGCTACTTTGAAGTTCTCGCTATTGAGTAAATCAGTTGTAATTGCAAAACTATTGCATTTAGAGAATTTAGTATAAATATGTTATTCAGCTACTTTTGGGTCAGCTATAACATAGTAAAATTTCAGACCTGTAGCTCATGGCATAGCTGAGTAATAGCTACTTTTAGGTCATCACTATTGAGTAAATCAGTTGTAACTTGAAAACTATTGCATGTACAGTATTTTGCTTAAATATGTTGTTCACCTACTTTTGGGTCAGCTATAACATAGTAAAATTTCAGACCTGTAGCTCATGGCATAGCTGAGTAATAGCTACTTTGAGGTTATCACTGTTGAGTAAATCGCTTATAACTTGGAAATTATTGCATTTAGAGTATTTTGTTTCAATATGTTATTCACCTATTTTGGGGTCAGCTATAACATAGTCAAGTTCCAGACCTGTGACTCATTGCATAGCTGAGTAATAGCTACTTTGAAGTTCTCAATGTTGAGCAAATCACTTATAATTTGAAAACTATTGCATTTAGAGAATTTAGTATAAATATGTTATTCAGCTACTTTTGGGTCAGCTATAACATAGTAAAATTTCAGACCTGTAGCTCATGGCATAGCTGAGTAATAGCTACTTTTAGGTTATCACTGTTGAGTAAATCACTTATAACTTGGAAACTATTGCATTTAGAGTATTTTGTTGCAATATGTTATTCACCTATTTTGGGGTCAGCTATAACATAGTGAAGTTCCAGACCTGTGGCTCATTGCATAGCTGAGTAATAGCTACTTTGAAGTTCTCACTGTTGAGTAAATCAGTTGTAATTGGAAAACTATTGCCTTTACAGAAATTTGTGCAAATATGTTATTCAGCTACTTTTGGGTCAGCTATAACATAGTGAAATTACAGACCTGTAGCTCATGGCACAACTGAGCAATAGCTATTCTCAGGCACTGACTGTTGAGTAAATCGGCTATAACTTGAAAAATATTGCATTTGGAGTACTTTGTTAAAATATATTGTTCACCTACTTTTGGGTTAGCTATAACATAGTAAAATTTCAGACCTGTAGCTCATGGCATAGCTGAGTAATAGCTACTTTTAGGTCATCACTATTGAGTAAATCAGTTGTAACTTGAAAACTATTGCATTTACAGTATTTTGCTTAAATATGTTGTTCACCTACTTTTGGGTCAGCTATAACATAGTAAAATTTCAGACCTGTAGCTCATTGCATAGCTGAGTAATAACTACTTTGAGGTTCTCACTATTGAGTAAATCAGTTGTAATTGCAAAACTATTGCATTTAGAGAATTTCGTATAAATATGTTATTCAGCTACTTTTGGGCCAGCTATAATATAGTGAAATTTTAGATCTGTGGGTCATGGCACAGCTGAGTAATAGCTACTTTGAAGTTCTCACTATTGAGTAAATCAGTTGTAATTGGAAAACTGTTGCATTTACAGAATTTCGTATAAATATGTTATTCAGCTACTTTTGGGTCAGCTATAACATAGTAAAATTTCAGACCTGTAGCTCATGGCATAGCTGAGTAATAGCTACTTTTAGGTCATCACTATTGAGTAAATCAGTTGTAACTTCAAAACTATTGCATTTACAGTATTTTGCTTAAATATGTTGTTCACCTACTTTTGGGTCAGCTATAACATAGTAAAATTTCAGACCTGTAGCTCATTGCATAGCTGAGTAATAACTACTTTGAGGTTCTCACTATTGAGTAAATCAGTTGTAATTGCAAAACTATTGCATTTAGAGAATTTAGTATAAATATGTTATTCAGCTACTTTTGGGTCAGCTATAACATAGTAAAATTTCAGACCTGTAGCTCATGGCATAGCTGAGTAATAGCTACTTTTAGGTCATCACTATTGAGTAAATCAGTTGTAACTTGAAAACTATTGCATTTACAGTATTTTGCTTAAATATGTTGTTCACCTACTTTTGGGTCAGCTATAACATAGTAAAATTTCAGACCTGTAGCTCATTGCATAGCTGAGTAATAACTACTTTGAGGTTCTCACTATTGAGTAAATCAGTTGTAATTGCAAAACTATTGCATTTAGAGAATTTCGTATAAATATGTTATTCAGCTACTTTTGGGCCAGCTATAATACAGTGAAATTTTAGATCTGTGGGTCATGGCACAGCTGAGTAATAGCTACTTTGAAGTTCTCACTATTGAGTAAATCAGTTGTAATTGGAAAACTGTTGCATTTACAGAATTTCGTATAAATATGTTATTCAGCTACTTTTGGGTCAGCTATAACATAGTAAAATTTCAGACCTGTAGCTCATGGCATAGCTGAGTAATAGCTACTTTTAGGTCATCACTATTGAGTAAATCAGTTGTAACTTCAAAACTATTGCATTTACAGTATTTTGCTTAAATATGTTGTTCACTTACTTTTGGGTCAGCTATAACATAGTAAAATTTCAGACCTGTAGCTCATTGCATAGCTGAGTAATAGCTACTTTGAGGTTCTCACTATTGAGTAAATCAGTTGTAATTGCAAAACTATTGCATTTAGAGAATTTAGTATAAATATGTTATTCAGCTACTTTTGGGTCAGCTATAACATAGTAAAATTTCAGACCTGTAGCTCATGGCATAGCTGAGTAATAGCTACTTTTAGGTCATCACTATTGAGTAAATCAGTTGTAACTTGAAAACTATTGCATGTACAGTATTTTGCTTAAATATGTTGTTCACCTACTTTTGGGTCAGCTATAACATAGTAAAATTTCAGACCTGTAGCTCATGGCATAGCTGAGTAATAGCTACTTTGAGGTTATCACTGTTGAGTAAATCGCTTATAACTTGGAAATTATTGCATTTAGAGTATTTTGTTTCAATATGTTATTCACCTATTTTGGGGTCAGCTATAACATAGTCAAGTTCCAGACCTGTGACTCATTGCATAGCTGAGTAATAGCTACTTTGAAGTTCTCAATGTTGAGCAAATCACTTATAATTTGAAAACTATTGCATTTAGAGAATTTAGTATAAATATGTTATTCAGCTACTTTTGGGTCAGCTATAACATAGTAAAATTTCAGACCTGTAGCTCATGGCATAGCTGAGTAATAGCTACTTTTAGGTTATCACTGTTGAGTAAATCACTTATAACTTGGAAACTATTGCATTTAGAGTATTTTGTTGCAATATGTTATTCACCTATTTTGTCGTCAGCTATAACATAGTGAAGTTCCAGACCTGTGGCTCATTGCATAGCTGAGTAATAGCTACTTTGAAGTTCTCACTGTTGAGTAAATCAGTTGTAATTGGAAAACTATTGCCTTTACAGAAATTTGTGCAAATATGTTATTCAGCTACTTTTGGGTCAGCTATAACATAGTGAAATTACAGACCTGTAGCTCATGGCACAACTGAGCAATAGCTATTCTCAGGCACTGTCTGTTGAGTAAATCGGCTATAACTTGAAAAATATTGCATTTGGAGTATTTTGTTAAAATATATTGTTCACCTACTTTTGGGTTAGCTATAACATAGTGAAATTACAGACCTATAGCTCATGGCATAGCGGAGCAATAGCTATTTTCAGGTTCTCACTATTGAGTAAATCAGTTGTAACTTGAAAACTATTGCATTTACAGTATTTTGCTTAAATATGTTGTTCACCTACTTTTAGGTCAGCTATAACAGAGCAAAAATTCAGACATGTAGCTCATTGCATAGCTGAGTAATAGTTACTTTGAGGTTCTCACTCTTGAGTAAATCAGTAGTAACTTGAAAACTATTACATTTAGAGTATTTTGTTAAATATGTTTTTCACAGACGTTTTGGTCAGCTATAACATAGTGAAATTGCAGACCTCTATGTCATGGCATAGCTGAGCAATAGCTTCTTTCAGGTTCTCACTGTTGAGTAAATCATTGTATCCAACCTGTAGGAAATCATGGGCTGGGAATCTGTTAATATGGTCCGATTTGACCATGGAACCCTCCTTCAAGGTCAAATGAGGATAGCCAAACATAAAAGTGCTTATAACTCGCTTATTATTGGTCCTAGAGGTTTGGAATGAAAACCAACCTATAGAAAATCATGAGCTGGGAATTTTTTGGTGTGGTCGGATTTCACCTTGGACCCCTCCTTCAAGGTCAAATGAGGATAGCCAAACTTAAAAGTGCTTATAACTCGCTTATTATTGGTCCTAGAGGTTTGGAATGGAAAACCAACCTATAGAAAATCATGGGCTGGGAATCTTTTGGTGTGGTCAGATTTCACCTTAGACCCCTCCTTCCAGGTCAAACGAAGATAGCCAAACTTAAAGTGCTTATAACTCGCGTATTATTGGTCTTGGAGGTTTGGGATGGTAAACCAACATATAGGAAATCATGGGCTGGGATTCTTTTGTTGTGGTCAGATTTGACCTGGGACCCCTCCTTCAAGGTCAATTGAGGATAGCCAAACTTACAATTGCTTAGAACTCGCTTATTATTGGTCCTACAGGTTTGGGATGGTAAACAAGCTACAGGAAATCATGGGCTGGGAATTTTTTTGTGTGGTCGGATTTGACCTTGGACCCCTCCGTCAAGGTCAAACAAGGATAGCCAAACTTAAAAAGTGCCTATGACTCACTTATTATTGGTCCGAGAGGTTTGGGATGGTAAACCATCCTAAATTCTTTGGCTGGGAATCTTTTGGTATGGTCAGATTTGACCTTTGGACCCCTTCTTCATGGTCGAACGAGGATATTGCATTTATAGTATTTCTTTAAATATTTTTAACCTACTTTTTACACTTAAACAATTACCTTGTTACTTTATTTCATAATACCATTTGCAGGGCACAACTTTTTTGTCCTTTTTTTCTGTCAGCTTCGGAATATCTTTCGAACATGCTGTTCAGTTACCATTTACTGTATTTCTGTACAGCCCTTTCTCTGATAATTATGCTTTCCTCTCATTATCACCATCACAAATCAAAAACATTCAGTCAGCTGACACAGTGCCCGTTCACGGGCACTCTCCTCTTGTTATGTATTGAATTGCTGTCTTTATTTACTGTATCTTACCTCAAAATATGTTTGCTCTGTTTGTTATTAACTCTCTATTTAAAGTGACTTATAAGCCCATATAGGGCTGGGTATTACTTCAATAGTTTTTGTATAATCCTTGTCAACATAATACATGTCACTATAATAAACTAATAAACTAAACTAAGTCCCAACCCACATCCCCCACCCGGATTCCCCCCACCCACCTCTGGGACCTCCAGCTATATTGAGTGACACTAAATAACAAAGGTATTTAATGATATCAGATGAGAAACAAAGACCTCAATGGGGTTGCAGATCTTGTGTAATAGTGAGAGAGGTGTGGAGAAGGGGAGAGGGGTGGGGGTGGGAGGTGGTGGGCTTCATTACATATAACACAAAGGGGAGTCAGAACTGAGATTGTGTCACATATTTAGGTTGCATATATATGGACCACATATATAGGTATAGAGGAAATGAATAACTGAAAACAATTTGCAAATTCTAAAAATAATATAATAAAATAATAATATAAATAATTTTTTTTTAAATAATATTTTATTTGTGAACAAATATAGAAACAGATATGCGCTTTTGGGATTATGAATTTTAGAATGGACATTGAATCATCAATCATTTAAATACTTTGAAGGAAGATTGAAAAGTATGATGAGTTGAGTTAAAAATAATATTTTATTTGTCAACAAATATAGAAACAGATATGCTCTTTTGGGATTATTATTTTAGAATGGACATTCAATCATCAATCATTTAAATACTTTGAAAATAGGTTTAGAGTTATCATTGCAGGAAGATTGAAAATATAATTTGAGTTATGTATTCGGCGTCTGGGGATACACCATCTTCCTTGGAAGATATAAACAGAGTAGATTGATGTGCTGAAGTTCATATAATAATGGGTAATTATGTTTTTAAAAATTCCCGATCAAAACCTGTGGCGTGAGTGATGACCTGTCTGGGGATATGTTGGCGCCGAGTTGGCCCAATCTAGTTACATGTATATTAAATATGTTCTAGCTTTGTATAGTTACACTACAGTAAACCTATACAGATACACAGTTACGCTGTTAGTGGAGTTAATTTTCTTTCAATGAATTGACTGATGAGCTCTATGGTCATAGCACCCAAGTCATTCATGGAGTCATTATGCACTCATGCAAGTCCCGGATCACTTGGGGTGCTATGGAACCACTGGTGCTACAGAGGGTTAGGTGAGTGTTATTTCTTTTTAAATGTACATTAAATATGTTGTACTTGTATTTCAATTTTCTAACTTTACACAACAATAACAAACACAGATACAGTATTTACAACCAATTTATTTTTATTTATATTAAACTCAAGAACTCCTGGATCACTTGTGATGCTACAGAACTACTGGTGCTACAGAGGGTTTGGCGAGTTTTATTTATTATTATCCTCATATTTTCTCACAAACATTAATAACTTGGGTGCTATGGCCGTGAGTTCTGTAGTTTTAAAGTATTATATCTTCGTGGAGACATCCATTTTATAAAATATTGTTAGGAAACTACAGGAGAGATCTGTGTCCTCATATCTTCTCATGATTGACTGTTGAGCTCTAAGCTCAAAGCACCCAAGTCATTCATGGAGTCATTATGCACTCATCGAAGTCCTGGATCACTTGTGGTGCTACAGAACCACTGGTGCTACAGAGGGTTAGGTGAGTGTTATGTATTATTACATGTATATTAAATATGTTCTAGCTTTGTATAGTTACACTACAGTAAACCGATACAGATACACAATTAAGCTGTTAGTTGAGTTAATTTTCTTTCAATGAATTGACTGATGAGCTCTATGGTCATAGCACCAAAGTCATTCATGGAGTCATTATGATCTCATGCAAGTCCCGGATCACTTGGGGTGCTATGGAACCACTGGTGCTACAGAGGGTTAGGCGAGTGTTATGTATTATTACATGTATATTAAATATGTTCTAGCTTTGCATAGTTACACTACAGTAAACCGATACAGATACACAATTAAGCTGTTAGTTGAGTTAATTTTCTTTCAATGAATTGACTGATGAGCTCTATGGTCATAGCACCCAAGTCATTCATGGAGTCATTATGCACTCATGCAAGTCCCGGATCACTTGGGGTGCTATGGAACCACTGGTGCTACAGAGGGTTAGGTGAGTGTTATTTCTTTTTAAATGTACATTAAATATGTTGTACTTGTATTTCAATTTTCTAACTGTACAAAACAATAACACACAACAACTATTGATCTTTAAAAAATGTTGGATATATTTGCAAGTTAATGATTTGTTTATATTGGGAAGACTTGAGACTGGTCTCAACTTGGTCTCAGCTGAGAACCTATTTGTGAATACAAAGTTGAGACTTGGTCTCAGCTGAGACCAAATCTCAAAGCTGAGACTATTTTTTGTCTCAGACTTAAGATCTCTTTATGAATACGGCCTCAGGGGCATATTTAATATATAAAATATTGCAAGGAAATCTCAGGGAAAATCTATATCCTCACATCTTCTCATGAATGTTAATAACTTGGGTGCTATGGCCATGAGTTCTGTAGTTCAAAGTATATTTGATCTTCATCTATGCTTCTGTTTTATAAAATATTGCAAGGAAATCCCAGGGGACATCTGTGTCCTCAAATCTCCTCATGAATTGGGTGCTATGACCGTGAGTTCTGTAGTTCAAAGTATTTGATCTTCGTCTATGCTTCTTTTTTATAAAATACTGTTAGGAAACTACAGGGGAAATCTGTGTCCTCGTATCTCCTCATTAATATTAATGACTTGGGTGCTGTGGCCGTGAGTTCTGTAGTTTAAAGTATTTGATCTTCGTCTATGCTTCTATTTTATAAAATATTGTAAGGAAACTATAGGGGAAATCTGTGTCCTCATATCTTCTCCTGAATATTAATGAATTGGGTTCTATTGCCGTGAGTTAGGAAACTACAGAGGAAATCTGTGTCCTCATATTTTCTCATGAATATTAATGACTAGAGTACTGTGGCCATGAGGTCAGTAGTTTAAAGTATTATATCTTCGTGGAGACGTCCATTTTATAAAATATTGTTAGGAAACTACAGGGGAGATCTGTGTCCTCCTATCATCTCATGAATATTAATAACTGGGTGCTATGGCTGTTCATCGCACCCCATCGCACCTCGTCGCACCCATCGCACCCCTCCATAGCACCTCCGGTAGTCCGGGTTTTATAAGGGATTTCTTGGCAATATTTATAAATAAACTAAATAAAAAGATGGTTGTTTGTGAGGCCACAGACTTTCCACCAATATTTTGTAAAAATACTCTTAATAAAATATGAAAATTTATGAAGTCAGTGAGGTTTCCTATAGCAATATAAAAACGGAGTAGTTATTTACCCAATGGCTGTGTATGCTAGTTGTGATATTGGTCTAGCGTACCCAACGGCTGTGTATACAAGATTTATATCATCGCTAGCATACCCAACGGCTATGTACACAAGATCAGTGCTAGTGTACCCAAATTTTAATCACTTCTTCCTTAAATTAACTTTGTTAAAATGTAACAATAACCAAGTTATTCTGCTGTTTCACAGTGCAAACCCACGCTAAGCTGAATAAGTTTAATTCAGAGAGTGGTCGATCCTTGGCCCATTTATGACTACTCGAAAAAATTCCTTAAAAACTAATTACTTCACAATGCCTTGGATACAGACCTGTTGAGTACGCTATGAAGGGTACTGATATCGAGTGCACAACCATTGAGTGCATACTACCTTGGGTAATGAGAAATTGGGCAGGCTGTAAAAAATTTGGAGTTGTTGGGTACACTAGCAGTGATATAGATCTTGTGTGCACTAGTGAGTGGAATCGCCTCAATTTTCATGGTTGATTATTCGTCTATTTTTCCGACCGATGATCGACCCCTAATCGACTTTTTTTACTCCACTGTTGGCCATTATATCATGAACACTTTCCAGGATTCATTCCGGTAAGAATAACGGTGTTTCCGACATTTAGTACCCACAAAAAGCACTCACTTCCGGTAAATATGGCGGTAGTTATAAACAAACACAAAATTCGTGATAAATCTCTTTATTTATTAAAAAAAGTTTAGGAAACTACCTAAAATATAAAAAATACGTGGATATTGAGACACATAAAGAAGGGTAAGATTTAATCGATTTCCAGAAGTTATCAGTGACCGAACGCGATTGTACCATGACACCGACAATTAATCGAACGTTCGTCTAATCGTCCACCCACTAGTGTGCACAACTGCTGGGTACGCTAGCAGTGATATGGATCTTGTGTACACAGCCACTGGGTATGCCAGCAATGATATTGATCTTGGATCTTGGGTGCAAAACCATTGGGAACACAGAGTTTACTGCCTTGGGTACAGGGTAGTTGGGTATGCCAGTACCTTACACAGCTTTTGGTTACACTAACAAAAGAAAGAATCAACGATGTTAAACTAGGGTACATAACCATTGGGAAAACAGAACTTAGTGCTTTAACTGGATGCAGGAGAGTTGCATATGCCATTAGTGTACATACACAGCCGTTGGGTATGCTAGCAGTGATCTAGATCTTGTGTACACAACTGTTGGGTAGGCTAGCAGTGAAATACATCTTGTGTACACAACGGTTGGGTACACTAACAATGCTATTGATGTAGCGTGCACAACCATCGGGAACAAAGGGTTCACTGCTTTGATTGCAGGATAGTTGGGTATGCCGTTAGTGTACATACACAGCTGTTGGGTATGCTAGCAGTGATATGGGTCTTCCATACACAGCCGTTGGGTAAGCTAGACCCATATCACTGCTAACGTACACAGCCGTTGGGTACGATAGACCGATATCCCTGTTAGTGTACCCAACCATTGGGTACGCTAGCAGTGATATAATCTTGCGTACATAACCCTTGGATACGCTAGACTGATATCCCTGCTAGCGTACCCAACCGTTGGCTATGCTAGCAGTGAAACTGAACTAGTGTACACAGCCTTTGGGAACATAGGGTTCAATGCCTGGGGTGCAGGGTAGTTGGGTATGCCAGTAGTGTATGTACATAGCCGTTAGGCACACTAGCACTGATATAAATCTTGGGTACACAGCCGTTGGGTACGCTAGACTGATATCTCTGTTGGCGTACCCAACCGTTGGGTACGCTAGCAGCGATATAAATCTTGCATACCCAACCATTGGGTACGCTAGCAATCAAATAGATCTTGCGTACACAACTGTTGGGTACACTAGCAGTGAAACTGATCTAGCGTACACAGCCGTTGGGTAAATATCCTCTACCATATAAAAATGCAGCTGAATACTTCACGGATGGACAAACTAATTAATATTCATAAAGTCAATGTATATCGCAAGTATTATATGGTATTTAGAATTACATCCACAATTGCAAACTGAAAATAATGGTACCTAAATGATTAAAATTTATCTATAAACAAAGATTTTGTGTCACTTTAAACTTAAAAGAAATAATGAAATTTTACTGCAAACCCTCCAAAGAGTGACATGAAAACTCCATACCACGAACCCTCCTGTAAGCTATACAATGCAGGGTCCAGCACCAGTAAATATCTGGTTATATAGTCTCATTTATGCATTTTCATATCACCATGAAGGAAAAAACACCCATATTTATTTTTATTATAATTAATACTAGTGGATGTTTCCCCCTATTAAAGATTGTTTACTTTAGTCTGAGAAGATATTCCAAGCAGTCTTATCTCAGAATACGCAATCTGTCTCTTTGTCTTTGCATGCCTCTTTATAATTAAAGAAAACCTAAGGTCTGGATAACTGAACAGTTCTTTGTTGAAAGTTTGTTCTTAGCTATAACAACACAAAATTTAATCTATCTACACTCTGCTGAATAAGACAGTTAAAAATTTTACACCTTATAAGTCGCTCAATAAAAGTTAGAAAACAACAAATGTACTTTGAATGTAATTTTAGCCAAGTACAAGTACTTTTAATTTTTTCAGCTGTCAAGTACAAGTACTTGAAAATGAGTAATTAAGTAATAAGTACAAGTACTTGTACCGCCAAGCCTGCTATATGCTATATCTGTTTATATAAGACGAGTAAAAAATTCGACAAAAAGAGTTCTCGTGAGACTTACTTAATTCTCTGTTCTTTTTGTTACTGTAGTTAATGTTAGCTGGATGCATCAAATAAATAAACCCACTTTCATCATAGTTTCATGTCTTTTTCATCTATTTCTATGACAAAATATGTATGTCTCTTCCAATAGTAGACTGCTTTCTTCGGTGAGTAGTTGTTGCAAAACTATATACAGAAGGCGAGTTAAAAATTCAACAAAAAGCACGGAGTTCTCACGAGAGTTACTGTTAGCTGGGTGCATCAAATCAAATAAGCTCACATTTGTGTCTTTTTCATCTATTTCTGTGAGGAAATATATACCTCATCACTTCCGATAATAGACAAATTTCTTTGGTGAGTGGTTTTGGCTGTTTCGACTGGCTACCAGAAAGATGCAGGACTCCCGGTCCAAGTGGAGAGGAATTTTCCTGACCTGACCATTTATTTCCCAGCCTCGGTCTGCCGCATTTTTCCTACACTGCTTGCATGTTGCTCATAGAATCTATTCACGACCCACATATAAACTAGAGCATGGACAATTGGTCAGTGGACAACTGGCCAGTGGACATTTGGCTGGTGACTTTTTTGAGGGGTAGAAATTGGCAGGTGACTTTTTACCCCACAGCCCTTAAGGGCTGTCGGGGTATTGTTTTCACCCATGGTGTCCGGATGGGCGGGCGGGGGGAAATAGTTTGTCCGGGCTGTATCTCAGAAACCTTAAGGTGTAGGAAGTTGATACTTGGTAGGGACATTGGTTGGGAGGTGGAGGTGTGCAACGTCATGGTCTGACCTTGATTTGACCTTTGACCTTGCCGTAGTGACCTTGAGTTTGAAAATCTTGTCTGGGCTATATCTCGGAAACCGTAAGGTGTAGGAAGTTGATACTTGGTAGGGACATTGGTTAGGGGGTGTAGTTGTGCAACGTCATGGTCTGACCTTGATTTGACCTTTGACCTTGCCGTAGTGACCTTGACCTATAAAATCTTGTCCGGGCTATATCTCGGAAACCGTAAGGTGTAGGAAGTTGATACTTAGTAGGACTATTGGTTAGGGGGTGTAGGTGTGCAACGTCATGGTCTGACCTAGATTTGACCTTTGACCTTGCCGTAGTGACCTTGAGTTTGAAAATCTTGTCCGGGCTATATCTCGGAAACCGTAAGGTGTAGGAAATTGATACTTGGTAGGGACATTGGTTGGGGGCTGTAGGTGTGCAACGTCATGGTCTGACCTTGATTTGACCTTTGACCTTGCCGTAGTGGCCTTGACCTATAAAATCTTGTCCGGGCTATATCTCGGAAACCGTAAGGTGTAGGAAGTTGATACTTGGTAGGACTATTGGTTAGGGGGTGTAGGTGTGCAACGTCATGGTCTGAGCTTGATTTGACCTTTGACCTTGCCATAGTGACCTTGACCTATAAAATCTTGTCCGGGCTATATCTCGGAAACTGTAAGGTGTAGGAAGTTGATACTTGGTAGGGATATTGGTTTAGGGGGTGTAGGTGTGCAACGTCATGGTCTGACCTTGATTTGACCTTTGACCTTGCCGTAGTGACCTTGAGTTTGAAAATCTTGTCCGGGCTATATCTCGGAAACCGTAAGGTGTAGGAAGTTGATACTTGGTAGGACTATTGGTTAGGGGGTGTAGGTGTTTAACGTCATGGTCTGAGCTTGATTTGACCTTTGACCTTGCCATAGTGACCTTGACCTATAAAATCTTGTCCGGGCTATATCTCGGAAACTGTAAGGTGTAGGAAGTTGATACTTGGTAGGGATATTGGTTTAGGGGGTGTAGGTGTGCAACGTCATGGTCTGACCTTGATTTGACCTTTGACCTTGCCGTAGTGACCTTGACCTATAAAATCTTGTCTGGGCTATATCTCGGAAACTGTAAGGTGTAGGAAGTTGATATTTAGTAGGGACATTGGTTAGGGGGTGTAGGTGTGCAATGTCATGGTGTGACCTTGATTTGACCTTTGACCTTGCCGTAGTGACCTTGACCTATAAAATCTTGTCCGGGCTATATCTCAGAAACCGTAAGGTGTAGGAAGTTGATACTGTGTAGGGATATTGGTTAGGGGGTGTAGGTGTGCAACGTCATAGTCTGACCTTGATTTGACCTTTGACCTTGCCGTAGTGGCCTTGACCTATAAAATCTTGTCCAAGTTATATCTCAGAAACCGTAAGGTGTAGGAAGTTGATACTGTGTAGGGATATTAGTTAGGGGGTGTAGGTGTGCAATGTCATGGTCTGACCTTGATTTGACCTTTGACCTTGCTGTAGTGACCTTGACCTATAAAATGTTGTCTGGGCTATATCTCGGAAACCGTAAGGTGTAGGAAGTTGGTACTTGGTAGGGACATTGGTTAGGGTGTGTAGGTGTGCAACATCATGGTCTGACCAGGATTTGACCTTGCCGTAGTGACCTTGAGTTCGAAAATCTTGTCCGGGCTATATCTCGGAAACCGTAAGGTGTAGGAAGTTGATACTTGGTAGGGACATTGGTTAGGGGGTGTAGTTGTGCAACGTCATGATCTGACCTTGATTTGACCTTTGACCTTGCCGTAGTGACCTTGACCTATAAAATCTTGTCCGGGCTATATCTTGGAAACCGTAAGGTGTAGGAAGTTGATACTTGGTAGGGACATTGGTTAGGGGCTATAGGTGTGTATTATCATGGTGTCACCTTAATTTGACCTTTGACCTTGTCGTTGTGACCTTGACCTATAAAATCTTGTTGCACCTTTGGGTCTGTCTTTTGATGCAGATTAAGCACTGTTAAAGTCATATTAGAATTTATTAAGAATTTTACTTTCATAACTTCCCATTGTAAGAGATAGAATTTCATCAAGTGAGCCACAGATTTTGCTCCAATACCACACATAAGGATTCATTAAATGTATTACCACTTCTGTATGCATGGTAATATTCAAACCATCTAAACCATAATTCGGCCATGCAGATGTAGATAAAGAGTGTTGAATTTTAGTTTGCTGATTAATGCTGTCATCTTGTTATTGAATTATCTTGTTTTAATACTTCGTCTTTATATGCATGATCTTTCTTTTAAACATTATTTCTCCATTTAAACATTGTTTGGACCTTTATATAACTGACAGTGCTCTGAAAGTATCCTGAAGTTTGTACTGGTACAGTACTTCTGTATCTCATGGTGTTGAAAATATTTCCCTGGGCTGTGGGGTACGGGCATCTCTGATTCTATTTTTAAGTGTTGTTTTAATATTGTGACAAATGAAATATAATTCTTTAACAGTACAAACAGTAGTCTTATCTTTATCAAATATATTATTCTGATAGTAATTACTCTGATTTTTGATAACAGTACTCTTTTAAAAATCTGTGTCATATATTATTCTGATAGAAAAGAATTTGACCCCTACTTATATACAGTGTTCCAATACAAATTGCAATTGAGCAAAGAGCATTTTGCACTAAGTGTAGCAATCCTGAGCAGTTATCAAAGACTAAAGTTAACTTAGCATCAATTAGAAATTCTGAGTAGAAATCAAATGTCGTATGTTCTTAAAGTTCTTTTATGAACATATTAATCCTAAAGCCTTTTGCATTGAATGTTGCAATCCTGAGCAGTTATCAGAGACTAAACTTGCAGTAAATAAGCGGCCCATCAGGGACGCTTATTTGTTTTCACGTAAGTTCGACTGATCACCACCGCCGCTGCAGAATATGGTCTCCCTTGAATAACTTCTTGGGCTTTAAAATTTTTCTTCCCTTCTTCTCTTTCCTTAAAACTATAGGGGTGGGAAAAAATTTTGGGATACTTTGCGTAGACCTAAAGTTTTACTTAAGGTAACCTTAAGCATTTTTTCAAAAACACCCCCGTCATTGTGTTTCGGAAAAAAACACACACATATAAAATTTATCAGGTACACTCTAGACCTAAATCCGCAGGTCGGAAAGGATTTTCTGATCAATCGGATCATAGATGCCTGAATGGGAGGCATTTTATTTATGTCCACCCCACTGGGGGTTGGATATATTATTTTTGCTTTTTCCGGCGTCCACCATCCGTCACGCTTGGTTTCCGGTCATTTCAAGGAAAAGTATTGTGACAGCGAGAGTCGATGTAACACAAAGTATGGGCTAACAGTTTGGTTTGGAATTGTGGACCACGGCTAACTTAATGATAATTCAGGCATTTAGGCTGAGAAAAGTGGTTTTTCACATGAGATTCCAGCAAAAAGACTAAGAAATGGCCGAAAATCTATTACACACTCACCTTTCACACTAAGAAACCACAGATTATCCTCATATTTTGTTTATATTTTAAAGAATTGTAGCTTTTGAAGTATTTCTACTGTCAAACTAGCTGCCATTGTTGTACAAGTATATCACGTCTGAAAGACTTTGAAGTAGGTGACAAACCATTGTTTTAAAATATTTGCAGTGTTATGATTTATTTAATTTGCATATTCTATGCATTTTTAGGTGATAATTTGCTGAATTTGGGTTAAAACTAATAGATTTCCTTTGGTACTATTTGCGGTAGGCTGGCGTACGGATACGCAAAAACAGTCGTGAAACCTATATAAAGAGCTGCTGTCAGTGGCTCTTTGGCTTTCGTTTGACAAAGCCGCACTTGCGTTACATGAAAGCCCAAAATCAATAAACAACCACAAAATGATAGTGTAATCACCGCAACCGCATAGTAATTGCAGAACTCGTATACACTTACTGTGTAATCACCGCAACCGCATACTAATATAGCCACAACCACAAATCATTAGAAATCTCTAAATTTACCCTTTTAAAGCTGGTACCTGGACCTGTATTAAATTATTATCTTGCATGTTTGTTAGGTTTGATGTTACAATATAGCCAGAACTTAGCTGTAGTAGAGGGAAACAATGGTTAGAGGCAGTGAATTACATAGATTTTCACAGAATTATCTCTGCTGACTGAATAGAACCAGTTTCTTGAACTTTACTATTTTCAGTGATAGTTCTGAAGTAATCCTTGTAAGTAACATGTAAAAGTTACTCATAGAAGTTATACTTTGTGGGTTAAGAATTCTTCTTAGTCTTACTCAACTGTACATGATATCACATGTAAATAAATTAAGTTCAGTTATATAAAATCTATTTATCTTTCTCTTTGCCAAGTTGATTATTACTTCAATTTAGTGCATACTTTCAATCTTTGGATGACAGCTATTTTCAAGTTTAGACTCTATAGCAAGATTCAATATCTTGCATATACTCACATACAGTTGAATATTGCACATTGTGTGACACAACAAGAGTATAAAGTAACATGATTAACCTTGCTGATTGAACCTTTGGACTTTGTGCAACTTTGTCATCTCGAATTGCCCACTTGTTGACTGATATGTTTGAGAGTTTATTTTGATATTCATATGGAATCTGAGACTTGGACTGAAACATTTTGGACTGAAGGTACTTCAGGGTAACTGCATGTTATCGCAAGGCATGGTAATGCAAGGCAAATGAGCTACTTCAGGTAGAGAAGTGGCAGATACACAAATTATTTGGAATAATTTACAAACTGGTTTCGGGCTCTCCAGTATTGTTAGTCTCAGGCCACACGCTACCAACCTCTTTCCCTGAGTTTAATACTGAGGTCCACTACAGTTTTACTGGTGGCAGCGGTGGGATCCCATTCTTAAAGGGATCCAGTGATCTGAACTTACTGACCTCTTGGGTGTGATCGACTATACAAAAAGTTAACGTTGTTTGTATGAAATAAGTATACTTATAATTTTTTTATGTTCTTTTCTTTCTGTTATATACTAATACTGCAAGATGGACAGTGAAAATATTTGTGAGACTACACCTGGATCAAATGATCAGGGCAAACATGAAGATAATTATGCTTCAGATGATGCTATTCCATCAAGCATGGCTCAAACACTCAACAGATGTTCTGGTGATGAACAGAATAGAACCAACTTGCACAGGATTTCAAATAATCCTGAATGTTGGAGTTCCAATAGAGAAAGTCACCAGGGCATAAATGATGATGCAATTGAGCAAACCAATGCTTATGGTGGAAGAACCTTATTAAAGGATGTTCAAGAAACTCTAGAAGGTATAAATGTTTCAATGAGTCAGTTACAGAATGCTGATCATGGATCAGATGGAAAGATGACACATCAAAGGCCAAAAGTAATGCCAGATGTTTTTGATGGTAAAATGCCATGGCCACAGTATCTGACACATTTTGAGACAGTTGGGGATCTTAATGGATGGAATGACCATCAACGGGCACAGTACTTAGCTGTTTGTTTATGTGGTGAAGCATGCCAGGTCATCCAGTTGTTAGGGTGTCTAGGCAGGATATTCTTTCTATTATAAGCAGCCAACACCATCTTTCTTTTGGGACGCTTTGTTTTTGCCATGCAAAAACAATTGCTTTGCTTCGCTAGCGATCCTCTAGTTGTACTTGTACTTGGCTTCATGTAGTTAACCCCAGGCCTGAAATGTGACCGATTCATTTAGTCACTGATTGCTTGTATTTTTATTAGGGAGAGATGGAAGAGTTCAGATTAAATATAGGGAATACCTTGAATAAACAGTCAATGTCTGATCCTCTTGAAAAAGTAGTGACACTGAAAAAGCTTCTCACTTCAAAGGCGCAAGATGACACTTATGATGAAAATTCATTGTTTGATATTGAATACAGCATTTCCACTAATGGTAAGCTATTTAATCCTTGTTTTTCTACACTCTTTATAATGTTCACCCTTCTGGTTTAAATTTTTCAATTATTGATTTAAACTTAGAAGTGCTTTTAAAAAGTTAGAACCTATCCTTTGCTCTTCGGTTTACTTTCAAAAATTGGTTTTTAATTCCATTGTGGTAATTTTATTTGAAAATAACTTAATCTGTACATTTTGATGGTATTCATTATGATAGTAGGGAGATAGTATTGTTTCATTTTACACTTAAAAATAACTTAATGGGCACACTTTTAGGATTTGTACCTCTAAAATGTGTGTTTGAAATATATGTTTCTTTTTCACACTGATTGGTCAATCATCTGAACAATTTACTGTGTTTATATTCTTAAGACACCTGGGCAGCACTTGATCAATCATCTATTGACGAGTTGATATCCTATGTCTTTAACACTCGGTTTTCACTGGCTGAATGTGGAACAGTTATCAATGGAAAGGTCAAAAGTCAAGGACAAGTCAGAGGCACCCTGTCTAGAGACCAGAAACTGGAGAAAGTGTATACAGAGTTAGACCAAATAATTATGTGGTAATGTATTATCACCACTGGAAAAATTAGCATTTATTAATACTGACACGTGAACAATGATCATGTGGTAATGTATTTTTATTGGAGTGAAACATTGTGGCTGCTATAAAATCTCAAAGGATGGGGTTTCAGTTTTGTCTAACTTTCATTGACATCAACAAAAGATTGAAAAATACTGCAATTCAAATTTTTGGATCTCATAACTGATCCATAATTGATTCCTCTAGTCCATAAATTCAAGTTATATGAATATCTACTTTTAATAATTTATGTAACATTGTTGAAAATTTGCTGAAACATAAAACAGATCTGCGTGAAATTTTACTTTAGTTTTTACGCCACAGCCCTTAAGGGCTGTCGGGGTATTGTTTTCACCCATGGTGTCCGGATGGGCGGGCGGCGGGAAATAGTTTGTCCGGGCTGTATCTCATAAACCGTAAGGTGTAGGAAGTTGATACTTGGCAGGGACATTGGTTGGGGGTGTAGGTGTGCAACGTCATGGTCTGACCTTGATTTGACCTTTGACCTTGCCGTAGTGACCTTGAGTTTGAAAATCTTGGCTGGGCTATATCTCAGCAACTATAAGTTGTAGGAAGTTGATACTTGGCAGGGCATTAGTCAGGGGTTGTAGGTGTGCAACATCATGGTCTGACCTTGATTTGACCTTGCCGTAGTGACCTTGACCTATAAAATCTTGTCCAGGCTATATCTCGGAAACTGTATGGTGTAGGAAGTTGACACTTGGTAGATACATTGGTTAGGGGGTGTAGATGTGCAACGTCATAGTGTAAACTTGATTTGACCTTTGACCTTGCCGTAGTGACCTTGACCTATAAAATCTTGTCCGGGCTATATCTCGGAAACTGGAAGGTGTAGGAAGTTGATACTTGGTAGGAACATTGGTTAGGAGTTGTAGGTGTGCAACGTCATGGTCTGACCTTGATTTGACCTTTGGCCTTGCCGTAGTGACTTTGACCTATAAAATCTTGTCCAGGCTATATCTCGGATACTGGAAGGTGTAGGAAGTTGATACTTGGTAGGTACATTGGTTAGGGGGTGTAGATGTGCAACGTCATAGTCTGACCATGATTTGACCTTTGACCTTGCCGTAGTGACCTTGACCTATAAAACCTTGTCCGGGCTATATCTCAGCAACTGTAAGGTGTAGGATGTTGATACGTGGTAGGGACATTGGTTAGGGGGTGTAGATGTGCAACGTCATAGTGTGAACTTGATTTGACCTTTGACCTTGCCGTAGTGACCTTGACCTATAAAATATTGTCCGGGCTATATTTCGGAAACTGTAAGGTGTAGGAAGCTGATACTTGGTGAGGCCATTGGTTGGGGGTAGTAGGTGTGCCACATCATGGTGTGACCCTGATTTAACCTTTGACCTTGCCGTAGTGAACTTGACCTATAAAACCTGGTCCGGGCTATATCTTCGAAACCGTAAGGTGTAGGAAGTTGATACTTGGTAGGGACATTGGTTAGGGAGTGTAGGTGTGCAACATCATAGTGTGACCTTGATTTGATCTTGACCTTGCCATAGTGACCTTGACCTTTAAAATCTTGTCCAGGCTTTATCTCAGAAACCGTAAGGTGTAGGAAGTTGACAGGGTTTCAGATTTGCATCGGACATTGACAGAATTTTGCAACAAACCCCCGAATTTTAAATAGAATATTAGGACATATTGTCCGAGTCTTATCTGTGGGCGATAATAGAAGATCTAGACATCTTTTTACTTACAAAATATGAAGTCACGTTACAACCCCCAAATCTGGCAAGGTCTACAGGATTTTTATCGTAGCAAGGTCTAGACGTCTTTTATGAAGTCTTGTGACAAGCCACGTGACCTGCAAGGAAATCCCAGGAGAAATCCGTGTCTTCATATTTTCTCATGAATATTGATTACTTGGTGCGGTGGGTGTGAGTTCTCGAGTTTAAAGTATTTGATCTTCGTCTATGCTTCCATTTTATAAAATATTGCAAGGAAATCCCAGGGGAAATCCGTGTCCTCATATCTTCTCATGTATATTAATGACTTGTGTGCTATGGCCGTGAGTTGTAGAGTTTAAAGTATTTGATTTTCGTCTATGCTTCCATTTTATAAAATATTCCAAGGAAATCAAGCCACGTGATCTGCAAGGAAATCCCAGGGAAAATCAGTGTCTTCATATTGTCATGAATATTAATGACTTGGGTGCTATGGCCGTGAGATGTTGAGTTTAAAGTATTTGATTTTCGTCTATTCTTCCATTTTATAAAATATTGCAAGGACATTCCAGGGAAAATCTGTGTCCTCATATCTTCATACCTAATTATGGTTGTCTGGTATTTTCGTGTAATTGGAGTTTTTGTGATAGTGTTTTCTGTAGGTTTCCACATAGATTTTACTGTAATATTCTGAAATTTTGCTTTGATTAATATTCTTTTTATTAATAATTGCATTATGTCTTAATGAAAATAATAATGAAAATTGAGTTCACACATGACTGGTGCTTGGAACATTGATTTGCATGTTATAAATGTATGCTTAAACGTAACAAAGAAAATTGTGTTTTCGTTGTTATCCCATCGTATTACATTTTTGATGAAAAATATTTTAAAAACTTTAAATTCAGAGCACCTGTAAACAGCTTCATGACATGAAAACTCCAAAGTAAATGTTTTTGATCGCCCTTGGCTTTCAAAATCTTTTTGGCTTCAAAATGTGAATTAAAATTTAAGAAAAAAAATTCACTCATGTTGGATACAATTATATGCAAATTTCGATTCACTGAAAAAAAGTATCAGATTGAAAGTTTATTTGTTGTAAATTAATGTTTACTGCCAGTGGAATTTTAATAGCATGAAAACCTCATGGATCACCATACTTAGGTTCTATGGCCGTGAGTTTTCGTTTCAGTAAAACCTGATCATTGAACATCATAAAGACTTTTTTGACATTTTAACTAAAATGAGATTTTTATAATGATTCAGTAAATTTTACTTTATTTTCCATTCATATAGGGTCATTGTCTTTAATGACTTAATTTTAGCAACCTGTAGAATGAAAATTTGATTGACAAGAATTCTGTCCTAAATTCTTTGGAAATGTCCTAAATGTTTTCCTAGTCTTAGGACAGAATGTCCGGCCGGACTTTCCATGTAGCAGAATCACTGGTTGATACTTGGTAGGGACATTTGTTAGGGGGTGCAGGTGTGCAACGTGATGGTGTGACCTTGGTTTGACCTTTGACCTTGCCGTAGTGACCTTGAGTTTGAAAATCTTGTCCGGGCTATATCTTGGACACAATAAGGTGTAGGAAGTTGATACTTGGTAGGGACATTGGTTAGGGGGTGTAGGTGTGCGACATCATGGTGTGACCTTGATTTGACTTTTGAGCTTGCCATAGTGACCTTGACCTTTAAAATCTTGTCCGGGCTATATCTCGGAAACCGTAAGGTGTATGAAGTTAATACTTGGTAGGGACATTGGTTAGGGTGTGTAGGTGTTCAACATCGTGGTGTGACCTTGATTTGACTTTTGACCTTGCTGTAGTGACCTTGACCTGTAAAATCTTGTCCAGGCTATATCTCTTGAGTAGTTGATACTTAGTACCCTGTTATGACCTTGTCATAGTGACCATGAGTTTTAAAATCTTGTCTGGGTTTATTTCTTTGATTGCATAAGGTGTAGACGGTTGACACTTGGTAGGGACATTGGTTAGGGGGTGTAGGTGTGCATCAAGGTGTGATCTTTGGCTCTGCCAAAGTGTGTTCACCTGCCATAGTTGAGACATGTTTCTCTTTTGACAAAGATGTACAAGTTGCTGCAACTGATTATTATATGTACTTTTACATAATTGTGCTTTTTTCATTGACATCTATTCTCCAGCTAATAAATTTTACAGTGTCATAATTTTTAGTGTACTGATTAATGTTGTCATCTTGCTATTGAATTGTTTTGTTTTAATACTTCATCGTTACATACATTTTTTTTTATAATTATAGATTTAGAATTTGCACCATGTGTGTGCGTACGTGCGTGCGTGGGTGCGTGCATGCGTGCGTGCGTGTGTCACGCAGTTTCCTCTGAAACTACTACAGTTGCACATTTTTGGTAAATTAGTTGTCCTAATGAATTTTTTTGCTCTTCAATATTTTTTGGGTTTGGTGAACTTTGGCCTACTTGTGAGTGAGTAATAGCACTTTTAGCTAATATATTTATATGGCTTATAACTCTCAAACTATTGCATTTACAGTATTTTCCACAGCTACAACATGGTCAGTGGTTTGGAAGTGTATCTCGATAGCTAAGGGAGTAATAACTACTTTGTCAATTTTTAATGATAACCATAATAAGTAAATGGCTTATATCTTCAAAAGTATTGCAGCTACACAATTTTGTTCCAATATGTTGTTCAGCTACAATCTCCACAGCTACAACATGGTCAGTAGTTTGGAAGTGTATCTCCATAGCTAAGTGAGTAAATACTTTGTTAATTTTTTATGATAACCATAATGAGTAAATGGCTTATATCTTCGAAAGTGTTGCAGCTACACCATTTCTCTCAAATATGTTGTTCATCTACTTTTTTGTGAACTGTAACATATTTAAGTTTCACACCTGTTGCTCAATGTACAAGTGAGTAATGGCTACTTTATTGCTACTTTTACTGAAAATGTCAAAAATCAAAAATATCTGGCAAATCCTAAGAGATAGAGCAATTTCGAGCGAATTTTTGACCCACAGGGTAGTACAAGAGTATCCTATGCTAAGTAGAAAAAGGTTTGGTGAACTTTGGCCTACTTTTCAGTGAGTAATAGCACTTTTACCTAATAATGAGTAAATGGCTTATATCTTCAAAAGTATTGCAGCTACACAATTTTGTTCCAACATGTTGTTCAGCTACTATCTCCACAGCTACTACATGGTCAGTAGTTTGGAAGTGTATCTCCATAGCTAAGTGAGTAATAGCTACTTTGTCAAATTTTTATGATAACCATAATGAGTAAATGGCTTATATCTTCAAAAGTAATTTGACCCACAGGGTATCTCTGCAGAGTAGCCATGCCATTTTTCAAAAAAATTTTGTCTCGCAAAAAATGGCAGCCATTTTGAATTTTCGAATTTTTCGCAAAAATTGTAAAACATAAAAATGCTTATATCTCGAAAACCGTGCTAGATAGAGCGATTTCGACGAAATTTTTGACCCACAGGGTATTTCTGCAGAGTAGCCATGCTAATTTTCAAAAACAATTTTGTCTCGCCAAAAATGGTGGCCATTTTGAATTTTCGCATTTTTCGCAAAAATTGCAAAACATAAAAATGCTTATATCTCGAAAACCGTACTAGATAGAGCGATTTCGTCGAAATTTTCAACCCACAGGGTATCTAAGGAATGTACTCTTTGCAATTTTCAAAAAATTTTCGCCTCGCCAAAAATGGCGGTCATTTTGAATTTTCAAATTTTTGCCAAAAATAGAAAACCAGAATTTGCTTCTATCGTCTTAACCGTGCAAGATAGAGTGATTTCGTCAAAATTTTCGACCCAACCAGTGCAAAAAGGCATGAAGCTGAAATAATTTACATCTACACTAATAAATATTTAAGCATCATTGATATATTTTACAAATGAAACAGGGTCTTGTAAGACTACTGTACAATTTTGGCAAAAGGTTCATGGGGTGGACATTACACATGATAATGTGTGTTCTTCTATGCTATCCTGTTTCTATTCGCATCTACTATCAACAGGGCGACCTATTTCTAGTTATCTCTTAAAAGTATTGCAGATAGCCATTTTTTCTCAAATAACTCATTCACCTACTTTTGGAAGAGCTTTCACATGGTGAAGTTTCAGACCCATAGCTAATTACTCACCTACTCAAAATGAGTAAATGGAAATTATCTCTAAAAGTATTGCGGATAGCCAATTTTGATCAAATAACTCATTCATCTACTTGTGGCAGAGCTTTCACATGGTGAAGTTACAGACCCATAGCTAATTACTCAGCTACTCAAAATGAGTAAATGCGAATTATCTCTAAAAGTATTGCAGATACCCAATTTTTCTCAAATAAATCATTCACCTTCTTTTGGGAGAGCTTTCACTTAGTGAAGTTTCAGACCCATAGCTAATTATTCACCTACTCAAAATGAGTAAATGTGAATTATCTCTTAATAGTATTGCAGATAGCCAATTTTTCTCAAATAACTCATTCATCTACTTTTGGAAGAGCTTTCACATGGTGAAGTTACAGACCCATAGCTAATTACTCAGCTACTCAAAATGAGTAAATGCGAATTATCTCTAAAAGTATTGCAGATACCCAATTTTTCTCAAATAAATCATTCACCTACTTTTGGGAGAGCTTTCACTTAGTGAAGTTCCAGACCCGTAGGTAATTACTCACCTACTCAAAATGAGTAAATGTGAATTATCTCTTAATAGTATTGCAGATAGCCAATTTTTCTCAAATAACTCATTCATCTACTTTTGGAAGAGCTTTCACACACGAAAATGAAAAATTGTGAATATCTCGGAAAAGCTATTTCTTCTCCTTTAATGCTTGGCGGGAGATGCACACCGCGGCAGTGTCTCCCCAAAAATGGTGACCATTTTGAATTTTCCAAGTTTTTGCAAAACACAAAAATGCTTATATCTCGAAAACCGTGCTAGATGGAGCGAACTCAACAAAATTTTTGACCTGCTGGGTATCTCTGCAGAGTAGCCATGCCAATTTTCAAAATATTTTTGTCTCACCAAATATAGCGGAGATTTTGAATTTTCGAATTTTTTGCAAAACACAAAAATGCTTATATCTTGAAAACCGTGCTAGATAGAGCAGACTGCGCTGACTTTGGTTGCCACAACAGTATAAGGCTAGAAACGAAGCATTTTCTTAATACTTTAGCACTCACCTTTATATCCTTTTCGGGACGCTTTGTTTTTGCTATGCAAAAACATTATCTTTTTTTTGCGAGCGATCCTCTAGTTTCAATTTTCGTCACTTTCGGCGACCAGATAGAGCGATTTCGAGCGAATTTTTGACCCACACGTTGGTACAAGAGTCTCCTGTGCAAAGGAGGGAAATTTCAATTTTCGCCACTTTCGGCGGCCATCTTGGATTTTTGCGGAAAATGAAAAAGAGTCAATATCTCGAAAACTGTAAGAGATAGAGCGATTTCGAGCGAATTTTTGTTGACCCACAGGGTGGTACAAGAGTCTCCTTTGCAAAGGGGTGAAATTTCAATTTTCGCCACCTTCGACGGCCATCTTGGATTTTTGCAGAAAATGAAAAACTGTCAATACCTTGAAAACCGTAAGAGATAGAGCGATTTCGAGCGAAATTTTGACCCACAGGGTGGTATAAGAGTGTCCTGTGCAAAGGGGAAAAATTTTAATTTTCGCCACTTTCAGCGGCCATCTTGGATTTTAGCGGAAATGGAAAACTGTCAATATCTCGAAAACCGTAAAAGATAGAGCGATTTCGAGCAAATCTTTGATTCACAGGGTGGTACAAGAGTCTCCTTTGCAGGGGGGGGGGGGGGGGGGGGTTTCAATTTTCGCCACTTTCGGCGGCTATCTTGGATTTTTGCGGAAAAGAAAAAGTGTTGATATCTCGAAAACCGTAACAGATAGAGGAATTTCCAGTGAATTTTTGACCCACAGGGTGGTACAAGAGTGTCCTGTGCAAAGGGGAAAAATTTCAATTTTCGCCACTTTTGGCGACCATCTTGGATTTTTGCGGAAAATGGAAAAGTGTCAATATCTCGAAAACCGTAAGAGATAGAGAAATTTCGAGCGAATTTTTGACCCCACAGGATGGTACAACAGTGTCCTATGCAAAGGGGAAAATTTTCAATTTAGTATTTCTTTCCCTGCGGTACTCGGCGGGAGATACATACCGTGGCAGTGATCTTGTTTTCTCTGGACCAATATTTTCTCTACTTAAACATTAGTTGTACTTTTATCTAACTGACACTGCTCTGAAGGTATCCCGATCTTTGTACTGCTTCACTACTTATATATCTCATGGTGTTGAAAATTATTTCCCCAGGGTGTGGGGTACGGGCATCTCTGATGCTATTTTTTTTTTGTGCAGTCAAAATTGATTTGTAATGAAAACTTATGGAAGACTACTATAATACAGCTTTCTTGTATTGTGTGCATTGTATATAATTCAAACATATACAATCTCCTGATGTTTTCAGTAATTTTCACACTGTTTTTTTATCCCTTTGTAGGTTACGTGACCAGGACGTTAATGCTGCCCTTACAGAGGCATTCATCAGTTGTATAAAGAGAGGTATTTGGCTGTTTGTTAATTTAAATTATTAGGCGGGTTGCGTGTAACCAACCCGCCTATTAGATTGATGTGTCCGACGTCCGTCTGTCCGTCTGTCTGTCTGTCCGTCTGTCCGTCTGTCCGTCCACATTTTTCGTTTCCGGACTCTAACTTTAAAACGGTTTGACCAATCAAATTCAAACTTCACAGGGAGATAGATCACCATCATAGCTAGGTTCCTTTCGAAATTGGTGAAATTCCGTGTGTTCGTTTGTCCGTTTTTCGTCCGTTTGTCTGTCCATCCATCTGTTTGTCCACATTTTCGTTTCCGGACTCTAACTTTAAAACGGTTTGACCAATCAAATTCAAACTTCACAGGGAGATAGATCACCATCATAGCTAGGTTCCTTTCGAAATTGGTGAAATTCCGTGTGTTCGTTTGTCCGTTTTTCGTCCGTTTGTCTGTCCATCCATCTGTTTGTCCACATTTTCGTTTCCGGACTCTAACTTTAAAACGGTTTGACCAATCAAATTCAAACTTCACAGGGAGATAGATCACCATCATAGCTAGGTTCCTTTCGAAATTGGTGAAATTCCGTCTGTTTGTTTGTCCGTTTTTCCGTCCGTTTCTTCGTTTTTGTCCGTTTTTCTGTCCATCCATCTGTCCGTCCACATTTTTGTTTCCGGACTCTAACTCGAAAACGGTTACTCCAATCTAATTCAAACTTCACAGGGACATACATCACCATCATAGCTAGGTTCCTTTCGAAATTGGTGTAAATCCGTCCGTTCATTTGTCTTGTTTTTCTGTCCATTTGTTCGTTTTTAGATTAGAAGTATTACATTTCTTAGCACGTCGAACACATTTACCTTAAGTGGGTAACCTAACATTTCTTTCCTTGTTCCTAAATTTAATGAGAGCAGTTGCTAACCTTGTTTCCTGCGTGCGCAACCCGCCTTTTGGGGCACCTCTGACCCTCTTGTTATAATTAAGTGTCTCTTGAAAAGGAGACCCTTATTGGTTTCGCCCGAGTTTTCAGATTATCTGTGCCACTGCAGTATATTCGAAGCTGAATATTTGCTTTAATATAAGGCCTGTCAAAATGATTTGTGGCAGTTATCATCCATATACATGGAAAAATATTGTACAGTTACAAATTTGGCCTTTGACCTTTATCAATTTCATATGATTGAAAACAATTTATTTTCTTGTACATCCTTCTCACCAGTCTTTCTCAGGAAGTACAAATATAGATACCAAAATTGGGCAAGCGCTTTCCTCCCACCAATATCTAGGTGCTAGTCCAATTTAAGATCAATAGGGGTATAATTGACTGATTGAGAGCTGATCGATTATTGTATTGTTTAAAAACATACTGAAATTGACCCTTTTGGGCACATAATGTATATAGCTAGTATTAGCTACTCACATTAAGGAATTACACAGGTTTATTGAAGCCTAAAAATTGGGTTTATGGCTTCAAAAGTTGCATTGTAATGTTAAGGTTACCTTAAAATAAGCCAAATCAGGTGCTTTGATATATTGTGTACAGACAGAAGAGTTTTGTAAAATGTCAAATATCACTTTCATTTTTGGATATTAGAGCCTTGCAATGTACTTGGAGGTATTAGGAAACCATGGCTTGGGTTTCCAAAAATCCCATCAAATTCCCTCCTCAAGAACAAACAGTGGTCATAAATTTGATTTTTTTTGGTATTTATCAGTCTAAATATCAAATCATTATTGCCTAAAATCCTGTAAAAATTAATTGAGTTATTGTTCAAGTCTATACAAACCTAGTCATGTGGCTTTTTGCCCCCTTCTTGCCTTTCAAGGTTAATTCTATGAGACCAAATGGGCCAGATTTTCATTTATTGTTTAATGTTTCTTTTATTGTAATTGTTGCAATTGGAGCATTGGGATGTATTGTGAGGTAATAGGAAACCAAGGCCTGGGATTCCAAAAAGCCCATCAAATTTACACACACTTCCCCTCCCCCCGCCCCTTTCAAGACTATGCAAACCTAGTGATGTAGCTTTTGGCACATTCTTGCCTTTGTAGGTCAATTCTGTAACCCTAAAAAGTGATCAGTAGCTTTATGTCATCTCAGTAATATGACTAATATCACAAAATATATCAACTTAACATGTATATTTCAATGTAATGTACATTTATGCAATGGACAATTTATTGTTCATAAAAAAAGAAAAAAATTCTTATCAAATTACATTTAATTAATAAGATAATTAGTGTTTTTAATTTGGAGAATTCCATATTAAGGAAAAGATTTTTCCAGGTTGACCTTATTATTGCCTTCACCAATATAAATGTCTTATGCAGCTTCATTTGGTCTTATTACTTGATAAATGCTCTGGGAATTACTGGGGGGCTTTTTTAACATAAACATACTCCTTGTTATCTTCTGTTTATCACAGAGTGAAATGCATCAACTAATTGAGTGCCTTCCACAATATGTTGTCTCAAGTTATGTCATACGTGGATAGATCCGGCTAGCTTGAGTAAAATTTATGGTCTTTGTATCTTTGTATTGAGAATAGATTACATGTTATTAATGGAAAATATAAATGCGTATTACTATTATTATTTTTAGATTAACAAGAAAGCACAGCTCCTGTCGGGGTATTGTTTTCACCCATGGTGTCCGGGCGGGCGGGAGGGGGGGCGGGCAGCGGGAAATAGTTTGTCTGGGCTGTATCTCAGAAACCGTAAGGTGTAGGAAGTTGATACTTGGTAGGGACATTGGTTAGGGGGTGTAGGTGTGCAATGTCATGTTCTGACCTTGATTTGACCTTTGACCTTGCCGTAGTGACCTTGAGTTTGAAAATCTTGTCCGGGCTATATCTCGGAAACTGTAAGGTGTAGGAAGTTGATACTTGGTAGGGACATTGGTTAGGGGGTGTAGTTGTGCAACGTCATGGTCTGACCTTGATTTGACCTTTGACCTTGCCGTAGTGACCTTGACCTATAAAATCTTGTCCGGGCTATATCTCTGAAACCGTAAGGTGTAGGAAGTTGATACATCTGCCACTGTGGCCTAGCGGGTAACACACTTGTCTAGGAACTCAGGGGACGTGGGTTCAGTCCCAGGTACAGGCAGATACATAGTGGCCCGGATGACCACTTAAAATGGCGGTCCTCTGTCATTGGGTCCTATCCCCTGTGGCAGGTTAAAGAACCTCAAGGACGTTGATAAATGGTCATCCTTGAGCCTCTATCTTCCAGTTAGGGGAATGTCAGTTACTTGTGAGTTGGGGCTGTACCTGTACAGTGGGATTGGTTAAATAGCGCTTTGAGTCCTGTAGTATATGGAGATATTGCGCTGAGTATAAATACATAATAATACTTGGTAGGAACATTGGGTTGGGAGTTGTAGGTGTGCAACGTCATGGTGTGACCTTGATTTCACCTTTGATCTTGTTGTATTGACCATGAGTTTTAAAATCTTGTCTGGGCTATTTCTTGGATTCCATAAGGTGTGGAAGGTTGATATTTGAAAATGAAACCAATCTATAGGAAATTATGGGCTAGGAATCTTTTGATGTGGTGAGATTTGACCTTGGACCCCTCCTTCAAGGTCAAACGAGGATAGCCAAACTTAAAAGTGCTCATAACTCGCTTATTTTTGTCCTAGAGGTTTGCAATGTGAAACCAACCTATGGGAAATCATGGGCTGGGTATCTTCTGATGTGGTCAGATTTGACCTTGGACCCCCTCCTTCCAAGTCAAACAAGGATAGCCAAAATTGAAAGTACTTATAACTCGCTTATTCTTGGTCCTAGAGGTTTGTATTGTGAAACCTTCCTATAGGATATCATGGGCTAGGAATCTTTTGATGTTATCAGATTTGACCTTTGGCCCCTCCTTCAAGGTCAAACGAGGATAGACCAACCTAAAAGTGATTATAACTCGCTTATTATTAAGCGTCCCGCAAGGGACGCTTGTTTGTGTATGGGAGAGCTTCCGGCTCCGCCGGCTCCGCATTTTGTTTTCCTTATAACTCTGTAACCGTTAGGCGGATTCTTTTCAAATTTGGCAGGTTTAGGCAGTAGCCTTGGGGAATTTTTTTGAATATGCTGCAGTGACATTTCAACCAATCAGAGAGGTCACATGACCAAAAATGTCTTTTTTCGATGGGGAAGCTTGTCCGGATGATAACTTGAAAGGAATTTTATCAATTCACCTGAAACTTGGCAAATACATTCATTCTATTAAAATCTGGAAATCATTAGATTTTGGCATTGATTGGTCAAGAAATGGCCGAGTAATTAATGATTAATTAATCATTACGAATTTTCCAAATAAGGAAAACACAAAAATGCTTATATCTCGAAAACCGTGCTAGATAGAGCGATTTCGATGAAATTTTTGACCCACAGGGTATCTCTGCGGAGTAGTTTTCCCAATTTTCAAAAAATTTTTGTCTCGCCCAAAATGGCGGCCATTTTGAGTTTTCGAAATTTTCGCAAAAATTGCAAAACACAAAAATGCTTATATCTCGAAAACCGTGCTAGATAGAGCGATTTCGACGAAATTTTTGACCCGCAGGGTATCTCTGCAGAGTAGTTATCCCAATTTTGAAAAAATTTTGCTCTCGCCAAAAATGGCGGCCATTTTGAATTTTCGAATTTTTCGCAAAAATTGCAAAACATAAAAATGCTTATATCTCGAAAACCCTGCTAGATAGAGCGATTTTGACGAAATTTTTGACCCACAGGGTATATCTGCAGAGTAGCCATGCCAATTTTCAAAAAAATTTTGTCTCGCCAAAAATGGCGGCCATTTTGAATTTTCGAATTTTTCGCAAAAATTGCAAAACATAAAAATGCTTATATCCCAAAAACCCTGCTAGATAGAGCGATTTCGACGAAATTTTTGACCCGCAGGGTATCTCTGCAGAGTAGCCATGCCAATTTTCAAACAAAAAATTTCTCGCAAAAAATGGCGGCCATTTTGAATTTTCGAATTTTTCGCAAAATTGCAAAACACAAAAATGCCTATATCTCGAAAACCCTGCTAGATAGAGCGATTTCGACGAAATTTTTGACCCACTGGGTATCTCTGCAGAGTAGCCATGCCAATTTTCAAAAAAATTTTCTCTTGCCAAAAATGGCGGCCATTTTGAATTTTCGAATTTTTGCGCAAAAATTGCAAAGCACAAAAATGCTAATATTTCGAAAACCGTGCTACATAGAGCGATTTCGACGAAATTTTTTATATTCAGGGTATCTCTGCAGAGCAGCTATCCCAAAGAGCTTTCACTTGGTGAAGTTTCAGACCCATAGCTAATTGCTCACCTACTCAAAAAGAGTAAATGCGAATTACCTCTAAAAGTATTGCAGATAGCCAATTTTTCTCAAATAACTCATTCACCTACTTTTGGAAGAGCTTTCACATGGTGAAGTTTCAGACCCATAGCCAATTACTCACCTACTCAAAATGAGTAAATGCGAATTATCTCTACAAGTATTGCAGATAGCCAATTTTTCTCAAATAACTCATTCACCTACTTTTGGGAGAGCTTTCACATGGTGAAGTTTCAGACCCATAGCTAATTATTTACCTACTCAAAATGAGTAAATGCTAATTATCTGTAAAAGTATTGCGGATACCCAATTTTTATCAAATAACTCATACATCTACTTGTGGGAGAGCTTTCACATGGTGAAGTTTCAGACCCATAGCTAATTACTCACCTACTCAAAATGAGTAAATGCGAATTATCTCTAAAAGTATTGCAGATAGCCAATTTTTCTCAAATAACTCATTCACCTACTTTTGGGAGAGCTTTCACTTGGTGAAGTTTCAGACCCATAGCTAATTACTCACCTACTCAAAATGAGTAAATGCGAATTATCTCTAAAAGTATTGCAGATAGCCAATTTTTGTCAAATTAATCATTCACCTACTTTTGGGAGAGCTTTCACTCTGTGAAGTTTCAGACCCATAGCTAATTACTCACCTACTCAAAATGAGTAAATGCGAATTATCTCTAAAAGTATTGCAGATAGCCAATTTTTCTCAAATAACTCATTCACCTACTTTTGGCAGAGCTTTCACTTGGTGAAGTTTCAGACCCATAGCTAATTACTCACCTACTGAAAATGAGTAAATGTGAATTATCTCTAAAAGTATTGCAGATAGCCAATTTTTCTCAAATAACTCATTCACCTACTTTTGGGAGAGCTTTCACTTGGTGAAGTTTCAGACCCATAGCTAATTACTCACCTACTCAAAATGAGTAAATGCGAATTATCTCTAAAAGTATTGCAGATAGCCAGTTTTTCTCAAATTATTCATTCACCTACTTTTGGGAGAGCTTTCACTTGGTGAAGTTTCAGACCCATAGCTAATTACTCACCTACTCAAAATGAGTAAATGCGAATTATCTCTAAAAGTATTGCAGATAGCCAATTTTTGTCAAATTAATCATTCACCTACTTTTGGGAGAGCTTTCACTTGGTGAAGTTTCAGACCCATAGCTAATTACTCACCTACTCAAAATGAGTAAATGCGAATTATCTCTAAAAGTATTGCAGATAGCCAGTTTTTCTCAAATAACTCATTCACCTACTTTTGGGAGAGCTTTCACTCTGTGAAGTTTCAGACCCATAGCTAATTACTCACCTACTCAAAATGAGTAAATGCGAATTATCTCTAAAAGTATTGCAGATAGCCAATTTTTCTCAAATAACTCATTCACCTACTTTTGGCAGAGCTTTCACTTGGTGAAGTTTCAGACCCATAGCTAATTACTCACCTACTGAAAATGAGTAAATGTGAATTATCTCTAAAAGTATTGCAGATAGCCAATTTTTCTCAAATAACTCATTCACCTACTTTTGGGAGAGCTTTCACTTGGTGAAGTTTCAGACCCATAGCTAATTACTCACCTACTCAAAATGAGTAAATGCGAATTATCTCTAAAAGTATTGCAGATAGCCAGTTTTTCTCAAATTAATCATTCACCTACTTTTGGGAGAGCTTTCACTTGGTGAAGTTTCAGACCCATAGCTAATTACTCACCTACTCAAAATGAGTAAATGCGAATTATCTGTAAAAGTATTGCAGATAGCCAGTTTTTCTCAAATAACTCATTCACCTACTTTTGGGAGAGCTTTCACTTGGTGAAGTTTCAGACCCATAGCTAATTACTCACCTACTCAAAATGAGTAAATGCGAATTATCTCTAAAAGTATTGCAGATAGCCAATTTTTCTCAAATAACTCATTCACCTACTTTTGGGAGAGCTTTCACTTGGTGAAGTTTCAGACCCATAGCAAATTACTCACCTACTCAAAATGAGTAAATGCGAATTATCTCTAAAAGTATTGCAGATAGCCAATTTTTCTCAAATAACTCATTCACCTACTTTTGGCAGAGCTTTCACTTGGTGAAGTTTCAGACCCATAGCTAATTATTCACCTACTCAAAATGAGTAAATGTGAATTATCTCTAAAAGTATTGCAGATAGCCAATTTTTCTCAAATAACTCATTCACCTACTTTTGGGAGAGCTTTCACTCTGTGAAGTTTCAGACCCATAGCTATTTATTCACCTACTCAAAATGAGTAAATGCTAATTATCTGTAAAAGTATTGCGGATACCCAATTTTTATCAAATACTCATTCATCTACTTGTGGGAGAGCTTTCACATGGTGAAGTTTCAGACCCATAGCTAATTACTCACCTACTCAAAATGAGTAAATGCGAATTATCTCTAAAAGTATTGCAGATAGCCAATTTTTCTCAAATAACTCATTCACCTACTTTTGGGAGAGCTTTCACTTGGTGAAGTTTCAGACCCATAGATAATTATTCACCTACTGAAAATGAGTAAATGTGAATTATCTCTTAATAGTATTGCAGATAGCCAATTTTTCTCAAATAACTCATTCACCTACTTTTGGAAGACCTTTCACACACGAAAATGAAAAATTGTGAATATCTCGGAAAAGCTATTTCTTCTGCTTTAATGCTCGGCGGGAGATACACACCACGGCAGTGGTCTTGACAAAAATTTTTGTCTCCCCAAAAATGGTGGCCATTTTGAATTTTCAAAGTTTTTGCAAAACACAAAAATGCTTATATCTTGAAAACCGTGCTAGATAGAGCAGACTGCGCTGACTTTGGTTTCCACAACAGTATAAGGCTAGAAACGAAGCATTTTCTTAATACTTTAGCACTCACCTTTATATCCTTTTCGGGACGCTTTGTTTTTGCTATGCAAAAACATTATCTTTTTTTTTGCGAGCGATCCTCTAGTTGGTCCTAGAGGTTTGCAATGTGACACCAATCATGAGCTAAGGAAATCATGGGCTAAGAATCTTTTGGTATGGTAAGATTTGACCTTGGTCTTCTCCTTCAAGGTTAAGCATTGGTTGATTGGCTTTGGTGAGTTGTTTTTCTGGTGGATACAATTTACATCTGTTCTCCGATGTGCTAGGTCTAGTTATTATATGTACTTTTACATAATTATACTATTTCCATTGACAGCTATTCTCCAATTAATTAATTTTACAGCTTTATATTTTTAGTTTACTGATTAATGTTGTGATCATGCTATTGTCTTATTTTAATACTTTATCTGTAAATACATTTTCTTTTTCTTAGATGTAATTTTCTCTTGTTAAATATTAAATTGACCTTTATAATTGACACTACTCTGAAAGTATCCTGATCGGTGTACTGTTTCACTATTTCTATATCTCATGGTGTTGAAAACTATTTCCCCAGGCTGTGGGGTACAGGCATCATCTGATGCTATTTTTTGAGTTTTAAAATTATTTGGTGACTTGAAAATCCTATAAAAGTACAATTTCATCAATTTGTGCCTTTATTTGTACAATGAAGTACATGCATGTATATCACCTGTTTATTGTTGAAGGGAAGGAGAATGCAGTGGTTAGAAACCAGACCTGCATTCATCTCATGGAGTGGTACAAACACCAAATTCTAGAATATGATGATATCCAAAACTTCAGGTAATAAGAGGCAGTTAATGTGAAGGAATTTGGTGTTTTATATAGCACTTCAAGATTTCCAGACATCTAACAGAATATCATAAATAGTAATGAATAGTCATGAATAGTATATCATAAAATTGTAATCCATCCAGACTTTTATATCGAATTTTCAATCTTTAAGTTCTCACCTGGAATTGGATCAGCTTTGCAAAGACTATACATGTATCATAAGTAGAATATCTTATGCACGTCATTGATTTCAGATTTCAATCTCTTACATATCTAATTCAGATATCTTGATATTCAATTCATGGACTCATTATAAGTTACTCAGGTTTATGATTGTATCCCAATTTCCAAATGATTCTGCTACAGACGTTGATACAACATTTTATGGCAATATTAAATTCATTTTGTTTATCCAACACTTAAGGTTTGATGCTTCTCATTGTTCAAGATGTGATACTGACAGAATAGATGTTTTATCTGGAAGAGTATTGTGCTAAATATAGAAATATAAAAAATTTACCTGAGCTAATTTACACATAAAAATCTTTCACCTGGAATTCAGTCGTTAAAGTAATTTTAAATCAACAGTCAGTGAAAATTTTCAATTATACTCCATATTTACAGGAGGGTTACCTGTTAGCCTATAAAAAGTTGTATTAAATTTGTCTTGCTTGCACTGATTTACCTACAAAAGATTAATGGCACATTCTTTGTTGCATTGCAGCCAATAATATAGAAAATTGAAAAAGTAAAACATAAATTCTGATTTTGTTTGTAAGAATTTAAGAATTTAAATATTTATCAAAGTGGTTTGAAAACTGTAAAAAGCAGTTTGCAAGTTTGTTTTAAAAAAAAAATTTTTTGATGTTCACGTTTGGATGACTGTTTGTATTTGTATAATATCAATTGAACTGTGATCTATATTGAATTATTTATTCTTTATTAATAATCACATTTCCCGAAATATTATAAAACTGTCAACATCAATAGATGTTCACACCAGGATCCCAAATATGATGAGACTTTTTCAGATATCAAAAAGAGTCGTAATACTATTAGCCTAAGGTTAATTTTTCAGGCACACATTTTATTAGCCTAGTCTGAACTCAGCAGGAAGCAGATTATTTGGCATTTTAGAATTAGTAGGATTTGATATCAACATTCCACATTCCTTCTTACAACTGCCAGGCCACCCTTTGTGCAACTTATAAAGTCATAGTTATTTTATTTATCACTGGACTGGTATCGGACAATTCTGAGTGTGAAATTCACATTGCAAAAAAGCCACAAGTGTAACAGTTCCAATTAGTTGACAGATAAGTTTGAAAGAGGTACTTTTGATCATTGTTAAATATAGTACTTTCTAGAGCTGAAACAATTGGCAAAATTTGCTAGCTGGGTAATTGCTTGCATTAATTGTCGACTAACTGATTAACTGTTTCCGAGGTTTAGCATGTTTGAGAAATACCAAAAACATCACAAGTATATGTGTTCTGGGTGTAAACAAACAAAATGGCGGATCATGAGATGCTAGAAAAGCATAAAATTCACCAGATTGTTGGGAAAATCCAATAAGGAGTGATATACATAAGAAAACAGTTGATCAGACTGTAGCAATATTGGTGTCGACTAGTGCTTTGATAATCTAATAATCGATTAGTACGAATAATAATTTCAGCTCTAGTACTTTCAAAGGTGTTTTGCCCATTCAAACTAAATCTTTAATGAGACTTAAATTCTATGAAAACCAAGTTTAATTGTTATCAGATAAAATATTTCTTTAATTTAATTGGCAATATATTCAGTTACACATGTTAACAATGTCATATTAAGTTATTCTAAACACAAGTATTTTCAGTTTATCAGTATTCGGCTTCTTTTACTAATATAAAAAGCCACAATTCAAATTATATTTAAGAAACACTGCCTTGAAATTCCTTCAAAAGTATTGCCAAGTATATATGTTACAGTAAATATGTGAAATCAGTAATACACATATGTACTGATTAGGTCAGTAAATACATGTATTCCGTAAAATTTTCAGTAAATACATGCATTTACTGATTTATGATCTGTGTTATTTCACAAGTTTACTGGTTTGACTTTGAGTAAATATGTGAAATGAAGCTTTGATGTTCACTGGTTGTAAATATATAACATGTATTAACACGATAAAATATACATTATTTTGGAACATTTTATTTCTGTTATATTCACTATTAGGACATACTTAGCAAAAAGCATACCTCATTTTACAATACATTACATACAAACTTTTATGTTGCAAAAAAAATAGCACTAGATTCTTAAATATATATGTTTACAAACTTTAGGTATGTGCTTTCAGTATATATTTCATTTAAGCTTTTATTATTCTCAATCCCACAGCTACAAAGTACCTATGACATTCCCACAAATGATCAAAGATCATTTAACATTCCACCATTTTTATGTGACCGGTACATAAAAAGTGTTTTATTGGCAATAAATAAAAGTTTTAAAAATTAATTTAAATGTGAGTTTCAAAATTTTAACATATTTTAACTCTACTTTCACTCAACAGAATTTTAACCTTACCAATTAAGACAAAATGAGTACACCCAAACAAATCCACATGTATTCTTTAAGAATCTATTGTTAACCAGAGATGATCAGGAAGTGGTTTATTTTATTTCAATCAAGGCTTAATATTTTGCTATTTTCTGGTAGGTATATGACTTTAATGTAGGTACTGGCTACTTAATCAAAGAATTGTTGCTACAAACGATGAAAAGACCAGCTAGCCCCAAATTGGATTTAAGCATACCCCTTCAGAGGGACTTAATCCCTTTAAAGGCATCTATGGTTATGGTGTGGCTTCCTGAATTAAAGGGACACCATTAAAGGGAGATTTTATTCAACCCTAATTATAGATCTAATTTTTATTGTTGACCTTTGAGAAAGAAATACATTGTTAAAATACATTGTTAAAACTACAGTGAAATTCAGTTCTTGAACAAGAAATATATCTTAATCTTATATCTTATTACCTTGCTTGTTGTTCCTTATACATCAAGTATCATAATTTGACAACTATTTGGATATTTAAGTTTATAAACTTATTGATTTATAATAAAATTTATTTTAAATGAAAAAAAAATTACAAGTTTGTATCACATATCACACGCAACTGCTTTTGAAATTATAAAGTGATATAAAATAGTTATCCCAGTGCTGGATTGTAAAAAAGTATCAAACTTTGAATATGACAAAACCATTTAAAGTTTTAAATAACTGTTAATATGAAAACATAGCAGATAACATACAACTATTAAAGATATAAAGTCTTCATTATGATTTTAGTAAATACGCGTATTTACTGGACCGAAAAAACAGTAAATATGCGTATTTACTGAAATGTTCAGGGAATACGCATATTTACTGACCAAATCAATAAATACACGCATTTACTGAAAATTTCAGTAAATACGTGTATTTACTGATTTCATATATATGTATAATATATACTGTAATATATACATCTCTTCCACTGAATATAGAAGGCCAATATTTCACTTTTAAAGTTAAGATACATAATGTTTTATTTTAAAAACAAAAATTCAGCATGTATCAATATTCATTTCTTTAAATAACATGTAAACCTAGACTGTAAATTAAGAAACAAGTATTTAACATTCTTTCAAAAATATAACCACTCTTCTACAGGGTATAAAAAGTTTGCTGAACCTACTGGAAGCAGTCATTTCACATATTCACTACATTTGTAACAAATTTAAGTTACTGTAATACAAATTTTAAAATGTTCTATTTAGTATTTTTTGTAATTTCTTTTTCTTTCTTCAGACTTAATTTTGATTCTGTGAAGAAGTCCATTTTATTGGTAGTTCAGGATGTGTGGTCAGCAATAAGAAATGCTTGCATTTCTCGATTTTCACACATTGCCCACGCATTCACATCATCTCAGCTGGACGATCTCTTCACACACTTTATACAGGTAGTTTTATACAAAATAACCTTAAAAAAATTTTAAATGCCTTATAGCAGAGCTTACGGTACAGAAGAATATGCTACCTATAGTTGTGAATTGTCATGGCGAACTGAAAAATTGGCGAACACCGGCAACAATCTTGAACATCAGGTTGTTGTCGCCGTGAAGTGGCAAATAATGAAAAAAAAATGAAGACAAACAAAGAATAATGAGGAATCCAGCAAGAACATTGACGAATACTCCATTCAGTGATATTCACCATTAACATTTGTCACTGTGTGACTGTGACATAAGTTAATTTACAATATATATTTCATTTGTTCTCACTAAGGATGGGTAGATAGACCCAGTGTCTTGATATCGTGAGCATTTTAATGAAATACTGTGACAAGATTTTACAACTACCGCTTCACTTGTGTACTCATTTGTGAATTGAAGGAAAAGATAATATATTGAAAACAAATCAGAACTCTGAAAAAATTACACAGCAAAACAGAATTTAAGTTGAGACGGCATCATAACAAAAGCGAGAAGATATGCAGGCAGCAGAATAAACTTGATTCCTCCACAAGCATATAACTTGTATACAGTTAAAAGATGCATGTTTGCAAGATATATTTGTTGTGGCCAGTTACTAATGTTGATATCCATCAAGAAAATGTGGCAACAATGGTAACAATAGTCCAAGTTATTTGTAATTAAGCAAACTCAGCAGTAGTTATAAGAAGGCCTTCATACCGGAAGAACTATTTACAAAACAATATGAATAAATTGTAATGATAGTTTGGTCATGTCGCCAATAGAAACTATGAAAACTGTAGTGATTCCTTTAAAAATTTTTGAATTTGCCTCCCAAGATTGTGCTATGGAAATGTCAAAGTAAAACTTCTAAATAATAGATCACAGGCAGCCACAGAGAAATCTTACAAGTTTTTGAATTTGAACATTCAGTACCTATATGGACCAAATAGTCCACATTCTTTAAAAAAAAGATTTTTTTTCCATTACAAGGCTACACTGATTATCACAGTTGAGTATTGTACTCCATATAAACTGTGTTCAAGATGTTTAATTAGAGGGCAACAATCGATTTTGAGTTTATCACATTCCAGTATCTGTCAGTTATGCAAAACAACCTTTTTAAAACTGGAAATGCTAAATACTACTCAAGTATTTTTTGTGGAAATGGGCAATGAAGGAAGATAGAGTGTTATACCCCTTTCACATTACAGGCAGTATCATCTGCGGTGACCCGCGTTTGGTGAAACATCCCTGTCCTTGGATCGCTGTCTGACGTCCGTTTGCAAACTTGGTGAACTGTCCTTTACCTTTCGTGTCCTACGGAAGTTTTAAAATGTTTTAAATTTCTGCCTCTGAATTTGGTACTGTGGGCATGTGCAGATGATTTCACACATGCGCTTATGAATTTCTTATTACGGTAACCGAAGGTGTGGTCTACAGTGTACATAAGGTTGTGATTTGGTCATCTTTCAGTCTAATACGGTGACATAAGGTGAGTTAAGGTATTGGACGTTTTGCCACTGTGTCACAAGGTCGCATACAAATCTCGAAAGGACAGGGGCGCTTCGCCTACAATGGCAAATTACACTGCCTGTAGTGTGAACAACTTGGACAAAATAGGCCGACCTGGGAGGCGGTTCTGTGACCATGGAACTCCTGTAACCGTGGGACATACCACCTGTAGTGAAAGGAGCATTAGACAGAATTATTTCAATTTTGGTATTGCATTCTAATAGACTTTATGCTTTTAGATTTGCAATGATGTGAATAGTTCATGGCAGTCAAAAGATGGTGCTATTATGGGTATAAATTTTTCATATAATTTCTTTAAGTCACAGTATTTTACAAAAAAACATTAATTAAAAAGTATTTTGTAGTACATTGTCAGTGCTATTATTTACCATTACTATATTGAAAATGTTGTTTATAAACAAAAAAGGTTTATATCACAAGATATATACTGAGAAAAAACTTTACAATTATGGGAGATACTTTCTTTTGGGTAGAAGTGAAAACACCATGTTCATTATTTATGCAGGAATTAAGTATGGTATATATTTTTATCTAATGATTTAAAGAATTTAAATTGCAGGTTTCTAAGAAACTTGTCATTTCTTTCCAGGAACATATTTAAAGTGGTTTAGTCTTGTGGACTCCGTATGTTTTGGTCAGATTACAAATGCTGTATTAGACAATAATAGACATGCAGTTAGAATGACATGTATTACATTTCTCATGATTTGTTATTTAAATTTTAAGCCAAATTTCTTACAAATACTGTTTGTGTTGTAGGTGTTCAATGTCTATTAAAAGTGATATCTTGGGAAAAGTGTGGTGGAGATGAAAAGATTATAGCAAGCAACTTTGATGAGGTGAATGTGAAATTTGAATTGTCTGTAAAAGGGATTCACTTAAAAGAGCTGATTTTGTGTACATCGAAGCCAAAGATATAACATAAAAAACAACAGTTCAGTATAAAACTACAAAGTCATACTTGCTTCCCAGCACTCAGGTGCTGGGTTCTTTTCTCAGCCTGATATGAAGTAAGAAAATCATTACACAAAATGACTGATAATTTTCGGCATTGCTTGTAATGACTGGTTTCACAGATTGAGTAAAACACACATACAGTATGGCACTTAAAGAGGTTGATACTGGCTGTTGTACGGATGTAAAACCCTAACTTTGACCTTTGAAGGGGTTGATAATAAGGTTTTACATCTAATAAACTAATAAATTGGGAAGCAGAAAATGTTACTTCGAGGGAGTGTTATAAGTATTGCATCTGCAGATCTGATAAATTATATTGGGAAGCAGAATATGTGTCTATCATAGTTATCTGAGTTAATTCTGTGTAATTTGTTCATGTATGGTTTCATATTTTAAAGTGAATAAACATAATAAAAAGGAGAGAGAGACAAAAAAATGATAAATTGAGTCTTTTGAACCAGGACCCACTACACACAGAATTCCTGAAAATATACATTTACTGAGTACACGGGTGGTCACGAAGATAAACGGTCACGGAGATAAACGGTCCTCAGAAATGCTCACATAAAAACAGTTAAAAGGTTTAAACAACAATATAACACAAACCAAAATCATAAAAAGCATTGTTTAAGTCTATTTTGTTGTTTAGTTTCTGCGATTTTGCTATTTACACTATTTAAATTTGAAAACTTTGAAGACCGTTTATCTTCGTGACCGTTTATCTTCGTGACCACCCGTGTAATAATAAATGTTCATTTAGAAGAGATTATCAGTTGTAATGATGTTCTGTGTTTCTTCAGCACAAAGCTTCAGGAAGTGTTCCACACGTTGTGACCAGACTCCTGCCACCCACTGTGTTTACCTTGTTGGGACATCCACAGCTGTCAGTGCGAGAACACGCTGTAAAGGCTTACACAGTTTACATAGCCAGATCTGACATGCAGGTCAGTTCCCCTGGCCCTCATTGTTTGGTGCAAGGGATGAGGTTTTATTGAAAATGCCATTTTAATATTTAGAAAACTCTCAATGTTTGAGTGAAAAATAGTACTCTGAACTTAATTTTGTACTCCAAATAATCCAGTACTTTACACTTCAACAAGTATGTACTGTTTAATAGTACTAAGCCATCAGAGGAAATTTCCCTTTGAAAATTATCCAGTTATCCTGGTTGTTTGATTTAATAGAAATATTAACAGTATTACTCTGAAGGGTACCTTGTTGATTTGACTTATATCTTTTGTGTATCAGTAAATATCATGATGTAATTATTTACTCTGAATCTGGAGTTCCTGAAATTTTATGACATAAATGTTCACCCTTTTAACCTTTCAGGTATCCATATCGTGCTTTACTCAAGTTCAAGACGAGCTTTGTAAAGGTATAGAACTTGGACAGAAGAGATTGCCACACCTTGCTGTCACACAGTCAGGCTTTTCTTTCATAGACCCTTACAAGGCAGAGAGTCTACTCAGAGTCTGTGTCTATCTAGTCCAGGTAGAAATACTGTATATTCTCTAAGGGAGTTGAACTAGTAGTCCAAAACTCTTAAGTTCAGCTCTGATGAATAGTATTTGGGCAGAATGTCCATTCACAGATAACAGTAACCACTGATACCAGTGTCGGGGGACTGTGTTTTTGCAGAAATGAATATGCCTTAAAGTCATTTCTCTATTTTTTAACTTCATGCTATTAATCCTGCCAAAAACTTAGATTAAGTTCAGTTTTTGATTACAAGTAGAATTTTAAAACCTGAAAGAATCTTCATAATTTCCAAGAAACTTGGCAGCTTTGTAATCCTTCTGACTATGTAACAATATTAATTGCAACTGTTCCATAGACTACTATAAAACACTAAAACTAATTTTCTAAAAGCTTTTTAGCCAATTTATTAACTAAGTGAAGGTATTGTTCATTAAATCTACCAAATTGTAAAAAGTAATACAAGTTTCATGCTACAGAAGCTCATTTGCCACCAGAGCCTCTGATATCAGTTTACTGTTAAACCCAGTTAGCTGCCGAAATGGCTACAAAATACCATCTTTGACTAGTAATTTCTTTTCAGCACATTCCAGCAGAACAGTTGGCATCAGACAGAGCTTTTTACTTTTCAACCTTCAGCTTGTATCTTTGTCACCCAGCATCTAGTGTCAGACAAGTGGCCAGTATCCTGTTTAAATACATGGGTGAGTAGCTGCATGATAGGCTGTGTTTAAATTCTGTATAGGTCAAATGTATAACATTATAAGTTTTATCGCTATGTTTATTTTTTTAATTTACCTACTAGAAATTCAACCAGCTCAAATATAAAACTGGTTTGAAGTATTAATTTAAAATGAAATTCATTTTATTTTGAATTTCAGTTAAATTTACACTGTAGACATAATTAAGCTTTTTACATTCTTCGTATTTCCACAGTGTGCAGCAGTAGTCATTGATAAAGTGAAGAAGCAAGTTTTGAGATTAAAAATCACTTTCAAAGCATCATATAAGCTATTTTATGGTGGAAAATTTAGCACTTAATCAACTCAGTGCAAAGCTTTTGTTAAAGATTTCTTTACTATTTCTATTTTTTATTTTTTATGTCAAAAATTTTTGAATCGAGTAAATGTCCAGTGGAAAATTTTTTGCTAAAAATTTTATATTACTGTATTTCTGCATTTTAAGTTATGCCTTTCTAAAATAATTTTTGTGTCCATGTAAAATTTGAAAATTTAATGTGACCACATTTCTGGTTTACCAGCTATTAACCATAGCACTAACACAATCTGAAGGGGGTTAACTGAATGAAAAACTTTCAATACAAACTGATGACATCAGGTCTTGTGATAGTGTAGAAGGCTCCTACAGTATTTGTGCCCTTTCATAAAACTAATGCTCGTGTACAAATTAATTGCGAAATGAAAAGCAGTAAAATTGAAGTGGCTGGTAGTTACAAAATAGTAAGTGTAAGATGGTCATACCTGTTGGCTGTTGCATGACTTTATGATGAGAAAAAGTACATAAAACTTCAGAATTAGGCAATGTCACCATGGTGGTTTAAGTATCATTAGCAGAATGACATTCTAGCTATCATGATAAATGGAAAATCTTGTGCAAAGCATACCCTAGATCCCCAAATAATCTTGTATTAAACAGTTTGGGAACATAAGCTTTCCATTGAGTACCAAATACGTCTACCTTCCATGCCAGCAACCCTTTATACATTCCGGCATATTGTTATAGTGGTTTCTCTTTTAAGTTGCAAGGGAAACGAGCAACCCTATGACGTTGCGGTACATCTTGCAAGGGCTATGTTGTGATTGGCTGCCTGACATGGAACTACTGTTGTTTGAGCAAGCATCTGTCCAGGACCCATCCACTATAAGTTGTTCTGTCACTGATATTGCTGGGAAAGGTAAGAAATATATATGTTTATATGCCCAGAAAATGTGAAGCTGTACTAAATCTTCTTCTTCAGATGTCATTGATATTTTAGACTGTGCAATTGTAATACATTGTAATTGCTGCAGTGAGTTATTTCAGTGAATTACACCTGTTTGATTTATGGCACAGGATATTGTGAAATAGAAGTGAGAAGATTTCAAGTTTATTGGCCAGGAAAAACCACCCTTCTTTTGTAAAATATCGTGTTTGTTTGCCCAGATAGCCCAGATGTCAGTTGTCTACATTGCTGCCATGATTCATTTCTGTATACTAAATCAATCTCATTAGTATTAGACAAAAAACTATCTTTTCTGGTGAGTTTAATCTCATAAAAATAATGTAATAACATTGAGTTTAAAATAATGATAGGTTAGCAACAGACATAAAATCTAGTAGTCTTTTAATACCATATCCAATAAATAGTTTATCTCACAAGATATACATTCATAAATTGATTGTTTACTTTACTGTAGTTTTTCTTCAAGTGACATCTGGTTGCTACAGTGCCTCTTAATGAGTTTTAACCACATCCACTCATCTTTTCGTAATTGTCCCCATCTTGTACTAAAGCAGACAGGGTCACATTATGTCTTTTTTATATGTCTGTCACAAAATTTTAACCTGACCCATAACTTTCACATGCCTTAACAGCTTTTCACCAAATTGGATGGAAAAAACCCCTAAAATTGAGTAAGTATTGGGAAGGATTCAATGAAAGTATCATGGCAACCAATTTTTGGGTTTTTAACCCCAGCCTTTATTGTCACAGCAACCAATTTTTTGGTTTTTAGCCCCAGCCCATAAAGGCTGGGGTTATAGTTGTCCCCTGTGCCGTCCAGGCGGTGGCGGCAGGCATAAAGCTTGTGGGTGTTCCACAGCCTGAACCCCTGCACGGATTTTCACCAAATTTTCAGGAGATGTTTACCCCAAGAGGATCTAGAGCTGATTTGGTTTGGGGGTATCTAGCAACAACTATTGCCATGGCAACGCTTTGAATATGATAGGGTTTTAATGTTTGTGGGTGTTCCACAGCCTAAACCGATGCATGTTTTTTCACCAAATTTTCAGGATATGTTGACCTAAAAAGGATCTACAGATGAGCAGGTTTGGGAGGGTATCAGACAATACCTGTTGCCATGGCAACACTTTTAAGATTTTCGGGTCTTAAACTTTGTGGGTGTTCCACAGACTAAACCCCTGCATGGATTTTCACCAAATTTTCAGATTATGTTTGCCCAAAAGGATCTAGAGCTGATTAGGTTTTGGGGGTATCCGGTAACAACTGTTGCCATGGTAACACTTTTAAGATTTTCGGGTCTTAATCTTTGTGAGTGTTCCACAGCTGAAACCCCTGCACGGATTTTCACCAAATTTTCAGGATATGTTTACCCCAAGTGGATCTAGAGCTGATTAGGTTTTTTTGGGTATCCAGTAATATCTGTTGCCATGGCAACACTTAAGATTTTCAGGTCTTAAACTTTGTAGGTGTTTCATAGCCTAAACCCATTCATGGATTTTCACCAAATTATCAGGATATGTGTACCCCAAGAGGATCTACAGCTGATTAGGTTTTTGGGGGTATCCAGTAGCAACTGTTGCCATGGCAACACTTTTAAAATTTTCGAGTCTTAAAGTTTGTTCTAAAATCTTTAATGTTTTGTGTAACCTAAAATATTGCAGCTAGCTTCATCAGATTTGCACAAAATACAAATGGATAGGAAAGCTTGCCTGAGAGTAATTGTGTCCTTGTTTTGGAAACAAAATGGCTGCCAAATCACATATTTAATGGCAAATAGGAGCATTATCATATCAAAAAGGCCTTATATCTCCCTTATAATTATATCCCCAGACGAAAGTCGGGGATATATTGGATTCAGGTCCGTCGCGCCGCCGCCGCCGCCGCCGCCGTACAAATTTCCTTGTGGACGCGATAACTCAAAAACAAAGTAATATTTTTTTTTCAAACTTGGTACACATGTTAAGGGTGCCCAAAGGAAGATCCCTATTTTAAGGTGACCTTAAACTCCCAGTAAAAAAGAACTTATGGCCACCTTAAGGTCAGAAATTGCACTTTTGGCCACTTAGAGCCCTCTAGGTCACAAACTATGATGCTCAGCTGGCTGAAATTTTACCTAACAACACATTAATATGTTCTTAGTACATGTGCCGAAAATCACGACTTTAAGTTGAGGAGAAAATTGTGTTTGAGGCCCATAAATACCCCCACTTAGGGATTTTTTGCTATACTTTTCATATATTTTGCCCTATAATTTGGAAGTGGCAATTCTGATGAGTCTCAAACTGCGCTAGGTATAACTTTGATATGTAATCCTTGTCTGTAGAAAATTTTAGGGCTGTAGGTTTACCCAAAGGGGTCGACTTAAGGTCTCAAAAGTGCCCACAGAGACCCAATTTATGCACTTTTTGCCACTTTCAAGCACTGTAGCTTTCAAACTATGTCTCTCATCTAAGTTAAATATCATCTGGGAATATATCTATGTGTTTTCTTATATGTGCCCCAACATTTAGGCCTTTAATAGACAGTTAACCTGTGTATCAGGACCATAAACACCCACCCGAGTGACCCTTATAGGACATTTTTCACATCTTTTTCCCTGTAACTTGGAAATGGTAAGTCTGAGAAGTTTCAAACTGTATTAGATATATATTCTGTGTGTAATCTTAGTATGTAACAGATTTTAAGTCTGAAGCTTTAATTTTGAAGGTCAAATTGAGGTCTCTAAAAGGCTCCCAAAGACCCAATATTTGGACTTTTTGCTACTTTTAAGCCCTGTGACTGTCAAACTATGTGACTGATAGAGCTCAAATCCTATCTGGGAAGATATTAGTATGTTATTTTTATATGTGCCAAAAATTAAGGCTTTAAGAAGACATTTAACCTGTGTATGAGGACCATAAATCCCCACCCGAGTGACCATTTTTAGACATTTTTCACATATTTTTCCCTGTAACTTGGAAATGGTAAGTCTAAAAAGTTTCAAACTGTATTAGATGCATATTCTATGTGTAATCTTAGTATGTGACAAATTTTAAGTCTGAAGCTTTAATTTGAAGGCCACATTTAGGTCTCTAGAAGGCCCCATAAAGACCCAGTATTTGGACTTTTTGCCAATTTTAAGGCCTGTGACTGTTAAACTATGTGACTGATAGAGCTGAAATCTCATCTGGGAATACATTATTATGTTCTTTTTACATGTGCCAAAAATCAAGGCTTCAAGTAGACATTTAACCTGTGTATGAGGACCTTAAACACCCACCTGAGTGACCCTTTTAAGACATTTTTCACATGTTTTGCTCTGTAACTTGGAAATGGTAAGTCTGAGAAGTTTCAAACTTTATTAGATACATATTCTATGTGTAATCTTAGTATGTAACAAATTTTAAGTCTGAAGCTTTAATTTCAAAGCCACATCGAGATCTCTAAAAGGCCACAGAGACCCAATATTTGGACTTTTTACCACCTTTAAGCCCTGTGACTGTTAAACTATGTGATTGATGGAGCTGAAATCCCATCTGGGAATGCATTATTATGTCCTTTTTACATATGCCAAAAATCAAGGTTTTTAGTAGACATTTAACCTGTGTATGAGCGCCATACACACTCGCCCAAGTGCCTTTTTTGACATTTTTTCCGTATTTTGCCCTGTTATTTGGAAATGCTTAGTGTGACAAGTCTTAAACTGTATTATATATAATTTTTGTTTGTTTATGTATGTCCCCCAAAAAGTTTCAGATCTGTAGTTTAATTGCTAAGGTCTCTTTAACAATTGTAAAATGCCCACAGAAACCCAATTTATGGACATTATGCCACTTTAAAGCCCAGTAACTGTCAAACTATGTGGCTTATAGAGCTGAAATCTTTGAATTTTTAAAAGGAAATGCCTGTCTATTTAAATTTTGAATATTAATAATGTTATGGCTATCTTAGTCTTTTAAGAACTTATTTTTGTGTGTTATACCTCTGCTTGCTGAGTTTTTAACTTTTTAAAATGAAACTGGTTAAACATATTCAAGTAGACAAAATGGACACTTTAAGTGAGCTTTAAGTCCCAATATTAATGAAATTATATCCTTATGTAGTAAAACTAGGGGATTTTTAACCCTCAACTAGCCCAGTTTTATTCAACTTGCCTCAGTTAATTTTGACACAGCTCCTACAATTATGAACTCATTTCAGTTGATAATCACATACTTAAAATTCTCAATTCTTTTTGTATTTGAGCACCCCTTTTATATAGATTGTTTGTTTACCATTTATGCTGTAGCAGTCCATCTCTTTGTAGTCCCAACCCACATCCCCCCACCCGGATTCCCCCCACCCACCTCTGGGACCTCCAGCTATATTGAGTGACACTAAATAAACAAAGGTATTTAATGATATCAGATGAGAAACAAAGAACTCAATGGGGTTGCAGATCTTGTGTAATAGTGAGAGAGGTGTGGAGAAGGGGAGAGTGGTGGGGGTGGGAGGTGGTGGGCTTCATTACATATAACACAAAGGGGAGTCAGAACTGAGATTGTATCACATATTTAGGTTGCATATATATGGACCACATATATAGGTATAGAGGAAATGAATAACTGAAAACAATTTGCAAATTCTAAAAATAATATAATAAAATAATAATATAAATAATTTTTTTTTAAATAATATTTTAGTTGTGAACAAATATAGAAACAGATATGCGCTTTTGGGATTATGAATTTTAGAATGGACATTGAATCATCAATCATTTAAATACTTTGAAGGAAGATTGAAAAGTATGATGAGTTGAGTTAAAAATAATATTTTATTTGTCAACAAATATAGAAACAGATATGCTCTTTTGGGATTATTATTTTAGAATGGACATTCAATCATCAATCATTTAAATACTTTGAAAATAGGTTTAGAGTTATCATTGCAGGAAGATTGAAAATATAATTTGAGTTATGTATTCGGTGTCTGGGGATACACCATCTTCCTTGGGAAGATATAAACAGAGTAGATTGATGTGCTGAAGTTCATATAATAATGGGTAATTATGTTTTACAAAATTCCCGATCAAAACCTGTGGCGTGAGTGATGACCTGTCTGGGGATATGTTGGCGCCGAGTTGGCCCAATCTAGTTGTTTCTTTGGCTTCAAAATATGAAAACTATTTGTAAGAAATCATGGCCTGTGAATCTTTTGTAGAACATCTTGTGGGTTCTCTATACTTCTTACAACAGAAGTTGTTCCTAAGATTTTCCCAAATCTCAATGTTGTTGGCCATTTAGCTGTACCTGCAGGCTGGGGTTCTTACCTGCCGAGGCTGGCTATTTTTGGATTTTGTGTTGCAAACTTAAACTGGTTACCAGATTTTTTGCAAAATTTGGTGACAATGTGTAGTTGTGTACCCCAAGGAGATCTACACATTTTAAAGTTTTGTCCATGATCCAATGAGACCAGTTACCAACTCGAAGGCAACCATTTTTGTGTGAATTTTCAGATTTTGGGGTCTTGAATATAGAGTTATCAGGTTTCATATAGAGCTTATTAGCTCTCAGCTATGACACGGTGTCAGCTGTGTTACTTGAATTTGTATTTTTATTGCGAAAAATACACTTACCATTTCCTGACCATTGCTATATGTTGGTGCCATCCAACTCACTGGCCAACGTTGAGAAACGTTTTAAGAAACCTTAAGAGGCCAGTGAGTGAGTGTGAACTAGCATGTCCCCCTAGTGGTCATGTGACCACGCTAGTAAACAACCTTCATTATTTTTGTTGGCCATCCTAGAGTGTGGATGTGTTATTTTAATTTGGATTTTTATAAAGTTTTTGGAGTTCTTGTGGGAATTTGAGTTCTGTGGTAAGGCATCTGTGTTGACAATGTCTTCTCAGGACAAATTTAAGAGAAAAGGACAGAGGAAAAGACTTTTGTGGCTATTTTTTGGTGGATGGATGACCACTATTTTTAAGATGGCGGCATGGATGGATCGTCTTTGGATGAAGACTTTCTTCTTCTCAGATTCCTTCTTTTTCTTCAAAGGACACGTGTTACTTGAGATGAGACAAGTGCTTTATTTTATATGCAAATTTTCACTTGACTGGAGATTTACAACGTCTTTTACACTGAAACTGTCGGCAGTCATACCAGCTCCGACAGGGACAGTTTACATGTTGCTAGGCGACGAATGGAGGCAACCTGAAGAGAGGAGACAATTCGATTGTCATAAGCTATTCTCACGTCGGGTTCTAAAAGCCAGGCGTTTTGGTAGCAAATATCTCACCGCGTCGATCTCACTCGAATGGGTGTCCGGTGGGATTCCCCAGTGAGAGCAGACATCATAGTTTCTCATTGGTTGCTGCATCGTGGACAAGTTCCGGATGCACAGTTGAGCTTCTACACCGTTTAATTCCCCCGGTGAGGTTCAGTCGGAACTTTTCACGGAAGGAAATACCTGCATGACGTCATCCGAAGACAATCGAGTTTCCATTCCTCCTCAAATGTCTGCAATCGGGTTGACAGACCACCGGAATTGTGATTCATATCACCAATTGCCTTTTCATTCTGTGGATTTTTTACCGGTTTCTGCTGGGAACTGGCACCGGTACACATTTTCTAGTACCCAATGTCAGTTTTATTATTCAGCAGTACAGGTTCTCTGGGCTTTGCAGCAGCTAGAGAGTATGTTTAATCTTGGATAAGAATTTTTGGAATTTGTCGGGTGTCTTCAAGGATCTAAGGATTACTGCATATCATAGAGTATCAGTAATTTCTTGGTTTGTCACCAGAGGATTTGCAATTACAGTCCTCAAAGATCCTGGATTTTTTTGTTGGGAAGTGCTTGCCCAGGTCTTCAATTTTTTGTTCACCTGGAGTGTTACAGGTCTCTCATTGCTCTAGCTTATCTCTTAAAATATTTTTAGTGGGATAAGGAGTGGATTTTTCTCCGTTAATGAAGTTTTTCTTGGTTGACACATGTCACATGCCTCGAAAAATTTCATTTTGTAATCTCATGTGTATTGGGATTCATATGTTTACGAAGGAGTAACTCTGTCATTTGACTGGAAACTTCATAAAAGGCCCTACAACATATATTTTTGTCCCTTTTATGACAATTCTTCCACTTACTCAGTTCCTCAGATAGACATAGGGGAATTAGAAGTAATATAAGTCGGAATTGTTTTAAGGGAGTAATCTTTTAGGAGGAATGTATGTCCAGTTTTTCGCAGATATACAATTCCTTACCTGTTCATATAGTAACAGGACTATTTTCATCCATATTTTCCATGGAAGTGACAGTAGCAGGAAGTAGTTCTGATCCATATGCATAAAGCAGTTGTGGACATGGGTTTTGAAAATAAATAAAATAAATAAAATAATATGCGAGAGAACGTTTCGATAAAAGTTGTTTATGAAATGATCGACAAAAGGGCGATAACACCAGTAAGATGGTGATATCGCTGCAATTTTACAGTTATCGGTTGTCATAAGCTGGAAAGAGATGGCTACCACTAATAGTTGAGGTCAGTTAAACAAGTCTTTACATGTACCTTAATTTCACATTGTTGGGATTTTCGCAATTGGTTACTAGTAACTGGATGAGTGTGTTAACTCGTTTCCTTACAGTGGCATTCTTTCGTAGCCTGATGACGTGAATTTCATCTTCACTTCAGTGTTGATGACAGATCATACCAGTTCACTGCCTGTTTACTATGTTAGTGGATGGTGAGACTTGTACAGTTAAAAGAACGCATCTCGATTTGTCAGTATATAGACCTTTTCATTGCCTTGCTCTTTGAAACGGGTTATTTTCAATTCTGCTATGGTATCAAAGGATAGTGAACCTGATGGCTGCAGTAGAAGGCATTGGGTGTCACCAGGCTATATACATTTGAAAAAAAAAAAAAAAAAAAAAAAAGCACCAGGGGTTTCAGTTTGGTTTCCGGATTCCACCTTAGGGTAGATCTTTTACTCATAGCAAGCATTTTTCTCCAGTTAATGGTTTCTAAGGAAGCCATTTGATGGCGATATGGCTTTATAGGAGGAAACATTTTCAGTGGTGGACCGATTTTTCAAGTTTGAAGGAGGTCCCACTACTTCATCACTAGGAGCACAATCTCCTTCTGTTATTAGATGCTTTCTTTAAGGGTTGGGATGCACAATTATGGCATCAAACAGCCAGTGGTCTGTTGTATCATGAGGGGTCAAGACTCCACATTAACAGGGCTATTACCTTTAGAATCATTTGGAGGTCTGATTCGGATTCTGAATCTGTTGATTTCCCCAGATATTTCTTCAGTGGTTTCCTATCTGAACAGGTAGGGAGGTACCCACTTTCAGGAATGTGTTTCCTTATCTGAAGAATCATTCCTTGGACGAATGCCATGGGTTCAGATTCAGGCATATCACTTCCCAGGGTATACAAATATTCCAACAAATTCTTTGTTCATGAGAGTCAAGATGATTCAAATTGAATGTGTTTTGGATGACTGTTGAATCTTCTATTCTGATTCAGGTGTTCAATCAAATCTGTCTTTGATTACTATCACCAATGATGGATTTGTTTTGCAACTAGTTTGAATCACAAGCTCGTCTTTTTCAACTTTTCTTGGGATGGACTGGACAGTTTGTTTGGTCCTGTGACCTTGATTCTTCAGGTGATGCAGGTGAATCATTTGGCTTCTAAGGCTCCTTGGATTTTCAACCTGTAGTCATTCCTGCTTTGAAACCTTCTTTAGATCATGCTTTGATGCAAGATAGGTTTCTTTGTCCAGTGAGAGCCTTGAGAGGTTATCTTGATAAGACAAAAGATCTCAGGAAAGGCAAGAAAATTCTTTTGTAGCTATTAAGAAGGGCTACTCCAAGATTTAGGTGCAGAATCATCTTGATTGCATCAGAGTGGCTAGGGATGTCTTATTTTTGGGATCTGGTGGATCTGTTCCACAAAGGTTCCTTTTAGGGCTTCCCTTGCAGGTGAGTTCAATCATTCTGCCATTGGTATCCAACAACCTGAATCTTAAGCTTCCAGTGTATGTGTTTCCTTTCTTAGACTGTGGGGCTTGGGGAACAGATGCATTACTCTTTTCTTGGGAGGATCTGGACAGCTTTGTGTTTGTTCCAGTGGCTCTCATTCCTCAGGTGATTCAAGATGATCACCTACAGGTGCAGAATCATCATGGTTGCACCAGGACAGCCAAGGAGTCTTCAGGTTATTTAGAAGATGATCACCTTCAGGTGCAGATTCATCATGATTGAATCATGATGGTCATGGTGGATGTTCTTGGTTGTGGGGCCTGGTAGATCTATCCACAAACCTCCATCTGAGCCTTCTTGTGGTGAACATCTCAGATAATACTTTTCTACAGGTAGCAAATTTCCTTAACTATTTCTTTAAGGAAAAGAATCTAAAGCTATCTCCTATTGCTGGTTACAGAATAACAATTGTAGATTGCTTTACTTGAAGGGTAATAAGTTCCAGAACTCTTCAGTTGTATAGATTGTTGACATGTTTCTAACTTTCTATAGACACAATCCAGTGGCAAGTAGGTTAAGCCTTCTTTACCTCTTGTCTCTGGTCTTGTTTGGCCTCACCAGACAGCCTTTTGAGCTTGTTGAGGAAGATTTCTTGGAGGTTATTAACTTTCAAAACGATCTTTCTTTTGACTTTGGCATCAGGCAAAGGAAGAAGGGTATTTTTGTTAGCATTGTCTTCCCTTACTTAAAAGGAGTATTGCTCACAAATGGCTCTGGCCATTTATTAGCCAAGAATCAGTTGGCTTCGGATGGGCCTACTTCAGTTAAGCCGGTCGATATGCCAGCTCTCAATCACTGGGACAACAGTTTTACTCAAGATAGATCTCTTTGTCTTGTGAGGTTTTGAAATACTTTTACTTGGGACAAAGGATTCAATGAGGAATTATTATGTTCTTGTCTGTGCCTAGTTAGGAAGGTTTTACAGCAGATATTTTCAGGTCAACTATCTTATCTTGCTGTAGGCAGACTAGCTTTTGGACTGAGGAGAAGTCAAATTCTGACTCTCAACAGCAGCGAGTCAAAGCAGGAATCTTTAGGTTTTAGGATAGTGTTTCTGTATATGAATTTTAAGATGCCTGTTACTGGAAACCATAACTTTTTCACCAATTTTCAGTCTCACTTGCTTGGTTTGCTTGTGGTCAGACTTTGATATGGTGTCCTACAGTTTGTTATCTTATAAGTATATGTGTGATACTTATTTTGATATTTTAGTATGCTTTTGCATCTGTATGTCTGTCATATTATCTGTCTTTATATTAGGCAGATTTGTTGACTTCATACAGACTTGGAATTACACAATATGCTGATGACACTTCCAATATTTGTGTCACCTGTGTGGCTGTTGGATGTTTGTCTAGATACAGCATTCAACTGTGGCAATAACTGTCAATTTGTGAGATCTTCAACTACATACTATGATTTAGGGGATCTGTATGGTATGTGGTGACTGTTGGAAGTTTATATGTTGTTGTATGCATGTACATTTCAATGTAAACTTCTCATAATGTTTTAGTTGTAGGCTAGGTAGTGAGTCTCTGTAATGATTACTTCCTTCCTACAACAACAACAACAACAAGGCTGTGTTGTTTTGTAGTGCTCAACAGTTCCTCTGCCTCATCTGGGAGGTGAGTTTGGATCTGAATGCCTATAGGATTGTGCTGTGTATGATAGCTGTGCAGAGTGGTGTACTGGGTCTTTATATTCTAGTACTGCCCTCCTTCCATGAAGGCTGCATTCAGCAATGGTCAGGAAATGGTAAGTGTATTTTTCGCAATAAAATTGAAAAATTTTGTTGTAATTTTAATTTTTATTAGATAAATACTTACCATTTCCTGACCAGGATAGTCCCCCCCTACCTCCCCGCAGATTCAGTACTAGGGGAGTATTTTCTGCAACAAAAATAATGAAGGTTGTTTACTAGCGTGGTCACATGACCACTAGGGGGACGTGCTAGTTCACACTCACTCACTGGCCTCTTAAGGTTTCTTAAAACGTTTCTCAACGTTGGCCAGTGAGTTGGATGGCACCAACATATAGCAATGGTCAGGAAATGGTAAGTATTTATCTAATAAAAATTAAAATTACAACAAAATTTTTCAATTTTGTGCATCAATTTGAATTTGAGTTTATATCTGTATCTTTGGACAAAAGTCAGGGATACTTAAATTTTAGCCTGGTCATCTGCTGCTACCACCACAGAGGTTTGCTTCTGCAATTATTGTACATGGACAGAAACTTTTTAGTAGTTGTTTTATCATTTCAGATGCACCAGTGTGCAGATGCTGGGAGTGGAGAGAGGGTCGTCTGCTGGCCTATGAACTGATTATGCAGTTCCTGATCAAGAACCACTGGCTCTATACATTTGGTCCTTATCACTTTAATACAGAACCCATTGAGTCACCCAGGGAAGAGGTAAACCAAAGTGTTGGTTTAGAATTTCAAATTGGACACTGCCTTCCCACAATTAACTGTCAGAATACTTTATAAGTACTCTTCAGTTGGCCAACAGTTGGTCACCAAACCACACCCACAGCATTCAAAATACTTTATTTATTTATTAATTTTTTTTTTTACATCATGCCTAGTACATTATCGGTTATATTGTGAAGGGTAATTGGAAGAACAGAGAAACCAGTACATACGTGCATATACTTATTCAAGGCAAACAATGACCAACTTTCCCACATGATGTCAGGCTGTGTTTGGAACTCTGATGTCAGAGGTGGGAGACAGGTGTTTTACCACTGCACCACCGTGGGCCCTCAGATTACTTTATGGTGGTTTGTGTAATGTGGGTGTTCCACCACACGACTAAGGCTCCCGATTAAGGGTTTTTGGGGGTCGGTTTCAAATATTTGCTTAGTCCCAGACCTTCTGTAAGGGTCGGTTGAGGCCGTGGGAAAAATCAAACATGTTTGATATTTCACACGACTACAACCGATTCATATTTCCCGCCCTCAACAAAATGTCCAGTCCCAGGCGTCCTCAGGCCTCCTCAGACCCAAATTTACACAGTCGTGTGTTGTCCCAGGCCGCCTGCGACCCTTAGTCCCAGACCTCCGTAGCTTAGTCCCAGGAGGCCGGTTGTTAATCCCAGACTCAAATATGATGCGTATGAATTTCATGCGTGTGAAAGTTAGTCGGTTGCATTAGTCCCCGGAAGCCTCAGACCGTCTGCGGTGTCCTGGGACCCAAAAATCTAGGTCTGGGACTAAGCCCCGACTAAGGGTAACCGACCCCCTAACCGATCCAAACCGGCCTCCCCAGGACGCCTGGGACCACACATTTTTAGTCTGTGACGGTCTGAGGACGCCCCAAGAGGCCTGGGACTAACAACCGATTAAGAACCGGCTCTTTTCGGCGCGTCTGAAATGAAATCGAGGCAATGAGGGGGTCTGGGACTATATAAGCGACCGTGCACACATCCTCGTTGTTACTGACTGTTTGGCTACTGAGAGACGTGTGTCACTGATTTGTAGGGGTTTTCAGTTTTTATTTTATATATTATATACTTGAGCTTAGGGCAAATTTCACAGTTAGGAGACACATTTTACTATTTTTTAATTATTTTGTCGACTGGATTATGAGGAAAGAGAAAGGAGGGAAGAGAGGAAGGAAAAAGATGGATGAGAGAGAGAAGTAAAGTGAGCTAGAGGAGAGGAGTGAAGTTATTACAGAAGGAGGAACTGAGAGGAGAGAGGAGGAGGAGATTGAGGAAGGTCCAGCTATTGGGGAAGCTGTGACAGAAGAAGAAGAGAGGTGTGAAGAAGATCCGGAGTGCCATTCTTCAGCCAAGAGAGTCAGGGTGTTTGCCACTTTTACAGACAGTCAGGAAGTTTCCATTGTGGAATTTGTAAAGCAGCACCCTGAACTGTATGACAAGGAACATCCACGTTTCCACGACAGGACCAGAAGAGAGGCTCTCTGGGCAGAAATATCTGCAGAACTCAAGCTCCAGCCCTTTGATGTGAGACGTTGGTTCGAGTCCCAGCGAACGCGTTATGGCAAGCTGTCTAAGCTCCAATCTGGCCAAGCCCCGAGGGAGATGACCAAGAGACAGTCCTGGGTCTACCAACAGATGGGTTTTCTTAAAACCCACATCAGAAGAAAGGGGGCCAACAGAAATTCAGGGTTCGAGGCTAGTCCGAATACCAGCAGGCAGGACGAATCACGTGGGTCAACTACTGACACAGAACACCTCGAGTCAAGTGTCCTAAGGGAGAGGAGTCAGTCCGTCATTACATCTACACCCGTTTCAACAACAGACTCCAAGATTTTCGAACATTTTGAGCAGATGAGGACACTTATCTCAGGTTTTCTGCAGCAGAAGTCTGACAGGCAGCCCTTCTTCGACTACGTGGCATCGGAGGCCGAAAAGATGACTCAAGAAGAATTTGAAGAATTAAAGGGCAAGATATTCAGAGACATCGAAAGTATTAAGAGCAACCATAGACGTCAGCAATTGCCCAGAAGATCAGCCACTATTACCACGGAGTCGCAGAGGGTCGGGACACTGCCACCAACCAATCAACAGGCATCTAGTTCCACTCAAGCAGCAGCTGGCAGCAGTTTTGTCTACTATACACCAAGCCCCATTGGCTTCAGCAACCCTACATCTGTCCTAACTGTACAGGACGAAGGGAGCAGACATAACCTGAGTGGAATTTTAAGCCAGCTACCTGATCTGACATCAACACAGATCGTCGAGCAGCCACAGCCGCAACAACCGCAGCAGCAGCTCTTTACTATCACCACTTCAGCACCGCCTCAACAGCAGCAGCAGCCTCCTCAGTAGCCATCCAGTCAGGGCAGGTCTTTGACCTGCCAGGCCCTTTTCAGGGCCACCAAATCTTCCAAAAACAATTATTCAGCTGCAAGTTATTCCAATTCCCCTCCCAAAACAAAAAAAAACAAAACAGTACAAATACTTATCACAAGAAAAAATAAAAAGAAAAGCCCAACACTTACACCACCCCAAACATGAAATAAATAACCCATGGTACCACACATAACAAAAAAGGCCACATAAAAAAAACTATAAAAAAAAACTCCCAATATGGCCATTAATCAGCCCATTTTTAGATGAAAATCCATGGGATAGTTTAAAATCTGTAATTGAAAAGTCCAACACTTGCACCTTCCCTAGAGTTACAAGGCATTATCACATACCAACACACAAACCCAATAACAAACATAACTCCCAACTGACAGACAAACCCACTGACAAACATAACTCCCAACTGACAGACAAACCCAATGACAAACATAACTCCCAACTGACAGACAAACCCAATGACAAACATAACCACCAACCGAAAAACTGACAAACCCAATAGAAAACAAAACCCAAACCAAAAAACTGACAAAGTGTTTTGCAAACATAATCTCCCATTATTAAAATCAGTTTAGTAGTTATAGCGAATAATTATTTGTCAAGTGGAGTAGAAGAATTTATTTTTAAGATTTCCAGGAAAACATTTCTGTTTCAAATATATTTCCAAAATAAATCCCAAATTAAGTGAAATGAGGATTTAGCTTTCATATTATATGCAATATTTATTCTATTTAGCAATTCATGTTTGGGTTTGGGTCCTGTTTTTGAGAATATTGTTTAGCACTGGTTTTGTCTGTTTGTCAGTTGGGTGACTTCTGTTTGTCATGGGGTTTGTCTGTTTGTGCGTTGGTACAAGTTATGTTTGGCATGGGGTTTGTCTGTTTGTCCGTCTGAACAGGTTATGTTTGGCATGGGGTTTGTCTGTTTGTCCATCTGAACAAGTTATGTTTGGCATGGGGTTTGTCTGTTTGTCTGTCTGAACAAGTTATGTTTGGCATGGGGTTTGTCTGTTTGTCCGTCTGAACAAGTTATGTTTGGCATGGGGTTTGTCTGTAGCAAGCATAGCTCATTAATTGTTTTTGGAATATTTGGTAGTCCTGAAAGGACTGTTTCTTAGTCCTGAAAAGGACTGATTACTGCAGCAGGAGTTATATTCTTCCATCTTGCCAGGCCACTGCTCCCTCATTGTTGAAGTAGTCCTTCAGGTAATCCCTCTGTCTCTTGGCTTCTCTAGCAGGATTTCTGTCTTGGCCACCACCAGCAGCACCACCAATCAATCCACAATCACCAGGCACGTCATCATCATCGTCCTCTCCAGGCTGCTGACCACCAGGTTGACCTTGATACTGGCTTCTCAGTATGTTGTGCAGAACCACACAGGTGAAGACCACTTCCCTGACTGTTGCTGGGGGTAGTTCAGTGGTGGTCCTCATCACCCTGAATCTTGACACCAGGATGCCAAAGGCGTTCTCCACAACTCTCCTGCCCCTTGAAATTCTATAGTTGGCAATCCTTTCCTCTCTGGTTAACATCCTTCTGCCATAGGGTTTCATGAGCCAGGTCTTCAGGGCAAAAGCATCATCTGCCAGGATGAAGTAGGGTACATCTGGACCACCCTGGATTATAGGAGTTGGGTCAGGGAAGCCTATCCTGCCATCTTCAATCCTCCTCTTCAGCTGAGAGGCATTAAATATTCTAACCCTGAACTGACAGGACAATGATGTGTAGGACTCCCCAGTGGCCAGATATCTGATGGTGAGGGCTAACTTCTCCCCAACACTGATTGGAGCTCTGTAGTTGGTGGCCTGCCTGGCTAGGTGTGGTTCCAGTCTGGTCTTTATCATTTCAAAAAATTCTGGGGTCATCCTCATGTAGTTGGTGAATCCTGGAATGTCTGTGGCTTACAGATTGGCCATTATGTTGTGGTAGGCCCCCCTTTCCTCTCTTTGCAGTAGCCATGGCCTGACCCACATGTTGTGCCTTCTTCTAGGTCTCCGTATGGGTGCTGGTGGTGGTGGTGGTGGTTGCTGTGGTCGACGTAAAAATTGGAAATACATGATTATTTGTAACTGAATAAAAACCAAAAAAGCCCTAAGTTGTTGTTGAATCTGTCTTCCATTAAAAGGTGGCATCCTGCTGTGTTCCTAGAAAAGTAATGGTGATTAGATCACGGATTTTATATATATATACCCAGAAAATCCAGCAACTTTGCAAAACAAGAATCGGCGATCCTGGTCTGGGTAAGACTGAGGACGCCTCAGGACGCCGGGACTTAATCGTGTGTTAGTCGGGGCTTAGTCCCAGGAGGCCTGAGGCATCCTGGGACCCGGTCAGTTTGTCTGCGACAGGATCGCGGTTGAAACCGACCAGAAACGCGGCTTAGTCGGTGCTTAGTCCCAGACCAGTCGGGGACTGTCTGGGGCTGCCTGAGGCGTCCTGAGGCCTCCTGAGGACGATCTGTACTTAATCCCAGACTTCACTACCGACCCAGTATTCCCGCCCATTTTTGCTTTTTCTTCACCCACTGTCCACGATTAAGGGTCCCAGACAGGATCGGGGCTTAATCCTTTGGTGGAACAGGGGCATAAATTGCTTTAAACCATACTGGGAATGGATGCTTGAAACTATTGAATTCCCATGAGTGATAAGTTCAGTAAGATGCAGAGAATTATTTAGTTGATACCAGAAATTTAAGCATACAGTCCAACCTGCTCGAGCAACCACCTGCGAAGAGCAACCACCTGTAAGGAGCAACCACTCTGGAGAACCACCATGGCATTTTACATTAATTTGAACCTTTGAAGAGCAACCACCTGCAACCAGCAACCCCCTTTTTCATGTCCCAAGAGAGCCCTGAACCTGTGAAGAGCAACCACCCTTTCCTTTCAAAAAATCCCAATGTACTTTAAATTCATGATATATTATGCAAACAGCAGCTCATTACACCTAGATACAATATTCATCCTAACTTGCATTAATCATTATAATAAATATAACTATTTTTTAAAAACACTTCACTTTATTATTGTACAAGTGTTTACATATAATCTATATACGTACATTTTTTTTTTTTTTATACACTGCAGTTTTTAGGGCAGTCTTATACACTGAAGTTTTTCAGGACAGTGGAAAACTTTACTTTTTCTAAACAGGGTGTTTTTAAATGGTCTGTGTATTATAAACATGTTAGAGAGTCAACATCAGATCATGTACTTTCAAGTTATTGTCTTTGCTGACTGGTTTCAAGCATTTTAAGCATACATGTATATTATAAATGTTATTTTATTACGTTAATACATCCTATTCAATGGACAATTGCTAATCCGGTCTGCGCAGACTGGCCCGCCAAACGTCAGAAAAAGATGTCCTGTGTTTCCAATGGCCGGCCGGTCCCAGTATTGTGCACTCGCCAGGTGGCGCATCATACTTCCTTCCTGTCTAGACAGCATGATGTCATAGCATCTTTTTCGTTTGGTGCGTGTACTGTGCAGACAGATTTTTGTGATGGCTACTTTTTTGGAGAATATTGTGAGAATTCTTAACTTTTTCATCTGAATTTTGTGTGAAAGGATTGTTGGGAGTATATTGAATGTCATGGCTTCACCAGGTCAGAAGCGAAGAGTTTGTGGACATTTGATAAATCCTATACAATTTGGTATGAGCAATAGTTAGGTTAATAGCTTGCTTGGGATTGCTTTTAGTGATAATAGCTATATAACTGACTGAGTAATAGCTACTTAGCTACTTTGATTAGCTTTTTTATTTTAAACATTTTAAAGGAAAAGTATTTCACCTATATTCACAAAATTTGGGATGTAGGATTATTGGATCAGTAGCTTGCTTGGATTGCTTTTGGTGATAATTTATTTATTTGGGGTTTTACGTCGCTTTCAACACTGTACAGGTCATATCACGACGGGTAGTTGGAAGGGCAGAGGAAACCAGTACATAGAGTTCGTTAGGGTTCTGTACTGTAAACTGCCGACCAACGGCAAGCAACTACCAGCTTTCCCACTTGAGGCCGTGCTGGGGATCGAACCCCGGCCTCAGAGGTGGGAGGCGAGAGTGTTACCACTCTGCCACCGTGGCCCCCTTTGGTGATAATACCTTTATAGCTGAGTAATAGCTACTGTGCTGTATAGCTATTATGCTATTTGGAGTTGACTTTTTTCTGGACATTTTAATGAAACAATGTTTTCTATCTTTACAAAAATTTATATGAAGGATAATTGGGTCAATAGTTTGGCCAGGATAGCTTTTGGTCGATAATAGCTATTTTAGCTATCTGAGTAATAGCTGCTTTGCTACTTTGAGCCTACTCTGAATTGCATTTCTGTTTTCACTCTTATGTTTAACTCATTTTTGTAAAACTTGGTGTGAAGGTTTATAGGGTCAATTGCTTGCTTGGTATTGTTGATGGTAATAGCTTTAACCTCCTGAAACCGTGTGAAATAGAGCGATTTCGTCGAAATTTTCAACCCACAAGGTATTTAAGCAGTGTACTCTTGGCAATTTTCAAAAAATTTTCCTCTCCCCAAAAATGGCAGCCATTTTGAATTTTTGCCAAAAATGCAAAAACACTAATTTGCTTCTTTCTCCTTAACCGTGCCAGATAGAATGATTTTGTTGAAATCGTCGACCCACAGGTATTAAGCAATCTACTCTCACAAATTTTCAAAAGATTTTCCTCTCTCTAAAAATGCCCCCCCCCCCCCCCCGACACAAGCCCCACCTGGTCTGACATGGGATGACTATCCTCCCCCCCCCCCCCCGACAAAGGCCCTCCTCCATTAGGACTACCCCCCCCCCCCTCCATTAGGACAACCCCCCCCCCTTCCATTTATTTCTTTAAGTTTTATATTATTGTGTAACTTTTTAATGTTTTATTGTAATGATGTGAAGAAAGTTAAGCAAGCCTTTTATACCTGAGACAAATGAAACCTTACAGCACAAAAGACAATTGCAATTGACCTAAATTAAAGTAAGCTGTAGTTTATCCAAACTATTCATTACAAAGGGGGGCTTCTCAGCAATACTTTAAAGGGGGCTTCAAATGAGCTCTGTAATACATTATTTTAATTAGATGTGTTAAACAATAAACTGTAGTAAGTATATTTTGGTAGTCAAATGAATATAATATTTGATTCCTGAACTATTTATGGCTCAAACACAATATATTAGTCCAAGTTTTAGAGCAAAACTCTTGCTTCCCTTTGGGTGGACATTACGCATGGTAATGCGTCCTATTTCAAGTTACAGACGCATCAAAAGAAGGGTGGGGCGCTCACTTAGATTAGCACACTGCAAGAGGAACCTTGTCCCTTCCGGAAAGCAAACTGCATATATACTATTTGGAACTAAAAGCAGTCTTTCTGGCTTTAAAAGAGTTCCAAGATCTTGTAGCAACCGACAACACCACAGTAGTGTCGTACATAAACAAAGAAGGAGGCATGAGGTTGGGCCCACTTTGTGCTCTACTATGGAGAATCTTGACCTGGTGCACCAAGAAACAAGTGACTCTCAAAGCCCGACACATTCCAGGCCGGCTGAACGTGGTAGCAGACAAGCTATCCAAGCTAGGCCAGACCATCCAGACAGAGTGGTCTCTCCTTCAGGATGTCTTTCAAATGATATGCAGCAGGTGGTACTGACCTCAAATAGATCTATTTGCCACAAGGTTCAACAACAAGTTACCTCTGTTTGCGTCACTGGTACCGGATCCCCTGGCCTCAGCAGTGGATGCACTCAGTCTGCCATGGGAGGATCTGGACGCATATACCTTCCCACCAGCAGCCATATTGGGCAAAGTGGTGAAGAAGTTGCAGGACTCCCCATGCAAGAAAATCATTCTAATTGCTTCTGGATGGCCCAACATGCCTTCGTTTTGGGGTCTAGTGGCCATGTCCAGAAAAATCCCATTGAGCTTGCCCAATCTGCCCAACCTGTTGACAGAGCCCTTCAATCAGATCCCTCACAGAAATCTGACAAATCTAAATCTCCATGCATGGCCCCTAGAGCCTCAGCAATCAAGGAGCAGGGCTTGTCTGAACTAGTGGCAGCAAGAATTAAGGCTCCTCAAAGAGGATCAACCAGATCAGTCTATGAGGCAAAGTGGACCATTTTTACAAAGTGGTGCCTCAGCAATCAGGTGGACTTCAGGGCACCCGCTGTAAAGTCAGTTGCTGACTTCCTTTTGTACCTGTTTCAGGACAGGAAGTTGCAGCCCAGCACCATTGATGGTTACAGGTCAGCCATTGCTGATAAACTGGGAAACTCACCCATTAATATCAGCAAAGGTGAAAATCTCACTTGTCTCCTTGATAGATTCCACAGACAGACCCAAAGGACGGAGGGGGATCCCCTCCTGGAACCTCTACATGGTTTTGCACCAGCTGACAAAGGCACCTTTTGAACCAATTAAAGAGGCCTGTTTGAAACATCTGACCTTCAAGACGGTGTTCCTCGTAGCCCTATTGTCAGGCAAATGAAGAAGTGAGATACATGCTTGGCAAAACAGAAACATTAGTCACCAATCTGACTGGTCAAAGGTATCCCTGTACCCATCACCCAGCTTTCTTTCCAAGAATTAGCTGGCAAAAGAGGGTCCAGACAGTGTGGCCCCAGTGGTTATACCAGCCCTGGCCCCAACTCTGGATAGGTCCCTCAAGACAGGTGACTGTGTTCGGTTAAATGCTGAATAACGTCATTATTTGACGTGCCAATGACGTATCAAGTAAACACCATCTACGTAGTTTGTTTACATTTTGAGATGAAAAGGGCATTGGAGTGATATTTATGTCCACCCCACTGGGGGGTGGACATATTATTTTTGCTTTTTCCGGCGTCCGGCGTCCCACTTGGTTTCCAGACATTTTAGACAACAGTTCTTATCCTATCTTTACCAAATTTGGTAATAGGTTTATTGGGTTAATATAGTGTTGAAGACGGTAAACTGGAAACCTATTTGCCGACCGAAAGACAGTGATCCGGTTACGTTTCGTTTTCTTCTAACCAAAACCAGTTTCATCACATATTTCATTATTTTAACTTAAGTTTTCCAAAATATTGAACTACAACAAATATTTCCCAGTATTTTATAATATTCTATTGATATATCACACATTTTGTCCTCGAAAGTCTTAAAAAAGTCCCTTGTGGTTCTTATTTATATACGAGTTAAGGCTCATGTACGCGTTTCAAAAACTTATTTCTTCGCGTCTTATAAATCAAACGTACCCGGTTTTTCGCCGAATTTCTGCTTTCGGAAACCGGTTCCAAAATTCGCATTCAACCACAACACTAGGTTAATAGCTTGTATGGGATTGCTTTTGGTGATGATAGCTCTATAGCTAACTGAGTAATAGCTACTTTGCTACTTTTGAGTATCTCTTTGGTTTCCAGACATTTTAAGGAATGCTATTAAGCCTATCTTTCTGAAATTTGGTATGGGGTTTCATTGGGTTAATAGCTTGTATGGGATTGCTTTTGGGGGGAATTGCTTCATAGATGAGTGAGTAATTAATTAAATAAATGAGTAATTGGCTATTTTGAATACTGAAAAAGGCAAATGTGCTCATATCTCCTAAACCGTGCGAGATAGAGCGATTTCGTCGAAATTTTCAACCCACAGGGTATCTAAGCAATGTACTCTTGGCAATTTTCAAAAAATTTTCCCCTCCCCAAAAATGCCGGCCATTTTGAATTTTCGAATTTTTGCCAAAAATGGCAAAACACAAATTTGCTTGTATCTCCTTAACCGTGCGAGATAGAGCGATTTCGTCAAAATTTTCAACCCACAGGGTATCTGGGGAGTGTACTCTTGGCAATTTAAAAAAAATTTTCCCCTCCCCAAAAATGGCGGCCATTTTGAATTTTCGAATTTTTGCCAAAAATGGCAAAACACAAAATTACTTCTATCTCCTTAACCATGTGAGATAGAGCGATTTCGTCGAAATTTTCAACCCACAGGGTATCTGAGAAATGTACTCTGTGCAATTTTCAAAAAATTTTCCCCTCCCCAAAAATGGCGGCCATTTTGAATTTTCGAATTTTTGCCAAAAATGGCAAAACACAAAATAGCTTCTATCTCCTTAACCGTGTTACACAGAGCGATTTCGTCGAAATTTTCGACCCACAGGGTATCCGAGCAATGTACTCTTGGCAATTTCAAAAAGTTTTCCCCTCCCCAAAAATGGCGACCATTTTGAATTTTCGAATTTTTGCCCAAAATGGAAAAACACAAATTTGCCTTAACCATGCAAAATAGAGTTATTTCGTTGAAATTTTCGACCCATAGGGTATCTAAGAAATGTACTATTGGCAATTTTCAAAAAATTAGAAATAGAAAAACAGAAATTTGCTTCTATCTTCTTAACTGTGCAAGATAGAGTGATTTCGTCAAAATTTTCGACCCAACCAATGCAAAAAGGCATGAAGCTGAAATAATTTACATGTACACTAATAAATATTTAAGCATCATTGATATATTTTACAAATGAAACAGGGTCTTGTAAGACTACTGTACAATTTTGGCAAAAGGTTCATGGGGTGGACATTACACATGATAATGTGTGTTGTATGCTATCCTGTTTCTATTCGTATGTCCCAGCTACTATCTACAGGGCATCCTATTTAAGCGTCCCGCAAGGGACGCTTGTTTGTGTATGGGAGACCTTCAGGCTCCGCCGGCTCCGCATTTTGTTTCCTTATAACTCTGTAACCGTTAGGCGGATTCTTTTCAAATTTGGCAGGTTTAGGCAGTAGCCTTGGGGAATTTTTTTGAATATGCTACAGTGACATTTCAACCAATCAGAGAGGTCACATGACCAAAAATGTCTTTTTTCGATGGGGAAGCTTGTCCGGATGATAACTTGAAAGGAATTTTATCAATTCACCTGAAACTTGGCAAATACATTCATTCTATTAAAATCTGGGAATCATTAGATTTTGGCATTGATTGGTTAAGAAATGGCCGAGTAATTAATGATTAATTAATCATTATGAATTTTCCAAATAAGGAAAACACAAAAATGCTTATATCTCGAAAACCGTGCTAGATAGAGCGATTTCGACGAAATTTTTGACCCGCAGGGTATCACTGTGGAGTAGTTATCCCAGTTTTCAAAAAAATTTTGTCTTGCCAAAAATGGCGGCCATTTTGAATTTTCGAATTTTTCGCAAAAATTGCAAACATAAAAATGCTTATATCTCGAAAACCGTGCTAGATAGAGCGATTTCGACGAAATTTTTGACCCGCAGGGTATCTCTGCGGAGTAGCCATGCCTATTTTCAAAAAAATTTTGTCTCGCCAAAAATGGCGGCCATTTTGAATTTTCCAATTTTTCGCAAAAAATTGCAAAACATAAAAATGCTTATATCTCGAAAACCCTGCTAGATAGAGCGATTTTGACGAAATTTTTGACCCACAGGGTATCTCTGCAGAGTAGCCATGCCAATTTTCAAAAAATTTTGTCTCGCCAAAAATGGCGGCCATTTTGAATTTTCGAATTTTTCGCAAAAAATTGCAAAACATAAAAATGCTTATATCTCGAAAACCCTGCTAGATAGAGCGATTTCGACGAAAGTTTTGACCCACAGGGTATCTCTGCAGAGTAGCCATGCCAATTTTCAAAAAAATTTTATCTTGCCAAAAATGGCGGCCATTTTGAATTTTCGAAGTTTTGCGCAAAAATTGCAAAACATAAAAATGCTAATATCTCGAAAACCGTGCTACATAGAACGATTTCGACGAAATTTTTGATCTTGAGGGTATCTCTGCAGAGCAGCTATCCCAAAGAGCTTTCACTCGGTGAAGTTTCAGACCCGTAGCTAATTATTCACCTTCTCAAAATGAGTAAATGCTAGTTATCTCTAAAACTATTGCGGATACCCAATTTTTATCAAATAACTCATTCATCTACTTTTGGGAGAGCTTTTACATGGTGAAGTTTCAGACCCGTAGATAATTACTCACCTACTCAAAATGAGTAAATGCGTATTATCTCTTAAAAGTATTGCAGATAGCCAATTTTTCTCAAATAACTCATTCATCTACTTTTGGAAGAGCTTTCACATGGTGAAGTTTCAGACCCATAGCTAATTACTCACCTACTCAAAATGAGTAAATGCAAATTACCTCTAAAAGTATTGCAGATAGCCAATTTTTCTCAAATAACTCATTCACCTACTTTTGGGAGAGCTTTCACATGGTGAAGTTTCAGACCCGTAGCTAATTACTCACCTACTCAAAATGAGTAAATGCTAATTATCTCAAAAACTATTGGGGATACCCAATTTTTATCAAATAACTCATTCATGTACTTTTGGGAGACCTTTCACATGGTGAAGTTTCAGACCCGTAGATAATTACTCACCTACTCAAAATGAGTAAATGCAAATTATCTCTTAAAAGTATTGCAGATAGCCAATTTTTCTCAAATAACTCATTCACCTACTTTTGGAAGAGCTTTCACATGGTGAAGTTTCAGACCCATAGCTAATTACTCACCTACTCAAAATGAGTAAATGTGAATTATCTCTAAAAGTATTGCAGATAGCCAATTTTTCTCAAATAACTCATTCACCTACTTTTGGGAGAGCTTTCACTCCGTGAAGTTTCAGACCCATAGCTAATTATTCACCTACTCAAAATGAGTAAATGCTAATTATCTGTAAAAGTATTGCGGATACCCAATTTTTATCAAATAACTCATTCATCTACTTGTGGGAGAGCTTTCGCATGGTGAACTTTCAGACCCATAGCTAATTACTCACCTACTCAAAATGAGTAAATGCGAATTATCTCTAAAAGTATTGCAGATAGCCAATTTTTCTCAAATAAATCATTCACCTACTTTTGGGAGAGCTTTCACTTGGTGAAGTTTCAGACCCATAGCTAATTACTCCCCTACTCAAAATGAGTAAATGCCAATTATCTCTAAAAGTATTGCGGATACCCAATTTTTCTCAAATAACTCATTCACCTACTTTTGGGAGAGCTTTCACTCCGTGAAGTTTCAGACCCATAGCTAATTATTCACCTACTCAAAATGAGTAAATGCTAATTATCTGTAAAAGTATTTTGGATACCCAATTTTTATCAAATATTCGTTCATCTACTTGTGGGAGAGCTTTCACATGGTGAAGTTTCAGATCCATAGCTAATTACTCACCTACTCAAAATGAGTAAATGCAAATTATCTCTAAAAGTATTGCAGATAGCCAATTTTTCTCAAATAACTCATTCACCTACTTTTGGGAGAGCTTTCACTTGGTGAAGTTTCAGACCCATAGCTAATTATTCACCTACTCAAAATGAGTAAATGCCAATTATCTGTAAAAGTATTGCGGATACCCAATTTTTATCAAATAACTCATTCATCTACTTTTGGGAGAACTTTCACTTGGTGAAGTTCCAGACCTGTAGGTAATTACTCACCTACTCAAAAGGAGTAAATGTGAATTATCTCTTAATAGTATTGCAGATAGCCAATTTTTCTCAAATAACTCATTCACCTACTTTTGGAAGAGCTTTCACACACAAAAATGAAAAATTGTGAATATCTCGGAAAAGCTATTTCTTCTCCTTTAATGCTCGGCGGGCGATACACACTGCGGCAGTGGTCTTGTCAAAAATTTTTGTCTCCCCAAAAATGGTGGCCATTTTGAATTTTTCAAAGTTTTTGCAAAACACAAAAATGCTTATATCTTGAAAACCGTGCTAGATAGAGCAGACTGTGCTGACTTTGGTTGCCACAACAGTATAAGGCTAGAAACGAAGCATTTTCTTAATACTTTAGCACTCACCTTTATATCCTTTTCGGGACGCTTTGTTTTTGCTATGCAAAAACATTATCTTTTTTTTTTGCAAGCGATCCTCTAGTTCTAGTTTATGTCTATAGCTGATTAGGTTTTGGGGGGTATCTGACAACAACTGTTGCCATGGCAACACTTTTAGGAATTTTTGGTCTTAAACTTTGTGGGTGTTCCACAGCCCAAACCCCTGCATGAATTTTTACCAAATTTTAAGGGTATGTTTACCTCAAAAGGATCTAGAGCTTGTTAGGTTTTGGGGGTATCTGGTAACAACTGTTGCCATGGCAGCACTTTTAAGATTTTTTGGTCTTCAAGCTTGTGGGTGTTCCACAGCCTTAACACATGCACCGATTTTCACCAAATTTTTAGGGTATATTTACCCCAAAGGATCTAGTGCTGATTCGGTTTTGGGGGGTATCTAGCTACAACTGTTGCCATGTTGATTTTTTTTGGTCTTAAACCTTGTGCCTGTTCCTCAGCCTAAACCCATGCACAGATTATCACCAAATTTTCAGGGTATGAAAGAGGATCTAAAGCTGCTTAGTTTTTCAGGGGTATCCGGTAATTACATTTGCCATGGCAACACTTTGAATATTTTAGGATTTTAACGTTTGTGGGTGTTCCATAGCCTGAACCAATGCATGGATTTTCACCAAATTTTCAGGATATGTTAACCTAAACAGATGAGTAGGTTTGGGAGGGTATCAGACAATACCTGTTGCCATGGCAACACTTTAAATACTTTCGGTCTTACAATTCTTAATTTAGAAAGGGGCTCTATTAAACCGATGTTACCAAAGTTGCATATCTTCACCAAATTTGCAGAGCATGTTTATGACTGTGAAAACATGTCTGTAAAAAATTATGGTACTCATTTTAAAAAACAACATGGCCGCCTTAGCTGATTTGCTCAAAATTCAATGATATGTTCTAAAATTTTAAATATTGCAGCTAGCTGTGTCAAATTTGCACAAAAGTTAATTGGCTGGGAAAGCTTGCCTGAGAATAATTTTGGCTTTGTTTTGAAAACAAAATGGCTGCCTTATCTCCCTTATTGGAATGTCAAAACAACTTTTTGGAAATTGTGGTCTGCAAATCTTTTGCAAGGGTCAAATTTGACTTTTGATCCCTGCTTCAAGGTTATGTGGTGTCATCATGCTAAAGGGACTTTATATCTCCCTTATATGCCGCGGCCGCATTTTGGTCTCCCTTGAATATCTCCCTTATTGTATCCCTGGACGAAAGTCGGGGATACTTAGGATTCAGTACGGTCACGCCGCCGCCGCCGCAGAGATTTCCTTTTGGACGCGATAACTTAAAAAATATTTTAGTTAGAACTGTCAAATTTGGTATGTGGGTATATATGGGCAATGCCACGAACGCTATTGTTTTGTGACCTTGACCTTCAATCTCAAGGTCACTGGTGGCCACTTAAAGGTCAGATTTTGGCCATTTTTACACATTTTTGGCCCAGTTCTCCAAGACAGAAAGTTAGATCATCCTATGGCTGGTATATATAATACATATATATGTCCTCTATAAGAATGCAGAAATTTGACCTTGAAGCTCTTCATTGAAGGTCATCCACTGACCGCCAAAGTACTTGACTGAGGGGCATTTTTGGCCTTTTTGGAGATATTTTCACACTTAACGCCGACTATATTGCATGGAAACTATTGAAAATGGCTTTGGAGGTTGAGTACATGATGGACTTCTGCCATCCAGGTTTACTGGTTACAGATCTTCATTTAAGGTCATCCACTGACCGCCAAAGTACCTGACCAAGGGTCATTTTTGGCATATTTGGAGATATTTTCACACTTAATGCTGACTACATTGCGTGGAAACTATTGAAAATGGCTTTTGAGGTTGAGTACATGACGGAGTACCAGCATCCAGGCTGACCGGTTACAGATCTTCGTTGAAGGTCATCCACTGACTGCCAAAGTACCTGACCGAGGGTCATTTTGGGCCCTCTATTTGTTTGTTTGTTTGTAAACAAGATAACTCAAAAACTGACAGACGGATTTTGATAAAATTTTCAGGATATGTCCAAATTGGTAAAAGGAAGATGTGATTAAATTTTGGGAGTGATCCGGATCACTGTCTGGATCTTCTGGATCCATGAAATTTAATTTTTAAACACAGATAGCTCAAAAAGTTATGGGTGCATTTTGATGAAATTTTCAGGAGATGTCCTTATTGGGACGAGGAACAAGTGATTAGATTTTGGGAGTGATCCGGATCACTGTCTGGATCATCTGGATCCAGACTGCCAGATGTGTTTGTGTACAATATAGCTCAAAAACTTATGAACGGATTTTGATGAAATTTTCAGGATATGTCTGAAAAGGTAAAAAGATGAAATGGTTGAATTTTAGAAGTGATCCGGATCACTATATGGATCTTCTGGATCCATGAAATGTAATTTTTAAAGACAGATACCTCAAAAAGTTATGGATGGATTGTGATGACATTTTCAGCAAATGGCCTAAATGGTGCGAGGAACAAGTGATTAGATTTGGGGAGTGATCTGGATCACTGTCTGGATCATCTGGATCCAGGTTGCAGATGTGTTTGTGTACATTGTAGCTAAAAAACTTATGGACGGATTTTGATGAAATTTTCAGGATATGTCTGAAAAGGTAAAAGGATGAAATGGCTGAATTTTGGAAGTGATCCGGATCACTATATGGATCTTCTGGATCCATGAAATGTAATAAGACAGATACCTCAAAAAGTTATGGATGGATTGTGATGACATTTTCAGCAAATGACCTAAATGGTGCGAGGAACAAGTGATTAGATTTGGGGAGTGATCTGGATCACTGTCTGGATCATCTGGATCCAGGTTGCCAGATGTGTTTGTGTACATTGTAGCAAAAAAACTTATAGACGGATTTTGATGAAATTTTCAGGATATGTCTGAAAAGGTAAAAGGATGAAATAACTGAATTTTGGAAGTGATCCGGATCACTGTATGGATCTTCTGGATCCGTGAAATGTAATAAGACATACCTCAAAAAGTTATGGATGGATTGTGATGACATTTTCAGCAAATGACCTAAATGGTACAAGGAACAAGTGATTATACTTTTGGAATGATCTGGATCACCGTCTGGATCATCTGGATCGAGCCTGCAACATGATTTTACGATGAATTTTGATGATATTTTTAGGCTATGTTATAAATAGTAAAAGGAAGAAGTGGTAAAAGGATGAAATGATTGAATTTTGGAAGTGATCCGGATCACTATATGGATCTTCTGGATCCATGAAATGTAATTTTTTAAGACAGATACCTCAAAAAGTTATCGATGGATTGTTTCAGCAAATGGCCTAAATGGTACAAGGAACAAGTGATTACATTTTTGGAGTGATCTGGATCATCTGGATCCAGGCTTGCACATAATCTTGGAATGGATTTTACTATTTTCAGGATATGTTACAAATGGTAAAAGGAAGAAGTGGTAAAAGGAAGAAATGGTTCAATTTTGCGAGTGATCTGGACCACTATCTGGATCTTCTGGATCCGTGAATGTAGTTTTTAAAGACAAATAGCTCAGAAAGTCATGAATGGATTTTTATGAAATTTTCAGGAAATGTCTTAAATGGGACAAAGAACAAGTGATTAGATTTTGGGAGTAATCTGGATCACTGTCTGGATCATGTGGATCCAGGCTGCCAGATGTGTCTGTGTACAAGATAACTCAAAAACTTATGGATGGATTTCGATGAAATTTTTAGAATATGTCTGAAAAGGTAAAAGGATGAAATGATTGAGTTTTGGAAGCGATCCGGATCACTATATGGATCTTCTGGATCCATGAAATGTAATTTTTAAAGACAGATATAAGTGAAACAACTAGTGATTAGCTTTTGGAAGTAATCTGGTACTATGGAGAATCCTGACCTGGTGCTCCAGGAAACAGGCTCAAGCCCAACACATTCACGCCTTAACTATGTCCCGTCCGGGGATACACTGCGTCGAGATGCAATCTCTAGTTATTAGAAGGTTTCAAACCATATTTGGCAGTTATATAACTTAGGCATGGGAAAATTTTTCTGCATGCTTAAATTTGACCTTTATGAAGGTCACATGGTCAAAAACAATTTTTTTGCAGTACCCCCCCCCCCCGTCATCGCAGTTCAGGAAAAACTGCTTGCTACACAGCCTTATAATTTGACACACCTGTTCATACTATCGAAAACGTGAGCTGATTAGATTTTGGGAGCAATCCCTTGAAAAATGTCTCATTTATGAGTGATTTTCTGACACCTTCCAATCTGAAAGCCTTAAATTTAGGTCAACCCCCCTATTATCTTCTTAAGTGTTGCATTTAGAGCCATAAAATGTACTGGGAGGTAATAGGAAACCATATGTGGAAAGTCTAAATAGCCAGTCAGTTTTACCCCACGGCCCCCCCTTATGGGTCAAACTGGGGTCATAAAATAGCTGATTTTGAGTTTTTGCCTTATATCTCCTTTATTGTTGCTTTTATAGCTTCAGAATGTATTAAGAGGTATTGGGAAAGCATATGTGGAGAGTCTAAATAGCCAGTCAGTTTTACCCCTCGACCCCCCCCCCCCCCCCCCCCCCCCCCCTGCTTTGGAGTTTTTGCCTTATATCTCCTTTATCGTTGCTTTTATAGCTTCAGAATGTATTAAGAGGTATTGGGAAAGGATATGTGGAGAATCTAAATAGCCGGTCAGTTTTACCCCACGGCCCCCCCTTATGGGTCAAACTGGGGTCATAAAATAGCTGATTTTGAGTTTTTGCCTTATATCTCCTTTATTGTTGCTTTTATAGCTTCAGAATGTATTAAGAGGTATTGGGAAAGCATATGTGGAGAGTCTAAATAGCCAGTCAGTTTTACCCCTCGACCCCCCCCCCCTGCTTTGGAGTTTTTGCCTTATATCTCCTTTATCGTTGCTTTTATAGCTTCAGAATGTATTAAGAGGTATTGGGAAAGGATATGTGGAGAATCTAAATAGCCGGTCAGTTTTACCCCCCGCCCCCCCCCCTTATGGGTCAAACTGGGGTCATAAAATAGCTGATTTTGACTTTTTGCCTTATATCTCCTTTATCGTTGCTTTTATAGCTTCAGAATGTATTAAGAGGTATTAGGAAAGCATATGTGGAGAATCTAAATAGCCAGTCAGTTTTATCCCCCGACCCCCCCTTATGGGTCAAACTGGGATCATAAAATAGTTGCTTTGGAGTTTTGCCTTATATCTCCTTTATTGTTGCGTTTATACCTTCAGAATGTATTAAGAGGTATTGGGAAAGCATATGTGGAGAGTCTAAATAGCCGGTCAGTTTTACCCCCCGCCCCCCCCCCCCTTATGGGCCAAACTGGGGTCATAAATAGCTTCTTTGGAGTTTTTGCCTTATATCTCCTTTATTGTTGCTTTTATAGCTTCAGAATGTATTAAGAGGTATTGGGAAAGCATATGTGGAGAGTCTAAATAGCCGGTCAGTTTTACCCCCCGACCCTCCCTTATGGGCCAAACTGGGGTCATAAATAGCTTCTTTGGAGTTTTTGCCTTATATCTCCTTTATTGTTGCTTTTATAGCTTCAGAATGTATTAAGAGGTATTGGGAAAGCATATGGTGCATCTTTGTGCATTCTTAGCTTTACAGCATGCTTATTTAAACCACAAAGCATTTTAAACTTTCAGGGATGCTTCGCTTTTGTTAGCAAAAGCATTCCTCCAGTTGGTTCTAGGGCATCAAAATATGAAAACAACTTATAAGAAATCATGGCCTGTGAATCTTACATTTTGTGGATTCTGTATACTTTTTACAACTTAAGTTGTTCCTAAGATTTTCCCAAATCTCAATGTTGTTGCCCATTTAGTTGTACCTGCGGGCTGGGGTTCTTGCCCAATGAGGCTGGCTATTTTGATCCTTGCTTGTTGTATACAATAACAATAATAAAAATGGTATTATGATTAAAATATCTATTTTCAACTTTATTGAAACTGTATTTTTCATCACTATCCATACAAAGTATACACAAAACATAATAATACACATAAATACAAAATAATGTTAACAGTAATATATGGTTACACAGATTGTCTGTAACATATATATGTAATACTTTTCCAGAAAAGTCACAAAAGAACAAACTCACTGGATGAAGAAAAACAAGGAATTAATGTGACTAAACCAAGAAAGGTAATGTTTCTAGAGAATGTTTGTATTTCTTTTCCTTTAGGTTATAAGTAGCACTGAAACAGATTTATTTATGAAAAAGACATTGTATATTTACAAAATTGGAAAAATGTTTATAAATTAAAACTATCATGGTTCCTTCAGAATTCATTACTCCTTTTTAACTTTCAAACATTGAACAAAAATTACTGTACCTTGTTATCACATTTGCTGGCCAAAAAAGAGTGAGGATTGTTCTGTTCTTTTCTATTTTCTGTGTTATCGTCACAAGGATTTTTTTCTAGATGATAAAAGTCAAAGTGCTAAACAGATATGATTTATATTTTGTATGTACATATACCTAGACTCAGAAGAAACCCTGCTTATATGGTAGGGATGGGTCGGTAGGCCCGGTAAATCGGTATCAAGAACAAGTTTTATTGTTTTTATTGTTTTCACCCATGGTGTCTGGATGGGTGGGCGGGTGTGCAGGCGGGCGGCAGGAAAAATCTTGTCCAGGCTGTATGTCGGAAACCACAAGGTGTAGGAAGTTGAAACTTGGTAGGAACATTGGTTAGGGGATGTAGGTGTGCAATGTCATGGTGTGACCTTGATTTGACCTTGTCATAGTGACTTTGACCTCTTAAAATCTTGTCCGGGCTATATCTTGGGAACCATAAGGTGTAGGAAGATGATACTTGGTAGAGACATTGGTTGGGGTGTAGGTGTTTCACGTCATGGTGTGACCTTGATATGACCTTTGACCTTGCCATAGTGACCTTGACCTATCAAATGTTGTCCAGGCTATATCTCAGAAAGTGTAAGGTTTAGGAAGTTGATACGTGGTAGGGACGTTGGTTGGGTAATGTAGGTGTTAAACGTCATGGTGTGACCTTGATTTGGCCTATGACCTTGCTGTAGTCACCTTGATCTATAAAATCCTATTTGGGCTATATCTCAGAAACCGTGAGGTGTAGAAAGTTGATTCTTGGTAGGGACATTATTGAAGGTTGTAGGTGTGCATTGTCATCGTGTGACATTGATTTAACCTTTGGTCATGCCATATTGACCTTGACCTTAAAAATTTTGTCCGGGCTGTATCTCTGAATCTGTAAAGTGTAGGAAGTTGACACTTGGTAAGGACATTGCTTAGGGGTTGTAGGTGTGCAATGTCATGGTGTGATCTTGGTTTGACCTTTGATCTTGTTGTAGTGCCCATGAGTTTTAAAATCTCAGAAACTGTAAGGTGTAGGAAGTTGATACTTAATAGGGACATTGGTTAGGGGTTGTAGATGTGCATATAGTGTTGAAGACGGTAAACCGGAAACCTATTTGCCGACAGAAAGACAGGGATCTTGTTACGTTTCGTTTTCTTCTAACCAAAGCCGGTTTTGTAGCATATTTCATTATTTTAACTTATTAATAAGTTTACCAAAATATTAAACTACAACAAATATTTCACATTATTTTATAATATTCTAGTGATATATCACACATTTTGTCCTCTAAAGTCTTCAAAAAGTCCCTTGTGGTTCGTATTTATATACAAGTTAAAGCTCTTGTACGCATTTGAAAACTTATTTCCTTGTGTTTTATGAATCAAACATACCCGTTTTTTTGCCGAATTTCTGCTTTCTGAAATTTTCGGTTGTAAAATTCGCATTCAACCACAACACTATGATAAACAGAAAATATGATGTGAGTATTTTGTTGCAACAATATCATTTGCAATGTTGAAAGAAAAACAAATGTTATAAATAGTTTAAAAATGACCAAAAGGCATTATACACTAAAAGAAACCAGAAACTTGATATAACAAGATAGTGAAAATGAATATTATTGTCAAGGTTTTAACACTGATTATGATATTGGAACAACAGTTGAAGGGTAAGGGTCCAAACAACCATTTATAAAACAAAGTTACCTGTTGTAAAAGACTAATAGTAAATATAACATCATACTGTGTATGTATGTGTACATTAGGCAATCTGTCCTGAAAATATTTGATGGATCCAAAGAGCCAGCCAATTAAAACAGAATTGTTGGTAGGGTATAGAGTGATTGATACAAACTTTGATGTATTTTCAGGGTGCAGTAGGTAGGTTCCTACAGGAAGAGTCGAGGAGAACCAGAACCAGCTCCATGTCATCTGAGACGAAAGCCATTGTTATTCAAAAGGTTAGTCAGTGCATGCTAGCTAAAGCCATCAGTAAATGACTACCAATTCAAGGTATACTCAATAAAAATGTAAAATGAAGCATAAACTGGATGATTTTTTTAAAATGGAGGCAAGGAAACGGACATTGACAGTTGTCTCGATTTTAACAACAATGGGTCAGCCAAAGCTGGTGCTGACCCTACAGCCATCTACAGGTAAACACCAAATACCATGATTTTAAATTCCATTGGATTTTATTTTTATTGGGCCAGATTATCAACTAATATTCAGTAACATCCATTTTCTTTGATATAAGAACCATTTGCCAATAACCTAAAATCTATAATGTAGTAAGGCTGTGATAGGTTACCCGGTTACCTGAAAACGGTCCGAATTCCTTATGAAACCGGACATAAACTGACGAAGCGCGTAACCGGAAAAATATTAAATATAGTGTAAATCAATGAAATACTCGACTAAACCTTAGTATTCTGTCAGATTTCTTTAATTACTGTTAGTTTTTCACACAATTTTCCTTATTTATACAGATATTTAACATTTTTCATAATGTTTTGTTTACATCATCTGCCATGTTTGCTTCTCTGTCACTTCCACTGGGTGACAACTAAAACACGGTTACCCAAATTTGGATCGATTCTTTCGAGGCGAATACCCGGTGTCGTTTTTCTAACGAAGTCACAGCCTTATAATGTAGGTGTTCACTGGTAGGCAGGTGTTTTTTTAAATACCAAGTAATAAGCATTTGTCCATGACCTCCAACAAAGAAATATTATAATATTATGTGGGTGTTCACTGGTACTCGGGCGTTCACTGTAAGCCAATATTGTTCCTATGGGTGAACCTAAACTGGAGTGCTTTGATCAGGATTCAGGTGAAACTGCAAAAAAAATTACTAATAATAAAGAACCCTTAAAGGCAAGACATGCCTTCAGCTAAAATGGTGAGCCAAGTGGCTTTGATCATGTATATAGAAATCCACTGTTAAAAATGACTAAATAACCTTAAAAATATTTTTCTTTGATTTAAACTGGATTTTGAACTTGCCGCCCACAATTTCTACTCCATCCCCCACATTTTTCGAAGTGGTGGGCGATCACACCCACTTTTTAAAATTTCTAGAATCAACACTGAGTAAATCAATGCTCCCTAAAGCTATTGTCAATCAAAAGGTCAGTCAATAATTAATGCCATCAGTAAATCATTATTCACTAAAGTAATCATCAGTCAAAAGGTTAGTAAATCAATAGCTAAAGTCATCAGTTAATGACTAATAACTTCAGCCATCCCCATTCAAAAGGTCAGTTAATGACCTAAAAATAAACCCATTACCAATAAGTGTTAAGTTATGAACCAAACTTTTTGGTACCAGATTTGATCAAATTTGTTTCATCATGTTAGAAAATATGAAGCATTTTATGGTTGTTAAAGAACCATAGTTCACATTTTCTGTACATTAAATCCAACAGCCTGAGACTTCCTGTGCAGGAAGAGAAGTCATGCCTTTGTGTTGCAGAGCTCATTATCTCATCTCCAGCTCTAGTCCTACTCCAGTAGTCAGCAGAGCACCTATTGTAAGAACCTGCTGTCAGTTGTTAATTAAGTGTTGTGACAATTAATTTCACTATAAACAGCTGTGGAAAATTTTGCAGAAGTAGAAATTTCCATTAGGCATTTAGTTTCACTGAATACCTGGATAGTAAAAAAAATGTGTACAGTAGTGAAATTTTAAATCTGGACTAACCTCTCTAGAAGAAACTGGCCATAAATAAAAAAAAAATTAATTCTTGTGAATTTCTTAATATGTAAAAATTACTGTAATTCTCTTCCAGCAGAAGTTTCCACTTGTATATACATTTTCTTCCACCATAAACAGTCGGAACCCTTCTCATTAGGCCTCTGTTAAGTATAATTGCCTTTTTAAGTACAAATAAATAAGGTATCATTTCCCAGTGACATTTACTGATCTTTGTGATTCTTTTTTCCATCAATACAACTGTGTTGATATTTAAGACTTTTGGTGTTGATATCCTGCCTTGAAAACCATACTTATTTCAGGATATCAAAAATAATTAACTTTGTCGGGTTTCTCCAATGATATGCTCTCTCTTGGAGGAAATACAATAGAAATTATAACGATGACAATTAAGTATTATGTGAAGTATCAGATAAAAGAATGTCCTCTATAAAATGATCCGTTTCAATTATTTAACTTCAATAAAGGATAGTAGAGGACTTTTAACCTCCAAATTTTATGTACTTGTGATTGATTTAACTTAAATGTTATTCAAGTAATGTGGTCAATCTTGAATTAAACCACTTATTACTTGTTTCTGTTGTGCCTGTTCTGTCTTTAGTCAGGCTTTACTATTTCAAAAGTTAAATTCTTAGTACAGACAAAAAAAACCCTATGTTCTTTCTTTCAGTTATAATGTCTTACATGTTTCACAGGCATTGAAATTATCCATGTTGGTTCCACAAAACCACTGAGCATCTGGTGTGAAACACATACAATTTCATAATTCATATATTGTTACAATCTGCCATTTAAAGTGAACTCATCTGCTTTCATGTTTTCCATTTAGAAATTTGAACATGTGTCATAAAGTCAATTAGCAAGTTTTTAGTGAAAGCATAAAATACATGTACCGGGTATTTTGAAATTGTATTTTATTCTCCATTTCACTGAAACATTCAAATTTGTTTAAGGGAATAGCCTGCAAGTTGTAAATAAAAACTTTTTGAAAGATCATAGTGAAATTTACATTGGTTAATGTTTGAACCAGTGTGACAAAAAACATTTTATGATTGTTAAAATTTCATCATTTTAAAATAATAATGGAACATCTTTCAAAAACAGGTAAAGTCAGATATTTTATTGTGTTAATATATCCTATCCAATGGACAATTGCTAATCAGGTTGGGGCAGACATTTGTGAAATGCCTACAGTTTTCCAGTAATTTTGTGAAATTTGTCTAAAACATATAAATCATATTTTCTCTAATAAAAGCTGGGGCCATCAATTTTATAACATCAAAAGGCACTGGTGTAAGGTTTTTCTTACAAATTAATCAACTACTTTAAATTGTTCTATTTAAATTAGTTCTCTTTCTTATAGAGCTCAAAGAGTTAACCGTACTAGGTTACCAAAACACTAGTCAACGCCAGTATTCTTGAACTGGTTAATTGTTTTCCAATGTATATACCTTTATATGGGAATTTACACTTTTATTGCGTTAAAACATCCTATCCAGTGGACAATTGCTGTTCCGGTCGGTGCAGACCGGCCCGCCAAACGTTGGAAAAAACGTCCTGTGTTTCCACCGGCTGGGCCGGTCCAGTACTGTGCAGTCGCCAGGTGGCGTGACTTATTTCCTTCCTGTCTAGACAGCGTGACGTCATGGCATCTTTTTCGTTTGGCGCGAGATCTGTGCAAGTGGAATATTTTCAATGATTGAAATTTTGCAGATTATTCTGTTATATTGTGGAACTTTTTTTGGGTATACCGAAGTGAAATTTAGAACTTATAGCTCAGAATGTCATCCCCGGGACAAAGAAGAGGGGGTTGTGGCCATGTTATGGCTAATTTTGATCAACATTCTTATTGCGCACGCTGTTGTGAAAAGAACAAAGGCAAGGACCCTTGTGTGGAAAACAAAGACACTACTACTTATAGGTTCTGTTCAGCTTAAACCCCAGACCAGATCGCTCAGTTATCTACCCCTTCTTACAAATTGAAGAAGGAGAAACGTGAGGCAAGAAAATCTGAAACTGTCACCCCCACTAAAGAAACGTCTGAACTTGTGGACCCTGCGAACGTGTCCGTCATTGGGGTTGTTGGCCAACAAGATATTGTTAAATCACCGTTGTCTTCTGTGCCTCCAGAAGAGAAACGAAAAAAGGACAAACTACCATCAAAGACTAAGAAATCTTCAGACTCCAGCTCTACTGATTCTAAAATAGTTGAGCTTGCCAGCAAATGGTCTGAGCGTTTCAACAGGCTGGAAGCCTTATTGTTATCAAAGTCCTTGCAACCTACATTTTCTTCAGAAATTAAAGTGGCTCCTCCTCATTCAGCACCTGCTAACATTCCCAGGGATTTTGAACCCTTTTTCCAACCCACTGGGCGCACTGGCGAGGACTTCTCTGCAGAAATGCATCAGTCAGCCTGCCAGCCGGAGTTGGATTCACAGACTACTTCAACAGAGCGCACTGGGAAGGGTTTCTCTGCTTCACCGCATCAACCAGCCAGCTCGCATCCGACCGACAGAAACCTCTTCATCATCTCAGCGCACTGGCAAGGGTTCCTCTGCATCTCTGCATCATCCGGCCAGCCAACTTTCCACTGACCAACCGACCTCCAGGTCTCCTCCCAGGCGCACTGGTGCAGACACTCCTGCTTTGAAGCAAAAGTCCACCAGCCAGCCTTCCACCGACCTCCGACACCTGAACTCTCCAGTACCGACCCTTCTTCCCTCAGACAGAAGTCTACTGGCAAACATCACAGCAAACCTCATGTTGACCGACCGGCTTCAACTGTAGCTACCAACACCGGCTCCCCTTCTCTTGACCGACCTAGAAAGGATAGTGCCTCCAGTGTTACTTCTGGCACAGACAGTGATTTCTCCGACGGACCACCGGTCGACCTCTATGCTGAGGAAGGTGAACTGTCAGATGATCCGGATTTAAATGTTATGGAGCCTGAAACGATGAGGGGCATCAGGTCATATATGGGTTGGTCGGACATTCCGGACATTGATAGCACCAACACTGCAACAGACGACAACCCTTTCTCTGGTCCCAAAGCTGCTACTCCTGGCAAGGTATCCATACAAATGCCCAGTGAAGATTGGCTTTGTAAGAAGGTTGCTAAGTTGAACTTGACTCTTGTTGAGGGTTATCCCTCCCGCAGTTCTGAGGCCGGTGGCCTGTTGATGGACCAGTTTTTGAGAATAGCAAAGTCGCAGTCCAAGTGGTACGGGCTGTCATCCAGCCACAAAGCCGACCCTGCCGCTGTATCAAACTGGAGTACAGAATCTTCAAAGCTCATTAGTTGCTATAGTAGAATAGCCAGACAGTCCGGAATGACTTCTACCCCTCCTGCATCTAGACGCATATCACAAGAGGCCCTCAGAAGATGGGAGAAGTCAGCAAGGGAGGCTACAGTCATCTGTAACCAAGCTGCTAGCTTTAACAGATGTCTTTTTAAAGTGCAGCAGGATAAGCAGAACCAACTCAGAAGTCTATGTGTGGAGAGCAAAGGCAAGGGTTCTTCAAAGAATTCAGGTACCATGGACGAACTTCAGCACATCATGGATTTTAATGCCAGTATAACACAGGCGGCTGCGAAAACCATGGAACACCTGAGTGAATTTGTTTTCATCTCAATGGGGAACTTAACTTTAGCTTGACGAGATGCATACCTCACACACGTCAAGAGTGGAATTAAGCCGGACACTGTAGCTGCTCTGAGAACGGCACCCCTTCACATCCCCACCCTCTTCCCTGATGCAGTGATTAAGAGGGCTGAGGAGGAGATCTCCCATTATGAGTCTAGAGGGTAGTCTGATTCTTCTCGTGGTAAGGCACGTTTCCATCCTTATGAGAAACCGGACAGGAGATCAGACAAGCGTCCGGACAAGAAAGGGGACAAGCCAGCATGGAAGAACATCGGGAAGGGTCGGTACAGGAAACCTAGAGGCAAAGCTCCAAGTTATTCTTCACGACCAGCCAAGGGCCAGCAGTCATATAAATGACAATTACTGTGTAACCAAGTTACAGACACGACTGCTGGCCGGGAGCACCACATCAACAGAAACACTAGACATTTATTCACATGTAAACTTTTCCTGTTGGTCTAAGTCCCGGATTGACAGATGTAAAGTTAAAAGATTGTCAATTAAAATATGTCAAAGGTGTTTCTTTTGTCACTCACTGGTCTTGTGTAAAACCTGTAACAAATGTCAAACATGCTGCACAAAATCTGCCTGTAGGGGCCAGACTCCCACAGTAATAAGCTGTTATGCTAATCCCCACAGGAACAGCTACCTGCTGCATGCATTGCATCAGCTTATAGACAAAAATACAGTAGAGGTAGTACAGAATCAAACATCCCTAGGGTTCTTCAATCGACTAGTTTTAGTCCCAAAGCCCAACAACAAATGGAGACATATACAAGATCTGAGCAAACTGAATCTTTTCCTCAAGGCGGAGAAATTCAAAATGGAGACACCGGAAACCATCAGAACATCCCTCCAACAAGAGGATAGATCGATAGATTTCAAGGACGCTTACTTCCATATTCCAATACAGGAAATACCTGAGATTTCATGTCCAGGGTCAGACATACCAATTCAAAGCTCTACCTTTTGGTCTGTCCACAGCACCCTTGGAGTTCACTGTGGTGGCAAAGGAGGTGAAACTGATGGCCATGCACAAGGGTATAAGAATCCACCAGTACCTAGACGACTGGTTGGTGAGAGCCACATCCCACCGGGTTTGTCTCCAGCATACTCAAGATCTGGTAGAAATATGTCAAAAACTGGGTTGGCTGGTGAATTTGGACAAATCAGAACTGGAGCCAAAACAGATCTTCGATTTTGTAGGCTACCAGTTCGACCTCAGGTCCGGTCGGGTCCAACCGACCCAGACTGGTGGCAGAGCCTTCAGGACAAAGTACTAGAAATACTTTCACTACCGGCTTGTCCGGTCCGGCAGTTCATGTCCTTGATAGGTCTATTGACAGCCACAGAAAAGTAAGTTCACCTAGGTCGAACCCATACAGTGGCATCAAAAGAAGGGTGGGGCACTCACTTAACAAACACACTGCCAGAGGGGCCTGGTCACTGCCAGAAAGCAAACTGCATATAAACTATCTGGAAGTAAAAGCAGTCTTTCTCGCCTTGAAAGAGTTCCAAGACCTCTGTACTCACAAAATAGTACTTGTAGCAACAGACAACACCACAGTGGTGTCCTACATAAACAAGGAAGGGGGCATGAGATTGGGCCCTCTGTGAGCCCTACTGTGGAGGATCTTGACCTGGTGAACCAGGAAACAAGTACTAGAAATACCGGCTTGTCCGGTCCGGCAGTTCATGTCCTTGATAGATCTATTGACAGCCACAGAAAAGTAAGTTCACCTAGGTCGATTACATATGAGACCCATACAGTGGCATCTCAAAAACAATTGGCGTATACCAGAGTCATTAGAAAAAGTTATTCCAATTCCCAGGTCCCTGCACCCCCATTTACAATGGTGGCTAGAAGAAGACAATGTTCTCACAGGCCAACCGTTACACCCAATAAAACATGCTCTGCAAATCTTTACAGACGCATCAAAAGAAGAAAACGAACGAACACACTGCCAGAGGGGCCTGGTCACTGCCAGAAAGCAAACTGCATATAAACTATCTGGAACTAAAAGCAGTCTTTCTCGCCTTGAAAGAGTTCCAAGACCTCTGTACTCACAAAATAGTACGTGTAGCAACAGACAACACCACAGTGGTGTCCTACATAAACAAGGAAGGAGGCATGAGATCGGGCCCTCTGTGTGCCCTACTGTGGAGGATCTTGACCTGGTGCACCAGGAAACAAGTAACTCTCAAAGCCCGACACATACCAGGCCGGCTGAACGTGGTAGCAGACAAGCTATCCAGGCTAGGCCAGACCATTCAAACAGAGTGGTCCCTCCTTCCAGAGGTCTTCCAAGCTATATACAGAAGGTGGCACTGGCCTCAGGTAGACCTATTTGCCATGAGGTTCAACAACAAATTACCGCTGTTTGTGTCACCGGTTCCGGATCCCCTAGCTACAGCTGTGGATGCACTCCATCTGCCATGGGAGGATATGGACGCGTATGCCTTTCCACCAGCAGCCATCTTGGGCAAAGTGGTGGAGAAGTTGCAGGACACCCCATGCAAGAGGATCATTGTGATTGCCCAGGGGTGGCCCAACATGCCTTGGTTTTGGGATCTGGTAACCATGTCCAGTCAAATCCCGCTAAGCCTGCCCGATGTGCCCAACCTATTGACACAGCCCTTCAATCAGATCCCTCACAGAGATCTGACAAATCTAAATCTCCATGCATGGCTCTTAGAGCCTCAGCAATCAAGGAACAGGACTTCTCTGAGGCAGTGGCGGCAAGAATTGAGGCTCCTCAGAGGGGGTCAACCAGATCAGTCTACGAGGCAAAGTGGTCCATTTTTACAAAGTGGTGCCTCGCTCATCAGGTGGACTTCAGGGCACCCCCTGTGAAATCGGTAGCTGACTTCCTTATGTACCTGTTAAAGGACAGGAAGTTACAGCCCAGTACCATTGATGGTTACAGGTTAGCCATTGCTGATAAACTAGGAAATTCATCCTTTAACATCAGCAAAAATGAAAGCTTGCGCGTCTGTTGGATAGTTTCCACACTCCACAGAGACAGAACCAAAGGTCAGAGGGGAATTCCTTCCTGGAACCTGTGCCTGGTCTTACACCAGCTGACAAAGGCTCCCTTTGAACCAATTAAAGAGGCATCTCTGAAGTATTTGACCTTCAAGACAGTTTTCCTCTTAGCCCTTGGCTCAGGCAAACGTAGAAGTGAGATTCATGCTTGGCAGAACAGAAATATCAGGCACCAATCTGATTGGTCAAAGGTGTCCCTGTATCCATTACCCAGCTTTCTTTCAAAGAATCAGCTGGCCAAAGAGGGTCCAGACAGTGTGGCCCCAGTGGTTATACCAGCCCTGGCCCCAACCCTGGATAGATCCCTGAAGTCTGATAGGTCCCTCTGTCCAGTCAGAGCATTACGCTACTATTTGGACAGGACCTCAGGCAGAATAAGGAGTTGGTTTTTGTCTCCTTCAAGAAAGGTTTCGACAAAGACATTTCACCTGCATACTATCTCCTCATGGATCAAACAGACTGTGATCCTATGTTATGAGCTTTCTGATCAAGAGGCCCACACTTTGCATCAGGTCAAAGCCCATGATGTCAGGGCCTTTGCTGCTTCTAAGGCCTTCCAGTCGGGGGTCTCCTTAGAGCAGATTCTGTCAGACTGTCACTGGAAATCCCACAACACCTTCACACAATTCTGTTTGAAGGATGTGGCTTGGGCTGACACAGAGCTTTTTCATTTAGGGCCAGTGGTGGCTGCCCAACAGGTCCACCACCACCACCCCCAAAAATGAGGAGATATGTAGATATGTATATATGTACATAGCTTGTACAAAGCCCATAATGTTAGGGCCTTTTCTGCTTCTAAGGCCTTCCAGTCAGTAGTCTCCTTGGATCAGATTTTATCAGCCTGCCACTGGAAATCACATAATACCTTCACACAGTTCTATTTAAAGGATGTGGCCTGGACTGATTTAGAGCTCTACCATCTGGGACCTGTAGTGGCTGCCAGAAATAGAGGAGATTTTGTACATAGATATAAATAGTCTACATATGTAAATGGTTGTACATTGGGAGGTTTATTTCCTACTTCTTATGGGACTCCCCTACCTCAGAGCAGGTCTGTTAAAAGGTTAAAAGGGGGGGGGGGGGCGCTATGGCCTTAAGGGTTTCCTGACCACAAGGTCAACCCAGGCCTGGAGAAAAATTCTTGTGTTCTGTTTATGAGTTCACCTAAGTCCCTAGTAACTTACCCGCCAACCAAGCAGTAGTTATTCAGCAGTTGTCCATTGGATAGGATGTATTAACGCAATAAAATTGCAAATTTAATAAGTAAATTAAATTTTTATAAGTGAATACCCTATCCAATGGACACACAAGGCCCTCCCACTGACCCCGCTATCAGCTTATTAGGGGTCTAATAGGTTTAGACAACAAAAAAGATGCCATGACGTCACGCTGTCTAGACAGGAAGGAAGTACGACACGCCACCTGGCGAGTGCACAGTACTGGACCGGCCCAGCCGGTGGAAACATAGGACATCTTTTTCTGACGTTTGGTGGGCCGGTCTGCGCCAACGGGAACAGCAATTGTCCATTGGATAGGGTATTAACTTATAAAAATTTAATTTACTTATTAAATTTGCAAGATCGTTAGATTTCTTAATATTTGGAGTCACAATTGAAAACGGGAGCAATTCAAAGCATTTTATCTATTTATTATGTTAAATATAAAAAAATATGCAGTTTATTTGCAAGTTATGCATTAATTTTAGTGAATTTTCTTTCCTAGCGACTCGAGATCTGAGGGACATGAGCAGATGATGTTTTCGGTATTTCCTCTCTCTCCAAAGACCTGTAGCTTACTTCATAGTTGAGCAGTAGCTACTTTGAGGTTCTCACTTTTGAGTAAATCAGTTATAACTTGAAAACTGTTGCATTCAGTGTATTTTCTTTTAATATGTTATTCAGCTACTTTTGGGTTTGCTATAACATTGTAAAATTGCAGACTTTTAGCTCATAGCATAGCTGAGTAATAGCTACTTTGAGGTTATCACTGTTGAGTAAATCAGTTGTTACTTGAAAGCTATTGCATTCAGAGAATTTTGTATAAATATGTTATTCAGCTACTTTTGGGTCAGCTATAACATAGTAAAATTTCAGACCTATAGCTCATTGCATAGCTGAGTAATAGTTACTTTGAGGTTATCAGTGTTGAGTAAATTGCTTTTAACTTAAAAACTGTTGCATTTAGAGAATTTTGTTTAATCATTTATTCATGTTCTTTTCAGTTAGCTATAACATTGCAGATCTGTAGCTCATGGCATAGCTGAGCAATAGCTATTTTCAGGTTCTCACTGTTGAGTAAAACAGTTGTAACTTAAAAACTATAATAATTGCATTTACAGTATTGTTTGAATGTTATAACAGTTATTCACCTACTTTTCCATCATCTATAACCTAGTGAACTTGCAGACCTGTAGCTCATTGCAGAGCTGAGCAATAGCAACTTTCAGAATATAGCTGTTGAGTAAAGAAGTTGTAACTTGAAAACTATTACATTTAGAGTATTATATTTAAATACGTTATTCTTGTAATTTTTGGTCAGCTATAACATAGAAAAATTGCATACCTGTAGCTCATTACATAACTTAACAAAAGCTACTTTAAGGTTCTCACTGTTGAGTAAATGAGTTGTTACTTGAAAACTATTGCATTTAGAGAATTTTGTTTAAATATGTTATTCATGTACTTTTGAATCAGCTATAACATAGTATAAATTCAGACATATAACTCATGGCATAGCTGAGCAATAGCTATTTTCAGGTTCTCACTATTGAGCAAATCAGTTGTAACTTCAAAACTATTGCATGTAGACTATTTTGTTTAAATATGTTGTTAACCTAGTTTTGGGTCAGCTATAACATAGTAAAATTGCAGACCTATAGCTCATTGCATAACTCAGCTATAGCTACTTAGAGTTTTGCACTATTGAGTAAATCGGTTGTATTTTGAAAACTGTTGCATTTAGAAAATTTTGTTTAAATAATTATGTTATTCACCCACTAATGGGTCACCTATAGCACAGTGAAATTGCAGGCCTGTAGCTCAATGTATAGCAGAGCAATAGCTTCTTTCAGGTTGTCACTGTTGAGTAAATCAGTTGTAACTTGAAAACTATTGCATTTAGAGAATTTGTATAAATATGTTACTTACCTACTCATGGGTCAGCTATATCATAGTGAAATTGTAGACCTGTAGCTCATGGCATAGTTGAGCAATAGCTACTTTCAGGTCCTCACTGTTTAGTAAATGAGTTGTAAGTTGAAATTGAAAACTGTTGCATTTAGAGAATTTTATTTAAATAATAAATTATATGTTATTCACGTACTTATGGGTCAGCTATAACATAGTGAAATTGCAGGCCTGTAGCTCAATGTATAGCTGAGCAATAGCTACTTTAAGGTTTTCACTGTTGAGTAAATCAATTGTAACTTGAAAGTTATTGCATTAAGAGATTTTTCTTTAAATAAGTTATTCACCTTCTTTTGGGTCAGCTATAACATACTAAAATTGGCCTTGTAGCCCATTGCATAGCTGAGCAAAAGTACTTTAAGATTCTTACTGTTGAGGAAATTAGTTGTAACTTGAAATCTATTACATGTACAGTATATTCTTTAAATATGTTTTTCACCAACTTTTTACATCTTTAGAGTTAACTTTGTACTTTACTTCTGAATACCACTTGTAGGGCACAACTTTTATGTCCTTTTTACGCCATAGCCCTTAAGGGCTGTCGGGTATTGTTTTCACCCATGGTGTCTGGATGGGCGGGCGGCTGGAAAAAGTTTGTCCGGGCTGTATCTCAGAAACCGTAAGGTGTAGGAAGTTGATACGTGGTAGGGATATTGGTTAGGGGTAGTAGGTGTGCAGTGTCATAGTCTGACCTTGATTTGACCTTTGACCTTGCTGTAGTGACCTTGACCTATAAAATCTTGTCTGGGCTATATCTCGGAAACTGTAGGTTGTAGGAAGTTGATACTTGGTAGGGACATTGGTTAGGGGGTGTAGGTGTGCAGCGTCATGGTCTGACCTTGATTTGACCTTTGACCTTGCCGTAGTGACCTTGACCTATAAAATCTTGTCCGGGCTATGTCTCGGAAACCATAAGGTGTAGGAAGTTGATACTTGGTAGGGACATTGGTTAGGGGGTGTAGGTTTGCAACATCATGGTGTGACCTTGATTTGACCTTTGACCTTGCCGTAATGACCTTGACCTATAAAATCTTGTCTGGGCTATATCTCGGAAACCGTAAGGTGTAGGAAGTTGATACTTACTAGGGACATTGGTTATGGGGTGTAGGTGTGCAATGTCATGGTCTGACCTTGATTTGATCTTTGACCTTGCCGTAGTGACCTTGACCTATAAAATCTTGTCTGGGCTATATCTCGGAAACCGTAAGGTGTAGGAAGTTGATGCTTGATAGGGACCTTAACCTTTAAAATCTTGTTACACCTTTGGGTCTGTCTTTTGATGCAGATTAAGCACTGTTAAAGTCATATTAGAATTCAATAAGAATTTTACTTTTACAACTTCCCATTGTAACAGATGGTATTTCATCAAGTGAGCCACAGATTTTGCTCCAACACCACACATAAGCATTCATTGAATGTATTACCACTTCTGTATGCATGGTAATATTCAAAACATCTAAACCATAATTCAGCCATGCCAGATGTGGATAAAGTACATGCATTATCTTTCTCTTAGACATTATTTTCTCTATTTAAACATTGTTTGGACCTTTATATAACTGACAGTGCTCTGAAAGTATCCTGAACTTTGTACTGATACAGTACTTCTATATCTCATGGTGGTAAAAATATTTCCCTAGGCTGTGGGGTATGGGCATCTCTGCTATTTTCTTCATTCACTTCTACTCTGAAACTCAAAACACACAGTCAGCTGACACAGAGCCCATTCACGGGCACCGATTGCTTGTTAGTTTAATGATTAAAGCGATGTAAAATCCCAAATAAATAAATAAAGATTAATGCTGTCATCTTGCTATTGAATTGTCCTGTTTTAGTACTTTATCTTTATGTACATTTTCTTTCTTTTAGATGTTATTTTCTCTACTTAAACATTATTTAGACCTTTATATAAGTGACACTACATTGAAAGTATCCTGGTACTGTTTCACTACTTCTATATGTCATGGTGTTAAAAACTATTTCTCCAGGCTATGGGGTACGGTAATCTCTGATGCTATTGCTTTTATTTTTGTGGCTGTTCTAGATCATTTACATAATCTGCTGTAGAAATTTGGAAATTTTTCATCTTGTGGCTTTCCTTTAAGGTGTCAACCCTGGTAGCAAATTTCACATGCTGTGGCTAATGTCCCACGCCTGTTACTCTATCAATGCAATGTCAGAACTATTTATTGGCTGGTGTATTCTATGATATACCTGAGGACCTCAGTGGCCTAGTAGTGGGTTAGCAGGCTTCATGTCTAATCACAGGCTCTCACCTCAGTGTGGGCTTGACTCCCACAATGCTGAGTGCCTATCCCAGTATGACCCTGTCCATTAAATGGGATATAAAACCTTAAATTTTACTTCATCTATGACATACTGATTTATTTTACACTCTAGTTGTTACACTCATATTTTTTAGTCTCATGTCAAAGTAAGGAGGGTATCATTTACTCCTCTACTGAAGGTAAATTATATGGTGTAAAACCCCCTCCCACATGTGTCCAACACTTTCATGTTGTACCTTGCATCACCACTGAGCACAATTTACCCTCCAAATGCTTGTTGTATGTTTGAAGTTGAAAATCATGTTTAAGTGTGCATGTCTTACACACACTATATATCTCTATTTCTAAAATTCATGTTAAATATTTTTAGATGATACCAACTGGAGTAGAACTTTATTTTATTAGGAATACCCAGTCAATGCTGTTTGGATTATGATAAGTAAGGTTCATGGCTGATAGGTCCGTGACAGGGCGACCGTGTATTTAAATATGGACTGACCATGTTATGAAATATGCACCAATTAGTGAAGCATGCAATCACTTGAACCATTAAAATTTATTCCAAATTTCTAAAAATAACATAGCTCATCGTGGAAAATTCTCATCATGGAAAATTTGTCTATATAAAATTTTTAGTATTTTCAAAGATACTTGACATTTAATTTGCTAACAAAATTATTTACTTCACCTGCAATATTTCTTTTACTGGTACCTCTAGTTAATAAATGCTAAAAAAAAGCAGGTACCGGGAATCGTGGTGGTTTTTGCAGGTACAGCTTCACCCATGCTTGGTATAAAGTTATTTGTGAAACAAAGATTACTACATCACTGGAAAAATAGAGTAACATGTAATGGCAATTTAATTGTTAAACTTAATCTTAAGGTGGTAGTCAGTTCATGTATATTAACCTTATGTGCACATTTAAGTGCCATAATACATGTGTAATTGATTCTATGGACATCCTGCAAACACTTATGGAGATATATAAGCTTTTCACGTTTACAGATTTCCACCTATAATTGCATGCATGTCTTTTATATCAACTATATTGTTGTTCTGTGTCTCCCACAGTGTTAGTCAGACAGTTAATATGCACCGATTTCTCCACAAAAAAAAGTCCGGCTGTCCAACCATTACGCAACCTGATGACCCGGAAAAGTAACCATTTATACACCATCTGACAAATCCATTATGAAACCTCAAGGGACAATTGTTTTTGATGGTCTTTTTGTAAAGAGAGAGAAAACAAATATTTTTGATGCCAAATTTTACATAAATTCACATTGAAAATACCACAGGAATGGTTGATTACCAGTTTGGTTTGTATTGAAACATTTACAGTAGACTGTGTGTAACTCAATTTTGTGTTACTCAACTTTTACCATAGTTCAGATCAGGAATGAAGTATAAGCAATTTACAGATTCACAGTATAGCTCAAAGTTCAAATTTATATTTTCGGAATTTGTCAATCCTGTTTTGAGGAGAGAAAATGTGACTTTATATTACATTTCCAAGGGACAACTCAAACCAAACAATGGGACAGGGGAGGGGGGGGGGGGGGCTCAGTGGTGTAGTGGGTAATACACCCATCTGCTTCCTCTGAGGTCTGAGGTTCAAACCCTGAATCCTATGTGAGAAAGTTGGTAAATGCTTACCGATGCACGGTAATATACAGTGTAGAATCTTGACCAGTATGCACTGGTGTCCTCTGCCTTTAAAACTATTTGCTGTGATATAGCCTATACAGTGTGCCGAAGGTGACATTGAAACCAAATAAATCAAATCAAATGAAGCAGTGGTATATTAAACAAGAAATTAGGTATGGCTGATTGCCATTCATTCAGTTGTCCAGTGATTATTATTCATTTAGTGTAACTGAAACCAACTTGTATGTATCTGGAACTGAATCTAAATTTGATATGAGTAAGTTTATGGTCTGCATGAATGTTGTGTACCATATTTTTCTGCATAAATGGAAACCATATTGAGAAAGGTTTATGTAAAAGCTGCATATTTCAGTTTTGATGTCTTGATAAGATTTTCCTTGCTGTGAAACATTGTTGGTTCAAATATACTATTTATATTGTCTATTGTTCATTTGTACTTTCACTTATTCTCCTTATTATCTCAGGTAGGGTTGAAAGCTACCTGAATAATTCCCATAATCCCATTACCTGTTGATCCATTCTCCATCCAGACCAACATTCAGAGTTTTTGCTACTACTCTTAAAGTAATTAATTGTGACAGTCAATAAGTTGCAGTATGTCTGTAGTGTCCGAGGTAGAGCATTTTATCTCATTTTATAAAATCTAGTTCCAAATTTATCTGTGGAGAATATTTGAAAGTTGCAAAACTATATTCATGTTTTCATTTCTGGAGACAATATGGCAAAATTAAGTCATTGAAAATAGGCATAAAGTTCTTATATGTGCAATTTTATTTTTTGATTCAAATCTCTTGTTTGGTTTTGACACAGTTGTGTTAATTTTGAAGAATAAAGAATGTTTAAGGATTAAGATGTTTTCAAAAAATTGAATTTTTTTACTTTTGTTGTAATGTCTGAACTGAATATACAATATAGATACCACAAAACACTTTTATACTCTATTGTAGTGACTTATATTGCTATTTTTCAAGATATCCATATTAACTTCACACATTTAGCTATTTTACATGTCATTGACATATTTGTGTCAATTTATTTCAAATCTATAAAAGAAGAAAAACATATTATGACATCATCAGCATACATTTTCAAGTACTTCTTTGAGCAAGTTTTTACATGCTATTTATTTTCCACTGATGCTATTTCAGTGTTCATAATTAAACACAATTGTAAGAACTTATATATTGTACACTGCATAAAATTTATAAAATATCACACTTTCTGTTTTCCATCAGGATCTTTTTGTTCTGTGTTATAATAAACTGTTTAGATTATTGTATATTATTAATTATGATTAATTTAGAATGTTATATAAATGTTTGTTGTTTCTGAACTTTTGTGTGTGTAGATTAAAGAAGACCAGCCCCAAAATCTCAGTGCCAGCCTCGGTGCATCAGAATTTGCAAAAGCCAGGTAAATGAAGTAATATTCATGTGTGAGTCTTGCACTAACACTAATATTTAACAATGATATGATAATCAATCAATATAGATTTCTCCAAACTGATTCTTAACCTATTGGACTGTTTTAGTAATTTACCTAATCGTTTTGTTGGGTAATAGATCCTTTGTGTCTTGGTCCGGCTTCCCTGTAAATAACAGTGGACAAAACAGTGAACATACACATGATTGATCAAAGACATACATTAAACAACTCTCAGTCTTCAAAGGTAATAACCAAGTTATTGTTTTAAAAAAGTATCATTAGATGAGATAGTAGCATTAAAGATGGCTTTGTACAAAAAACTTATTGCCCTCAGTATGAAGGTGTATTAAAGTTTATGGAATTTATACATTGTTGTAGCATTTTAAAACTCACGTTTACTTAATGGTATTTATTATAAATCAAAATTCATTATTTTTTTTCCTCAAGTTCTTTAACTAAAAGATCAATATCCTATGCCTTTTTACTTCACAGTCTTTTTAAATCTGTGCGGTATTGTTTTGACCAATGGCATCTGACTTGGTGGGCGGGCTTATTCAGACATCATGGAGATTAAGATTTTGCTTAGAAATAGAAGCTTCATAAAATTGGAAAGGCTTTTAGTTTATGGTTATACTGGAATAATCTGTTCTTACATGATACAATGTTTATAGATATTAAACTCATTTGTTTGAGCTATTTAAGGGTCGGTTGGGACAAAACAAAATGGCTGTTCCATCAGTTGAACAAGAGGGTCTGGAAAGCCAAAGTTTATGACAAAATTTTACTGTAGTTTTTCAGCTAGTCAGATTCACGAACACAATGTTTTATTGCGTTAATGCATCCTATCCAATGGATAATTGCTTTACCGGTTGGCGCGACCGGTCCTGCCAAAAGCCAGAAAAAGATGTCCTGTATATACTACCGGCAGGACTGGTCACAGAGTGTGCATTGTGGCGCATCATACTTCCTTCCTGTCTAGACAGCGTGACGTCATAGCATCTTTTTCGTTTGGCGCTTGGAGTGTGCAGATGTGTTTTCTACAGAGAGACGTTTTTGAATTTTTACAACGAATTCATCCATTTTACAAACTTTTAATATTACCTGCTTATTTCTACTGAAGTACTGATCATTATGTCTTCTCCTGGTCAGAAGAAGGGCACGTGTGGCCACATTATGGCTGTGTTTGATGGCCACCTCAAGTGTGCAAGATGTAGAGAAAAGGGGGTTGGTGACAATCCATGTGTCCTCAAACGTGATTGTTCAATCTGTAAGGCCTTCACCCCAGAGAAGATTCTTCAACTTGCTACCCCCACCTACAGAGAGAGGAAGAACAAGGAGAAGAATGTTTCTGCCTCCCCCACCCCCACTCTCGTGGACCCTTCACACGTCAGTGTGTTGGGACGGGTGGACGGAGAGAAGACAATTAAGAAATCTGAAACCCCTGCTGGCAAGAAGAAATGTATTGACGAATCTCCAAAGCCCAGCAATAAGAAGAAATATAGCAGCAAACCCAGGTCCGTTGAACTGAGGGACCTAGATGAGAAATGGTCAGAACGTTTTTCAAGACTGGAGGCCATGTTGCTGTCAAAGGCGTTTGCTGTCCCTGTGGAGCCTATGAGGAAACCCCCTTCAGTGGTTACCAGTGATCAGCCCTTTTTTGATCCTGGAACCTCCACCAGTGGCTTCTCCTCTGGTGTGACTGTTGGGGGCGCCGGTTCCAGTCTTGTTCAGACAACCGGTGATCCAGCTGTGTTAACTGCTACCGAGCCTGTTGAGGCTCCCGGTACCAGAGATGCTGTGACTGCCAGTAAGAGTGCTACCAGCCCTGTTGAGGGTCCCGGTATGAGTAGTGTGATCCAGCAGAATGCCACCCAACCTGTTGAGGCTCCCGGTGCAGGGACGGCCACCCAGCCTGTTGAGGCTCCCGGTGCAGGGACGGCCACCCAGCCTGTTGAAGCTTCCAGTGCAGGTCCTGAAGTTCTGCTAACCGGTACCGGTAGTGCTGCCCTACATGCTGAGATTACCGGCTCAGACAGGAAGAAAGAACTCCAGAGTGAACCAGGATCTCCCATTGATGGCAACGTCCGGGACGGTTCCCCAGACCTCACCAGAGATGAATCAGCTGATCAGGAAGTATCTGAAGAGTCTACCTACAGAGAGACTATCAGAGGTGTGAGGTCCATTATAGGCTGGCATCAAATCCCTTAATTTGACAGTGTATCTTCTGCAGATGACAACCCTTTTGCCGGTTCCCGAGTTCAACCAACCAGGAAAGTCTCTGTCAAATTGCTGGTAGACGGCTGGCTATGTAGAAAGATAGAAAAGTTAAACCTCACTGTTGCTGAAGGCTACCCTTCCAGAAGAACAAAAACTGCTGGACTGCTCCGGGACAAGTTTGTTAAGACACCAAGGTCATCTAGATGGTACGACATGCATGTTGACAAGAAGGACTCTGGTAGATCTACTGTGTGTTCATGGTCTCCGGAACCGGCAAAAATCAACAGTGCATTCAGTAGTGTTGCCAGGCATAATCTACCTACTGCCCCACCCTCCTGGGCCCTTAGCCAGGACATATTGAGACGTTGGGAGAGAGCAGCCAGAGAACAATCAGTTATGTGCAACCAAGCTGCAGGGCTGTCAAGGTGTTTAACTAGAGTACAGGACGCTATGTCTACACAACTGAAGAGTTTACACGTGGACAAAGCCAAGGGCAAGTCCTCTGAAAGAATGCAGCAAGCTGTGGATAAACTGGAGTATTTGGTTACATTTAACCGGTCAATCTCCCAAGCCATGGCCAGGGCAATGCAGGACTTGTCAGAAGGTGTGTTCATTAGTGTCGCAAACTTCACCCTTGCGCGTAGAGACAGCTACCTGGACTATTTACACGCGGGTGTAAAACAGGACACACTCACTGCACTGCGTACTGCTCCCATTCATTTGCAGTCACTTTTCCCGGACCAGCTTCTCATCAAAGCTGAAGAGGAAGTGGCCAGAAGTGAAGAGAGGCGTTCTTCTAGCCGGTCTCACAGGAGGCTCGGTCGCTTTCATCTGTATGCTTCCAATGACAAGTCTTTGCTTCAACAGGACCAGAAATCATCTGTGCCAGCTTGGAAGCAAACAAGAGAACGCCAGCAAAGCAGGAAAAGTTGTGGCAAGCCTTCCACTTTTTCACAGAAACCAGCCAAGGGTTCTAAACCGTGTAAATGACAATTACTGTGTAAAGTGTGCTACCAGGTTGAAGGACTGCATATGTGTACCCGGTCAGTTAGGTTTGAACCCTTCACCAGAGACTTCAAGCAATAGCAAGACTGTAAGTTTATTTGTAAACTCTTGTGTTGCAAATGCTCATTCTGTTACCGGGTTGCCGCAAAAGAAAGGTGTAAATCCCAATTATTGTCACAATTACACAGAAATAAAATATGTGAAAATGTTTCCTGTGTAGGTCACTTGAGCTCTGCAAATCTTGTCACAAATGTCCCAACTGTTTTTATAATTCCACCTGTAGGGGCAAGGCTATATCAATTTTGGGAGAAATAGGAAGCTCTGGGTTCGAGTCCAAAAGTAGTAACAGCACTCAGAGAGAGGGCTACACCCTCCCCTTCCGGTTCAGACCCAATTTAACCAGATCACCAACTGTCATAAGCAACTATGTCAACCCACAAAGACAGTCCTACCTTTTGGAGGCACTGTATCAGCTGGTGAACAAAAATGCTGTAGAACCGGTAGCAAACCAAAACTCACTGGGGTTTTACAACCGGCTATTTTTGGTACCCAAACCCAGCAACAAGTGGAGACCTATCCTGGACCTGAGCACCTTGAACACCTTCCTAAACACAGAGTCGTTCAAAATGGAGACCCCAGAGACAATAAGAACCTCCCTACAGATAGGGGAGTGGGTCACCTCCATAGACTTCAAGGACGCAAACTTCCACATACCAATTCACAGTCAGTCCAGGAAGTACCTGCCTTTTCATATCCAGGGTCGGTCCTACCAGTTCAAAGCCCTACCCTTTGGTCTGTCCACAGCACCCATGGAGTTCACAGTGTTGGCCAAAGAGGTCAAACTGATGGCTTTACAGAGGGGTATAAGAATCCACCAGTACCTAGACGACTGGTTGGTGAGAGCCTGATCCCACCAAACTTGTCTCCAACATACACAGACCTTGGTAGCTCTCTGTCGAGAACTAGGCTCGCTGGTGAACAAGGAGAAGTCAAAACTGGATCCAAAACAGGTATTCAACTTCGTAGGTTACCACTTTGACCTCAGGGAGGGCAAGGTCAGACCCACAGCAGAGTGTTGGCAGACCTTAACAGACAAGATATTGTCAATTCTGTCCGGTCCAGTGTGCCTGGTCCGGCAGTTCATGTCCCTCATAGGGCTCCTAACAGCCACCGAAAAGCAAGTCCACCTAGGTTGACTTCATATAAGACCCATACAGTGGCACTTGACGAACAACTGGAGGGTACCAGAATCACTAGAAAAGGTGATACCCGTTCCCAGATCACTCCTCCCCCACCTAAGGTGGTGGCTAGAGGAAAGCAATGTCCTTCCAGGTCAACCATTATAGCCACTAAAACATGCTCTACAGATATTTACATGCCCACTTAAACGAGCGCACTGCAAGGTGAACCTGGTCCCTTCCAGAAAGCAAGTTGCATACAAACCACTTGGAACTAAAGGCGGTCTTGCTGGCCCTAAAAGAGTTCCAAGACCTTTGTTCAAACAACATAGTCCTGGTAGCCACAGACAACACAACAGTGGTTGCCTATATCAACAAGGAAGGGGGGATGAAGTCGGGCTCTCTGTGTGCCCTACTGTGGAGAATCCTGTCCTGGTACACCAGGAAACAGATAACTCTTAAAGCATGTCACATCCCCGGCCGGCTGAACATAATAGCAGACAAGCTATCCAGACTTGGCCAGACCATTCAAACGGAGTGGTCCCTTCACCCAGAGGTGTTCCAAGCTATATGCTCCCAGTGGCATCAGCCCCAAGTGGACTTGTTTGCCACCAGATTCAACAACAAACTTCCACAGTTTGTGTCACCGGTTCCAGACCCCCAGGCTTGGGCAGTGGATGCACTCAGTCTGTCTTGGGAAAATCTGGACCCATTTGTTTTCCCACCAGCAGCCATCTTGGGCAAAGTGGTGGAGAAGTTACAAGACTACCCTTGCAACAGAATCATTCTGATTGCACCAGGGTGGCCCAACATGCCCTGGTTCTGGGATCTAGTGGCAATGTCCAGTCAGATTCCACTGTGTCTGCCCAACCTGCCCAATTTGGTATCTCAACCATTCAACCAGACCCTGCACAGGAACCGTCAAACCTGAACCTACATGCCTGGCTCCTAGAGCCACAGCAATCAAGGAGCAGGGCTTCTTTGAGGCAGTGGCAGCAAGAATTGAGGCTTCTCAAAGAGGATCAGCCAGATCTGTCTATGAGGCAAAGTGGACCATTTTTACAAAGTGGTGCCTCAGTAATCAGGTGGACTTCAGGGCACCACCTCTAAAATCCATAGCTGACTTCCTTTTGCACCTGTTTCAGGACAGGAAGTTGCAACCTGGTACCATTGATGGGTACAGATCAGCCATTGCTGACAAGTTGGGTAAATTCCACCATTAATGTCAGCAAGGATGAGAATCTCACTCGTCTCCAGGATAGTTTCCATAGAGACAGGCCCAAGGGCAGGAGTGGTATACCCTCCTGGAACCTGTCCCTGGTCTTACACCAGCTGACAAAGGCCCCCTTTGAACCTTTAAAAGAGGCCTCATTAAAACACTTGGCCTTCAAGACTGTTTTTCTGTTGGCCCTGGGTTCTGGTAAGCGCAGGAGTGAGATCCATGCTTGGGTACACAAGAACATCAGACACCAGTCAGACTGGTCTAAGGTGTCCTTGTACCCCTCACCCAGCTTTCTATCCAAGAACCAGCTGGCTACGGAAGGTCCAGATAGTGTGGCTCCTGTGGTCATACCTGCCCTGGCCCCCACTCTGGATAAGTCACTCAAAGGTGACAGGTCCTTGTGTCCAGTCAGAGCCCTTCACTATTACTTGGACAGGACCTCAAATCTTAGGCAGAACAAGGAGTTGGTCTTTGTCTCCTTCAAAAAAGGTTTTGATAAGGACATCTCACCTGCCACCATCTTCTCATGGATCAAGCAAACTGTGATCCTTTGTTATGAGCTCTCTGATCAGGAGGCCCTCACTCTGCATCAGGTTATAGCCCATGATGTCAGGGCCATTGCTGCTTCTAAGGCCTTCCAGTCGGGGGTCTCCTTAGAGCAGTTTTTGTCAGCCTGCTACTGGAAATCCCCTAACACCTTCACACAATTCTATTTGAAGGATGTGGCTTGGGCTGACACAGAGCTTTTACATTTAGGGCCAGTGGTGGCCGCCCAACAAGTCCCCCACCAAACCCAAAAATGAGGAGATATGTAAATATGTATATATTATCTACAGAACATGTATCTTTGTATATATATTACCAAAAAAACAATGACAAAACTGTGACTTGCTTCCTTTGGGAAGTTTATTTCCTATGGGACTGAACTCAACCCTCTCTTCCTATTCTCAGAGCAGATCTGAGAAAAGGGGGGGGGGGGGGGGGGGGGGGGCAACCTTGGTAGACTTCCGGATAACCGGTTAGTCTTAGGCTACCTTGACCTTGGGGGTCATCTGACCCTAGGTCAACTGGGCCTTCTCAATTTTGTTTTGTTTATGAGTTCACTTGAGTCCCTAGTAACTTACCCGCCTACCAAGCAGTAGTTATTCAGCAATTGTTCATTGGATAGGATGTATTAACCCAATAAAATTGCAAATTTAATAAGTAAATTAAATTTTTATAAGTTAATATCCTATCCAATGGACAGGCAAGGCCCACCCATCCGGCCTCGCTATCAGCTTACTAGGGGTCTTAATATAACTAGACATGAAAAAGATGCTATGACGTCATGCTGTCTAGACAGGAAGGAAGTACGATGCACCACCTAGCGAATGCACACTCTGTGACCGGTCCTGCCAGTAGTGTATACAGGACGTTTTTTTCTGGCTTTGGCGGGACTGGTCGCGCCAACCGGTAAAGCAATTGTCCATTGGATAGGGTATTAACCTATAAAAGTTTAATTTACTTAATATTAAATTTGCAAATTGATTGAATATACTCTACTGTATTTAACCCAATTATGTATTGTGTTGAATTCTTCAGGAGAAGACTACAGAGGTATATTGCTTTTAATGTATTTTATGGCTACATGTTTTTAAACAATTGTCAGTGTTTTCCTATGGTTTAATTACAACCATGTATCCTACCAATAGTTCCAGAAAAATTTAAATCAATCTTTTTTCTCACCAATTTTTTACCCCACAGCCCTTAAGGGCTGTCGGGGTATTGTTTTCACCCATGGTGTCCGGATGGGCGGGTGGGCGGGCGGCGGGAAAAAGTTTGTCCGGGCTGTATCTCAGAAACTGTAAGGTGTAGGAAGTTGATACTTGGTAGGGACATTGGTTAGGGGGTGTAGGTGTGCAACGTCATAGTCTGACCTTGATTTGACCTTTGACCTTGCCGTAGTGACCTTGAGTTTGAAAAACCTTGTCCGGCTATATCTCAGAAACCGTAAGGTGTAGGAAGTTGATACTGGGTAGGGACATTGGCTAGGGTGTGTAGATGCGAGATAAAGCGATGTCATGGTGTGATCTTGATTTTACCTTTGACCTTACCGTAGTGACCTTGACCTATAAAATCTTGTCCGGGCTGAAGTTGATACTTGGTAGGGACATTGGTTAGGGGGTGTAGGTGTGCAACGTCATGGTCTGACCTTGATTTGACCTTTTACCTTGCCGTAGTGACCTTGACCTATAAAATCTTGTCCGGGCTATATCTCGGAAACTGTAATGTGTAGGAAGTTGATACTTGGTAGGGATATTGGTTAGGGGGTGTAGGTGTGCAACATCATGGTGTGACCTTGATTTGACCTTTGACCTTGCCATAGTGACCTTGACATATAAAATCTTGTCCGGGCTATATCTCGGAAACTGTTAGGTGTAGGAAGTTGATATTTGGTAGGGACATTGGTTAGGGCGTGTAGTTGTGCAACATCATGGTGTGACCTTGATTTGACCTTTGACCTTGCCATAGTGACCTTGACCTATAAAATCTTGTCCGGGCTATATCTCAGAAACCGTAAGGTGTAGGAAGTTGATACGTGGTAAGGATATTGGTTAGGGGATGTAGGTGTGCAACGTCATGGTGTGACCTTGATTTGACCTTTGACCTTGCCATAGTGACCTTGACCTATAAAATCTTGTCCGGGTTATATCTCAGAAACCGTAAGGTGTAGGAAGTTGATACTTGGTAGGGATATTGGTTAGGGGGTGTAGGTGTGCAATGTCATGGTGTGACCTTGATTTGACCTTTGACCTTGCCATAGTGACCTTGACCTATAAAATCTTGTCCGGGCTATATCTCAGAAACTGTAAGGTGTAGGAAGTTGATATTTGGTAGAGACATTGGTTAGGGGGTGTAGGTGTGCAGCATCATGGCCTGACCTTGATTTGACCTTTCACCTTGCCATAGTGACCTTGACCTATAAAATCTTGTCTGGGCAAGATCCTAGAAACCGTAAGGTGTAGGAAGTTGATACTTGGTAGGGACATTGGTTAGGGGCTATAGGTGTGTATTATCATGGTATGACCTTAATTTGACCTTGTCGTAGTGACCTTGACCTTTAAAATCTTGTTGCACCTTTGGGTCTGTTTTTTGATGCAGATTAAGCACTGTTAATTCATATTAGAATTTATTAAGAATTTTACTTTCATAACTTCCCATTGTAAGAGATAGAATTTCATCAAGTGAGCCACAGATTTTGCTCCTACACCACACATAAGCATTTATTAAATGTATTACCACTTCTGTATGCATGGTAATATTCAAAATATCTGAACCATAATTTGGCCATGCAGATGTAGATAAAGAGTGTTGAATTTTAGTTTACTGATTAATGCTGTCATCTTGTTATTGAATTATCTTGTTTTAATACTTCATCTTTACATGCATTATCTTTCTTTTAAACATTATTTTCTTCATTTAAACATTGTTTGGAACTTTATATAACTGACAGTGCTCTGAAAGTATCCTGAAGTTTGTACTGGTACAGTACTTCTGTATCTCATGGTGTTGAAAATATTTCCCTAGGCTGTGGGGTACGGGCATCTCTGATGCTATTTTTACTTTTTACAAGAGACTGTTCATTATTTTGTGACAAAAATTTGTCTTATTGTAACTAATAAATGGTAATTATTGTTATAGCTAATGATCTAGATATCAGAACCTGATATTATGTTTTGATTATCCACAGTTTACCCCAAAGATTTGTGGTATTTAAAATACAGTAAAAAAATTAAGGCTTAAGGTTAGGAAATAATGATTCATGTTGTGCCTTTTTCTGTGTGTTCTTTCTGTTTTATTGTAGGATTTCCAATCATAACTAAAAGTATGTTGGGGCCTTTTTAAACGCAAAATGCCCTTGTGGGGTTGCAAAATAATTATTGAAAACTAGAGCCATGTTGTTTCGTTAGATAATATTGACATTGATCATACAGTAACTTTTTACACTGTAACATTTTTTTTACCAACTGCTGTGTATAGGTTTTAATCTCACTTATGCTCACAGTAAATTGTCATATAATTATAACATGTAGAGTAAGAAATCTAAAATTCGCCAGGAATCTAAAATTCGCCACCTCTAAAACCTTAGTTAATTTTATGAAGAAAATGAAGTTTTTGTCCAAAAATTGGTATTTTTCAGTTCAAAAAGCCTTAATTTACTATACAGTCAACAAATCTCACCACAATTCATTTATTTTATTAGTATTTTCACATGTGGCGAATTTCAGATATGTGGCGAATTTTAGATTTCTTACTCTATAGTATAGAATTAAATATAAAAACATTTACTGTAGTTGTTTGAACAAGCACATTCAAAGAAAAGAGGCCCAATGCTTTTAAATTCTCAATTTTATGCATGTTCTTATATTGCTGTAAACCTAGCATTGTGTAAGGCTCAGATTTGTACCACATCTTTTTCAAACATTCACAGAGATATTTGGTGTACATAAAGCACAAATACATGTGATAAGATTTAAGCTTATCAGACAGGTTTTCCCTGTTTGCTAATGTAAAAATATAAACTGAAACTTCATTATATGAACTGATCCCTAATTGCTAAGAAACTTGAGCCTTTAGCAAGGCTATTGTAAACCTAAAATATCGCTTGTTGATGTCTCTTGATTATTGCAAGCTTAAAAAATCAAGTGTCTGTGTTGAGTCTTGAGTTGAAACACAATTTTGCATGTTGCTTAAATTGTTGTGACCTAAATCATTTCCAGTTGATAACTCTATTCTCTAAGTTATTGCAAACTTAAAGTGTCTCTGTGGAGTCTTTAGTTGAGGCAAAAAGCAATGGTAAACTATACAAAATTAATTTCTTCTTTGTAAATACATTAACAATAAAAAATTCAAATAGAGATTTAAGACTGAGACTATATATTGAAGTTTTACATTTCAATAAATTGCTTGTGCATTGCAAATAATGTAACTTTCTCAAAATGACTGCATCTTAGGTTCTGTGTTCAATTGTGCCACCAGCATTTATGCTGCAGGGATTGCTTTGTCACCTCATTTTGTGGCATCATCTGTCGTCACACTTTTTATTCCAGACAGTATTTCCAAAATGGCTTGCCAGATTAAATTCAAATTTGGCATGTGGATGTAACTGGTCCTCAGGGTGTGCTGTGTAGTTTGGTGACCTTAAACTCCCACTAGTAACATACATATCCTGAGTTTTTAACCCCAGCCAATAAAGGCAGCCGTCCGGGCAGCAGAGGCGGCGGCAGGCATAAACCTTGTGGGTGTTCCACAGCCTAAACCCATGCATAGATTTTCACCAAATTTTCAGAGTATGTTTACCCCAAGAGGATCTAGAGCTAATTAGGCTTTGGGGGTATCTAGCAACAACTGTTGCCATGGCAACGCTTTGAATATGATAGTGTTTTAACATTGGTGGGTGTTCCACAGCCTAAACCGATGCATGGATTTTCACCAAATTTTCAGGATATGTTGACCTAAAAAGGATCTACAGATGAGCAGGTTTGGGAGGGTATCAGGCAATACCTGTTGCCATGGCAAATTCTTAACTTAGAAAGAGGCGCTATTAAACTGATGTTACCACAGTTGCATATCTTCACCAAATTTGCAGAGCATGTTTATATGACTGTGAACACATGTCTATAAAAAATTATGGTACTCATTTTTAAAAATAACATGGCCGCCACAGCTGATTTGCTCAAAAGTCATTGATATGGTCTAAAATTTAAAATATTTCAGCCAGCTGTGTCACATTTGCACAAAATGTAAATGGCTAGGAAAGCTTGCCTGGGAGTAATTTTGGCCTTGTTTGGAAAACAAAATGGCTGCCTTATCTCCCTCATTGGAATGAGAAAACAACTTTGACCTTTGATCCCTGCTTCAAGGTCATGTAGTGTCATCATGCTTATCATTGCTATCATGTCTATCCCAATAGCTAAGTGAGTAATAGCTACTTTTTGACTTTTCAGTACCTTCCATAATGAATAAAATCACTGGTAACTCGAAAACTTTTGCATATGGAGAATTTTGTATACATATGTTATTCAGCTACTTTTGGGTCAGCTATAACATAGTAAAATTGCAGCCCTGTAACTCATTGCACAGCTGAGTAATAGCTACATTGAGATTATCACTGGTGAGTAAATTCCTTGTAACTTGAAAACTGCTGCATTAAGGGAATTTTCTTTAAATATGTTATTCATGTACTTTTCAATCAGCTATAACATGGTGAGATTACAGACCTGTGGCTCATGGCATAGCTGAGCAATAGCTATTATCAGTTTATCAGTGTTGAGTAAATCAGTTGTAACTTAAAAACTATTGCATTTAGAGTATTTTGTTTGAATATATTATTCACATACTTTTCTGTCAGCTATAATATAGTGAAATTGCACACCTGTAGCTCATTGCAAAGCGAGCTATAGCTACTTTCGGAGTATACATGTTAAGTAAATCAGTTGTTACTTGAAAACTATTGCATTGAGAGTATTTTGTTTAAATATATTTTTTCACCTAATTTTTGGTCAGGTATAACATAGTAAAATTGCAGAACTGTAGCTCATTACATAGCTGAGCAGTAGCTATTTTCAGGTTCTCACTGTTGAGTAAATCAGTTGTAACCTGAAAAATATTGCATTTAGAGTAATATGTTTAAATAATATTGTGTTGTTCACCTACTTTTGGGTCAGCTATAACACAGTGAAATTACAGACCTGTAGCTCATTGCACAGCTGAGGCATAGCTAGGTTCCTTTCGAAATTGGTATAATTCCGTATATTCATTTTTTGTCCGTCAAAATTTCCGTTTCCGGACTCTTAACTTGAAAACGGTTTGTCCAATCGAATTCAAACTTGACAGGGACATAGATCACCATCATAGCTAGGTTCCTTTCGAAATTGGTGTAATTCTGTCCATTCGTTTGTCCGTTTTTGTTCGTTTGTCTGTTTTTTTGTCCGTTTGTCTGTCCGTCAAGATTTCTGTTTCCGGACTCTAACTCGAAAATGCTTTGTCCAATCAAATTCAAACTTTACAGGGAGATAGATCACCATCATAACTAGGTTCCTTTCGAAATTGGTGTAATTCCGTATGTTTGTTTGTCCGTTTTTTGTCCGTTTCCGGACTCTAACTCGAAAACGCTTTGTCCAATCGAATTCAAACTTGACAGGGAGATAGATCACCGTCATAGCTAAGTTGCTTTTGAAATTGGTGTAATTCCGTCCTTTTGTTTGTCCGTTTATAGCAGAGATACAATTATGTAACCTAGATTACAAGTTTTACATTTCTTAGCACGCCTAACACATTCACCTTAACTGGGTGACCTAACATTTCTTTCCTTGTTTCTAAATTTAGTTACAGCAGTCGCTAACCTTATTGCTGCCTGTGCAATCCGCCTTTTGGGGCATCTTTGACCCTCTTGTTTAAATATGTTATTCACCTACTTTTTTGTCAGCTATAACATAGTGAAATTGCAGACCTGTAGCTCATTGCATAGCTGAGGTATGGCTACTTGCAGAGTATAGCTGTTGAGTAAATCAGTTGTAACTTGAAAACTATTGCATTGAGAGTATTTTGTTTAGATATGTTATTGACTTACTTTTTTGTCAGCTATAACATAGTGAAATTGCAGACCTGTAGCTCATTGCATAGCTGAGGTATAGCTACTTGCAGAGTGTAGCTGTTGAGTAAATCTGTTGTAACTTGAAAACTATTGCATTGAGAGTATTTTGTTTAAATATGTTATTCACCTAATTTTTGGTCAGGTATAGCATATTAAAATTACAAAACTGAGCATAGCTATTTTCAGGTTCTCACTGTTGAGTAAATCAGTTGTAATGTGAAAACTATTTCATTTAGATATTATGTTTAAATGATATTATGTTGTTCACCTACTTTTGGGTCAGCTATAACACAGTGAAATTACAGACCTGTAGCTCATGTCATAGCTTAGTAATAACTACTTAACGGTTCTCACTGTTGAGCAAATCAGTTGTAACTTCAAAACTATTGTATTTAGAGTATTTTCTTTAAATATGTTATTCACCTACTTATCAGTCACCTGTAGCATAGTGAAATTGCAGACCTGTAGCTCATTGCATGGCAGAGCAATAGCCTGTTTCAGGTTCTCACTGTTGAGTAAATCAGTTGTAACTTGATAACTATTGCATTCACAGTATTTTCTTTAAATGTGTTATTCGTCTTGTTTTGGGTCAGTTATACCATAGTAAAATTGCAGCCCTTTAACTCATTACATAGCTGAGCAGAAGCTACTTTGAGATTCTCACTGTTGAGTAAATCAGTTGTAACTCGAGAACAATTGGACTTACATTATTTTGTTTAAATATGTTTTCCATCTACATTTTGCACCTCAACAGTTAACCTTTTATCCCACATCCCTTAAGGGCTGTCAGGGTTTTGTTTTCCCCCATGGTGTCTGTATGGGCAGGCGGGCGGTGGGAAAAAGCTTGTCCGGGCTGTATCTCAGAAGCTGAAGATGTAGGAAGTTGATACTTGGTAGGGACCTCGGTTGGGGGTTGTAGGTGTGCAACATCATGGTGTGACCTTGATTTGACCTTTGACCTTACCGTAGTGACCTTGACCTATAAAATCTTGTCCAGGCTATATCTTGGAAACCATAAGGTGTAGGAAGTTGGTACTTGCTAGGAACATTGGTAAGTGGGTGTAGGTGTGCAACGCATGGTGTGACCTTGATTTGACCTTTGACCTTGCCGTAGTGACCTTGAGCTATAAAATCTTGTCCGGGCTATATCTCGGAAACCATAAGGTGTATGAAGTTGATACTTGGTAGGGACATTCGTCATGGGGTATAGTTGTGCAACGTCTTGGTGTGACCTTGATTTGACCTTTGACCTTGCTGTAGAGACCTAGACCTATAAAATAATTGTCCGGGCTGTATCGCGGAAACCGTAAAGTGTAGGAAGTTGTTACTTGATGAGGACAATGGTTAGGGGGTGTAGGTATGCAACATCATGGTGTGACCTTGATTTGACCTTTGACTTTGCCATAGTGACCTTGACCTATAAAATCTTGTTTGGGCTATATCTCGGAAACCATAAGGTGTAGGAAGTTTATAATTGGTAGGGACATTGGTTAGGGGCAGTATGTGTGCCATGTCATGGTGTGACCTTGATTTGACTTTTGACCTTGGTGTAGTGACCTTGACCTATAAAATCCATTGACAGCTATTCTCCAATTAATAATTTCTGCAACTTCATAATATTTTTTTTGGGGGGTGGGGGGATTAATGCTGTCATCTTGCTATTGAATTGTCTTGTTTTAATACTTTATCTTTACTTACATTTTCTTTCTCTGAGATGTTATTTTCTCTACTTAAACATTATTTGGAGCTTTATATAACTGACAATGCCCTGAAAGTATCCCCATCTTTGTACTGTTTCACTGCTTCTGTATCTCATTATGTTGAAATTATTTCCCCAGGCTGTGGGGTGTGGGCATCTCTGATGCTATTTTTTACTTTACTTCTGAATACCATTTATAGGGCACAAATTTTGTGTCCTTTTCTTTTTTCTTTTTTACTCTGAAACTGAAAACACACAGTCAGCTGACATAGAGCCCGTTCATGAGCACCGATTGCTTTTTTCCTTTTGTGTACCCTAGGCTCTGTAATCACATTGGGTGACAAATTCATTCTACCCCATCTTTTCCGTAACAATTCTTTATAAGCCACCTGCAGTTTTTAATTTGTTAAATCTTGGGACAAAGATTAATGTTAAATCACGACAGCCAAGGGAGAGGTGGGGGTTGGACTTCAAAACTGCTGTTTTGTATGGTAGAGCCTCAATTTTCTGAACTTCAATCATCCAAGCATTAAATTTCCTGAACTAACATACATTTGTGACACCATTAGAAATATGTTTTGAGATATTCTTTTAAAATGTTGTCTAAATTCCAATTTTCACTGCGAATGAATCTGAGCCATTTTAGCTTATGAGCTTGTATGTTGAAAAATTGTTTAATGTCAATATTTTGATCTTTTAATAACCAACTATATCCCTCGCAGAGATAATTTTTGTGAATTTTTAAAAAAGAAGAAGAATTAAAAAAAAATTCACATGGCATTATTTTTATCTATTTAGCTGATTACTTTGGAGATTGAAAATTGATAACTTTGGACAGTGAAAATGAATTTCCGAGTGAAATTTGAATCTGTATTCATCTATTCAGTTGGATCTGCCCATCGGTGAAAAATAAATTGCAGCAAATTTTGAAAATATTTTAAACGCAAGTACAATTTCCCCAAAGTTACACGGTGTATGGGTCTGATTTTTAGGTCTAACAGTGAGACTTTTTGAAGTGGTCCAGTTGTGTATTTCAAAGGTTGATTTAATATGTTGTTTTTAGTTTAGTTTTTAGTTTAACACCGCTGGTGTCACAGTGAGCATTTGAGGGTATGTAAGAAAGAAGCATCTATGTGTATCAGGAGCCATATTCACAAAAGGGATCGCGCTCAAGTTGAGCCAAAAATCAACTCAAATTTAGTAGAAACAGCTATAAACTTGAGCTGATTTTTGGTTCAACTTGAGCGCGATCCCTTTTGTGAATACCAACCCAGGATATATTAGCACTGATAACTATTGGGGACCAGCAAGCAACTACCAACATCCTCCACCTGAGGCGGGGACTGGGATTCAAACCCAGGACCTGGGGGGTCGGTTATTGAATGTGTTCCCCACAACAGAACTGTACCCCCAGGACTAGGAGTCCAGGTATCTTTCACTGATATAAACTACTGAATGAAAAATGCACCATAAATTCTTGGTTTATTAAGGTATGAACACATCGGGTTGAAATCAATTGTACAGTTAATTCTGTTCCAACAAAAAATATATATGGTTTATTAAGGTATAAACACATTTGGTTGAAATCAACCATACAGTTAATTCTGTTGAACAAAAAATATATATGGTTTATTAAGGTAAAAACACATTGGGTTGAAATCAATTGTGCAGTTAATTCTGTTGAACTAAAAATATATATGTAATATTTTGTTTCGGTGTTTATGACTAGTACCACACAAAATAGAACTAATTGGATGGTTTATGATTGTTTACTGGCGTAACTAATCTTTTACTTATTTATTTACTTATCATTTCAATAAAACCATGATAAACATTGACTGTCACATGCTAGTTTCCCTTGTATTTTTAAACATCTGTTGAGAGTATGCAGAAATTGTTATTTTTAGGTAGGAATGTGCAGTTTACACGATTTTGTGGGTTTTTATCACTTGCTTTTTAAAATCACCTTTCATTGACTATGCAGAATTACTTTCACCCAATTGATAATCCCTAGATTTGCATAAAACATGGTTAGTCTCCGCACTTGACAATAAAGTTTAAAAATGCTTTCCAATTTGAAACACCTTAAACTTAGCATTGTCATAGCCCCTTTCGAAGTCTTGTAGGTGAGGGACCTTCTGCAGGTACAGTTCCCGGTCTGACATTCGGACTGCAAGATAGTGATCCAATTTGGACGTGCTCAAGAACACGCTAAAGTCAGTCCCCTGAAGTTTCATTGCATAGAAAAAGCGAGGATCTTTTTCATTGAGAACAAAATTGTTAATTTGTGATCCTTTAGTACTGAGAAAGACATTCTCTTTGTATCCCCGTGATACATATGCTGTTTTCCCCAAATTGGGAGAATTTGCACTACCATTCGGCCATCGCTCTGGGAGGAAGATTTGCACATGCACACTGGTGCCATCCTCGAATTCTTTGTATTCCCTGTGGACATTTGAGGTGAATCCCAGATATTGCCTCACCAGAAAAGCAGCTCCCTTAGTAGTATTTAAAGGGGAGAGAACTAGGCGGCCATTGGGCAAGGCTCTAACATATCCATTAGCAGTAATTGCACTTTCAATGACACATTGTACATCTCTGTACATTTTCTGATTTTCCAGTTCCCGGGTTGTGATCATTAGGTGCTTGCCTGTGTTAAATGTCAACTCGTCCAGTACATTGATCTCATTTGGTGTCAGACTAACCCAGACAAAGTGTCTGTAGCCTTTGGAAGGGTCATAATGATGGAGTGTTAACTGAGGTCGGTAATGGGTAAATCTTGCCATTTGAGAGATATAATCCAAGACATCCTGATGACTAAGGCCTTCTGTAGCTATATCATAAATTTCTGTGAGGTCCAAAATGTTGGCTAAAACATTTATTTTGCGGAACTCTGTCTTTACTGTGAGGTTGTTGAATGTAACAAAGTGGTGATAAGTGTCCATCACAAGTTTAGTGAAGAGATTTAGTCCAAGGTTGTGGTTTACCACCTTGCCATCGTAGGTGACCACCTTCATCACCATAGTAGAGTTCCAGGTTTCAGGTACAGACTGAGGAGTAACTATTTGGAAACCATTGCTGATCATTGCCTTGTACATAGAAGGTATAGTTTGGGAGGTACAGCTGTGGCAAATTATACTCAGGAGGGGAAGGAGCATTGAGAGAAAGGGAAGAACTGCCATCTTTCTGTTTAATGGGGATTTTCTGGTGTTCATCATGTCTAAGAATAAACAGAGAAATAAAGTAAAGAAAATGTTATCGAAGTTTCACTCAATCAACACATTTATGGAGTTAATATGACCTCTAGACCGTACGTCAGTTTGAGAGTGAGTTTAAAAAGCAGTATATATTTGAAATTTCACTTAAAGATCAAATTAATTTATAAATATAAATTATAAAATAATTATAAGTAAATAAAGTCTTATTTTTCAAATTAAAGCATCGTCTGTGAAGAAAAATGTTTTAATTTATCTATTCACGACAAAGACTTTTGGTTGTCACCTGGGATATTAATATGTAACCCATTTTGAATTTGTAATTTTTAATAATGTAAGGTTTTTTTCTCCAATACTTGCATTCTGAAACATCAAAACTAGACTTGGTCCAAGTCTTTGTATTTCTTATTCCACCAAATCTGACATACATGGAATCATTATTAATCCATAAAATACAAAGACTTATCTAAAATACTTTTGTCGGCCCCACATTCTGGTAAAAAGTCATTCAGTCCTCCTATAATACCTTAGACAAAATGACTTGAGGAAAGTCTAATCAAAACTGCTGAGGACAGGAAACTAAGCCTGTCCACAATTGCTGAGAATCTAAGGCAGTACATGGCATTTAGTGGCTCATTAATTATTATATGAAAAGCATATCACTTGTTATTGGAAGGGCGCAAATGAGAAAGACAACAAAATCTTTGTATACTTACAATTTAATAATTGCATGTAGTCCACTGCTAAGTATATTACTGTCCGATACACTATACAGCTGCTTATATTAAGTTCACCTCCATAGACATTGTGATTCATGAACATGTGGACTCTTAAATTTATCTTTTTGTTTGTGTCTGGAATGATCATTTCATAGCCTTTCTAAAGGCTCGACTTTGTATCAGAAAGCATTTTCAAAACATATCTAGAAGGACTGGGGATTTATAAAGTCATCGTATATGTTAAGAGTGTTGGTTCACTGTACTCTGTAAGACATATTATGATGTTTAGTGAAAGTTTTGTCCCCATAAGAAAGAGGCTTCCTTTAAGCAAGGCTAGTAATTTTGTATCAGGATTATCAAAATGTGTGGGATGTTTGTTTTACATTAGCCTTCTGTAAGGCTTATGTATTTCAGAGAGCTTGAATGATTTGTAACATACAAATTTTTATTTTTATTTTGAAGGTGAAAGTCGAGAGGTCAAAGAGTATTTAAACTGATTTATTCCTCAGTCAAATGTGGTACTAAAGTAAACATCTTACCATATACATGGCAAGTGCCAGACAATTAATGTACATGTCAAACTGTAACACCACTTAGAGAGGATTTCACTGTCAGGCACATGATATACAATACCTCAGCAGCCAGTTTGGTTTGTTTAATCATCTAGATCATACCTGTAAATATAACAAGAGTGAAATGTTATGAGACTTTTGTTCCAGGACAAAAACTTTCCCCTTTAAGGGAGACTGCTTTCACTCCAAAATATGATGATGACAAATGATGTTCTAGTGTATTTAGAACTGTTAGGTACAGAGCTCAGTTGACCCGAAATAGCATTTAAAATGTTTCATTTCACAGTGAAATCTTTTTTAAACCTTGGGTTTACAGCAGTAGCGCTGCTTTGATGTTTACATGCATAATGTGGCCCTTGCAATGTATATATCTAAATATTTACTGTATACATTACATTTGACAATCTAACAAGTTATAATGCACAATCTTTAAGCCTTAATCTTTGGACCTTGATATTAATTTGCTGACGATGAAGAGAGTATTGGGTTTCTGTGTAAAAATAGTAGTAATAAAGACGGCACCCCGGATACTTGGTTTCTATTCGATTTATAGAAGCGTAAACGAAATCCGGTGACAAAAGTCCAGGAACCGGTTCCTGAAATGTCACATATTTTACATCAAAATGTATAAAATATTGCACAGAAATGCTTAAGAATATTTACTTCAAGAATACTTTGCCAATATACAATTAAATAATATCCAAAACATCTGATTTTATCATAAAATAAACCGCATTTTAGATGAATTAATTGTTCATGTACACGCTCAGAAAATTTTACAGTTTGACCACAGTTTGGTGTATACTAATTCGAACGAATCTGGTTTTCGCCGAATTTTTGTTTTCGGGACACGGTTTCCATATTTACTTTCGTAGCGCTAAAAAATAGTAAGCTACTAGTTTGAACTACTTTTTCATCATCTCCTGCTCAAATGCATATTATTATATTAATAACAAAATCTCTGTGAAAGTGATACAAAGCCAAACTTAATAAAGTATTTAATGTGTCTTTCAACACATTGTCTGCATTATCGAGACCAGTAGTTGGCACAACTTGTACACCATAAAATGAGTACTTCTCAGAAGAAACATATGTGAAAATATATATCTGTTCAGTAAAGTCTTAAGTAAGGCTACAATGTTGTTGAATAATTACCACCATAGACCCCTTTACATTATAAATAAATGTATTTTAAGAAACCAATAACGGACCTGAATTATGTTTTTGACGTGATTAGAATGTATGACATCATTTCTTTCAAATTAAAAATTTTAATTTCAGTTATCAAAATAGGCCATTAATATTTCATAACATGCAAAAATACCACAATGACATTTTCCGTATGTTTCATTTGGTGGTGTTTTGACCTCTACTGAATGCCTATGAAGAACTTCATTTTGATATCACATCACCAACCATTATAAATTCAAATTGTGGTCAACAAAAATACAAATAAAATTCTATTGTAGATCTATCATAGACCCACACACAGATGTGTGACTCTTATCAATGAATTCTGATTCTCACAAGGATTTAAATGATATTTGAATGATGAAAATCCAGTTTTATCAGATCAGTAGTGGGTGATATCCTGTTCCATGACGGAATTCCATGACTGAGGTTTAGAGGTAGCCTGCTTATCTTTAGTATGGGCCAAACTTCCCTATTTCCTGTGTTTATAAACAGACACTCCCAGCCTGTCACCATACAGACTGTTCTATCATTATAATTGCGAACTCGCGACCATAGTACACAGCAGGTAAGGAACTGCCCACATTTGTAGAACTCTTCTGGAGCCCTCTTGCCTTACTGGGGTGGTGGATCCGGGGTCGCGCCAGCCCTGGGAGTATACGTACAGTACTGTATACCATTCATGCATTACCGGGGTATAATATTCTCAGTCGGCAGGGCCCACAGCACATGCAACATGCACAGAGAGTATCAGGATCAATCCACGTCCAATGTAGGTCAAGTTCCTCTAGTATCTTGTTGCAATACACCTGAGGACAGTGAATCGGACAGGTCAGTCCTGTTGGACAGAAAAATATATTGTGACAGACAAGGGCTGTCGGGTATTGTTTTTTTATTGGGCGGGCAGTCGGACGGGTGGGAAAAAGTTTGTCCGGGCTGTATCTAGGAAACCGTAAGGTGTAGGAAGTTGACACTTGGTAGGGACATTGGTTAGGATGTGTAGGTGTGCAACGTCATGGTGTGACCTACATTTGACTTTGACCTTGTCATAGTGACCTTGAGTTTGAAAATCTTGTCCGGGCTATATCTCGGAAACCGTAAGGTGTAGGAAGTTGATACTGGGTAGGGACATTGGCTAGGGTGTGTAGATGTAAAACGTCATGGTGTGACCTTGATTTGACCTTTTTGTAGTGACCTTGACCTATAATGCCTTGTCTGGGCTATATTTCGGAAACCATTGGAAGTTGATATTTGGTAGGGACATTGGTCAAGGGTTATATGTGTGCAACGTCATGGTGTGAACTGGATTTGACCTTTGATCTTGCATATCTGATGCTATTTTATGTCTCTGTGAGGATATCTGATACTATTTTATCACTCTTATATCTCTCATATCTTTTTACTTGAATCTTGGTTGTTGCACCTTTGGGTGTTTTTTTTTCAGATAAAGCACTGTTAAAGTCATATTAGAATTCATTAACCATTTTACTTTTGCAACCTCCCATAGAAACAGATGGTATTGCATCAAGTGAGCCACAGGTTTTGCCCCAACTCCACATAAAAGTATTTATTGCCACATCTGTATGTATGGGTAATATTCAAAACATCCAAAAAATAATTCGACTATACAAATGAAAATCAAAATGGGAGAAATTTTAAAGCTTCATAATTTTTAGTTTACTGAATTGTCTTGTTTTAATACTTAATCTTTACATGCAGTTTCTTTCTCTTAGATGTTATTTTCTCTACTTAAACATTATTTGGACACTGACACTGCCCTGAAAGTATCCCAATCTGTGTACTTTTTCACTACTTCTATATCTCATGGTGTTGAAAACTATTTCCCCAGACTGTGGGGTACTGGCATCTCTGATGCTATTTTTGTGCTTTTGAAAGAAACTGTAGTACAGTATATTTTGGTGCCCGACATGACTGTCCTGTCTGATCCACCGTCCATCTGCGTAATAATTGCCTCCAACATCCATGAAACTCCGTGCTGCATGCTCCCACCTAATTTCCTCTGACCTCATTTGCTCAGGCTTTGAAATATTCATAATCTACTCCTCCAACAACAATACTTCACAACAATAATATTCTTTTAAAACTGTATTTATTTGTGTTTTCCTTTTTGTGCTTTTGCTAATTAATTATACTGTCACATTTACACAGTTGGAGAAGGAGCGATATTTTCATGGAGCCTTTTTCAGTCCATTTAGAAATTTGATCTCCAATTTCATTTCGCCTGAAGTCTGATCTGCACTATAGTTGTGGTTTTAAAACAAAAAAAAGTGGATTTACTATTGTTGAATACTGCACCTGAATCAGCTTCAGTAAGCCAGAAATAAAGAGAACAGCATTGCCTCGGGAGTACATATCTAGCCTTATGTAAATAGAGTATTTGCTCTATCATGACTCTAGTCCTCCTGTAACCCGATTTCCTCTGACCTTAATTGGACTGTACTGCTGTGAATTAAGTTTGAGATCTGGGTTGGTATTCACAAAAGGGATCAAGCTCTAGTTGAGCCAAAAATCAGCTCAACAGTTGTTTATACTAAACTTATACTCGGACCTAATTTCCTCGATCTTGATCCCTTTTGTCAATACGGCCCTAGAGCAAATGAAGTCAGGGAAGGAGCAGAGCTGTCATTGAGCATATATAAAGACTTCAAAATAAATTAATATTATTTGTTATAAGGATAAATCTTCAAAAGAAATGAAAGAATATTTCTCCAATTTTGGTGAAGAAACTTTGTTAACATGACTCTGTTCATGTTGCTGTATAAAGTAATAACAAAGGTATTTTAAAAGTCCATATAACAAGGGATTTTAAAAGTCTATTCTTGTCCGAAAGTAACATATCTTCCCAAAACTCGGGTTCCTTTAATTATCCTTTCTTTTGACTTCAAAGTTAACAAAACCCATATATCAATACTAAAGTGTGGTATTCACTATTCACTGTACACCTACTTTGAACTCTCTACCTTTGTTATGAACCAGGTCCTCAGTAGTTCTTTTGGAAGCACCTTAACAGTTAAATTTATACTTTACTTCTCAAAACCATTTGCAGTGCACAGCTTTTGTGTCCTTTTGCACTTTCACTTGTACTCTGTGGCTCAGAACACAAAGTCAGCTGACAAAGAGTCCGTTCATGGGCACTGATTCCTTTTTGAATTTTCCATACAGTATACTGAAAATCCCTTGACTTCATTCAAATTTTGCATGTATATGTAACTGGCCATAGCTAAGTGTCATACATTAAGGTGACCTTGTACTAGCAGTAATAACAGAATTATATTCACTTTAAGTTTGCAAATTTTTAATAGTATTTCAAATACTGTGCAATTCTAAGCATGTTTAAGTTGTGGATGTAACAAACCTTGAACAGAACCTTGAGGAAAAGATTACCTTAAACTCCCGCACACCTGCAAACTAACATTGAGTTTAAGGTTGGAACAATTTTTTTGTGTGTGTGTTTGGAAGGTATTTTATGTGCTAAATTAAAATTAAGATTTCATTGATATTCATCATGTACATTAATCTACACCAAAAAAGCTCTTTTTTGTAAGGTTATACTAAATTGCTGATATTTTATAAATTTATGAGGTTAAGGTTTCATTTGTTTGTGTCACTACCAGCTATGATGGAGGACATATATGGTCAGTGTCATCAACACACTTCCTTTCAAGACAGTATCTAAAATGGCATTATTTATTAAATTCAAATTTGGCATGTAGGTGTAACTGGCCTTCAAGGTGTGCCCTATTTTAAGGTGACCTTAAACTCCAGGTAAAAACATATTTATAGTGAATTTAACTTTTGCGATTTGTGGGCTTATAGATGGCCTCACAGATTCAAATAAAATTTGGTATGTGGATGTAACTGGTATTCAAGGTGTGGCCTATTTTAAGGTGACCTTAAAATCCTAGTGATAACATAATTATAATGAATTTAAATTTTTTAATTTCTGGGGAGTATTTCAAAACTGCATGACAGATTTAATTTGAATTTGGTGTGTTGATGTATCTAGTTCTGAAGGTGTGCCCTATTTTAAGGTCACCTTAAACTCCCGTGTGTAAAAGAATGTTACTGAGCTCAAGTTTTTCTATGGTTCCACCAAGTATACCAAAAATGGCATGACATGTTTGATCTATATTTTGTAGGGACATGTAACTGATGTTACAGAAATGCCCTAAAACAACCTTGAGGTGACCTTAAACTCTCAGTAATGGCATAATTATAATTACTTTTCTTTTAAAATTTTGGATATCTTAAATTAAGTGCAATAGATTTGCAGCACATTCAAATTTTTGATATAACTAACCTTGAACAGAGTCTACATGGTTAACAACTTAATATTACCCTAACTCTTAACATTTGCATTGACTTACATTCAGTTTAAGGTTAGGACAATTTTTTTATGATAATTTGGCAATATTAAAGAGATAGTTGAGAGTTTTCATTTAAATTAAACATGTACATGTATCTTGACCAAAACGGGATCATTATTGTAATGTTACCATAAAAACCTGAAAGTTAAAGATGTGAGTTTATGGTTCCAACTTATTTTAATTATTATATACATCCTGCTGGACATGGATATTGTTTTGTTTTTCACTCTGAATTACCCTTCATTGTTTCTCATTTATAGGTACAGTTTTTTAGTGTCTCAGCTAAATTTGGCGTGGAAGTTTAATGGCATGAGAATTTGTGTGTGATTGCTTTCTTGGCAATATCTGGCAAGTGTTGTCGTGGCAACACTTTTCATGTTTCTTGGACTTTAATATATTTTGGGGGGTTCTTTCCAAACTCCTGCATGGATTGGAGCTGATTAGCTTTTAACAATAACTGGCAACAAGTGTTACCATGGCAACACTTTTTATTGTTTCTTGGACTTATAAATATTTTATGGGTTGTTTGCTTTCCATACCCCTGCACAGACTGGAGCTGATTAGCTTTTGGGCACACCGATTTTTTGCATTCCAAAACCCCTGCTTGAATAGGAGCAGGTTAGCCTTTCTGTAATATCTGGCAGCAAGTGTTGCCATATTGACACTTTTTTCTGTTTCTAGGTTTTGGATATAAAAAAGTCCTAAAGAAGACCTGTATGGTAAAGTGACCTAACACTTTACAAGATTAAACTATGATCTTTCTTGTTTGCTCTCCCAAAAAATGGCGGACAAATATTAGTCTTTCTTTCCTCCATGACGAGAGGAGGTGGACAAATATAAGTCCTTCTTTCCTCCATGAAGAAGGCAGACAAGACAGAACATCTTGCACAATGCATTTACTTTTATGGTCATATGACTAGCAGATTAAGTTATATTTTTCAACGTGGTGGGGCTTCACCATGACTCAATCCTTCTGAAAGATGGTCTGGATCTGCAAAAATACTGCACATCAACCAACTATTTTTGTCTATCCAGCATAATTTATGTCCTTTCGAATTTCATCCGCTTCAGTCTTTAACCAAAGCTGGTGACACAGTACTTAAATTAATAACTGCAGATTTTATTGCGCTACAATAGCTTACCATGTGGGACTGAATGCTAACTCGGGAAGCTGCAGGACTCTAGCCAATGATCAAGAAAAATGAACGTTTGGATTTGACCTGTTCATGGCATGTTATTTTGCATCAACTTATCCATTTATGTAGTGTCAGCACTCCTCCATATGTTTTTCCCGTCTTTTGTGGGTATCCATGTAGAAGCTTTTACATGTGTTTGCTTTTTGTTATCATAAATAGCTTAATTTGTGTACATGCTTTTTTGCCAAAGAAATGTTTTTGTACAATAGTCTAAAGATGCAACTTAATTTTTCCCCCATTCCCATAAAATTTTGTTATGACTGGTGTTTGTTGCTCACAACAAGTAGCAATGCACTTAATGCCAATATATTTTATATAATATCAAAAGTGACTTGTACACTCCTAGTTCAGAGGAGTATTGGATCTATAGTGGTGCTGAAAAGAGATAATGTTCTGGCCATATATTTCAGTTGAAATAAATATTGTGGTATTTCTACACAATACAACCGATAGTCTGCACCAAATGCTTACATATACAGGCAGAAAAGATGTTTTTAGTAGAATTGTCAGAAGTAGAACTTGCATATATAAGCTGAATATTACCATAAGTGAAAGAAGCATTTAACTCCCAACTATTTGAAATTTATAAAATAAAATAGCACTCAGTACATGACAGCAGCATTTTGTTTAATAGGTATGTCACCAAAATAACATTATTTTGTATATACGCAACCTCCTTGAAATTCTACATATTATTTCCAAGTTGTCTTACACATAATTCAGACATGTCCTGTCCTGTATGCCCAGTCCGGAAGCTGTTGTCCCTAATAGGGTTACTGACTGCTATAGAGAAACAAGTGCACTTAGGCTGGTTATGCATGAGACCCATACAGTGGCATCTCAAAAACAATTGGAGGGTTCCAGAGACAACGGAAAAGGTGATCCCCATTCCAAGGTCACTCCACCCACAAATGCTGGAGTCCTGAAATGGTGGCTGGAGGAAGACAATGTGCTCACAGGTCAACCATTACACTCACTTAAACATGCTCTGCTGATCTTTACAGAAGGGTGGGGCGCTCACTTAAACGAGCACACTGCAAGGGGAGACTGGTCCCTTCCAGAAAGCAAACTGCACATAAACTATCTGGAACTAAAAGCGGTCTTTCTGGCCTTAAAAGAGTTCCAGGACCTCTGTTCAAACAACATAGTCCTCATAGCTACAGACAACACATCAGTGGTTGCTTACATAAACAAAGAGGGTGGGATGAAGTCGGGCCCATTATATGCCATCCTGTCGAGAATATTGACCTGGTGTCCCAGGAAGCAGGTTACTCTCAAAGCTCGACACATTCCCGGCCGTCTGAACACGATAGCAGACAACTGAGACAAGCTATCCAGACTGGGCCAAACCATTCAAACAGAATGGTCCCATCATCCAGAGGTTTTCAAAGCAATATGCAGCCGGTGGCACCAACCCAGAGTGGACCTGTTTTCCACTAGGTTCAACAACAAGCTCATGCAACAGAATGATACTAATTGCTCCAGGGTGGCCCAACATGCCTTGGTTTTGGGACCTAGTTGCCATGTCCAGTCAGATCCCACTGTGCCTGCCCAACCTGCTAATCTGGTGACTCGGCCATTCAGTCAGACCCTGCACAGGAATCTATCAAACCTGAACCTACATGCCTGGCTCCAAGAGCCACAACAATCAAGGAGCAGGGCTTCTCTGAGGCAGTGGCAGCACGAATTGAGGCTCCCCAAAGAGGATCAACCAGATCAGTCTATGAGGCAAAGTGGACCATTTTTACAAAGTGGTGCTTCAGTAATCAGGTGGATTCAGGGCACCACCTCTGAAAGCTATTGCTGACTACCTTCTGCACTTGTTTCAGGACAAGAAGTTACAGCCAGGCACCATTGATGGCTATAGATCAGCCATTGCTCACAAACTGGGAAATTCCCCCATTAAAGTCAGCAAAGATGAGAAACTCACCCGTCTCCTGGATAGCTTCCACAGAGACAGACCCAAGGGTCGGAGGGGCATCCCCTTTTGGAACCTTTCTCTGGTACTGCACCAGCTGACAAGGCTCCTTTTGAACCTCTTAAAGAGGCCTCCCTAAAGCACTTGACTTTCAAGACTGTCTTCCTTTTGGCCCTGGTTCAGGTAAACGTAGGAGTGAGATTCATGCTTGGTTACACAAAAACATCAGACACCAGTCAGACTGGCCAAGGTGTCCCTGTACCCCTCACCCAGCTTTCTTTACAAGAACCAGCTGGCTAAAGAGGGTTCAGACAGTGTGGCCCCGGTGGTAATTCCAGCCCTGGCCCCAACTCTGGATAAGTCACGTAAAGTTGACAGGTCCCTATGTCCAGTTAGAGCCCCGTGTTATTACTTGGACAGGATCTCAGATCTCAGGAAGAACAAGGAGCTGGTCTTTGTCTCCTTCAAGAAAGGTTTTGACAAGGACATCTGCCCTGTCACCATCTCCTCATGGATCAAGCAGACTGTGATCCTATGCTATGAGCTCTCAGACCAGCAAGCCCTCACCTTACATCAGGTTAAAGCCCATGATGTTAGGGCCTTTGCTGCTTCTAAGGCGTTTCCAGTCGGGAGTCACCTTAGACCAAATCTTATGAGTCTGCCACTGGAAATCTCACAACACCTTCACCCAGTTCTATTTGAAGGATGTGGCTTGGGCTGACTCAGAGCTGTTCCATTTAGGGCCAGTAGTGGCTGCGCAGCAGATCCACCATCAGGCCCAGAAATGAGGAGATGTTTTGTACATAATGTACATACTGTATATACTTAGATAAAATTAAAAAAAAAAAAAAGCTGTGACTGTCACATGCTTTGTTTGGGAGGTTTATTTCCTCTTATGGGACTGAACTCATCCCTCTCTTCCCCTACCTCAGAGCAGGTCTGTAAAAAGGGGGGGGGGGAGTGTCAGTGTACACCCGGTTGACCGGACTCTGGTAACCGACCTTAACCTCATAAGGCTCTCTGACCTTAGGTCAACCCAGGCCTGGCAAATTGTTTGTTCTGTTTTTTTAATTCACTTAGACTCCCTAGTAGCTTACCCGCCTACCAATTTAGCAATTGTCCATTGGATAGGATGTATTAACACAACAAAATTGCAAATTTAATAAGTAAATTAAATTTATATGAGTTAATACCCTATCCAGTGGGCAGACAAGGCACTCTCAACCGGCCTCGCTCTCAGCTTACTAGGGGCTAACTAGGTTTAGACTACCAAAAAGAAACAATGATGTCAGCATGTCTAAACAGGAAGGAAGTATGGTGCGCCATCTAGCGAATGTACACTCCATGACCGGTCCTGCCGGTAGTATATACAGGACGGCTTTTTCTGTCATATGGTGGGACTGGTCGCGCCTACCGGTAAAGCAATCTTCCATTGGATAGGGTATTAACTTTAAAATATTTAATTTAACTTATTAAATTTGCACATTTATAAGTATCTGTAGCAGTCTTTGGTTTATAGTTGGCAACAATTATAGAGAACAATTTTTCCTGTCAAGTCTCAGTGGAAAAGATTACCCAGTAATAACTGCTTCATTCTTTTTTTTTTTTTTTTTCCAAATTTATAATTGGGAACAAAAATATCGTGTCTATTGCTCACACTGGAAATAATCTTTTTTTCAGTTTTCTGTGGTATTTAAATTTCTGGGAATCTGTATATTCTGTATTGAAAGTAGTTCACTCTAATGGATTTTAAAGCTGCGAGTAGGCGACAATGGTTGTGAAAAGGGTCCAGATGCACTGTAAGAACTAATGTAACTGTAGTGGAAGGTGATTGTAACTGTTTAAAAGTGTGACATCCCTGTTTGTCAGGTTGGTGACTGTCTCTGGACATCAGAGTGGGAAGGATTTCTCTTACCATACCTACAACACTCAAGCAGGGTACAAGTCAAAGAAACACTCCCGTAAGATGGTAGCAAATGCAGCCACTTCTCTGCTACTGGCCTGCAAATATGGAGGGGAAAATGAAGACCAGGTACTGTGGGATAGTGAAATCCTAGGATTGTTTAATACCATAATAGACTGTAATCAGTGTCAAAAATGGTGGTTTGCTGAATAAAAGTTGTTGTTTTTTTGTCTTAAATAGTGATCCAATTTAAATATAAATAATAGTTTAATAATGTTCCTTTTTATGTCAGCTGACTTGTCAGTCAGCTGACATTATGTCGTCACTCTGCGGCGTGGGCGTACGCGTCCGCGTCCGCGTGAACAACTTCTCCTCCAAAACTACAAGGCCTAGAGACGTGCTGTTTTTTTTAAAAGATACCTTATCTATCGAGGATGAAAAATTGTTCAAGGCATGCAAATCTGTCTGTTCGTCTGTTTGCTAGAGACATTACAAGGGGGGTACCCCCACCAAAAGTGTGAAAATTTCAACACTTAATCACAATTTTCTCAGTGACTATTGCAGGGATTTCTCACATATCTTGCATATATGTACTAGGCCACAGGTAGATTCTCTTGTGTGAGTATGAGACCTGGATCTGTCTTACTTTTTTTTTAATAAATTTTTTTAATAATTTTTAATGCATTAAAATTCATGAAATCATGCACAAAATCATTTATAACTTGAAAAGTGTTGCATTTAGAGCATTTTGTTAAAATATGTTGTTCAGCTACTTTTTTCGTAGCTACAATATGGTGAGTAAGTTGGGTGCCTGTCTCAATAGCTAAGTGAGTAATAGCTACTTTTGGGCTTTTCAGTAACTTCCATCATGAGTAAAATCACTTGTAACTTAAAAACTATTGCATTTAGAGAATTTCGTATAAATATGTTATTCAGCTACTTTTGGGCCAGCTATAACATAGTAAAATTTTAGACCTGTAGCTCATGGCATAGCTGAGTAATAGCTACTTTTAGGTTATCACTGTTGAGTAAATCGCTTATAACTTCAAAACTATTGCATTTAGAGAATTTCATATAAATATGTTATTCAGCTACTTTTGGGTCAGCTATAGCATAGTAAAATTTCAGACCTGTAGCTCATGGCATAGCTGAGTAATAGCTACTTTTAGGTTATCACTGTTGAGTAAATCGCTTATAACTTGGAAACTATTGCATTTAGAGTATTTTGTTTCATATGTTATTCACCTATTTTGGGATCAGCTATAACATAGTGAAGTTTCAGATCTGTGGCTCATTGCATAGCTGAGTAATAGCTTCTTTGAAGTTCTCACTATTGAGTAAATCACTTGTAACTTAAAACCTATTGCATTTAGAGAATTTCGTATAAATATGTTATTCAGCTACTTTTGGGCCAGCTATAACATAGTGAAATTTCAGATCTGTAGGTCATGGCATAGCTGAGTAATAGCTACTTTAAAGTTCTCACTATTGAGTAAATCAGTTGTAATTGGAAAACTATTGCATTTAGAGTATTTCGTATAAATATGTTATTCAGCTACTTTTGGGTCAGCTATAACATAGTAGAATTTCAGACCTGTAGCTCATGGCATAGCTGAGTAATAGCTACTTTTAGGTCATCACTATTGAGTAAATCAGTTGTAACTTGAAAACTATTGCATTTACAGTATTTTGCTTAAATATGTTGTTCACCTACTTTTGGGTCAGCTATAACAGAGCAAAAATTCAGACCTGTAGCTCATTGCATAGCTGAGTAATAACTACTTTGAGGTTCTCACTATTGAGTAAATCAGTTGTAATTGCAAAACTATTGCATTTAGAGAATTTAGTATAAATATGTTATTCAGCTACTTTTGGGCCAGCTATAACATAGTGAAATTTCAGATCTGTAGGTCATGGCACAGCTGAGTAATAGCTACTTTGAAGTTCTCACTATTGAGTAAATCAGTTGTAATTGGAAAACTATTGCATTTACAGAATTTCGTATAAATATGTTATTCAGCTACTTTTGGGTCAGCTATAACATAGTAAAATTTCAGACCTGTAGCTCATGGCATAGCTGAGTAATAGCTACTTTTAGGTTATCACTATTGAGTAAATCAGTTGTAACTTCAAAACTATTGCATTTACAGTATTTTGCTTAAATATGTTGTTCACCTACTTTTGGGTCAGCTATAACATAGTAAAATTTCAGACCTGTAGCTCATTGCATAGCTGAGTAATAACTACTTTGAGGTTCTCACTATTGAGTAAATCAGTTGTAATTGCAAAACTATTGCATTTAGAGAATTTAGTATAAATATGTTATTCAGCTACTTTTGGGTCAGCTATAACATAGTAAAATTTCAGACCTGTAGCTCATGGCATAGCTGAGTAATAGCTACTTTTAGGTTATCACTGTTGAGTAAATCGCTTATAACTTGGAAATTATTGCATTTAGAGTATTTTGTTTCAATATGTTATTCACCTATTTTGGGGTCAGCTATAACATAGTGAAGTTCCAGACCTGTGACTCATTGCATAGCTGAGTAATAGCTACTTTGAAGTTCTCAATGTTGAGCAAATCACTTATAATTTGAAAACTATTGCATTTAGAGAATTTAGTATAAATATGTTATTCAGCTACTTTTGGGTCAGCTATAACATAGTAAAATTTCAGACCTGTAGCTCGTGGCATAGCTGAGTAATAGCTACTTTTAGGTTATCACTGTTGAGTAAATCACTTATAACTTGGAAACTATTGCATTTAGAGTATTTTGTTGCAATATGTTATTCACCTATTTTGGGGTCAGCTATAACATAGTGAAGTTCCAAACCTGTGGCTCATTGCATAGCTGAGTAATAGCTACTTTGAAGTTCTCACTGTTGAGTAAATCAGTTGTAATTGGAAAACTATTGCCTTTACAGAAATTTGTGCAAATATGTTATTCAGCTACTTTTGGGTCAGCTATAACATAGTGAAATTACAGACCTGTAGCTCATGGCACAACTGAGCAATAGCTATACTCAGGCACTGACTGTTGAGTAAATCGGCTATAACTTGAAAAATATTGCATTTGGAGTATTTTGTTAAAATATATTGTTCACCTACTTTTGGGTTAGCTATAACATAGTGAAATTACAGACCTATAGCTCATGGCATAGCGGAGCAATAGCTATTTTCAGGTTCTCACTATTGAGTAAATCAGTTGTAACTTGAAAACTATTGCATTTACAGTATTTTGCTTAAATATGTTGTTCACCTACTTTTAGGTCAGCTATAACAGAGCAAAAATTCAGACATGTAGCTCATTGCATAGCTGAGTAATAGTTACTTTGAGGTTCTCACTCTTGAGTAAATCAGTTGTAACTTGAAAACTATTACATTTAGAGTATTTTGTTAAATATGTTATTCACAGACGTTTTGGTCAGCTATAACATAGTGAAATTGCAGACCTCTATGTCATGGCATAGCTGAGCAATAGCTTCTTTCAGGTTCTCACTGTTGAGTAAATCATTGTATCCAACCTGTAGGAAATCATGGGCTGGGAATCTGTTAATATGGTCCGATTTGACCTTGGAACCCTCCTTCAAGGTCAAATGAGGATAGCCAAACATAAAAGTGCTTATAACTCGCTTATTATTGGTCCTAGAGGTTTGGAATGAAAACCAACTTATAGAAACTCATGAGCTGGGAATTTTTTGGTGTGGTCGGATTTCACCTTGGACCCCTCCTTCAAGGTCAAATGAGGATAGCCAAACTTAAAAGTGCTAATAACTCGCTTATTATTGGTCCTAGAGGTTTGGAATGGAAAACCAACCTATAGAAAATCATGGGCTGGGAATCTTTTGGTGTGGTCAGATTTCACCTTAGACCCCTCCTTCCAGGTCAAACGAAGATAGCCAAACTTAAAGTGCTTATAACTCGCGTATTATTGGTCTTGGAGGTTTGGGATGGTAAACCAACATATAGGAAATCATGGGCTGGGATTCTTTTGGTGTGGTCAGATTTGACCTGGGACCCCTCCTTCAAGGTCAATTGAGGATAGCCAAACTTACAATTGCTTATAACTCACTTATTATTGGTCCTACAGGTTTGGGATGGTAAACAAGCTACAGGAAATCATGGGCTGGGAATTTTTTTGTGTGGTCGGATTTGACCTTGGACCCCTCCGTCAAGGTCAAACAAGGATAGCCAAACTTAAAAAGTGCCTATGACTCACTTATTATTGGTCCGAGAGGTTTGGGATGGTAAACCATCCTAAATTCTTTGGCTGGGAATCTTTTGGTATGGTCAGATTTGACCTTTGGACCCCTTCTTCATGGTAGAATGAGGATATTGCATTTATAGTATTTCTTTAAATATTTTTAACCTACTTTTTACACTTAAACAATTACCTTGTTACTTTATTTCATAATACCATTTGCAGGGCACAACTTTTTTGTCCTTTTTTTCTGTCAGCTTCGGAATATCTTTCGAACATGCTGTTCAGTTACCATTTACTGTATTTCTGTACAGCCCTTTCCCTGATAATTATGCTTTCCTCTCATTATCACCATCACAAATCAAAAACATTCAGTCAGCTGACACAGTGCCCGTTCACGGGCACTCTCCTCTTGTTTTCTAATGATATTTAATTTAAATTTTTGAATTACATGTACTTTATATCATGTAAGGAGGAATTTTCAATGGACAATAGTACACTTTTTACATGATCTTATTATCTTAAATTGGCACAGAAGATGTTTGCATTTATTGGGTATTTCCTGTTTTGCTGATTTAGGATATGTGATCAATTACTGATTGAAGCACTGGTGATAATTAAACTCCAATTTTTTTATTGCTATTCCCGTTTTGTACATTCTCCAGGAAGTGATGTCACCAAGGACAGTAGACAAACACACATATGAGATGTGTCATCCGTGTTTGCTGAGTGGTTGTACAGCAGACAGTTTGGAGGACCTGGCCACTCTACTGGAGAGGATATTCTATCAGACTGTGGAGAGTCTGGGAGATGTGAGGTGGGAGCTGAGAAGAATGGGTCAGCAGGTAAGAGAGATAACAGAATCATACAGGTCAATTGGTGACAGGAATTATAGAATTGTACAGAGACAGGTAAAGAAGTTAAAGTAAGGTACTGGTAAATAAAGTCAAATATACAAGAACACAAGCTGTGAAGAATAGGCTAATAGGCGAGAGAAATAAGAGAAAGGTACAGGTAAACTAGAAGGTAGTGATACCATCAAGTATTTTTATCAGTGGAATTCCATTACAGTGGTTTTGGTCTTAGAGTTACAAAAAACTAGCCATGTTTTTCCACTTATGACATCTAGTAATTATGCCCACTTTAAGAATATTACATTCTGAGCATAACATTTAATTTTAGGCTGTTTTAATAGTATGAGATTTTTTTGTTAGATTTTAATATCATTGTTAAGTATCAATTATTACCTCCTCTAAACAGGTTAGTTTATGTGTGGCATGCATTTGTTTGTCTGTTTGCAAAATGACTCAAAAGGTTATGGACGGATTTTGGTGAAATTTGATAGGAAATGACAATAATGGCACAAGGAACAGAAGATAAGATTTGGGTGGTAATCTCGATCACTGTCTTGATCTGGGAATTTTTAAAGGGATTTTTTGGTCATCGCACTCATTGGCAATATTGGGTGTATCAGGCCTTGCCAGAGGTATGCATGCTGTGAGTGCTCTTGTTTAATTATTGGAATTCGAGTCACTAAAGGACAACATAACAGAAATTCAGTTTTCCTCTCAAAAGATGAACTAGTAATAATACAATCACAAAATGTTGAAGTGTATTTTTAAATTTTTTTGCAGCACGGCAATAATTATTAACAGCCCAAGAGTTGTTAGGAAGGAGGGCTTTTAATGATTAATGAAGTGCTGCTGAAAACCAATTAGGTTTAGTTATGGCTATTTTGTCTTTGTCAATTATCTAGTTATCTTGATATTTGGTACAAATAATTTTTAAAACTGGGAAACTACTTTTATTAATGGCAGTCCTACTTCCAATAAACCTATTGTGTATCATATTCTACAATGTAACGTATGTAGAAAATACCATCAATGGATCAATAGGTTATAGAAATGACAGTAATTACTAATACAGATTAAAAAGGTGGTTATTATGTCATTAATCTTTTTATGTCATTAATTTTTTTTTACAAAAAAAAAAAGAAAAAAAAGAGAAAAAAAATTATGTCATTAACAGTGCCATGGGCAATTAGTGGTGCCTTTATATTTTTTTTAGGGATGGGTCAGTAGGCTCGGTATCGAGGGCATTTTACTGGAATACCGTGATGAGATTTTACAACTGCCACTTTTGCATGTGAACACATATAATGGAAGGAAGTTTTAAAATATTAGAAACCTACCCCAATTCTGAAGAAATTATAAGCTTTTATCCCATATTTTCGTGCATTTTGCAGACTTTTATACACCAGCAAATACATTGAGCAGAACTGCCATGTTTTGGTAACGACACTTTATAACCTTAATATTGCTTGTCAACTCATATAATTGAAGGAAAACTTAAAATATTGGAAACAAACCTGAAATCTGAAAAAAAACTGCACATGTTTATCTCATATTTTGTGCAGTTGGGGACTTTTATTGCGATGTTGTGAAGAGGAAACATCCGTGTTTGTTGGATGGAGTGTACAAAAGCGCGGAGTCCCTGAATCGGAACTGTTTTGCTTTGACGGCCTACAGATAAACACATTTTTGGTACCGACCCATCCCTAATTTTTATGATATACAGAGTAAATAGAATGAAATAATAAGAAATTTGCCAGTGATGAAACCTCATTCCATTTCCTTGACTTGCGTGTAATTCTTGATACATTGTTTATGTATGTAATTACATTAAGCCTCTGATCTTCCATCAAGCAAAATTTGCACAAATTTGCATTATTTTGTCTTGCTTGTAGGGATACCCCCAGTAAAAGAATTTCACATACTGTGGTTAATTTTCATATTTGTACTATACCTGTTGGGATGTGCTTTTTACCAGTTACTCCCCTGTCTGGTGGAGGTGATTCGCTGGTATGACATGAAGATTCTGGAGGATATCTGGGATAACCAGCTCAAGTCTGAGGCCTCTTTGCTGTCTTATGGAGCCTGCTTGTCATTCAAGTTCTCACTGGCTCATGCAGCAAGACTACAGAACATGCTTAAGTCACCACCACCCTCATGGCAGGTGTGTATGAGAGTGAGAAGTGAGTAATAACTTACTGAGTAAACCTCCTTAATCTACCTTACTTTATTCTTATCATAATCGTCATCAAAAATAGTCCGCAGGTACTTAAATCTGTTCATGAAACAGCTGTAAAGGTGGCAAATGCCTTGGTTAGCAGTCGCCTGGATTACTGTAACTCACTGCTTTACAACACAAAAAAGGCATATACTATCAGACTACAGAGAGTTCAAAATGCCTTATGTCGTACTTTATGCAAGCTAAATAAATATTGTCATGTCACACCCTTCCTGCACAAACTACACTGGCTCCCCATTCATTACCGTATATTGTTCAAATACAATCTCCTTACTTATAAAGCAATACATTTCAGCCAACCTCCATATCTTTCCTCTCTAATTAGGCGGAGTGATCTCACACGGGGCAATCGCCTATCAATTTCCTCATCTAAACCAAATAAATGCTCAGGGCTGCGCAGCTTCATAGTAGGGGCTCCCACGGAATGGAACAAGCTTCCTCAAGCCATTAGAACCATAGAAAGCATTTCTGGTTTCAGAAAACAGTTGAAAACATATCTTTTCAGATTAGCTTATCCTCCACCATAGCCTATCTCCCCTATCGGACGCTAATATGGTAACAGACCTTGTTTTGGAACTGGACTATCCCTTTTTGGACATCAACGTCTTAGAGGATGTTTACATCAATTTGGCGCTTTATAAGTGTTTCTTACTTACTAATTTAGGTATATTTAATCACATTTTCCATTATTGTATCAATCCTTGTAATCTATTAAATTTTGCTACTCATTTCTTCTTTTGATGTTGATTCCTAAAATGTTTAATGTTTTTAACTCCGGTAGTAAATTAGCAACTGAACTAAATTAACAAGGTAGTTACAGGCAAAACACATTTATTTGAGTGAATTATAGCCTATTGTAGTCATTTTCAATGCTGACCACAGGTGTTTTCAAATCAACGTTGTGTCAACAGGTGATGGTAGTCATAAAGTGGTAACTTTTATCTGTTGTCTTCTGTGTATTTTTAAGGATATAGAAGCTTGCCAAAACATCATTTTACAAATAGTAGATCCAGTGCGACTGAAGATTGATGTGTGGTCTCAGATTATTTACTCCATGCTACAGGAGAGAACAGAGTATGACAAGTTCACTATAGTTGCCATGGAAACACTCATGCTCGCTCAGTCACACTTTGATCTCATATCTAGTCAAGTAGGTCACTCTTTATTTCTCTGATATGTGAGGTCAGGTATATATGTGTCAGACATATATGTTTATTTTAAAATAATAAGACCCAAAAGCTTATTGTTACAGTCACTAAGAAAATTTAAAATAAATATTTTAAAATTACATCATGTTTTTTCAAAGAGATCGAAAATTATCAACTTTATCAGGGATGCTTTATCAACTGAAACATTAAAAACTTAATTGTTACAACTGATGGCGCCCTTTTCAAAATAGTAGAAGGTTACAGTATATTCTTGTAATACATATATGAGATATAAGTGACCTTGAGGTTAGCCCTTTTTTACATAGCCTATATTTTGGATCATATTTTGTAGCAACAAATGTCATACCTGTTGTTTTGATATTGTGTTTAAAAAGAACACAATATGAATGAAACGTGAACTTCAGAGAACCCTCTGACCAGTTTTGGGAATTTGGATAGGTTACAAGCATGTGCTTTAAATTCACTTGTCTGGGTCATTATGATAACCTGAGATCTATTCTCTTTGGGTTTTTTTGGTGGGAATCTTTGTCATGTAATTTATACTGTAATGTCTCAAATAATTATGAGCTTCAAAATTTGTTAGTAGAGAGATTAACTCCCATGAAAGTCTGATTGATTTAAGCTTACTTTCAGAAATACCCTCAGCTACTGCGAGTGAGATCTGTAATCATTGAAGTGTTCAGTAAGGCTCATCCAGACTGTAGCCTGGCAAAAGAACTCTCCAACCCAAACTACAACAAGGTATTCAGCACACCTCTACATGGCTACCTCAGGTAAAATATTAGTTTTAACCAGGTAAGGTAAAAAAAATGTCCCCATAAATGTCACTGAGTAGTTAAGATAACTCTTCTTTCAACCATATGGCCAGAATTTCTTACATTTTTGTTGTTTAATAATAGCAAAATGACTCACTTTATGAAAATCCAATGAAATTAATTGAATATATTTGCAAAACTATAATTGTAAGCAAACAACCAAGAAAGTATTTAACTGTCTTTTTACCATGAAAAAATTCATTGTTGTCCTCTAGTGCTCTTTACAGCCCCCAGTGAATGTAAAATTAGCTTCTATGGGGCCACCTTTAAAGTTGATAATTGCATGTCATTTAGTAAGATGTAAAATTCAGATATATAGTAGATGATCGTTATGTCGATATGCTCATTAAGTCTATCAGACAGCATTGGCAGCTTTACCGCCCATATGAAACTTATTTGAATTTGCAAATAAACAAATACCCTATTCTTAAATATATTCTACAAAAATACTCATGCAATGTGTTCCAAGCAGATATATTTTTATATTTTCTGAAATAAACCTTAAAATATTACCTCAATACAGAAATAAACCGTCTGGTTTATTATAATACAACTAATATAAAATTTGTGTACAAATTTTTGTTCAATAGATATAATTGATCATCTTGTAACAAATTTTGCATCTTCTTGATCGCAATGAAAGTGATGGTACTAGGTGATCGACTTAATGATCAATCCTACAAATAAAAGTCTTTTTTCTGCATTTTCAAACCCAGGTTTGAACTTTCTATTGAAGAAATATCTTTGAAGTCTTGCAGCAGTTTGTTACTTTATTTGCTTTATAAAGTCGTATTTTTCAATGTACCTTAATATTTTGAGGTTGATTTTAATTTTATTAGGTGAGAACAATTGCTCTTTATAAGTCTCCCTTAGGTGATCGACTTTACGATCATCCACTATATATATATATACTTTTTTTTGGCCCTGCCTGTAGTTGCTGTTTGAGAAAGGAAAACAGTGAAGCTGGATTAGCAAAACAAGTGAGTTCAAAATGGTACAATGCTATGTTGTTTTTGCTGCAGTTTATTTTTGCCGCAAATTTCACAAGGGCATGGTACATAAGACCATAATAGTACAATGCTGCCAATGAATATATAGTATGGGTACATTACAGTGATAGGCTGCTGTGTCCTCTGGTGTAAATTCATTGAATAAACTGACTGATAATGCAAAGTTGAATAATTATGAAATATTGACACAATTTTGTTGGAGACAGAGATATGTTTAATTACTAGAAAGAAAACTTGTAAACAGATTTGTGTGTCACTGAGTTTCAACTTGTAGCAGTGTAAAACTGTACCTCCCTCAAGTTTCTCCAAGGAAATTATTCCTCCACCATTATTATGTTTATTTATGATGCTTCATGTCCTACTCTTGATATCAAGATCAAGAGTCTCCTGGGGCCGGTTTCACAAAACCTTCTTTAGATAAAGGTCACCTTAAATTCAAGGATTTCCTTAAACATCTCCCTCCTTTAAAAAATCTCAGTTTTTAACTATAGGAGACCTTAAAAAGTCCCTTAAACTTCAAAGAAGCTAAGGACCTACCTTAAATTTAAGGAAGTGTCCTTTGAGGAATCTTTAATAGTTTTAATGAACATTTGCTCCCTCCTTAAGTTTCAAGGAGGACCTTTGTTAGGCTTTGGGAACTGAATTTTAAGGTGGCCTTCCCAAAGGAAAAAAAATTATCTTCCTTTCACTTAAAGGAGATCCTTTCCAAAGGTTTCGTGAAACCTGCCCCTGTTGGCATTATAGATTTGAAGGAATTTGCCATTTTCCCACTTTAAACTGGCTGTAGGTTTAAAGATAAGTGTCATGAAAACCACTTTACAGTGGATTAAAGTTCTGCAGGCATTTATGATACAATATCGCAGCTAGTGTCTACACTTCAGTTTCTCTTCAAGATTCTGTTCCAGAACCCTTACACTGCGTGACTTGCTTTGGGGCTAAATTTCATCATTTTCTGTGGCATTTTCTTTGTTGTCATGCTGTATTATTTGTTGATGTTCATTTTGCTTGAAGCCTGAAAGTGAGTATAAATATCTATTTCAAGTTAAACTGTTAAAGATCTTGCTGTTTTAGAACTTTTGTTGCCTGCACTTGCTACATGATTGAACTTGTTCAGCTAATTTTAGTGACATCTTGACTGGTAAAAGGGACAAAAAATCCTAACTCTGACCTTACTGAATTGGTGATGAATCATGATGATGCTTTACATTAAAGGTATTTGGGTCTTTTAATTTTTTTGCACAAATTATCATCCAACAAAATTGAAAAGGTCAAACTTTTAATAGAAAGAAAAGTATCTGCCAATTTTCATTGTCATGTAACATATAGAAAGACGTAATAGTCCTGTGTCAGTTGTATGACATCAGAGTTTATGAATTTCAAGTTCGTGATTACATGTTTACAACTTCTACTACAGATCATATAAATATAAATTTCTAAGCTTTCATAACAATGAAGGCAACTGTTTTAAAAAGATAATCCTTGTGGAATTATGACACAGAGTTTTTGATTTTAATGTACATGATTCAAAGACTATGTAGTTGTTACATACACTTATTGTAATCTCACTTGATCCAAAGTCTCTTCTTGATCTCCTAACTGGATTTGTCACAACAATCTTTAAAGTCCACTCCATGGCAAAATGTATTTCTACTTCACTACAGGTTCATTTGAAGGATCAGAGAAAAATAACCTGGCTTGAAATGTCACCCAGATTAGGATTAACTTCTACTCTTGCTTTTCAGGAGGTTTGATTGCAATTAAAGAGCCATTCATTGTTGTTTCTTAATTGGCTTGTATTAGACTGTTTCTTTAGTTTTCATTGCTCTTGATCTTTGATGTATTGTGTGAAGTCCTTTCATCATATGTCTGATGTCTTTAATGCTTTGTGGAGGCATTATGTGTTGACATTCTTTCATCTCTTGTCACCTGTGAGGCAGCTTCTCCAAACAGAGGATATAAAAGGAAGGGATGTAAAAAAATTAAGGCATTAACTCAAATGTTACTATTCAATCAGTACTTGCTTTATTACAGTTGGAAAATATTCCCATTCAAATAAAATGGAGAGTCAATCAAGGTGTGAGCTGAGTAAATCCAGTTTAACAAGAGCTGGTTTGGTTAACACTGACTTCACTACAGACAACAACACACAATGTGTTCAACTTATTGGCAGAAAGAAAGCTCTACAGGCTAAAATGATGATCAGGAAGTTTTACAAGGCCAAGAAACAGGCAGAGCTTCTGGGAGACTCAGTAGAGATGCTGAGATGTCGGTATGAGCGAGCAAGTCGTGATAATGTCCACAATATGAAGTACAGTCTTGGGATGAGGCTTTCCACCACAGAGGGTGTGCGACTAGCTTACTGTGCCTATAAACAGCAACTAGGGGAGAAAATTCTGAAACTTCAGCAAGAAATGAGAGACATGGGACGGTTAGTGCCCCAACAAGGGAACAGAATGTGAGATTGTGGTATAAAACACTCGGGATGATATACTGATCCTGTAAAGAGAAAACTCTTCAGAAGAAACTACTTTTGTTTCTGTCTTCAGAAAGCTGCCATAGCGGCTTAAGCTCAGATGGGCTTTAAATGTTCCAAAAAGAGTAATTCAAATACACGAGGGTGGTCACAGGGAACTGAAATGTTCAACCATATTTACCCCACAGCCCTTAAGGGTGGGCGGCGGGAAAAAGTTTGTCCAGCCTGTATCTTGGAAACCGTAAGGTGTAGGAAGTTGATACTTCATAGGGACATTGGTTAAGGGGGTGTAGGTGTGCAACATCATGGTGTGACCTTGATTTGACCTTTCACCTTGCCGTAGTGACCTTGAGTTTGAAAATCTTGTCCGGGCTATATCTCGGATACAATAAGGTGTAGGAAGTTGATACTTGGTAGGGATGTTGGGCGCAAAGTACCGATTTGCGCGATCTCGAGATTTTACTTGCGCGATTTCGTCATCAAAAGATCGCGCGCCCATCTCGAGATTACTCCAGCAATCTCGAGATGGAGCTGCCCCAACTCACAATGATATTTATTTCTTGATTTTCAAAAAGTCTTTGATTTGGTATAGCAGTTAATCAGTTTCAATTGGGTTATATCAATTATGGGTGGTTATCCCTGTCTCCTTAAGTGAATAGAATAGAGAGGCCACAGCTAATCCAATTATATTGTTACAATGAATCAATTGGGGGAGAATCAATTACAAATAGAGAAGCCAAATGTAATCCAATTAGCTTGTTACAATAAGGGTATTAATCAGGGGTCATCAAGTGAATTAATTGCAAAGTGAGAAGCCACATTAATTCAATTAGGCTATAACAATTCAAGGTGGTTATAATGGTTTTATTAAGTGAAGCAAATAAAGAAGCCACATGTAATCAAATAACTGGCTACAATAAGGGAGTTAATTAAGGGTCAATAATTGAATTAAGCCACATCTAATCCAGCAATCAGGCTTATAGCCTACCCTTGGAGCTGTAATTGTTCCACTTGTATTTCATTTCATCATTTAAGTGACAAGTAAAACTTAAAGGGCTGAACAATATTAAACAATAAAGTGCTTATTGAACTGATCTGATATACTGATGTGTGTTTATGATGTGTTTGCAATATGTAATATGTTTGTTTAATGTCCTGTAATATGCTTATTTAATGTTTTAATATCCATTTATGTCAAATCTGTTTTATACTCACTCAAATGTCATAATAAAGTGTGTTGTAAAAATCAGCTAATCATTGACCAACACAAAACATAAATACAGCCAATCACATCAAGATTCTGTGATAGAAATCATTGTGAGTTGGAGCAGCTCCATCTCGAGATTGCTCACGCAATCTCGAGATGGGCGCGCGATGTTTTGATGGCGAGATCGCGCAAGTGAAATCTCGAGATCGCGCAGATCGGTACTTCGCGCCCAACAGGGACATTAGTTATGGGGTGTAGGTGTGCGACGTCATCGTGTGATCTTGATTTGACCTTTGACCTTTCCATAGTGACCTTGACCTATAAAATCTTGTCCGGGCTATATCTCGGAAACAATAAGGTGTAGGAAGTTGATACTTGGTAGGCACATTGGTTGGGGCATGTAGGTGTGCAACATCATGGTGTGACCTTAATTTGACTTTTGAGCTTGCCGTAGTGACCTTGACATATAAAATCTTGTCTGGGCTATATCTCAGAAAGCCTAAGGTGTAGGAAGTTGATACTTAGTAGGGACATTGGTTGGGGGTTGTAGGTTTGCAATGTCATGATGTGACCTTGATTTGACATTTGATCTTGCCATAGTGTCCTTGACCTTTAAAATTTTGTCCAGGCAATATCCCTGAAACTGTAAAGTGTAGGAAGTTGATAGTTGGTGGGGACATTGCTTAGGGGTTGTAGGTGTGCATCATAGTTTTTAGTTTACTGATTAATGCTGTCATCTTGCTATTGATTTGTCTTGTTTTTAACTTTGCATACATTTTGTTTCTCTCAGATGTTATTTTCTCTACTTAAACATCATTTAGACCTTAATATAACTGACACTGCTCTGAAAGTATGCCGATCTTTGTACTGTTTCACTACTTATATATCTCATGGTGTTGAAACTATTTCCCCAGGCTGTGGGGTACGGGCAACTCTGATGCTTTTTTTTCTCTTGTACTTCCATTTCACCAGATTTCCTCAGAAAGTAGATTGATCAAGAAAATTTGGCAAGCACTTTCCTTACATCTATATCTAGGCACCTGTTGAATATCATATCATTGGACTGATTGAGAGCCGATTGATTATTGTTTAGAAAAAAGACTCGGCCAAAAAAAATTTTGATCCTCAAGTTGAGGTAACCTTAAAATCAGAAAAATCAGGGGTATTTGATGTATCGTTTATAGGCAGAACAGATTTGTAAAGTGTTAAAAATTTCTTTTATTTTTGGATTGTAATGGGAGGTAATAGGAAACCATAGACTGGGATTCCAAAAAATCTCATCAAAAAAGCACCTTCAAAGTTAAACCTATTGCTATGACACCAGAGTGGTCAACAAAGATTCTGAATGAATAAATCCCACTTAAAATGTCATCCCAGTTAGGATTAACCTTCACTCTGCCATCTCAAAGAATGGGTTTGGGATCACTTAGAATCCTGTTGTCTTAAGGTGTATAAGTGCCAAGGGATTACTGCATTTCTTTGTTTTCATTGTTCTTGATCTTTGATGTATTGTTTAAAATCCTTTCATCATCTGTCAGATGTATTTGATGCTTTGTGCTGGCATTAAGTGTTGACATTCTTTCATCTCTTGTAACCTCTGAGGCAGCACCTCACAGGATATAAAAGGAAGTGATGTAAAAAAATAAGGCATTAACTCAAATGTTACTATTCAGTCAATACTTGCCTTATTACAGTTGGAAAGTATTCCCATTCAGATACAATGGAGAGTCAATCAAAGTGTGAACTGAGTAAATCCAGTTTAACAAGAGCTGGTTTGGTTAACACTGACTTCACTACAGACAACAACATACAATGTGTTCAACTTATTGGCAGAAAGAAAGCTCTACAGGCTAAAATGATGATCAGGAAGTTTTACAAGGCCAAGAAACAGGCAGAGCTTCTGGGAGACTCATTAGAGATGCTGAGATGTCGGTATGAGCGAGCAAGTCGTGATAATGTCCACAATATGAAGTACAGTCTTGGGATGAGGCTTTCCACCACAGAGGGTGTGCGACTAGCTTACTGTGCCTATAAACAGCAACTAGGGGAGAAAATTCTGAAACTTCAGCAAGAAATGAGAGACATGGGACTGTTAGTGCCAAGACAAGGGAACAGAATGTGAGATTATGGTATGAAACACTCGGGATGATATCCTGATCCTGTGAAGAGAAAACTCTTCAGAAGAAACTGCTTTGTTTCTGTCCTCAGAAAGCTGCCATGGTGGCTTAAGCTCAAATGGGCTTTAAATGTTCCAAAAAGAGTAATTCAAATACACGAGGGTGGTCACAGGGAACTGAAATGTTCAACCATTTTTACCCCACAGCCCTTAAGGGCGGGCAGCGGGAAGAAGTTTGTCCAGCCTGTATCTTGGAAACCGTAAGCTGTAGGAAGTTGATACTTCGTAGGGACGTTGGTTAAGGGGGTGTAGGTGTGCAGCATCATGGTGTGACCTTGATTTGACCTTTGACCTTGCCGTAGTGACCTTGAGTTTGAAAATCTTGTCCGGGCTATATCTCGGACACAATAAGGTGCAGGAAGTTGATACTTGGTAGGGACATTGGTTGGGGGTGTAGGTGTGCGACGTCATCGTGTGATCTTGATTTGACCTTTGACCTTGCCATAGTGACCTTGACCTATAAAATCTTGTCTGGGCTATTTCTCAGCAACCATAAGGTGTAGGAAGCTGATACTTGGTAGGGACATTGGTTAGGGGATGAAGGTGTGCAACGTCATGGTGTTACCTTGAGTTCCCCTTTGACCTTGCCGCAGTGACCTTGACCTATAAAATCTTATCCGGGCTATATCTCGGAAACCGTAAGGTGTAGGAAGTTGATACTTGATAGTTACATGGGCTAGAGGGTGTAGGTGTGCAACATCATGGTTTGACCTTGATTTGACCTTTGAGCTTTCCGTAGTGACCTTGACCTATAAAATCTTGTCTGGGCTATATCTCGGAAACTGTAAAGGTTTAGGAAGTTAATACTTGGTAGGGACATTGGTTAGGGGGTGTAGGTGTGCAACATCATGGTGTGACCTTGATTTGACCTTTGAGCTTGCCGTAGTGACCTTGCCCTATAAAATCTTGTCCGGGCTATATCTCGGAAACCGTAAGGTGTAGGAATTTGATACTTGGTAGGGACATTGGTTAGGGGTTGTAAGTGTGCAATGTCATGGTGTGCCCTAGATTTGACCTTTGACCTTGCCGTAGTGACCTTGAGTTTGAAAATCTTGTCCTGGCTATATCTCGGACACAATAAGGTGTAGGAAGTTGATACTTGGTAGGGACATTGGTTAGGGGGTGTAGGTGTGCGACATCATGGTGTGACCTTGATTTGACTTTTGAGCTTGCCATAGTGACCTTGACCTTTAAAATCTTGTCTGGGCTATATCTCGGAAACCGTAAGGTGTAGGAAGTTGATACTTGGTAGGGACATTGGTTAGGGGGTGTAGGTGTGCAACGTCATGGTGTGATTTTGATTTGACCTTTGACCTTGCCGTAATGACCTTGACCTATAAAATCTTGTCTGGGCTATATCTTGGAAACAATAAGGAGTAGGAAGTTGATACTTGGTAGTGACATTGGTTAGGGGTGTAGGTGTGCAACATCATGGTGTGACCTTGATTTGACTTTTGAGCTTGCCGTAGTCACCTTGACATATAAAATCTTGTCTGGGCTATATCTCAGAAAGCCTAAGGTGTAGGAAGTTGATACTTAGTATTGGTTGGGGGTTGTAGTTTTGCAATGTCATGGTATGACCTTGATTTGACATTTGACCTTGCCATAGTGACCTTGACCTTTAAAATTTTGTCCAGGCAATATCTCTGAAACTGTAATGTGTAGGAAGTTGATAGTTGGTGGGGACATTGCTTAGGGGTTATAGGTGTGCATCATAGTTTTTAGTTTAATGATTAATGCTGTCATCGTGCTATTGATTTGTCTTGTTTTAATACTTTATCTATGCATACATTTTGTTTCTCTTAGATGTTATTTTCTCTACTTAAACATCATTTAGACCTTAACATAACTGACACTGCTCTGGAAGTATGCCGATCTTTGTACTGTTTCACCACTTCTGTATCTCATGGTGTTGAAAACTATTTCCCCAGGCTGTGGGGTACGGGCATCTCTGATGCTTTTTTCTCTTGTACTTCCATTTCAACAGATTTCCTCAGAAAGTAGATAGATCAAGAAAATTTGGCAAGCACTTTCCTTACATCTATATCTAGGCATCTGTTGAATATCATATCATTTGGCTTTAATTGACTGATTATGAGCCGATTGATTATTGTTTAGAACAAAGACTCAATCAAAAAAATTTTGATCCTCAAGTTGAAGTAACCTTAAAATCAGCCAAATCAGGTGTCTTTGATGTATCCTTTATAGGCAGAAGAGATTTGTAAAGTGTTAAAAATTTCTTTTATTTTTGGATTTAGAGTTTTGAAATGTAATGGGAGGTAATAGGAAACCATAGACTGGGATTCCAAAAAATCTCATCAAATTTGCTCCCCCCCTCCCCCCCCAAGTCGAACTGGGTTTATGATGTTGAATTTCATGTATTTTGAACTCTGTCCACAAAAAGATTGCCGGAAATCCTGAAAAACTAAATTGAAATTCTTCAGGGCTATTCAAACCTACCAATGGGGCTTTGTGCACCCTTATTCCCTTTCAAGGTCAATTCTGTGACTGTGAATGCACCGGTTTTTCCACTTATTGCCCCTCCCTGCGCACCCCTCAAGGACAAATTTAGGCCATGAAGTTATTTTCTTGTATTTTGCAATGTTGTCTGAAATCCTATAAATTAATTGAACCAGCAAACCTAATGATAGAACCTTTTGTCACCTGCTTGTCTTTCAATTTCAATTTTATGACCCCCAAATGGATCAGATTTTTCATTTATTGCTTAATGTTTCTTTTATTATTGCAATTAGAGCTTTGGAATGTATGGGGAGGAAGGAAGAAAGCATATAGCCTAGGATTCCAAAATTCCCATGGAATTCACCACTAAATGACCTCCTTATGAAATATTTGTCATGAAGTTTATTCACTTGTATTTTGCAGTGTTTCTGAAGATACAATGCCTGAAATCCTATCAAAGTTTATTGAACTATTGTTTTGGACTATTGAGACCTAGTAATTTTGCTTTTTTGCACCGTTCTTGATTGTCATGGTCAATTCTATGACCCCAAATGGGTCTGGCTTGTAGTTAATACTTTAAGTATAGCAATTACAGCTTTGGCATATATATGAGGGCATAAAGGATGTCCTTGGATTCCAAAAAATCCCATAGAATTGCACCATCAGAAGCTATACACTGGACATGTTACATTTTCAGCAAATAAAATATGATTCATTATTTTTTATTAGCCTACAGTCTTCACTGGCTTACATCACAAATTTACAGTAAAAAATATTTCTACTTAACTCCTACTTGTGATTATTCAATTGAATGATGAAAACACCTTCAAAGTTAAACCTATTGCTATGACACCAGAGTGGTCAACAAAGAATCTAAATGAATAAATCCCACTTAAAATGTCATCCCAGTTAGGATTAACCTTCACTCTGCCATCTCAAAGAATGGGTTTGGGATCACTTAGAATCCTGTTGTCTTAAGGTGTATAAGTGCCAAGGGATTACTGCATTTCTTTGTTTTCATTGTTCTTGAACTTTGATGTATTGTTCAAAATCCTTTCATCATCTGTCAGATGTATTTGATGCTTTGTGCTGGCATTAAGTGTTGACATTCTTTCATCTCTTGTAACCTCTGAGACAGCATGTCACAGGATATAAAAGGAAGCTAGGTAAAAAATAAGGCATTAACTCAAATGTTACTATTCAATCAGTACTTGCCTTATTACAGTTGGAAAATATTCTCAGATACAATGGAGAGTCAATCAAAGTGTGAACTGAGTAAATCCAGTTTAACAAGAGCTGGGTTGGTTAACACTAACTTCACTACAGACAACAACACACAGTGTGTTCAATTTATTGGCAGAAAGAAAGCTCTACAGGCTAAAATGATGATCAAGAAGTTTTACAAGGCCAAGAAACAGGCAGAGCTTCTGGGAGACTCAGTAGAGATGCTGAGATGTCGGTATGAACGAGCAAGTTGTGATAATGTCCACAATATGAAGTACAGTCTTGGGATGAGACTTTCCACCACAGAGGGTGTGCGACTAGCTTACTGTGCCTATAGACAGCAACTAGGAGAGAAAATTCTGAAAATTCAGCAAGAAATGCGAGACATGGGACTGTTAGTGCCAAGAGAGGGGAACAGAACATGAGGTTGTGTTTTGAAACACTGGGGGTGATACCCTGATGCTGTAAAGAGAAAACTCTTCAGAAGAAACTGCTTTGTTTCTGTCTTCAGAAAGCTACTGTGGTGGCTTATGCTCAGATGGGCTTTAAATATTCCAAAAAGAGTAATTCAAATACAAGTGGGTAGTCAATAGGACCTGAAATGCCCAACTATTTTATATTCTACAAAACCATAGAAGTCCAATAAATGGTCAGTTGGCCATTTTCAATGAACAAGGTCTATAGTTCCCAAAAATTTGTTGAATTGTCAGTGCATCTAGACTCCCTTGCTTCACATTTTCCTTGGACTAGACATGGGCAAAATTTCCATGATTTATTTTTAAACTTGTGAAGTAATTGATAATTTAGACCAATTATTGGTGCTTTCTGACTGGTTAAGTTTGATATTTGAATTATCCTTTTAGTACTGTACATAGGTGAGTAAATTTCACATTTCTGACAGAACAGGTTAACTTTTTGTTAATCTTCACCTTTAAAGTTTTCAGCTAACTTGAAATGTATGGAAACACAACTTATTTAATGATATATATTTTTCCAGGGTATATATTCATTATCTGATTCATTTTTACCCCAGGGCTGTCCTGGTATTGTTTTCCCCAATGATGTCCGGATGGGCGGGAGGGCAGCGGGAAAAAAATTGTCCGGGCTGTATCTCAGACACCATAGGGTGTAAGAAGTTGATACTTGGTAGGGACATCGGTTAGGGGGTGCAGGTGTTCAGCATGATGGAGTGACTTTGGTTTGACCTTTGACCTTGCTGCAGTGACCTTCAGTTTGAAAATCTTGTCCGACTATATCTCGACAACCATAAGGTGTAAGAAGTTGATACTTGGTAGGGACATTGATTAGGGGATGTAGGTGTGCAGCATCATGGTGTGACCTTAATTTGACCTTTGACCTTACCGCAGTGACCTTGACCTTTAAAATCTTATCTGGGCTTTACTCGGCAACTGTAAGGTGTAAGAAGTTGATACTTTGTAGGAACATTGGTTAGGGGTGTAGGTGTGCAACGTCATGGTGTTATCTTGATTTGACCTTTGACCTTGCTGTGGTGACCTTGATCTATAAAATCATGTCCAGGCTATATCTCGGAAACCGTAAGGTGTAGGAAGTTGATACTTGGTAGGGACATTGGTTAGGGTGTGTATGTGTGTAACATCATGGTGTGACCTTGATTTGACCTTGCCATAGTGACCTTGACCTTTGAAATCTTGTCCGGGGTGTATCTCAGCAACTGTATGGTGTAGGAAGTTGATACTTGGTAAGGACATTGGTTAGGGGTTGTAGGTGTGCAATGTCATGGTGTGACCTTGATTTGACCTTTGACCTTGTCATAGTGACCATAAGTTTTAAAATCTTGTTTGGGTTATTTCTTGGATTCTATAAGGTGTAGAAGGTTGACACATGGTAGGAACATTGGTTAGGGGTTGTAGGTGTGCATCATTTTTTTTTTTTTTTTTAATATTTTATTGCCTCGTTGTTATACAGTACAGCAAAATAATAATACGTAAAAAACAATAAAGTAACAGTAGCAAAATAAAGTAGCAAAATTATACTTTTTGTTGCTATAGCAAGATTGATTTTATATATATACATACCATATAAATTTTGATGATTTAAATCTGCATTATTTATACACAACATTTAGTGTAGAAGTTAACAATCATTGAGTAATGTTTTGACGTTCTGCAAACACTATTGACATTTACTCTTAGTCTACAAACATAAGTATATGTTAATACAATAACATGGTACTGTTTCATAATCTTTGATCTGCATATCTTTGAGTCTTTATTAATCAAAATATTTGTACAAATTGCCAAAAAATTTGTCAAATGCTTCTAGTTTTTCATGTAAAATATAACTCGTTCTCAAAATTTCTAGTTTTTCTTTTACTAAACATATAAAGTTGGGAAATTCTATTCGCTGATTATTAGATCGTTGTTTATTAATGTACCATTTTCCTAACAATATAATGTAATTAAACACAAACTGTACATACTCATCAGTGAAGGAGGTTCTGAAGAATCCAAAGATTATTTCACATATTGTGAAGTTGAACTTTATATTAGTTATGTTATATAGCCATACGGTAACTTCCTTCCAAAAGTTATTTGAGTCACTACAGTAGTAAAAGTGGTGCTCTATAGTGTCAGTTTGAATGCAGTAATTACAAGTTTTTGAAGAGATTATCTTCCATTTGTAGAGATTATATCGACAATTAATGGTTCTATTTAAAACTTTGTATTGGAATGACTGTAAGTAGGGTTCTTTCGTTATTTTATATATTAATATAAACACAGACTTCCACTCAATATGTTCCAAAAAAGGGAATAAATCCAACCAAGTTTCTATAGCTGTGGGTTCTTTTACCACATCTCTTATTAGTTCGGAATATACTTTCCTACTTGTAATTCTGGTAATTTCTGTTACTCTATTGTTAAGAATTAAACTGAATTTGGGGATTGCTGTATACTTACATGTTATATTGTTTATTTTTAATTTCCAATATTTTGGAATAGCATCCAATAGGGAGTATATATTAATAATGTTTGTGTTCCATTCTGGCCTTGCTCTTAAGTTTTCGGCTGTTGCCAATTTTTTCTCACTATCTAAGAGATCAACTATTTTTAGATTGATTAAGTCGATATCTAATCCTAATTCTTTTGGGTGGATATGTGATTTGTTTATAGTGATCTGATTGTTAAAGAATAAATACTCATTCAAAATGTTCTGCAAATTTTCAGGAGGTTTATTTTTTATTTTAAACCATGCCTGTAGGGTTTGCTGATGGAACTTTGAACTTAAACAGGTGTGCATCATGTTGTGACCTTTAACTTTGGCTCTGCCAAAGTGTGTTCACCTGCCATATTTGAGACATCTTTCTCTTATGACAAAGATACATGGATTACTGCAGCTGATTATCATTATGCATTTTTACATAATTGTGCTTTTTATTGCGTTAATACATCCTATCCAATGGACAATAGCTTATCCGGTCGGCACGGACCGGCCCGCCAAACGTCAGAAAAAGACGTCCTGTGTCTCCACCGGCTAGGCCGGCCCAGTTCTGTGCACTCGCCAGATGGCGTGTCGTACTTCCTTCCTGTCTAGACAGCGTGACGTCATAGCATCTTTTTCGTTTGGCGCATGTTCAAGTGTACACGAAAATTTTTTCTGAGCTTAATTTCAGTTTTTTTGCCAGAATAGTTACTAAAGTGTTGTGAAATTTTATCTACGGATTCTTCACACCTTATAGACCTTCATGTCTTCTCCAAGTCAACGTCGGGGAGGTTGCGGCCACATGATGGCTGGCTTTGACTTGCACAGTTTTTGTGCACGCTGTCGCGACAAGAAAAAGGGTAAGGCTCCCTGTGTGGAGAAGCCTAATGTAGAATGTCAGATTTGTAAAGCCCTTACTCCAGAGCAAGCTTCCCAGTTAGCAACCCCTTCATATAAACTCAAGAAGGAGAAGCGTGATAAGGCGGAATCTACACCATCTAAGAAGGATTCATCTTCTTCAACGTTAGTCACTCTCAGTCCCACCCTTGTGGACCCGGCACGAGTGTCGGTAATAAGGGCAGTGGATGGCCAGGACACTGGTTTGAGTGCACAGCCAGCAGAGAAAAAGAAAAAGGTAGAGGAAAAGAAGAAGTCGGTCAAACCCAAGCCTTCTACCTCAACTGCGGCTGCAGTGTCCACCGACCAGAAATTTCAAGAGATGGATCAGAAATGGTCGGACCGGTTCAACCGGCTTGAGGCTCTCTTACTAGCTAAGACCCTAGACCGACCTCAGCAGGAACCGACCTTCAGCACTGTGAAGGTGGTCCCTACCCACTCACCACCGGCTAATGTCACCAGGTCTGAGCCCTTTATCAACCCTGCCGACCAGCCATTTACCCAGACTTCTGATCTACTGGCCACATCTTCAGACCGACCTGCTGTGGGTGCTACTACCGACCCACCGGCCTCTTCTAAGAAAGCTGACCGGCCTTCAACCTCTGATAAACCTTCCAGTGCCTTCCAGCCGACCAGAAAGGACTCTAGTGATTCAGAGTCGGACAGTGAGCAATCTGACCAGCCTCCCCTGGACATTTTTGTAGAGGAAGGCGAGTTATCAGAGGATCCGGATGCCATAAGTAACGACCCCGAACAATCATTGTCAGAAGAACAGTCATACCGTGAGACAATGAGGGGCATCAGAAGTTACATGGGATGGACACACATCCCCGATATGGAATCTGCTGCCGGCTCTTCAGATGATAACCCCTTTGCCGGGCCTAAGATGCAAACCCAGGGCAAGGTTTCAGTTCAACTTCCAACAGATGAGTGGCTCTGCCGAAAAATCTCCAAACTGAACCTTACACTTACAGATGGATACCCATCCCGTGGGGCAGAAGCCGGTGGTTTGCACAGGGATCAGTTCCTTAAACCCCCAAGATCTCAGGCAAAGTGGTATGGGGCCCACCAGCAAACCAAGAGTACTGCTGAGACGGTGTCATCCTGGAGTTCAGATGCAGCTAAAGTAAACAGTGGCTACCTGAGGATAGCAAGACAGGCCGGAATCGCCACCAGCCCTCCCCAATCGTGGCCAATCTCTCAAGACTCCTTGAGGAAGTGGGAGAAAAGTGCCCGGGAGTCGTCTGTTATCTGCAACCAGGCTGCAGGTTTCAACCGCTGTTTAGTTAAAGTGCAGCAGGACATACAGTCTCAGTTAAAGACAATTAAATCAGAACAGAAAGGGAAGTCAGCTTCCAAGGTGACAGAGGCCACAGAGGAAATGCAGTTCCTTCTGGACTTTAATGCTAGTATCTGCCAGGCCATGGCCAAGTCCATGGAACATTTAACAGACTTTGTTTTTGTGACCATGGCCAACACCACCTTACTCAGGAGAGATTTGTACCTAGCGTACTTGAAGGCTGGAATTAAAGCGGATACTATGGCAGCTCTCAGAACAGCACCTCTCCACCTCTCCACCCTATTTCCGGATAGTGTACTAAAACAAGCCGAGGAGGACATTAGTGCTTTTGACAAGGGTCGGTCTGTTTCAACATATAAGAAAAACCGCTTCCACCCTTATGAAAGGCCGGAAACTAAACCAGACAACAGACAGCCGGATAGGCCGGCTTGGAAGAACCTCTCACGTGGCCATAACAAGAGAAATAAAGGCAAGCGTCAGTACTCATCGCGTCCTGCCAAGGGTCAACAGCCTTATAAATGACAATTACTGTGTAAATCTGTTACCGGACAGGCTGTTGACCCGGACAAGTGCACTACCCAAAAAGACAATAAACTGTTTAAGTTTAAATGTAAAGAATCTTGCTGTAAACCATGTTCATTCTGCGCCCAGGCACTCCCAAAAGAGAGAGCTAAGTCCCGGGTCAGCAGGTTGTCATCAGTCAAAAAGCAAATTAAAATATGTCAAAGGTGCTTCTTCTGTCATTCAATTATCTTGTGTTCAACCTGTAACAAATGCCATGAATGTTGTCTCAAATCTGCCTGTAGGGGCCCGACTTCAAAACTTTTGGCAAACTTGGTTGGAGAGGGGTGCCGGACCGAAAATAGTTCAAATCCTGAGAGAGGGCTACACCCTCCCCTTTCGGATCCGGCCAAACCTCACAAGGTCCCCCACTGTCATAAGCCGTTATGTCAATCCCCACAGGAACAGCTACCTGCTGGAGGCATTACATCAGCTTATGGACAAAAATGCAATAGAGCTAGTCCACAATCAAACATCTTTAGGGTTTTTCAACCGACTTTTTCTGGTACCCAAACCCAACAACAAGTGGAGACCCATACTAGACCTAAGCAAACTAAATCCCTTCCTCAAGGTGGAAAAGTTCAAAATGGAGACACCGGAAACCATCAGGACATCCCTCCAACAGGGGGAGTGGGTAACCTCAGTAGACTTCAAGGATGCCTACTTCCATATACCAATACAGGAACAATCCAGGAAATATCTCAGATTTCATGTCCAGGGTCGGACTTACCAGTTCAAAGCACTGCCTTTTGGTCTGTCCACAGCACCCATGGAGTTCACTGTCTTGGCAAAGGAGGTGAAACTGATGGCCGCACACAAGGGTATAAGGATCCACCAGTACCTAGACGACTGGTTGGTCAGAGCCAGAACCCACCAAGTCTGTCTCCATCATACCCGGATCCTGATCAAGATGTGCCAGGATCTAGGCTGGCTAGTAAATTTAGAAAAATCAGAACTGGAGCCCCAACAAGTATTCAACTTCGTTGGCTACCAGTTCGACCTCAGGTCCGGCCGGGTCAGACCGACACCGGACCGGTGGCAGAGCCTTCAAGGGAAAATACAAACACTACTTTCACTACCGGCCTGTCTGGTCCGGCAGTTCATGTCCTTGATAGGTCTATTAACGGCCACAGAGAAACAAGTTCACCTAGGCCGCCTACACATGAGACCCATACAGTGGCATCTCAAAAACAATTGGAGGGTACCGGAATCCCTGGAAAAGGTTATTCCTCTACCCAGATCCCTGCACCCACATTTACAATGGTGGCTAGATGAAAGCAATGTGCTTCAAGGTCAACCATTACACCCCATACGGCATGCTCTGCAAATTTTTACAGACGCATCAAAAGAAGGGTGGGGCGCTCATTTAAACGAGTTCACTGCAAGAGGGTCCTGGTCAGTGCCGGAAAGCAAGCTGCACATAAATTATCTGGAACTAAAAGCAGTACTCTTAGCCTTAAAAGAGTTCCAAAACCTATGTACAAACCAAATTGTCCTAGTGGCCACAGACAATACTACAGTAGTGGCCTACATAAACAAAGAAGGGGGAATGAAGTCGGGCCCACTGTGTGCCCTACTATGGAGGATCTTGACCTGGTGTTCCCAGCGACAAGTGACCCTAAAAGCCCGACATATCCCTGGCCGGTTAAATGTGATAGCCGACAAGCTATCCAGGCTAACTCAGACCATCCAAACAGAATGGTCCCTCCTTCCGGACATCTTTCAGGAGTTGTGCAGAAAATGGCACCGGCCACAGATAGACCTATTTGCCACGAGGTTCAACAACAAGCTACCTCAATTCGTGTCTCCAGTACCGGACACTCTGGCAGTAGCAGTGGACGCACTCACCCTACCTTGGGAGGATCTGGATGCATACGCTTTCCCACCGACCGCCATATTGGGCAAAGTGGTGGAGAAGTTGCAGGACTCCCCGTGCAAGAGACTCATTCTGATTGCCCCGGGGTGGCCCAACATGCCTTGGTTTTGGGACTTAGTGACCATGTCCAGTCAGGTCCCTCTCAGCCTGCCCGACCAACCCAACCTGCTGACACAGCCCTTCAGTCAGATCCCTCACAGAAATCTGACAAATCTAAATCTCCACGCCTGGCTCCTAGAGCCACAAAAATCAAAGAACAGGGCTTCTCTGAGGCAGTGGCAGCAAGAATTGAGGCCCCTCAAAGAAGATCTACCAGATCAGTCTATGAGGCAAAGTGGGCCGTTTTTACAAAGTGGTGCCTCACTAATCAGGTGGACTTCAGGACACCACCTGTAAAGTCGGTGGCTGACTTCCTCATGTACCTCTTTGAGGACAAGAAGTTACAGCCCAGCACCATTGATGGATACAGGTCTGCCATCGCTGACAAACTAGGTAATACAGCAATCAATATCAGCAAAGATGATAATCTCACTCGTCTCTTGGAAAGTTTCCACAGAGACAGGCCCAAAGGGCGGAGGGGGATTCCCTCTTGGAACCTTTCCCTGGTTCTACACCAGCTGACAAAGGCTCCTTTCGAGCCTCTCCGGGAGGCATCTCTGAAGCATCTAACCTTCAAGACTGTCTTCCTGTTGGCCTTGGGCTCGGGTAAAAGAAGGAGTGAGATCCATGCATGGCAGCACAAGAACATCAGACACCAATCCGATTGGTCTAAGGTGTCCCTGTTTCCATCTCCCAGCTTTCTCTCCAAGAATCAGCTGGCCAAAGAGGGTCCACAGAGTGTAGCCCCAGTGGTCATACCAGCCCTGGCTCCTACCCTGGATAAATCCCTCAAGTCTGACAGATCTCTGTGTCCAGTCAGAGCTTTGCGCTACTATCTGGATAGGACTTCAGACCTCAGATAACGCCAGCAGTTAGTCTTTGTCTCCTTCAAGAAAGGTTTCGACAAGGACATCTCACCTGCCACTATCTCCTCATGGATCAAACAAACTGTGATCCTATGCTATGAGCTCTCTGATCATCAGGCCCACACCCTACATCAGGTTAAAGCTCATGATGTCAGGGCCTTTGCTGCTTCTAAGGCCTTCCAGTCGGGGGTCTCCTTAGAGCAGATCTTAGCAGCCTGCCATTGGAAGTCTCATAATACCTTCACCCAATTCTATCTGAAGGATGTGGCTTGGGCTGACTCAGAGCTCTACCATCTTGGACCGGTTGTGGCTGCTCAGCAGATCCACCAGCAGACCGGTACCTAGAGGAGATTGGTACCTATGTAAATATTTGTACATATTTGTATATATTGCACATATAGTTAAGGAGCAAAACAAAACAAAAAACACAAAAAAAAAACAAAAAAAAAAAATCTCACGTACTTCCTCCGGGAGACTTAATTTTATGGGACTGAACTTATCCCTCTCTTCCCCTACCTCAGAGCAGGTCTGTAAAAAAAGGGGGGGGGGGGGGCAAGGTTGATTCTGACGGTTCCTTTCCGGATAACCGGATGATGATATTCGACCATAGCCTAAGGGGTTTTGACTTCAAGGTCTACCCAGGCTTTAGGAAGGAATTGTCATTATTCCAACCAGAGTTCAAGTTTTTAGTCCCTAGTAACTTACCCTCCTACCAAGCGGTAGTTATTCAGCTATTGTCCATTGGATAGGATGTATTAACGCAATAAAATTGCAAATTTAATAAGTAAATTAAATTTTTATAAGTTAATACCCTATCCAATGGACACACAAGACCCTCCCACCGACCCCGCTATCAGCTTACTAGGGGTCTAATAGGTTTAGACAACGAAAAAGATGCTATGACGTCACGCTGTCTAGACAGGAAGGAAGTACGACACGCCATCTGGCGAGTGCACAGAACTGGGCCGGCCTAGCCGGTGGAGACACAGGACGTCTTTTTCTGACGTTTGGCGGGCCGGTCCGCGCCGACCGGATAAGCTATTGTCCATTGGATAGGGTATTAACTTATAAAAATTTAATTTACTTATTAAATTTGCAAATTTCCATTGACAGCTATTCTCCATTTAATAAATTTTACAGCTTCATAATTTTTAGTTCACTGGTTAATGCTGTCATCTTCCTATTAAATTTTCTTGTTTTGATATTTCATCTTTATTTTTATCTACTTAAATATTATTTGGAGCTTTATATAACTGACACTACTCTGAATGTATCCAGATCTTTGTGCTGTTTCACTACTTCTATATCTCATGGTGTTGAAAACTATTTGCCCAGGCTGTGGGGTGCGGGCATGTCTGATGCTATTTTCAAATGTTTGTAAAAACCTTGAAAAAATTTGTAAAATGGTTGACTATGGGTGTGGTTCAGTAAGGGAAATATGCATTGAGTATATATCTGCATTTGCACCCTTTTTAGTCAGCTGAAGCAAGTCTCTTGTTTTGAGGCAGAGAAATAAACTTTTCAGTGTAAAGTTGATTAATTTTGCAGTCCTTTTTGACTTAATTTCATAGGGTCCAGCCGTATTTCAGTATCTTTGTACCAACATGTTTAGTTCTTTCCATTCTGATAGATGAGTGTGTGTTTTCAGTGGATTTATCTCTGTGGCTTATTGAGATGCAGATTAACATGGTTCATATCATTTCTAATATATTTGTGTCTCCATTTTAGTTCATTAGCTGTCCATGTTTAGCAAATTGTATAACTCTTCCATTTGTAATTCAGAAACTTACTGATGTACTAATCCTTTCTCCCTTAATGATGGGGGAAGATGTTCACTGAATAATTCTTTCCTTTCATGTTTATAGTATCTCATTATTTAATTCTTTCTGTCTATGTTTATAATACCTCACTATGTTATTCTTTCTATGTTTATAATATCTCATTGTGTAATTCTTTCTGTCTATGTTTATAATATCTCACTATGTTATTCTTTCTATGTTTATAATATCTCATTGTGTAATTCTTTCTGTCTGTGTTTATAATATCTCACTATGTTATTCTTTCTATGTTTATAATATCTCATTGTGTAATTCTTTCTGTCTATGTTTATAATATCTCACTATGTTATTCTTTCTATGTTTATAATATCTCACTGTGTAATTCTTTCTGTCTATGTTTATAATATCTCACTATGTTATTCTTTCTATGTTTATAATATCTCATTGTGTAATTCTTTCTGTCTATGTTTATAATATCTCACTATGTTATTCTTTCTATGTTTATAATATCTCACTGTGTAATTCTTTCTGTCTGTGTTTATAATATCTCACTATGTTATTCTTTCTATGTTTATAATATCTCACTGTGTAATTCTTTCTGTCTGTGTTTATAATATCTCACTATGTTATTCTTTCTATGTTTATAATATCTCACTGTGTAATTCTTTCTGTCTGTGTTTATAATATCTCACTATGTTATTCTTTCTATGTTTATAATATCTCATTGTGTAATTCTTTCTGTCTGTGTTTATAATATCTCACTATGTTATTCTTTCTATGTTTATAATATCTCACTGTGTAATTCTTTCTGTCTGTGTTTATAATATCTCACTATGTTATTCTTTCTATGTTTATAATATCTCACTGTGTAATTCTTTCTGTCTATGTTTATAATATCTCACTATGTTATTCTTTCTATGTTTATAATATCTCATTGTGTAATTCTTTCTGTCTATGTTTATAATATCTCACTATGTTATTCTTTCTATGTTTATAATATCTCATTGTGTAATTCTTTCTGTCTGTGTTTATAATATCTCACTATGTTATTCTTTCTATGTTTATAATATCTCATTGTGTAATTCTTTCTGTCTGTGTTTATAATATCTCACTATGTTATTCTTTCTATGTTTATAATATCTCATTGTGTAATTCTTTCTGTCTGTGTTTATAATATCTCACTATGTTATTCTTTCTATGTTTATAATATCTCACTGTGTAATTCTTTCTGTCTATGTTTATAATATCTCACTATGTTATTCTTTCTATGTTTATAATATCTCACTGTGTAATTCTTTCTGTCTGTGTTTATAATATCTCACTATGTTATTCTTTCTATGTTTATAATATCTCACTGTGTAATTCTTTCTGTCTGTGTTTATAATATCTCACTATGTTATTCTTTCTATGTTTATAATATCTCACTGTGTAATTCTTTCTGTCTATGTTTATAATATCTCACTATGTTATTCTTTCTATGTTTATAATATCTCATTGTGTAATTCTTTCTGTCTATGTTTATAATATCTCACTATGTTATTCTTTCTATGTTTATAATATCTCACTGTGTAATTCTTTCTGTCTGTGTTTATAATATCTCACTATGTTATTCTTTCTATGTTTATAATATCTCACTGTGTAATTCTTTCTGTCTGTGTTTATAATATCTCACTATGTTATTCTTTCTATGTTTATAATATCTCACTGTGTAATTCTTTCTGTCTGTGTTTATAATATCTCACTATGTTATTCTTTCTATGTTTATAATATCTCACTGTGTAATTCTTTCTGTCTGTGTTTATAATATCTCACTATGTTATTCTTTCTATGTTTATAATATCTCACTGTGTAATTCTTTCTGTCTGTGTTTATAATATCTCACTATGTTATTCTTTCTATGTTTATAATATCTCACTGTGTAATTCTTTCTGTCTGTGTTTATAATATCTCACTATGTTATTCTTTCTATGTTTATAATATCTCATTGTGTAATTCTTTCCTTCCATGTTTACAATGTCTCATTGTGCAATTCTTTCTGTCCAAGTTTATAATATATCACTATGTAATTCATTCTTTCTGTCCATGTTAAAACTTTATAATATCTCACCATGTTATTCTTTCTGTTCAAGTTTATAATTTCTCACAATGTAATTTGTTCTTTCGATGTTTATGATATCTCACTGTAATTCTTTCTATCACTATGTAATTCTTTCAGTCCATCTTAAAACTTTATAATATCTCACCATGTTATTCTTTCTGGCTATGTTTATTATATCTCACTGTGTAATTCTTTCCATCCATGTTTACAATATCTCATTGCGCAATTCTTTCTGTCCATGTTTATCTTGTCTGCCAGTGTAATTCTTTTTGGCCATGTTTAGAATATCTCACTCTGTACTTCTTTCTGTCCATTTTTAGCATATCTCACAGTGTAATTTTGTTTGTTCATATCTACCATATCTCAGCGTGTTGATCTTTCTGTACATGTTTAGCATATCTCTGTGGGTAATTGTTTCTGTTCATGTTTAGCATACCTCACTATGTAATTCTTTGTGTTCATGAAAATGTATAGTGAATCTCACCGTGTAATGTTTTCTGTTCATGTCTACCATATCTCAGTGTGTTGTTCTTTCTGTACATGTTAAACATGTCTCTCTGTGTAATTATTTCTGTTTATGTTTAGCATGCCTCACTGTGTAATTCTTTGTGTTCATGTATAGTGAATCTTACCATGTAATTCTTTCTGTTGAGGTGGAGAAGTGCATGCTGAGTGATTTGGAACACAGCCTGCCTCACTTCATGAAGGTTGCAGATGTAGAACACACACACATTCTTTTACCTGTCCTCTGTGCTCACCTGAGATACTACCTGAGTGATGACAAGCTCTCCAAACACCTCACTGACAGGTGATTCTAAAATTGGTTATAACTACCATGCAGTGGACATAATTGTATAATCCTTATAAATACACATTTATTGAGAACATCTGGCATAAAATAGAAGCCTTTTCTTTGCTTTCTAAGGTAAAAATGAATTATTGCACCAGTAGGTTAGATTACAGTGTGTATTTTTGGACAAGGTTTATACTAGTCTCTTAAATAATGACAACTATTCAAGTAAGTTGTGATTAAGTGTTTTTGATTAATTTTCATTGCTTCACAGAAATATAAATAGATGTTGACCTGTTTTTACCCATGACCTACTTCTGAGGGCAAGGGTTAAATTCTTAGCCCATGACTTACATGAGAAATTTAGCACTTAATTATCAATACTCAATGATTTAACACTCAGTAAATTGATTAACGGGTATTCAGTGCTTTACTCCACAACATCATAACTGGTGCATGGACAATTGGCCAGTGGACATTTGGCTGGTAACTTTTTTGAGGGGTAGGACAATTGGCTGGTGACTTTTTAGATGTTGTTTTAATAGTGTGCCAAATGAAGTAAAACTTCAAAAAAAAAAAAAAAAAAAAAAAAAAAAACTTTTTTTTCAATTTTAGTGACACAAAATATAATATAGCAATACGTCAAAACATTACATCATAAGCACTGTCATTAACTGGGATGTATACTGACACGTTTTTTTACCCCACAGCCCTTAATGGCTGTTGGGGTATTGTTTTCACCCATGGTGTCCGGATGGTCGGGCGGGCGGGTGAGCGGGCGGCGGGAAATAGTTTGTCCTGGCTGTATCTCAGAAACTGTAAGGTGTAGGAAGTTGATACTTGGTAGGGACATTGGTTAGGGGGTGTAGCTGTGCAACGTCATGGTCTGACCTTGATTTGACCTTTGACCTTGCCATAGTGACCTTGAGTTTGAAAATCTTGTCCGGGCTATATCTCGGAAACTGTTAGGTGTAGGAAGTTGATACTTGGTAGGGACATTGGTTAGGGGGTGTAGTTGTGCAACGTCATAGTCTGACCTTGATTTGACCTTTGACCTTGCAGTAGTGACCTTTACCTATAAAATCTTGTCCGGGCTATATCTCGGAAACCGTAAGGTGTAGGAAGTTGATACTTGGTAGGGATATTGGTTAGGGGGTGTAGGTGTGCAACGTCATGGTCTGACCTTGATTTGACCTTTGACCTTGCCGTAGTGACCTTGACCTATAAAATGTTGTCCGGGCTATATCTCGGAAACTGTAAGGCTTGGGAAGTTGATATTTGGTAGGGACATTGGTTAGGGGGTGTAGGTGTGCAACGTCATGGTGTGACCTTGATTTGACCTTTGACCTTGCCGTAGTGACCTTGACCTAGTGTCCGGGCTATATCTCAGAAACCGTAAGGTGTAGGAAGTTGATACGTGGTACGGATATTGGTTAGGGGGTGTAGGTGTGCAACGTCATGGTGTGACCTTGATTTGACCTGTGACCTTGCCGTAGTGGCCTTGACCTATAAAATGTTGTCCAGGCTATATCTCAGAAACCGTAAGGTGTAGGAAGTTGATACTTGGTAGGGATATTGCTTAGGGGGTGTAGGTGTGCAGCGTCATGGTCTGACCTTGATTTGACCTTTGACCTTGCCGTAGTGACCTTGACCTATAAAATGTTGTCTGGGCTATATCTCAGAAACCGTAAGGAGTAGGAAGTTGATACTTGGTAGGGATATTGATTAGGGGGTCTAGGTGTGCAACGTCATGGTCTGACCTTGATTTGACCTTTAACCTTGCTGTAGTGACCTTGACCTATAAAATATTGTCCGGGCTTTATCTCGGAAACTGTTAGGTGCAGGAAGTTGATATTTGGTAGAGACATTGGCTAGGGGGTGTAGGTGTGCAGCATCATGGTGTGACCTTGTGATTTGACCTTTGACCTTGCCATAGTGACCTTGACCTATAAAATCGTCAGGGCTGTATCTCGGAGACCGTAAGGTGTAGGAAGTTGATACTTGGTATGGACATCGGTTATTGGCTATAGGTGTGTATTATCATGGTGTGACCTTAATTTGACCTTTTACCTTGCCGTAGTGACCTTGACCTTTAAAATCTTGTTGCACCTTTGGGTCTGTCTTTTGATGCAGATTAAGCTAAAGTCATATTAGAATTATGTCCACCCCCCTGGGGGGTGGATATATTATTTTTGCTTTTTTCGCCGTCCGATGTCCGATGTCCGGCGTCCGGCGTCCGATGTCCGGCGTCACGCATGGTTTCCGCTCATTTAAAGGAAAAGTATTAGAGCTATTGTCACCAAATTTGGTATGCAGGCTTATTGGGTCAGTAGCTTGCTTGGGATTGCTTTTGGCTGTTGTACCTCTTTTGCTTACTGAGTAATACTTAAGTACAGCTATTTTCAGTACCCATTGGTTTCCGTGCATTTAAGCCAAAATAATTAAAGATATTTTACTACAATTTTGAATACAAGATTGTTATGTCCATAGCTCGCTTGGTATTGCATTTGGGACTGATAGCTTTGTCAGTACATGAGTAATAGCCATTTAGGTACTTCATTGTGTATTTTCAGTACTACTTTTGAGTAATTTGCTTCTATCTCCTTAACCGTGCGAGATAGAGCGATTTCGGCAAAATTTTCGACCCGCAGGGTATCTGAGGAGTGTACTCTTTGCAATTTTCAAAAAATTTTCCCCTCCCCAAAAATGGCGGCCATTTTGAATTTTCGAATTTTTGCCAAAAATGGCAAAACACAAATTTGCTTCTATCTCCTTAACCGTGCGAGATAGAGCGATTTCGTCGAAATTTTCGACCCACAGGGTATCTAAGGAATGTAATATTTGCAATTTTCCAAAAATTTTCCCCTCCCCAAAAATGGCGGCCATTTTGAATTTTCGAATTTTTGCCAAAAATGGCAAAACACAAATTTGCTTCTATCTCCTTAACCGTGCGAGATAGAGCGATTTCGTCGAAATTTTCGACCCACAGGGTATCTAAGGAATGTAATATTTGCAATTTTCAAAAAAATTTCCCCTCCCCAAAAATGGCGGCCATTTTGAATTTTCGAATTTTTGCCAAAAATGGCAAAACACTAATTTGCTTCTATCTCCTTAACCGTGCGAGATAGAGCGATTTCGGCAAAATTTTCGACCCACAGGGGATCTAAGGAATGCAATCTTTGCAATTTTCCAAAAATTTTCCCCTCCCCAAAAATGGCGGCCATTTTGAATTTTCGAATTTTTGCCAAAAATGGCAAAACACTAATTTGCTTCTATCTCCTTAACCGTGCGAGATAGAGCGATTTCGGCAAAATTTTCGACACACAGGGTATCTAAGCAATGCAATCTTTGCAATTTTCAAAATATTTTCCCCTCCCCAAAAATGGCGGCCATTTTGAATTTTTGCCAAAAATGGCAAAACACAAATTTGCTTCTATCACCTTAACCGTGCGAGATAGAGCGATTTCGTCGAAATTTTCGACCCACAGGGTATCTAAGGAATGTAATATTTGCAATTTTCAAAAAATTTTCCCCTCCCCAAAAATGGCGGCCATTTTGAATTTTCGAATTTTTGCCAAAAATGGCAAAACACAAATTTGCTTCTATCTCCTTAACCGTGCGAGATAGAGCGATTTCGTCGAAATTTTCGACCCACAGGGTATCTAAGGAATGTAATATTAGCAATTTTCAAAAAAATTTCCCCTCCCCAAAAATGGCGGCCATTTTGAATTTTCGAATTTTTGCCAAAAATGGCAAAACACAAATTTGCTTCTATCTCCTTAACCGTGCGAGATAGAGCGATTTCGGCAAAATTTTCGACCCACAGGGGATCTAAGGAATGCAATCTTTGCAATTTTCCAAAAATTTTCCCCTCCCCAAAAATGGCGGCCATTTTGAATTTTCGAATTTTTGCCAAAAATGGCAAAACACTAATTTGCTTCTATCTCCTTAACCGTGCGAGATAGAGCGATTTCGGCAAAATTTTAGACGCACAGGGTATCTAAGCAATGCAATCTTTGCAATTTTCAAAATATTTTCCCCTCCCCAAAAATGGCGGCCATTTTGAATTTTCGAATTTTTGCCAAAAATGGCAAAACACAAATTTGCTTCTATCTCCTTAACCGTGCGAGATAGAGCGATTTCGTCGAAATTTTCGACCCACAGGGTATCTAAGGAATGCAATCTTTGCAATTTTCAAAAAATTTTCCCCTCCCCAAAAATGGCGGCCATTTTGAATTTTCGAATTTTTGCCAAAAATGGCAAAACACAAATTTGCTTCTATCTCCTTAACCGTGCGAGATAGAGCGATTTCGTCGAAATTTTCGACCCACAGGGTATCTAAGGAATGCAATCTTTGCAATTTTCCAAAAATTTTCCCCTCCCCAAAAATGGCGGCCATTTTGAATTTTCGAATTTTTGCCAAAAATGGCAAAACACAAATTTGCTTCTATCTCCTTAACCGTGCGAGATAGAGCGATTTCATCGAAATTTTCGACCCACAGGGTATCTAAGGAATGTAATATTTGCAATTTTCAAAAAATTTTCCCCTCCCCAAAAATGGCGGCCATTTTGAATTTTCGAATTTTTGCCAAAAATGGCAAAACACAAATTTGCTTCTATCTCCTTAACCGTGCGAGATAGAGCGATTTCGTCGAAATTTTCGACCCACAGGGTATCTAAGGAATGCAATCTTTGCAATTTTCCAAAAATTTTCCCCTCCCCAAAAATGGCGGCCATTTTGAATTTTCGAATTTTTGCCAAAAATGGCAAAACACAAATTTGCTTCTATCTCCTTAACCGTGCCAGATAGAGTGATTTCGTCAAAATTTTCGACCCACAGGGTATCTGAGCATTGTACTCTTGGTAATTTCTAAAAAATTTTCCCCTCCCCTAAAATGGCGGCCATTTTGAATTTTCAAATTTTTGCCAAAAATGGCAAAACACAAATTTGCTTCTATCTCCTTAACCATGCGAGATAGAGCGATTTCGTCGAAATTTTCAACCCACAGGGTATCTAAGGAATGTAATCTTTGCAATTTTCAAAAAATTTTCCCCTCCCCAAAAATGGCAGCCATTTTGAATTTTCGAATTTTTGCCCAAAATGGAAAAACACAAACTGGCCTTAACCGTGCAAAATAGAGTTATTTTGTTGAAATTTTCGACCCATAGGGTATCTAAGAAATGTACTCTTGGCAATTTTCAAAAAAATTTCCTTTTCCCAATAATGGCGGCCATTTTGAATTTTCAAATTTTTGCCAAAAATAGAAAAACAGGAATTGGCTTCTATCTTCTTAACCGTGCAAGATAGAGTGATTTCGTCAAAATTTTCAACCCAACCAATGCAAAAAGGCATGAAGCTGAAATAAATTACATCTACACTATCAAATATTTAAGCATCATTGATATATTTTACAAATGAAACAGGGTCTTGTAAGACTACTGTACAATTTGGGCAAAAGGTTCATGGGTGGACATTACACATGATAATGTGTGTTCTTCTATGCTATCCTGTTTCTATTCGCATCTACTATCAACAGGGCGGCCTATTTCTAGTTTATTAAGAATTTTACTTTCATAACTTCCCATTGTAAGAGATAGAATTTCATCAAGTGAGCCGCAGATTTTACTCCAACACCACACATAAGCATTCATTAAATGTATTGCCACTTCTGTATGCATGGTAATATTCAAACCATCTAAACCATAATTCGGAAATGCAGATGTATATAAAGAGTGTTGAATTTTAGTTTACTGATTAATGCTGTCATCTTGTCATTGAATTATCTTGTTTTAATACTTCATCTTTATACGCAATATCTTTCTTTTAAACATTATTTCTCCATTTAAACATTGTTTGGACCTTTATATAACTGACAGTGCTCTGAAAGTATCCTGAAGTTTGTACTGGTACAGTACTTCTATATCTCATGGTGTTGAAAATATTTCCCAAGGCTGTGGGGTACGGGCATCTCTGATGCTATTTTTTTAAATTTTATTGACACAAAACATATAGCAATACATCAAAACATTACATTATCATTAGCACTGTCATAAAATAAACAAATAATAAGGCCTTTAGTTCTTTTATGAACATGTTAATCCTAGAAATTCTGAGTAGGAATCAAAAGGGTTTTGGTTCTTTTATGAACATAATATTTAATACAATTTGGCACAATATTAAAACAACATCTAAAAAGTCACTGGCCAATTGTCCTATCCCTCAAAAAAGTCACCGGCCAATCATCCGCCGACCAATTGTCCCGGATTCATTATAACTTACTTAATCCTAAAATCAATCTTCAAAGAAGCTGTTGTTATTGAGTTTTGACAGTATCAATTGGTTTCCTGCAGCTTGAAATCTATAAGTATGAAGGTCATCGTATATTCTGATGTGTATTTTCTGGCTGTTATGGACAGTATCCTGAGACTGAAGACCTGTATCATACACAGTCAGAGACTGGGACAATCAACTGATGCTTCCTGTAAGGATGTTATGGAACAATCTGCTGTGAAAGGACTACACCAACTCTCTCTCATACTCTCCACTGATGTGAGTTATTGGTTACAGTTTGATTAGAATATATTTTTAGAAAACCCATATCAGGAAAGTGTGATATTGGAATGGGTAAATGCTTGGAATGGGTCACTGTATCCAATGAAAATGGTCGGCTGATGGAATATGAATGAACTTTTAGTTTTAGAAGCTTGGAGCCACATTGAATGCATTTGCTGTTTTGCTGAATTTTACAAAATGGACCCACATCATGATATTGAAGAAGCTATGTAATTTGTATAGCTTCAGTTTGTAACACTGCACACATACATATTTCAGCTGATGCTGAACTGATGCATAAGGCCATATTTTCCCAAACAGTGGTAAATGACTATACACTTGTCAGCCTAAATCCTGTAAAAATTGGTTTTATTGATGGTGTTATCCTTTCTTGACTGTGGACTTGCATTCCTTTAGTGTCTGTACACTTGTATGGGGGCTTATGACATCTGACGGCTAATTTGCAACAGCGATGTTTTTCCATCCTTCCCAATATTTTGTTGACATACATCCAACTTTACTTGTCATCAGAACGAAAAAATCTCTGTCACATATCGGGTGTCTGACACATGTGAACAACCAAACATTAATGTGAAGGAGGGCAAAATTCACTGTCGCAAATTGGCCGTCAGATGTTGTAAGCCACATACATGTGTACATGCACTTAGGCATACCTATGTATCTGATTGAAAAATAAAAGTGTGATCTTCAGTTCTCATCTTGATTTTAATTTCCAGATCTAGTTGTGTTATATTTTAGAAACTTTTATAGCACTTTGTGACATAATTTTAGAAATAATTAAAGATTCATTTTTCGATTTGATTAAGAAATTGTTATACCTACTCTTTTATAAATAAATGAGGTCAGTTATTAAGCGTCCCGCAAGGGACGCTTGTTTGTGTATGGGAGAGCTTCTGGCTCCGCCGGCTCCGGCGGCTCCGCCGGCTCCGCATTTTGTTTTCCTTATAACTCTGTAACCGTTAGGCGGATTCTTTTCAAATTTGGCAGGTTTAGGCAGTAGCCTTGGGGAATTTTTTTGAATATGCTGCAGTGACATTTCAACCAATCAGAGAGGTCACATGACCAAAAATGTCTTTTTTCGATGGGGAAGCTTGTCCGGATGATAACTTGAAAGGAATTTTATCAATTCACCTGAAACTTGGCAAATACATTCATTCTATTAAAATCTGGAAATCATTAGATTTTGGCATTGATTGGTCAAGAAATGGCCGAGTAATTAATGATTAATTAATTATTACGAATTTTCCAAATAAGGAAAACACAAAAATGCTTATATCTCGAAAACCGTGCTAGATAGAGCGATTTCGACGAAATTTTTGACCCACAGGGTATCTCTGGTATCTCTGCGGAGTAGTTTTCCCAATTTTCAAAAAAATTTTGTTTCGCCCAAAATGGCGGCCATTTTGAATTTTCGAAATTTTCGCAAAAATTGCAAAACACAAAAATGCTTATATCTCGAAAACCGTGCTAGATAGAGCGATTTCGACGAAATTTTTGAGCCACAGGGTATCTCTGCAGAGTAGTTATCCCAATTTTGAAAAAATTTTTGTCTCGCCAAAAATGGCAGCCATTTTGAATTTTCGAATTTTTCGCAAAAATTGCAAAACACAAAAATGCTTATATCTCAAAAACCGTGCTAGATAGAGCAATTTCGACAAAATTTTTGACCCGCAGGATATCTCTGCGGAGTACTTTTCCCAATTTTCAAAAAATTTTTGTCTCGCCAAAAATGGCGGCCATTTTGAATTTTCGAAATTTTCGCAAAAATTGCAAAACACAAAAATGCTTATATCTCGAAAACCGTGCTAGATAGAGCGATTTCGACGAAATTTTTGACCCACAGGGTATCTCTGCAGAGTAGTTATCCCAATTTTGAAAAAATTTTTGTCTCGCCAAAAATGGCGGCCATTTTGAATTTTCGAATTTTTCGCAAAAATTGCAAAACATAAAAATGCTTATATCTCGAAAACCCTGCTAGATAGAGCGATTTCGACGAAATTTTTGACCCGCAGGGTATCTCTGCAGATTAGCTGCCAATTTTCAAACAAAAAATTTCTCGCAAAAAAATGGCGGCCATTTTGAATTTTCGAATTTTTCGCAAAATTGCAAAACACAAAAATGCTTATATCTCGAAAACCGTGCTAGATAGAGCGATTTCGACGAAATTTTTGACCCACAGGGTATCTATGCAGAGTAGCCATGCCAATTTTCAAAAAAATTTTGTCTTGCCAAAAATGGCGGCCATTTTGAATTTTCGAATTTTTGCGCAAAAATGCTAATATTTCGAAAACCGTGCTACATAGAGCGATTTCAACAAAATTTTTTATCTTCAGGGTATCTCTGCAGAGCAGCTATCCCAAAGAGCTTTCACTTGGTGAAGTTTCAGACCCATAGCTAATTGCTCACCTACTCAAAAAGAGTAAATGCGAATTACCTCTAAAAGTATTGCAGATGGCCAATTTTTCTCAAATAACTCATTCACCTACTTTTGGAAGAGCTTTCACATGGTGAAGTTTCAGACCCATAGCCAATTACTCACCTACTCAAAATGAGTAAATGTGAATTATCTCTAAAAGTATTGCAGATAGCCAATTTTTCTCAAATAACTCTTTCACCTACTTTTGGGAGAGCTTTCACATGGTGAAGTTTCAGACCCATAGCTAATTATTTACCTACTCAAAATGAGTAAATGCTAATTATCTGTAAAAGTATTGCGGATACCCAATTTTTATCAAATAACTCATTCATCTACTTGTGGGAGAGCTTTCACATGGTGAAGTTTCAGACCCATAGCTAATTACTCTCCTACTCAAAATGAGTAAATGCGAATTATCTCTAAAAGTATTGCAGATAGCCAATTTTTCTCAAATAACTCATTCACCTACTTTTGGGAGAGCTTTCACTTGGTGAAGTTTCAGACCCATAGCTAATTACTCACCTACTCAAAATGAGTAAATGCGAATTATCTCTAAAAGTATTGCAGATAGCCAATTTTTCTCAAATAACTCATTCACCTACTTTTGGGAGAGCTTTCACTTGGTGAAGTTTCAGACCCATAGCTAATTACTCACCTACTCAAAATGAGTAAATGTGAATTATCTCTAAAAGTATTGCAGATAGCCAATTTTTCTCAAATAACTCATTCACCTACTTTTGAGAGAGCTTTCACTTGGTGAAGTTTCAGACCCATAGCTAATTACTCACCTACTCAAAATGAGTAAATGTGAATTATCTCTAAAAGTATTGCAGATAGCCAATTTTTCTCAAATTAATCATTCACCTACTTTTGGGAGAGCTTTCACTTGGTGAAGTTTCAGACCCATAGCTAATTACTCACCTACTCAAAATGAGTAAATGCGAATTATCTCTAAAAGTATTGCAGATAGCCAATTTTTCTCAAATAACTCATTCACCTACTTTTGGGAGAGCTTTCACTCTGTGAAGTTTCAGACCCATAGCTAATTACTCACCTACTCAAAATGAGTAAATGCGAATTATCTGTAAAAGTATTGCAGATAGCCAATTTTTCTCAAATAACTCATTCACCTACTTTTGGCAGAGCTTTCACTCTGTGAAGTTTCAGACCCATAGCTAATTACTCACCTACTCAAAATGAGTAAATGTGAATTATCTCTAAAAGTATTGCAGATAGCCAATTTTTCTCAAATAACTCATTCACCTACTTTTGGGAGAGCTTTCACTTGGTGAAGTTTCAGACCCATAGCTAATTACTCACCTACTCAAAATGAGTAAATGCGAATTATCTCTAAAAGTATTGCAGATAGCCAATTTTTCTCAAATTAATCACTCACCTACTTTTGGGAGAGCTTTCACTTGGTGAAGTTTCACACCCATAGCTAATTACTCACCTACTCAAAATGAGTAAATGCGAATTATCTGTAAAAGTATTGCAGATAGCCAATTTTTCTCAAATAACTCATTCACCTACTTTTGGGAGAGCTTTCACTTGGTGAAGTTTCAGACCCATAGCTAATTACTCGTCTACTCAAAATGAGTAAATGCGAATTATCTCTAAAAGTATTGCAGATAGCCAATTTTTCTCAAATTAATCATTCACCTACTTTTGGGAGAGCTTTCACTTGGTGAAGTTTCAGACCCATAGCTAATTACTCGTCTACTCAAAATGAGTAAATGCGAATTATCTCTAAAAGTATTGCAGATAGCCAATTTTTCTCAAATAACTCATTCACCTACTTTTGGGAGAGCTTTCACTTGGTGAAGTTTCAGACCCATAGCTAATTACTCACCTACTCAAAATGAGTAAATGCGAATTATCTCTAAAAGTATTGCAGATAGCCAATTTTTCTCAAATAAATCCTTCACCTACTTTTGGCAGAGCTTTCACTTGGTGAAGTTTCAGACCCATAGCTAATTATTCACCTACTCAAAATGAGTAAATGTGAATTATCTCTAAAAGTATTGCAGATAGCCAATTTTTCTCAAATAACTCATTCACCTACTTTTGGGAGAGCTTTCACTCTGTGAAGTTTCAGACCCATAGCTATTTATTCACCTACTCAAAATGAGTAAATGCTAATTATCTGTAAAAGTATTGCGGATACCCAATTTTTATCAAATACTCATTCATCTACTTGTGGGAGAGCTTTCACATGGTGAAGTTTCAGACCCATAGCTAATTACTCACCTACTCAAAATGAGTAAATGCGAATTATCTCTAAAAGTATTGCAGATAGCCAATTTTTCTCAAATAACTCATTCACCTACTTGTGGGAGAGCTTTCACTCTGTGAAGTTTCAGACCCATAGATAATTATTCACCTACTCAAAATGAGTAAATGTGAATTATCTCTTAATAGTATTGCAGATAGCCAATTTTTCTCAAATAACTCATTCACCTACTTTTGGAAGACCTTTCACACACGAAAATGAAAAATTGTGAATATCTCGGAAAAGCTATTTATTCTGCTTTAATGCTCGGCGGGAGATACACACCACGGCAGTGGTCTTGACAAAAATTTTTGTCTCCCCAAAAATGGTGGCCATTTTGAATTTTCAAAGTTTTTGCAAAACACAAAAATGCTTATATCTCGAAAACCGTGCTATATGGAGTAAACTCAACAAAATTTTGGACCTGCTGGGTATCTCTGCAGAGTAGCCATGCCAATTTTCAAAATATTTTTGTCTCGCCAAATATAGCGGACATTTTTAATTTTTTTATTTTTTGCAAAACACAAAAATGCTTATATCTTGAAAACCGTGCTAGATAGAGCAGACTGCGCTGACTTTGGTTGCCACAACAGTATAAGGCTAGAAACGAAGCATTTTCTTAATACTTTAGCACTCACCTTTATATCCTTTTCGGGACGCTTTGTTTTTGCTATGCAAAAACATTATCTTTTTTTTTTGCGAGCGATCCTCTAGTTTTCTTTATATTGTTGAAATTATTATACCTGGACCTTTATACCTTCAGTCTCAGGTCAGTTATTTTGTTTATATTGCTTTTTTCTGTGAGACACTTCATAACTGTCAGTTTGAGGATATATTTCCTGGTGTATATCAGCATTCTTTATAACAGGTTGAGTTACACAGTAAACACAGTGCATTGCACATAAATCATGACATATTTCAGACTGTTGACCAGCACTCCTTCAAGCAGATCTGTGATGTGTATGCCAGTGTAAGTCAAGCTGCCTCTGTACATCTTTACTTGCCTCAGCTTGTCTCAGCACTCATGTCCAAAATAAACCTGGTAAGTGCAGAATTTAGTCATATTATATGTCTCTTTGCCTGCAAAGCAGTAGATTTGATGAGATTAGATAGATTGGATGCCTTTACTCACTAGATTACCATGATCCTAGGGGATTAAGGAGATTAGTAGAACAGCATTAAAATTGTAAGTCCATAACCTTAAAGATTTGAGTAACACCACATTTGCACTCCTTAGTTTTCAGTGCAAGGGAGTTTTGTGTCCAGGAGAATATATGTCATTTATTATAGGAATAACCCCCGACCAAACTAGGGTATACGCAGAATTTTACCATGGTTTGAGGTTATAAACCCTGAAGGCGAAGCTTGAGGGGTTTATTGCCGGCTTAAACCATGGTAAAATTCTGCGTATACCCTGGTTTTGAAGGGAATTATTCCTATTCAAACATGACAAATTATTTTAAGATGAATAATTATTGCAAATTTTGTGGAAAAACGTTTATTGTTACGAGAGCCATAATGAGCGATGTTAGGGAGCTACAGGGTTATGCTGTATTTTACTCTTGAAGTATTTCATCGTTTAGCCAATCAGAATTGCGGACACATCCTTGTCATGTTAGAATTAAGTTTTAATTTATAGTGTAAACAGGATTGTAAAAATGGTATTTTAGCATCTTTGTGGTTGTACTGCAGGCCAGCAGTCCTGGATCAGCCTGTAATCATAAAAAGGCTGTGGTCCTGAGTCTCAGTAATCCACCACTTGCTCCCATCATGAATGAGGAGGAGTCTTCTGAGGAGGATGAAGAAGAACAGCAGATAGGTAACAACAAACATAAAAACACCTTCATATTTGAGGTGTAATTTTTTCTGAATATTCCATTTTATGAACTCCTTTCTACTCTCCCAAAATTATATTTACTGTAGTAAATATTAAACACATTCAATTCTCAATTTAGCTGTCATTTTATATATCAAAATACATGATCTTTTACACAAAAACTATTTTTGGGAAAAAATTGTGTTATCTAAACATTCTCTGCCAACAAGATCAGATAAAAGAGTTAAAAAATTAATTGCTTGTGAAGAACATCTGATGAAGTTCATTCAAGTTAAACCAGTAGAGTGTCTAACTCTCTACGACCTTCATGTTATCAGGTTTGTAAAACTGATTACTTGGGTTCTCACATATGTGTTATAATGGACTCAAATACAGCTTCTGACTACAGGTGGCAAATACAAGTAATAGCCAGTGCAAGTATCAAGCTTGTTGGTAAAGATTGTAGGAAAACTAACTTTATTATTGAGAGTAGTAGAAAATGTATTGTGATAGAAACTAAGAATTAGATTCTTCCTTTTAGACACTACTGTGTGGATAACCCTGAACCCATAAGTCTGCCTTCACATGTGTGCACTGTACTCGGGGAGAAAAACTTCCGTTAGTGTGCAATCTTGCAATATCATAGCAACAAGTAGTGGATCAAATTAAAAAAAATTGCTATTGACTGGAAATGTCTATATTGTTCATAATTAGGGTTTTGCATTCCATTCAGCCGCCATGGTCATATTTGAACAGGCCCTCAACATTTACACTTGTTGGTGTCAAACTCAGACAAAGGTGACAGCCTATAATTTTAGATGCCAGATTTGATAAGCACTGGGCCACCTCAGATAATGGGTATAGCGGTGAAAAGACAGTGTAAAATATACATATAAGGACATTGTAATACATAGCACAGTGCTTATGCTTTGATTGCAAGGATGTAATTTGTTGTTTGTTCATGACATATGGTTTTAAAAGTATATCGCTGTGCTGAACAAAATATCATCAGTTGCAAGAATCTGTATTATGAGACGTTAAAGACATGCCATTGAGTGAAATATCCTACTTTGCAGATGTGTACAAAAATTACTACTTTCCCAAAATTAAAATGGAATTGATTTCTAGTGGAGATTATATGTGCATGATGACATTATGTTATTATATTATGTGCATGATTACTTCAGATCCGTCTGTGGAGAACATGACCGAGTCCCAGACATTGAACATATCTTCACATAGTGGGGGTAAGATGAAGGCAGGACACACAGTGGCTTCTATTGGCGAGAACTCTGAAAACTCTGACTGGGACAGCTGGGATGATGAGGAAGATGAGGTAAGGTCAATGACGAGTTCATCCAGTGAAACGTATTTGTTAAAATTGATGGTTACATCAAGTAACAGACTCTGATCTGAAAAAAAAGTATATTAAACATTTAATGAGCAGGTGTCTGTTTGGCAGTCTTGTTGTAATTGTATTTTAACCTCATTTCAGTAAATAGACAATTGACACTTATTATGGAGAAACTGGCTGTCTGGAAAGATGTCTGGAAAAAAACCTACTTGTAACTTTAACTCCATTTTTTTGTTGAAAAATTGCTCTTGATGGACCAAATCTAGTTATGGCTACTTTATGAAAGTCTAATTTGGTATCATTATATTTTGCACTATATTTTGTGACCTAGAAATTACTTCTGATTACTGCAGTAACTTATGGCATTCCTACTTACACCAAATCTGTTTTGTTAATTGAATGGACAGTGACAATGGCATTGGCTTCAATATATCATTGCCTTCTTTCTGAATAGATATTATTGTTAGAATGGTGGATCATCACATTTTAAGGCAATGAGTCAGAGTGAACATATGATTGATTAGAAATAGTTCTTACTTTTTAATCAGTCATTATGTAAAAGTTTGAAAATATTTACAGTGTAATATGAGTGTGGAGGCATATTTTGTATAAACTTGAATTACAGATGAAAATTATGTTTATTAGGGAGATACTTCAAAAAGTGTTCATTACACATTATACTATAAATATTTATTGCTTTGAAACATTGTTTGTAATTACTGTGAAATATACATAAAAGATGTAAAAAATGTAGTATCCGCTGTTCTTTTATATGTCTCTTTCATTCTCTATTGAAACAGGCTGAAGATTACACAGAGGCTGTTAAAGAGTTGTTTATCAAGTTACAAAAGTCAGTGGACTCTTGGCAAGGTAACCAAAATGTCCATTTTATATTTAATTGAACTTGAAAAATCTGAGGTAAATTTAAATTGTACAAATTCCTATTTACAACAAACTTCTTTGTTCTGTCACAATTTACACTTCAGTACACTACATGACTGTATTGTTCAACAATGGTCATTCATATTTATGTTATCTGATACATTGTGTTAGTCTTATGGAGTTAGTGTTGTATAGGTTTTCTGGAAACAATCATACAGTTAGAAATATGGAGTTCTCAGTATTACACTGGATGGGAATTGACACTAACCCAAACAGCACAAAGTGTCATAGAGACCAAGAATTATTCTATATTTGGGCATTCCCCATCCTACACCCAGCAGGCATCAATATATTTGTGAGTGCTTTAGTGTCCTCTGAATGCACCCCCTATCCAGGTGCCCCCAATTTTTTTTCCACATGCTTTATTCACCTGGTTTGGAAATTGTTTGTGGCTTCTAGACCCAGGTGTTGGTCTTTTTGCTGCAGCACTTCAAAGTAAAGTACCTCTCAAGTTTTTGTGGAATTTTTACCATTTTCTCCTTACCTAGTCGGGGTATTTTTCCTTAATTATGTCCACCCCACTGGGGGGTGGACATATTATTTTTGCTTTTTCCGGCGTCCGGTGTCTGGCGTCCCACTTGGTTTCCAGACATTTTAGGCAACAGTTCTTATCCTATCTTTACCAAATTTGGCATGCAGGTTTATTGGGTTAATAGCTTGTATGGGATTGCTTTTGGTGATGATAGCTCTATAGCTAACTGAGTAATAGCTACTTTGCTACTTTTGAGTAGCTCTTTGGTTTCCAGACATTTTAAGGAATGCTATTAAGCCTAGCTTTCTGAAATTTGGTATGGAGGTTCATTGGGTTAATAGCTTGTGTGGGATTGCTTTTGGGGGGAATTGCTTCATAGATGAGTGAGTAATTAATAAATAAATGAGTAGCTATTTTGAATACTGAAAAAGGCAAATTTGCTTCTATCTCCTAAACCGTGCGAGATAGAGCGATTTCGTCGAAATTTTCGACCCACAGGGTATCTAAGGAATGTAATCTTTGCAATTTTCAAAAAAAATTTCCCCTCCCCAAAAATGGCGGCCATTTTGAATTTTCGAATTTTTGCCAAAAATGGCAAAACACAAATTTGCTTCTATCTCCTTAACCGTGCGAGATAGAGCGATTTCGACGAAATTTTCGACCCACAGGGTATCTAAGGAATGTACTCTGCGCAATTTTCAAAAAATTTGCCCCTCCCCAAAAATGACGGCCATTTTGATTTTTCGAATTTTTGCCAAAAATGGCAAAACACAAAATTGCTTCTATCTCCTTAACCGTGCGAGATAGAGCGATTTCGTCGAAATTTTCGACCCATAGGATATCTAAGAAATGTACTCTTGCCAATTTTCAAAACATTTTCCTTTTCCCAAAAATGGCAGCCATTTTGAATTTTCAAATTTTTGCCAAAAATAGAAAAACAGGAATTTGCTTCTATCTTCTTAACCGTGCAAGATAGAGTGATTTCGTCAAAATTTTCGACCCAACCAATGCAAAAAGGCATGAAGCTGAAATAATTTACATCTACACTAATAAATATTTAAGCATCATTGATATATTTTACAAATGAAACAGGGTCTTGTAAGACTACTGTACAATTTTGGCAAAAGGTTCATGGGGTGGACATTACACATGATAATGTGTGTTCTTCTATGCTATCCTGTTTCTATTCGCATCTACTATCAACAGGGCGTCCTATTTCTAGTTTGTTATACATGGTACCCTTGTAGTCCTTGATCATGTGTAAAGTACAGCTCTGCATCTTGTTGTTTTATACTTTAATATGAACAATTTCTTTTGATGCTGAATAGTTCTTCAATGTTATTCACAGTGTCAGATGGTGGGATGAGATTCAGAGATTATGCAGACAAACTTCCATCAAGAGAAAGGAAGGCTGTCATCTCTTTGTTGGAGGCCTAGCAAACAACATTCGACAAAGAATTCTAATGTTTGCCATTATATGTGAAATTCACCGGTTCAACATCCCTTTGAAATTATTTAGCAAGAAGCATAATTTTCTGATCTTCTGCCAAATATTGCATTGACAAGGTCAAAGGATCCCCCAAAAGCCAGAAAAGCTGAAAATAATGTCACATGCTTTAATTTAATGAGGTGTGGTGAATTTCATCGTAGGTGAATTCGTCATGTTATGACAAATATCCCATGTCTTACTCAGAAACACAGACAGCAAAGAGATTTGTGGACACTAAGAGATGCTACAACTGTGATATAATTGTTTGTTATCTGAACAGGTCTTAATATTTAGCTTTCAGTTTAAATATACCCATGTTTCAGTCATGGAATGTGAACCATATTCTGTTAAATTTTTAACATATCAGCCAGCTTTAAGTGGTGCTTCATGTGAAATAATAACTGTAGTCGACTCTTTTAAGCAAGCAGATAAACAGAGTTCCCTTTTGAGTAGAAGTGAAGATTGGGTAGGTTCTTTTTTACATTGATAATTATATTTCTCTGTGGACATTTTGATTAAGTAGACCATACAATCTGTTTTCATATGACCTTTGCAGTTGAAAGAGACTTACAAAACAAACTTTGAAGTTTGGTTATTAAGTGAAATATTGGTGATCTCTTGAGGTTTAAACATACAAGGTTTAACTGTAGCTCCAAACAAATAGTTTAAATATGACATACCCAAGCTTATATTGTAAGTGTCAGAAAGACACTTTGCTCTCAACATGTTTGTTCATGGTATTATTTTGACAGAGGATGTGTATACCTTGAAGTCAGTCTTTGTGGTGAATTTTAGGCATATGGTATCTGTAGTATTATTGTGTGTTGTCATAAACTAATTTGCATGATTGGGGGCCAATTTTCTACTGGACATTGCGATATGGTGCATATAAAGAGACTTACATCTTGGTAAAACAAAAAAAAATGTATGACCAAATGTGTTAAATGTTTGTTATCTGATGTTATTTTGTTGTGGTTTGTGGTATTGTTTTTAATGTATACTTAGCCAAAAATAGAAATGCAAGTTTTATAAAGAATAAATTATAATATGTCTTGCATTTCTGTTTTGGCTAAGTATATATGTTGCATAGTTATAAACATATGTTGATAATCAGAATCTTCAGAACAAGTGCCTAAGTACAGTAAACCCAGTACAGTAAAACCTCTGTTGTCAAAGTTGGGGTTTTATGTCCCATTCAACAGCCAGGGTCATACAGGGACAGGTTCTCAGCATTGCCACTTGTGGGACTTGAACCCACACAGGTGACAGCCTATGATTAGATGCCAAACTTGCTAACCACTAGGCCACTGAGGACCTCAGCCTCTGTTATCTGTATATTCAATGTTATGAACTTCTTTACACTCTCCCTAATTTGTACTTCCTTATTTGTAAATGGTAAAATGACTCTTAGGTTATCCAAAATTTATCTTACCCTCCCTGTATTGATGGATAATGAGGTTGTACTGTATATACCAGTATCATTGTCAATTGCTTGCCTAATAGCTTCACTGTTACATGTATTTTTGGCTTTTTAAATGCGTAAATGTATATTGTCAAGTCACACTGATTTGTTGTCACACTTCTACCATTTTATTGCATTAATACATCCTATCCAATGGACAATTGCTAAACCGGTCGGCGCAGACCGGCCCGCCAAACGCCAGAAAAAGACGTCCTGTGTTTCCACCGGCTGGCCGGTCCCAGTACTGTGCATTCGCCAGGTGGCGCATGGTATTTACTTCCTGTCTAGACAACATGACCTCATAGCATCTTTTTCGTTTGGCGCGTGTACTGTGCGAACGTGTTTTCAACAATCTCCAGATATTTTAAGGAAAAGTGTGCATTATGACGGATTTTATACCTTATTTACAAATAATTTATTGTAAAAGTGTTACCTACATATCAAGCACAGATATACATCAAGAAATCTGCTGGAAACGCTCCCTAGTTGACTCAATTTAGTGTTGATGATAGGGCAGTAATCTACGAGAAATATGAAGGCAGCCATTTTTCTAGTTTCCTCCCATTCAACAATTGTGTTGTTAGGGGCAGATCGACAATATTTAGAAATATAATGGAATATACTACTTACAAGGTATTTCTATCCGTGTTTTTTGTTTGAATGTACCTGCTATAACTTTCCAGCTACAATCACCATAGAAACATCTTTTCTAGTACACTACAAATAGAAATCACGGGAAACTTCAATCTACGTAGTTTTGAACACTGTAAAGAAGGAATTCCCCAAGCAAGATGCATTCTTCATCTTCAGAGCGCACTGGTACCGACTTCTCTGCTGTATAGCATCAGTCACACCAGCCTAGCTCGAGTATTTAGTGTTTTTCATCAGAACTTCATATCTACGACATAGAAGGAATTTCACTCTCAGTCCCACCCTTATGGACCCGGCACGTGTGTCGGTAGTAAGGGCAGTGGATGGCCAGGACACTGGTTTGAGTGCACAGCCGGCTGAGAAGAACTGTCATTAGCATTAGTTGACCGGCAAGCTCCTGTTCACAACAGAAGGTGATATCAGTCCCTCCCTTGCAGACCCGGCTCTGTTGTCGGTAGTGGGGGTTGTGGATGGCCAGTTTGCTGGTTTTATCACGAAAGAGAGAAGGAATTTCATCTACACATCTACAGAACGCACTGGTCCAGGCTTCTCTGCTTTTAAAGCATTAGCCGACCGGCCAGTTCAAAGAACGCGACCTCTGACGTCATATCCAGTCAGCCAATCGCGTGTCCTTCTGACCAATCACGAAGCAGGTCATGTGTTTTCACCGACCAGGAAGGTTGGAAATGCGTTCTTCAGAACTCACATGTACTGTGACTACAGTCCCTGCTTTGCAGACCCGGCCTGGTTGTCGGTAGTGGGGTTTTGTGGACTGTAAAGTTGCCGGTAAAGCTTCACACAAAGAACGCGAATACTGACGTCATCTCCAGTCAGCCAATCGCGTGTCCTTCCGACCAATCACGAAGCAGGTCACATGTTTTCACCGACCAGGAAGGTCGGAAGTGCGTTCTTCAGAACTCACGTCTACTGTGATTGCAGTCCCTGCCTTGCAGACCCGGCTTCATTGTCGGTAGTGGGGTTTGTGGATGAGCAGAATACTGCGCATTTGCATGTTTAAGTATCACAAAAGAACGTCACAACTGACGAGCTCCAATCAGCCAATCGCGTGTCTTTCCGACGTGACGCACCGAACACCAAGTGTTTCTAAATATAGCTCACAAGGGCTTTCCCAGCAACTGTCAAATCTACAAGTAAGACGTGGGATTAAAGAAATGCTTTACTTAATGGAGGAAACCTACAGCAAGCTGAATTCAACACAAAAGATAGTTGTAAAATTGCTTTAGCAACTATTTACAGAGTGTACTGACTGGTGCTGGCTACACAGCCTTGTACACTTGCTTCAACAACTGGTTACAAAGTGTACCGACCGGCTACACAGCCTTGTACAGTTGCTTCAATAACTGGTTACAGAGTGTACCGACTGGTACTGGCTACACAGCCTTGTACACTTGCTTCAACAACTGGTTACAGAGTGTACCGGCTGGTACTGACTGCACAGCCTTGTACACTTGCTTCAACAAGTGGTTACAGAGTGTACCGACTGGTACTGGTTACACAGCCTTGTACACTTGCTTTAACAACGGGTTACAGAGTGTACCGACTGGTACTGGCCACACAGTCTTGTACACTTGCTTCAACCTACTGGTTACAAAGTTTACTAACAGGTTGTTGGCTACACAGTCCTTACTGTACAGTGCTTCAACCCAACTGGTTAAATAAAAAAAAAAAAAAAAAAAAAAAAAAAATCATGGATGACCCCAGCCTGCCAGTTTTTTGTTACAGAGAATTACTAGTTACAGTAAAGTACCGAGTATGGAGCCCGGGTACCGGACAGAGTTACCTAAGGTTTATTTGGTTACAGAGAATTCTTAGACCAGTCAGTGGTTTTGGTGATATGACAGGGATATGACAGTGTCCTTTATCACACCTCTCAACAACCTGTTATCGGTGCTGGACTTGACTGGAGAGATAATAAATTTTGTCATCATGTCCGGCCAGGGGTCAGACATCTCACAAATGACAATTGCTCTGTAAATACTGCACCTTGCAGGCTGCTGGCCCGGGGCGAAGAGTCTATTAATGTGAAAAGTTGTGTCAGCCCCACTGGACCACAATAAGAACAGAGAGACTGTTAACCTGGATCATTGTCTCCAGACCGGACCAGTGTCCGGAGGGACAGAAAATGTTGGTCAGAATACCAAATGTGGCACACAGTCTGCCTATAGGTTCCAGACTAAGCCCTTTTTGGGAACGTAGGAAGCCTTGGGGGCTGGACCCTAGGTAGTACAACTGTTGAAGGAGGGATACCTATGTCCATATACCTATACAAGAACAATCCAGGAAATGCCTGAGTTTTCACATCCAAGGTCGGGCATACCAGTTCAAGGCCCTGCCATTCAGTTGGTCCGCAGCACCTTTGGAGTTCACCGTGATACCAAAGCAGGTGAAATGGCTGATGAACTTAGAGAAATCAGAGCTGGAGCCCAAACAAGACTTCGATTTTGTAGGCTACCAGTTCGACTTCAGGTCTGATCGGTTCCGACCGACTCTGGACTGGTGACAGAACCTTCAAGAGACTGTTAAAACTGCTATCCCTACCGGCTTGCCCGGTCCGGGAATTCATGTCCTTGATAGGTTACTAACATCTACAGAAAAGCATGTTAATCTAGGCAGACTTCATATGAGACCCATACAGTGGCATCTCAAAAACAACTGGAGGGTATCCAGAATCACTGCAAAAGGTGATCCAAGTCCCCAGGTCCCTGCACCCCATTTACAATGGCGGCTGAAGGAAGACAATGAACTTACAGGCCAACCATTACACCCAATAAAACATGCTCTGCAAATATTTACAGACGCATCAATAGAAGGGTGGGGCGCTCACTTAGATGAGCACTTGGCAAGAGTAACCTGGTCCCCTCCGGGAAGCAAGTTATATAAACTGTCTAGAACTTAAAGCAGTCTTTCTGGCTTTAAAAGGAAGACAATGAACTTACAGGCCAACCATTACACCCAATAAAACATGCTCTGCAAATATTTACAGACGCATCAATAGAAGGGTGGGGCGCTCACTTAGATGAGCACTTGGCAAGAGCAACCTGGTCCCCTCCGGGAAGCAAGTTATATAAACTGTCTAGAACTTAAAGCAGTCTTTCTGGCTTTAAAAGAGTTCCAAGACCTTTGCTCAACAAGATAGTACTTGTAGCTACTGACAACACCACAGTAGTGTCATACATAAAGGAAGGAGGAATGAGGTCGGGCCCACCTTGTGCCCTAGTATGGAGAATCTTGACCTGGTGTACCAGGAAACAAGTGACTCTAAGCACGACACATTCCAGGCCGGCCTAATGTGGTAGCAGACAGGCTGTCCAGACTAGGCCAGACCATCCCAACAGTGGTTTCTCCTCCCAGAGGTCTTCCACTCTATGCAGTAGGTGGCACCGGCCCAAAATAACTTATTTGCCACGAGGTTCAACAACAAGTCGCCTCTGTTTTGTGTCACCGGTACCGGATCCCCTGGCCACAGCAGTGGATGTACTCAGTCGGCCATGGTAGGATCTAAAAGCATACACCTTCTCACCATCAGCCATATTGGGCAAAGTGGTGGAGAAGTTGCAAGACTCCCCATGTAAGAGAATCATTCTGATTGCTCCGGGGTGGCCCAACATGCCTTGATTTTGGGATCTAGTGGCCATGTCCAGCCACATCCCGCTGAGCCTGCTCAATCTGTCCAGCCTGTTCACAACCATTCGATCAGATCCCTCACAGAAATCTGACAAATGTTAATCTCCATGCAGGGCTCCTAGAGCCTCAGCAATCGAGGAGCAGGACTTGTCTGAGGCAGTGGCAGCAAGAATTGAGGCTCCTCAAAGGGGGGTCAATCAGATCAGTCTATGAGGCAAATGGGTCATTTTTACCAAGTGATGTATCATTCATCAGGTGGGCTTCGGGCACCACCTGTAAAGTACTTCCTTAGGTACCTGTTTCAGGACAGGGAGTTGCAGCCCAGTACCATTGATGGTTACAGGTCAGCCATTGCTGATAGTCTAGAAATTTGCCCATCAATGTTAGTAAGGATGAAAATCTCACTCGTCTCCTGGATAGCTTCCACTGAGACAGACCCAAAGGCCGGAGGGTAACTCCTTCCTGGAACCTCTCCCTGGTTTTTGCACCAGCTGACAAGGTTCATTTTGAACCAATTAAAGGCCTCCTTGAAGCATTTGACCTTCAAGGCAGTTTCCCTCTGGGCCCTGGGTTCGCAAACAGCCCAGCACCATTGATGGTTATAGGTCACCCATTGTTGATAAAACTGGAAATTCACCCTTCAACATCAGTAAGGACGAAAATCTCGCTCGTCTCCTGGATAGATTCCTCAGAGACAGACCCAAAGGCAGGAGTGGCATACCCTCCTGGAACTTCTCACTGGCCGTGCACCACCTAAGACTCCTTTTGATCCAATCAAGGAGGCCCCCCTTGAAGCATTTGACCTTCAAGACGGTATTCCTCTTGGCCCTTGGGTCGGGCAAGTGCAAAAGTGAGATTCATGCCTGGCAAAACTGATATATTGGACACCAATCCGATTGGTCAAAGGTGTCCCTGTATCCATCACCCAGCTTTCTATCCTAGAATCAGCTGGCCATAGAGTGTCCAGTGTGGCCCCTGGGGTTATAACAGCCCTGGCCCCGACTCTGGATAGATCCCTCAAGTCTGACAGGTCCCTCTGTCCGGTCAGAGCGTTGTGCTACTATTTGGACAAGACCTCAGACATCAGGCAGAATAAGGAGGTGGTTTTTGTCTCCTTTAAGAAAGGTTTCAACAAAGACATCTCACCTGCCACTATCTCCTCTTGGATCAAGCAGACTGTGATCCTATGTTATGAGCTCTCTGACCAGGGGGCCCACATTTAACATCAGGTTAAAGCCTTTGCTGCTTCTAAGGCCTCCCAGTCGGAAGTCTCCTTAGATCCAATCTTGTCAGCCTGCCACTGAAGTCACAATACCTTCACACAGTTCTATATGAAGGGCGGGGCTTGGGCTGATTCAGAGCTTTACCAATTGGGCTCGGTAGTGGCTGCTCAGCAGATCCACAAGTGGCCCTTAGATTGAGGAGATTTGTATATATGTATAAACAGTTTCTTCATGTACATAAGAATTAAGTGTGGCATGCTTCCTTTGGGAGGTTTATTTGCATTCTGGGACTGAACTCATCCCTCTCTTCCCCTACCTCAGAGCAGGTCTGCAAAAAAAGGGGGGGGGGGCGACGGCGGTATAGCCCCGGGTAACCGGCTGCTGGCAACCGACCATGGCCTTGCAGGGTTTCCTGACCTTAAAGTCAACCCAGGCCTGGACCTATAGGTCTCCTTGACGAAGTCAGCCTAGACCGTAGGTTAAAATTTGCTATTACTTGTGAGTTCACATAAGTCCCTAGTAACTTACCCGCCGACCAAGCGGTAGTTATTCAGCAATTGTCCATTGGATAGGATGTATTAACGCAATAAAATTGCAAATTTAATAAGTAAATTAAATTTTTATAAGTTAATACCCTATCCAATGGACACACAAGACCCTCCCACCGACCCCGCTATCAACTTACTAGGGGTCTAATAGTTTTAGACAACGAAAAAGATGCTATGACGTCATGTTGTCTAGACAGGAAGTAAATACCATGCGCCACCTGGCGAATGCACAGTACTGGGACCGGCCAGCCGGTGGAAACACAGGACGTCTTTTTCTGGCGTTTGGCGGACCGGTCTGCGCCGACCGGTTTAGCAATTGTCCATTGGATAGGGTATTAACTTATAAAAATTTAATTTACTTATTAAATTTGCAATTCTGTAATGTTGTGGTAATAACACTGAAACACACACATTCCAATCAACATAATGCCTTAATTATTATATTGTATCTATATATTTTAGTAAAATACTATTAAGCCAGATGATTTGTGATCACTGTACTAATGAAAGCATGTTAAGTACATTGGAATTAATATCACCTGTTATTAATATTGATGTTAATATGACCTACATATATAGTGTGTTGATAATGATGTTTAAAACTTGTTAGGTAATTATAATGCTTGGCCTGTGTAAAGATTCCGAGAAGAAAATACTGACCACTAATTTAGAGCGGCCTTTCGTAGCCATTGGACAACCATAGGTCCACTTCAACAACTGTAAGGTTACATAATTTGTTATACAGTAGAACCTCACTTATCCGGCCCTCTATGATCCGAATCTCCGGATTAACCGATCTGAAACCTTGTCTCCATACATTCACTTTAAAAGCACGGCCTACCATGAGCGATAATACAGCATTTTACACATTCTCGGAAACCATTAATTCTAGTGCTTTATAAAACGTACCATTTACAGAAACACCTAACTTCTTTGGTCTTTATCACCATTGTTACAATAGGGGAGGGATTAATTCAATTACACGACCTCGCTTAACAACTTCTTTTATAATATGCGCCAATCAATGAAAGCGTGTTCGATTGGCTCTCGCTATTTATAATCTCCCAGAGTAGGTTCACAGACTGACAATGTGTATCAAAAGAAAAAACGTCAACAATGCATTACCAACCAAACACACCTATCATTGAAGGCGTGTTCGCTCTGGGTTTTACAATAAATAATCTCCCGGAGTTTTCCAAATGACAAAATGCATAACGATGTTTATCTAAAATTAAAACGTCCAGAAATGCATGTACCAACCGAACACACCCAGTTAAAATTCGTGTAGTGCACTAATATTTTAAATAAAAATGGTAATATTCATAGATATGGAGCAAATAAGTGACAATTAGAGGATCAGTTACATTATATTACACAAATATATTAAACTGTATCATCAATGAATACTGACGTCTATATAAAGTGCATAAAAACGTTGTTCTTCGATTATCGCCCACTCGGTAACCCATAGACCGTGAATTTCGGTTTGCTTCATCTATCCGAACCCCTCGTTTATCCGACCGGATTGTATGTCTCCCATTGGGTTCGGATAATTGAGGTTTTACTGTATTAGTAAGTTAACAACTGTTACAGCACACCAGGTTTATCTGTTGACTAGGTATCATTTTCACAAACATTCTCATACTTTGAAAATGTTTAGAATACGAGTAATTCTACGAATGAGAATATTATGTAGAATGAGAGTATTCTGAGAATGTCAGTAAATATGGGCCTAGATTGTTGTTTTAATTTAGTTTCATGGTGTCATTCCAACGTGTTTATCAGCTTGTGCAGATAAACAATAAGATTTAACTAATTGTTAACGCAGTTGAACTTATTTAAATTCTGTTTTGTGCTGTATGGTTTTACAGAAAGAGTAAATTTAGTTGTCATTCAAGTGAATCTCAGTTAATATTCTCTGAATGTCTTTTAGTGATAAATATTTTGCTAATCTAATGAATATTACTTGAAATTCCCATGTCAGTTTATATTTATTAAAACACTGCAGTGCACACACTTAAATTAATAAATGCTTAAATAAAAGATCCTTATACTTTCATAGAATGTTGTTATTCTGTTTTTGCTACTTGGTAAACTGCCGTATTGCATCTTAGCTTTTCAAAATATGGTTTCTTAAAGTTTTTTTATGTCAGCTGACTTGTCAGTCAGCTGACATTATGTCATCACTCTGCGGCGTGGGCGTACGCGTCCGCGTGAACAACTTCTTCTCCAAAACTACAAGGCCTAGAGACATGCTGTTTTTTTTAAAAGATACCTTATCTATCGAGGATGAAAAATTGTTCAAGGCATGCAAATCTGTCTGTTCGTCTGTTTGCTAGAGACATTACAAGGGGGGTACCCCCACCAAAAGTGTGAAAATTTCAACTTTTTATCACAATTTTCTCAGTGACTATTGCAGGGATTTCTCTCATATCTTGCATATATGTACTAGGCCAGAGGTAGATTCTCTTGTGTGAGTATGAGACCTGGATCTGTCTTACTTTTTTTTTAATAAATTTTTTTAATAATTTTTAATGCATTAAAATTCATGAAATCATGCACTAAATCACTTATAACTTCAAAAGTGTTGCATTTACAGCATTTTGTGAAAATATGTTGTTCAGCTACTTTTTTCATAGCTACAATATGGTGAGTAAGTTGGGTGTCTGTCTCAATAGCTAAGTGAGTAATAGCAACTTTTGGGCTTTTCAGTAACTTCCATTATGAGTAAAATCACTTGTAACTTAAAAACTATTGCATTTAGAGAATTTCGTATAAATATGTTATTCAGCTACTTTTGGGCCAGCTATAACATAGTGAAATTTCAGACCTGTAGCTCATGGCATAGCTGAGTAATAGCTACTTTTAGGTTATCACTGTTGAGTAAATCGCTTATAACTTGAAAACTATTGCATTTAGAGAATTTTGTATAAATATGTTATTCAGCTACTTTTGGGTCAGCTATAACATAGTAAAATTTCAGACCTGTAGCTCATGGCATAGCTGAGTAATAGCTACTTTTAGGTTATCACTGTTGAGTAAATCACTTATAACTTCAAAAGTGTTGCATTTACAGCATTTTGTGAAAATATGTTGTTCAGCTACTTTTTTCATAGCTACAATATGGTGAGTAAGTTGGGTGTCTGTCTCAATAGCTAAGTGAGTAATAGCAACTTTTGGGCTTTTCAGTAACTTCCATTATGAGTAAAATCACTTGTAACTTAAAAACTATTGCATTTAGAGAATTTCGTATAAATATGTTATTTTATTGCGAAAAATACACTTACCATTTCCTGACCATTGCTATATGTTGGTGCCATCCAACTCACTGGCCAACGTTGAGAAACGTTTTAAGAAACCTTAAGAGGCCAGTGAGTGAGTGTGAACTAGCATGTCCCCCTAGTGGTCATGTGACCACGCTAGTAAACAACCTTCATTATTTTTGTTGGCCATCCTAGAGTGTGGATGTTTATTTTCTTTTCGGATTTTTATTTAGTATTTGGACTTTTTGAGTTCTGTTATAAGACGTCTGTATTGACAATGTCTTCTCAGGACAAATTAAGAGGAAAAGCACAGAGGAAAAGTGCTTTTGTAGACATTTCTTCATGGATTGTTTACCACTTTTTGTAAAATGGCGACAGGGAAGTTTGTCGCTGGATGAAGATCTTCTGCTGCTCAGAATGCCTGTTTTTTCTTCATAACTCTCGTATTACATCATATGGGAGTTCTTTTTATGCAATTTTTGAAGATTTACTTCTTTTATTAACACTGAAACTGTCGGCAGTCATACTAGATCCGGCAGGGACAGTTTACATGTTGCTAGGCGACAAAGGAAACGATGGAGACAATTCGATTGTCACAAAGCTTATCACACGTCGGGTTCGTATAGCCAGGCGTTTGGTAGCAAAGATCTCACCACATCATGCTCTACCGAACAGGTCACCAGTTGGAATTCCCCGTGGTGGCAGACATCATTGTTTTTCTTGGTTACTACATCGTGGGCAAGTTCCGGATGCAGAGTTGATCTTTTTCACCGTGCATTTCCTCCGGTGAGGTTCAGTCGGAACTTTTCACGGAGGAAAATACCTGCATGACGTCATCCGAAGACAATCGAGTTTCCATACCTCCCAAAAGGTCAGGAATCGGTTTGTCAGTTTCCCGGAGCTGTGATTCATCTCAGTAATTGGCTTTTGTTCTGTGATGTTTTTACCGGTTTTTCAGCTGGTCTGAAACCGTCACCGGTACATATGAACTTGTAACCATTGTCAATTTATTATTCAGGAGTACAGGTTCTCTGGTTTCTGCTACAGAGAGCTTGTTAAGGCCTGGATAATTTTTTGAAGTGGTCTAGCAGGACCTCTGGCAGGACGTCTTCAAGGAGCTAAGGATTAACAGGAGCTCACAGAGTTTCTTTTTTGCCTTGGGCTGTGTGCAGAGTTTTTTGCAATTACAGTCCTCAGTGATCAGGAATTTTTGTTGGGCAGTGCTGGGATCAGTTCTCCAACTTGTTATTCAACAGGAGTGTTACAAGTCGTACTTTTCTCTATCTTATCTCTTAGATGAGTTTGGTAGAATTAAAAGTGCATTTTTCACTCTTAATGAGGTTTTCTCCTGCTGAACTTTTGACCAGATGTCCAGGAAAACTTCATTTTGTGATCTCAGGTGTATAGTGTTTCTTCTGTTTGGGAAGGAGCAAACTCCTACACATGGCTAGAAAGGGGATGAGTGCCCAGGGCACTTTTCTGCCCATTATGATACTTTATCCTCCAACTCTGTTACAAAACTCTCCTCTGAAGATTTAGAGGGGTTAGGAGTAATCTTTAGGAGTAGTGGTTGTCCACTAGTGCAGATATACTACACCTTACATCTCAACATAGTAAGAGGATAATCTTCAACCATTCTTTACCTTTCACAGAGGCAACAGTACCATGAGGGATTGCTTATTCATGTTCCTAAAGCAGTTTGTGGACATGGGTGTTAAGAATAAATGAATAATGCGGCAGACATCAGTTTGCATAAAGCTGTGTATGGAATGATCGACAAAAGGGCGATAACACCAGTGAGATGGTGATATCGCTACAATTTTACACTTTATTGGTTGTGATAAGCTGGGAAGAGATGGCTACCACTAATAATTGAGGTCAGGTAATAAACCTTTACATGTACCTTAATTTCGCATAGTTGGGATTTTCGCAATTAATTGTTACTAGTAAGTAAGTGGGTGTGCCTACTCGTTTCCTTACAGTTGCATTCTTTCGTAGCCGGATTCACGCAATTCTTATTTTCACTTCCCTGTTGATGACAATTCACATCGGTTCACTGCCTGTTTGCTATGTTAGTCCATGGTGAGAATGTGGGATCTATAAGAACGCATCATTCTTTACCAGTACAGACCATTTCATTGCTTGCGCTTGAAAATGGTTTATTTTCGACTTTACTATGGCATCAACGGATACTGAACCTGATGGCTGCAGTAGAAGGCATTGGGTTTCACCAGCTTATAAAATAAAAAAAAAAAAAAACTTCTTGGCTAATACACCAGGATTTTTAGTTTGGATTGCAGATTACACCTTAGGGTACATCTTTACTCATAGCAAAGCATCTTCTCCGGCTAATGGTTTCTATTAGCTATCTGCTAATGTACCACAGATACCACACATAATACACAGATAATGTACCAGTTTTTCTGTTCTCGGGTTCCATCTTCAGTGGTGGAACGACTTTTCAATTTGCAGGAGCTTCCATTACTTCATCAGAAGGAGCACAATCTCCTTCTGTTATTAGATACTTTCTTTAAGGGTTGGGATGCACAATTATGGCATCAAACAGCCAGTGGTCTGTTGTATCATGAGGGGTCAAGACTCCACATTAACAGGGCTACTACCTTTAGAATCATTTGGAGGTCTGATTCGGATTCTGAATCTGTTGATTTCCCCAGATATTTCTTCAGTGGTTTCCTATCTGAACAGGTAGGGAGGTACCCACTTTCAGGAATTTGTTTCCTTATCTGAAGAATCATTCCTTGGACGAATGCCATGGGTTCAGATTCAGGCATATCACTTCCCAGGGTATACAAATATTCCAACAATTTCTTTGTTCATGAAAGTCAAGATGATTCAAATTGAATGTGTTTTGGATGACTTTTGAATCTTCTATTCTGATTCAGGTGTTCAATCAAATCTGTCTTTGATTACAATCACCAATGATGGGTTTGTTTTGCAACTGGTTTGAACCACAAGCTTGTCTTTTTCAACTTTTCTTGGGATGGACTGGACATTTTGTTTGGTCCTTTGACCTTGATTCTTCAGGTGATGCAGGTGAATCATTTGGCTTCTAAGGCTTCTTTGGTTTGCAACCTGTAGTCATTCCTGCTTTGGAACCTTCTTTAGATCTTGCTTTGGTCAAGATAGGTTTCTTTGTCCAGGGAGAGCCTTGAGAGGTTATCTGGATAAGTCAAAGATCTCAGGAAAGGCAAGAAAATTCTTTTTGTACCTAGTAAGAAGGGCTACTCCAAGATTTAGGTGCAGAATCCTCTGGATGGCATCAGAGTGGCTAGGGATGTCTTATCTTTGGGATCTGGTGGATCTATTCCACAAAGGTTCCTTTTAAGGCTTCCCTTGCTGGCGAGTTCAATCATTATGCCATTGGTATCCAACAACCTGAATCTTAAGCTTCCAGTGTATGTGTTTCCTTTCTTAGACTGTGGGGCTTGGGGAACAGGTCCATTCTCATTTCTTGGGAGGATCTGGACAGCTTTGTGTTTGTTCCAGTGGCTCTCTTTCCTCAGGTGACTCAAGATGATCACCTACAGGTGCAGAATCATCATGATTGCACCAGGATAGCCAAGATTCTTCAGGTGATTTAGAAGATGACCACCTTCAGTTGCAGATTCATCATGTTTGAATCATGATGGTCATGGTGAATGTTCTTGGTTGTGGGACCTGGTAAATCTATGCACATCTGAGGCTTCTTGGTGGTGAACTTCTCAGATACTACTTTTCTAGATGTAGCAAATTTCCTTAATTATTTCTTTAAGGAAAGGAATCTTAAGCCATCTACTATTGCTGGTTACAGAATAACAATGGTAGATTGCTTTCCTTGAAGGGGAATAAGTCTCTAGAACTCTTCAGCTGTATAGATTGTTGACATATTTCTATAGAGACAATCCAGTAGCCAATAGGTTAAGCCTTCTTTTCCTTTTGTCTCTGGTCTTGTTTGGTCTCACCAGACAGCCTTTTGAGCCTTTGGGGAAGATTTCTTGGAGGTTATTAACTTTCAAGACAGTCTTTCTTTTGACTTTGGCATTAGGCAAAGGAAGAAGGGTATTCTCGTTGGCTTTGTCTTCCCTTACTTTGAATAAGTATTGCTCACAAGTGGCTCTGGCCATTTATTAGCCAAGATTCAGTTGGCTTCGGATGGGCCTACTTCAGTTAAGCCGGTCGATATGCCAGCTCTCAATCACTGGGACAGCAGTTTTATTCAAGATAGATCTCTTTGTCTTGTGAGGTTTTGAAATACTTTTACTTGGGACTAAGGATTCAATGAGGAATTATTATGTCTTGTCTGTGCCTAGTTAAGAAGGCTTTACAGCAGATATTTTCAGGTCAACTATCTTTTCTTGCTGTAGGCAGACTAGCATTTTGACTGAGGAGAAGTCAAATTCTGACTCTCAACAGCAGCGAGTCAAAGCAAGAATCTTTGGGTTTTAGGATAGTGTTTCTGTATATGAATTTTCAGATGCCAGTTACTGGAAACCATAACTTTTTCACCAATTTTCAGTCTCACCTGCTTGGTTTGCTTGTGGTCAGACTTTGATATTGTGTCCTACAGTTTGTTATCTTATAAGTATATGTGTGATACTTATTTTGATACTTTAGTATACATTTGCATCTGTATGTCTGTCATACTATCTGTCTTTTTATTAGGCAGAATTGTTGACTTCATTCAGGCTTGGAATTACACAATATGCTGATGACACTTCCAATATTTGTGTCACCTGTGTGGGTGTTGGATGTTTGTCTAGATACAGCATTCAACTGTGACAGTGACTGTCAGTTTGTGAGAACTTCAACTACATACTATGATTTAGGGGATCTGTATGGTATGTGGTGACTGTTGGAAGTTTATATGTTGTGGTATGCATGTAAATTTCAATGTAAACTTCTCATAATGTTTTAGTTGTAGGCTAGGTAGTGAGTCTCTGTTATGATTACTTCCTTCCTACAACAGCAACAACAACAGCAACAAGGCTGTGTTGTTTTGTAGTGCTCAACAGTTCCACTGCCTCATCTGGGAGGTTAGTTTGGATCTGAATGCCTATAGGTTTGTGCTGTGTATGATAGCTGTGCAGAGTGGTGTACTGGGTCTTTAAATTCTAGTACTGCCCTCCTTCCATGAAGGCTGCATTCAGCAATGGTCAGGAAATGGTAAGTGTATTTTTCACAATAAAATTGAAAAATTTTGTTGTAATTTTAATTTTTATTAGATAAATACTTACCATTTCCTGACCAGGATAGTCCCCCCCTGCCTCCCCGCAGATTCAGTACTAGGGGAGTATTTTCTGCAACAAAAATAATGAAGGTTGTTTACTAGCGTGGTCACATGACCACTAGGGGGACATGCTAGTTCACACTCACTCACTGGCCTCTTAAGGTTTCTTAAAACGTTTCTCAACGTTGGCCAGTGAGTTGGATGGCACCAACATATAGCAATGGTCAGGAAATGGTAAGTATTTATCTAATAAAAATTAAAATTACAACAAAATTTTTCAATTCAGCTACTTTTGGGCCAGCTATAACATAGTGAAATTTCAGACCTGTAGCTCATGGCATAGCTGAGTAATAGCTACTTTTAGGTTATCACTGTTGAGTAAATCACTTATAACTTGAAAACTATTGCATTTAGAGTATTTTGTTTCATATGTTATTCACCTATTTTGGGGTCAGCTATAACATAGTGAAGTTTCAGACCTGTGGCTCATTTCATAGCTGAGTAATAGCTACTTTGAAGTTCTCACTGTTGAGTAAATCAGTTATAATTGGAAAACTATTGCATTTACAGAAATTTGTGCAAATATGTTATTCAGCTACTTTTGGGTCAGCTATAACATAGTGAAATTATAGACCTATAGCTCATGACACAACTGAGCAATAGCTATTCTCAGGTACTGACTGTTGAGTAAATCAGCTATAGCTTGAAAAATATTGCATTTGGAGTATTTTGTTAAAATATATTGTTCACCTACTTTGGGTCAGCTATAACATAGTGAAATTACAGACCTATAGCTCATGGCATAGCGGAGCAATAGCTATTTTCAGGTTCTCACTATTGAGTAAATCAGTTGTAGCTTGAAAACTATTGCATTTACAGTAGTTTGCTTAAATATGTTGTTCACCTACTTTTGGGTTAGCTATAACATAGTAAAATTTCAGACATGTAGCTCATTGCATAGCTGAGTAATAGTTCCTTTGAGGTTCTCACTGTTGAGTAAATCAGTTGTAACTTGAAAACTATTACATTTAGAGTAATTTGTTAAATATGTTATTCACAGAATTTTTGGTCAGCTATAACATAGTGAAATTGCAGACCTCTATGTCATGGCATAGCTGAGCAATAGCTACTTTCAGGTTCTCACTGTTGAGTAAATCATTGTATCCACTGGATAGCCGCAGTGTGTAGAGAGAGATTTCACCATTACTGCTCTGATGAAAAAAAATATTATAGCTAGCTTTCTTAAGTTTGCAGTATATATTAATAACCATAAAATGTTGTCTGGGAATATTTTTGGCCTCATTTTGAGAAACAAGATGGCCGCCACAGGTGTTTTTTGTCAGTCATGAAAAGTGCTTATATCTCCCTTATTATTGATCCTAGAGGTTTGGGATGATAAACCAAGCTGTAGGAAATCATGGGGTGGGAATCTTTTGGTGTGGTCAGATTTGACCTTCAATGACCCCTCCTTCAAGGTCAAACAAGGATAGCCAAACTTAAAAGTGCTTATAACTCGCTTATTAGTGGTCCCAGAGGTTTGGGATGGTAAACAGACAGGAAATCATGGGCTGTGAATCTGTTGATATGGTCCGATTTGACCTTGGAACCCTCCTTCAAGGTCAAATGAGGATAGCGAAAATTGAAAGTGCCTACAACTCACTTATTATTGGTGACAGAGATGGGATGGTAAACCATCCCATAGGAAATCATTGGCTCGGAATCTTTTGGTATGGTCAGATTTGACCTTTGGACCCCTCCTTCAAGGTCAAATGAGGACAGCCAAGCTTAAAAGTGCTTATAACTCATTTATAATTGGTCCTAGAGGTTTGGAATGGTAAACCATAGGAAATCATGGGCTGGGAATGTATTTGTGTGGTTAGATTTGACCTTGGACCCCTTCTTCAAGGTCGAACGAGGATATTGCATTTGTAGTATTTCTTTAAATATGTTTTAACCTATTTTTTACACTTAAACAATTACCTTGTTATTTTCCTTCATAATACCATTTACAGGGCACAACTTTTTTATCCTTTTCTTCTGTCAGCTTCGGAATTATGTCCACCCCCCTGGGGGGTGGATATATTATTTTTGCTTTTTCCGCCGTCCGTTGTCCGGCGTCCGATGTCCGGCGTCACGCATGGTTTCCGCTCATTTAGAGGAAAAGTATTAGAGCTATTGTCACCAAATTTGGTATGCAGGCTTATTGGGTCAGTAGCTTGCTTGAGATTGCTTTTGGCTGTTGTACCTCTTTTGCTTACTGAGTAATACTTAAGTACAGCTATTTTCAGTACCCATTGGTTTCCGTGCATTTAAGCCAAAATAATTAAAGATATTTTACTACAATTTTGAATACAAGATTGTTATGTCCATAGCTCGCTTGGTATTGCATTTGGGACTGATAGCTTTGTCAGTACATGAGTAATAGCCATTTAGGTACTTCATTGTGTATTTTCAGTACTACTTTTGAGTAATTTGCTAATATCTCAGAAACCATAATAGATAGAGCGATTTTGACAGAATTTTTGACCCACAGGGTATCTAAGAAATGCAATCTATGCAATTTTCCAAAAATTTTCCCCTCTCCAAAAATGGCGGCCATTTTGAATTTTCGAATTTTTGCCAAAAATGGCAAAACACTAATTTGCTTCTATCTCCTTAACCGTGCGAGATAGAGCGATTTCGTCGAAATTTTCAACCCACAGGATATCTAAGGAGTGTACTCTTTGCAATTTTCAAAAAATTTTCCCCTCCCCAAAAATGGCGGCCATTTTGAATTTTCGAATTTTTGCCAAAAATGGTAAACAGAAATTTGCTTCTATCTCCTTAACCGTGCGAGATAGAGCGATTTCGTCGAAATTTTCGACCCACAGGGTATCTAAGGAATGTAATATTTGCAATTTTCAAAAAAATTTTCCCCTCCCCAAAAGTGGCGGCCATTTTGAATTTTCGAATTTTGGCCAAAAATGGCAAAACACAAATTTTCTGCTATCTCCTTAACCGTGCGAGATAGAGCGATTTCGTCGAAATTTTCAACCCACAGGGTATCTAAGGAGTGTACTCTTTGCAATTTTCAAAAAAATTTTCCCCTCCCCAAAAATGGCGGCCATTTTGAATTTTCGAATTTTTGCCAAAAATGGCAAAACACAAATTTGCTTCTATCTCCTTAACCGTGCGAGATAGAGCGATTTCGGCAAAATTTTCGACCCGCAGGGTATCTGAGAATTCTACTCTTGCCAATTTTTAAAAAGTTTTCCCCTCCCCAAAAATGGCGGCCATTTTGAATTTTCGAATTTTTGCCAAAAATGGCAAAACACAAATTCTTCTATCTCCTTAACTGTGTGAGATAGAATGATTTCGTCGAAATTTTCGACCCACAGGGTATCTAAGGAATGTAATATTTGCAATTTTCAAAAAAAATTTCCCTCCCCAAAAAATGGCGGCCATTTTGAATTTTCGAATTTTTGCCAAAAATGGCAAAACACAAATTTGCTTTTATCTCCTTAACCGTGCGAGATAGAGCGATTTCGTCGAAATTTTCGACCCACAGGGTATCTGAGAATTCTACTCTTGCCAATTTTTAAAAAGTTTTCCCCTCCCCAAAACTGGCGGCCGTTTTTAATTTTCGAATTTTTGCCAAAAATGGCAAAACACAAATTTGCTTCTATCTCCTTAACCCTGCGAGATAGAGCGATTTCGGCAAAATTTTCGACCCACAGGGTATCTGAGAATTCTACTCTTGCCAATTTTTAAAAAGTTTTCCCCTCCCCAAAAATGGCGGCCATTTTGAATTTTCGAATTTTTGCCAAAAATGGCAAAACACAAATTTGCTTCTATCTCCTTAACCGTGTGAGATAGAGTGATTTCGTCGAAATTTTCAACCCACAGGGTATCTAAGGAGTGTACTCTTTGCAATTTTCCAAAAATTTTCCCCTCCCCCAAAATGGCGGCCATTTCGAATTTTCGAATTTTTGCCAAAAATGGCAAAACACAAATTTGCTTCTATGTCCTTAACCGTGTGAGATAGAGTGATTTCGTCGAAATTTTCGACCCATAGGGTATCTAAGGAATGTAATATTTGCAATTTTCAAAAAAATTTTCCCTCCCCAAAAATGGCGGCCATTTTGAATTTTCGAATTTTTGCCAAAAATGGCAAAACACAAATTTACTTCTATCTCCTTAACCGTGCGAGATAGAGCGATTTCGTTGAAATTTTCGACCCACAGGGTATCTAAGGAATGCAATCTTTGCAATTTTCCAAAAATTTTCCCCTCCCCAAAAATGGCGTCCATTTTGAATTTTCGAATTTTTGCCAAAAATGGCAAAACACAAATTCGCTTCTATCTCCTTAACCGTGCAAGATAGAGCGATTTCGTCCAAATTTTCGACCCACAGGGTATCTGAGCATTGTACTCTTGGTAATTTTAAAAAAATTTTCCCCTCCCCAAAAATGGCGGCCATTTTGAATTTTCGAATTTTTGCCAAAAATGGCAAAACACTAATTTGCTTCTATCTCCTTAACCATGCGAGATAGAGCGATTTCGTCAAAATTTTCGACCCACAGGTATTTGAGCATTGTATTCTTGGCAATTAAAAAAAAAATTTCCCCTCCCCTAAAATGGCGGCCATTTTGAATTTTCAAATTTTTGCCAAAAATGGCAAAACACAAATTTGCTTCTATCTCCTTAACCATGCGAGATAGAGCGATTTCGTCGAAATTTTCAACCCACAGGGTATCTAAGGAATGTAATCTTTGCAATTTTCAAAAAATTTTCCCCTCCCCAAAAATGGCGGCTATTTTGAATTTTCGAATTTTTGCCAACAATGGCAAAACACAAATTTGCTTCTATCTCCTTAACCATGCGAGATAGAGCGATTTCGTCAAAATTTTCGACCCAAGGGGTATCTAAGAAATGTACTCTTTGCAATTTTCAAAAAATTTTCCCCTCCCCACATATGGCGGCCATTTTGAATTTTTGCCCAAAATGGAAAAACACAAACTGGCCTTAACCGTGCAAAATAGAGTTATTTTGTTGAAATTTTCAACCCATAGGGTATCTAAGAAATGTACTCTTGGCAATTTTCCAAAATATTTCCTTTTCCCAAAAATGGCGGCCATTTTGAATTTTCAAATTTTTGCCAAAAATAGAAAAACAGGAATTTGCTTCTATCTTCTTAACCATGCAAGATAGAGTGATTTCGTCAAAATTTTCGACCCAACCAATGCAAAAAGGCATGAAGCTGAAATAATTTACATCTACACTAATAAATATTTAAGCATCATTGATATATTTTACAAATGAAACAGGGTCTTGTAAGACTACTGTACAATTTGGGCAAGGTTCATGGGGTGGACATTACACATGATAATGTGTGTTCTTCTATGCTATCCTGTTTCTATTCGCATCTACTATCAACAGGGCGTCCTATTTCTAGTTTCTTTCGAACTTGCTGTTCAGTTACCATTTACTGTATTTCTGTACAGCCCTTTTCCTGATAATTATTCTGTCCTCTAATCACCTTCACAAATCAAAAACACTCAGTCAGCTGACACAGTGCCCGTTCACGGGCACTCTCCTCTTGTTATACTTATCTTTCCAGTCTGTACATTACTATTCAATGTGAAGGTGATGGTAAGCCTATTGTTATTCAACAGTTCTGTTCATCCAGTCAAGTTAGAAACAATTTGGTTACAGTTTTGCTTTAGATGTACATACAGTGGAATGAGCTGTATGAAAGTTTTCTTGGCATAGGGGTGTGCTATTGCTATCTTTGGTGGCTTAAAAGTATTGCCCAGGTTCGTCTGTGTATAGTTTGAACAATGACACTCAAAAGACATACAGGAGGCTCCGGCGCGTCAAGTTACTTGCCAATGCCTGGTGATTTACAGTGCAGAATCTTGACCAACTAGTATGCACTGGTTCCTCCACCCGTATACTACTCTTCGCAATATCACTCTGACTGTTGAATGTGATGTAAACAAAAAATTATATAAATATAAATGTCAGATGATATACAATTGTGGAACATTAGGGTTACATCAAACCATGCTTAGGAAAATTTAGTATATCTATCCTCGCCTTTGTATGAAGTCAAAGGATTCACTGTTGTAACTTCTGGTTACATTATTATTATTTTTTTTTTTTCATTTTTACCCCACAGCCCTTAAGGGCTGTCAGGGTATTGTTTTCACCAATGGTGTCCAGATGGGCGGGCGAGCGGCGAGAAAAGTTGATACTTGGTAGGGACATTGGTTGGGGGGTGTAGATGTGCAACGTCATGGTCTGACCTTGATTTGACTTTGCCGTAATGACCTTGAGTTTGAAACTCTTGTCCGAACTATATCTCGGAAACCGTAAGGTGTAGGAAGTTGATACTTGGTAGGACATTGGTTAGGGGGTATAGGTGTGCAATGACATGGCGTGACTTTGCCGTAGTGACCTTGACCTATAAAATCTTGTCCGGCCTATATCTCAGAAACCTTAAGGTGTAGGAAGTTGATACTTGGTGGGGACATTGGTTAGGGGGCGTAGGTGTGCAACGTCATGGTGTGACCTTGATTTGACCTTTGACCTTGCCGTAGTGACCTTGACCTACAAAATCTTGTCCAGCTTATATCTCAGAAACTGTAAGGTGTAGCAAGTTGATACTTGGTAGGGACATTGGTTAGGGGGTGTAGCTGTGACCTTGATTTGACCTTGCCGTAGTGACCTTGACCTATAAAATCTTTTCTGGGCTATACCTCAGAAACCGTAAGGTGTAGGAAGTTGACACTTGGTAGGGACATTGGTGGGATATTGATTTGATCTTGTGTAGGTGTGCATCGTAGTGTGACCTTTAACTTTGGCTCTAACAAAGTGTGTGCACCTGCCATACTTGAGACATGTTTCTCTTATGACAAAGATCTCTTATGGATTGCTGCAACTGATTATTAAGCGTCCCTTGTGGGACGCTTGTTTGTGTATGGGAGACCTTCAGGCTCCGCATTTTGTTTTCCTTATAACTCTGTAACTGTTAGGCGGATTCTTTTCAAATGTGGCAGGTTTATGCAGTAGCCTTGGGGAATTTTTTTGAATATGCTGCAGTGACATTTCAACCAATCAGAGAGGTCACATGACCAAAAATGTCTTTTTTCGATGGGGAAGATTGTCCGGATGATAACTTGAAAGGGATTTTATCAATTCACCTGAAACTTGGCAAATACATTCATTCTATTAAAATCTGGAAATCATTAGATTTTGGCATTGATTGGTTAAGAAATGGCCGAGTAATTAATGATTAATTAATCATTATGAATTTTCCAAATAAGGAAAACACAAAAATGCTTGTAACTCGAAAACCATGCTAGATAGAGCGATTTCGACAAAATTTTTGACCCTCAGGGTATCTCTGCAGAGTAGCTATCCCAATTTTTGTCTCGCCAAAAATGGCGGCCATTTTGAATTTTCGAATTTTTCGCAAAAATTGCAAAACATAAAAATGCTTATATCTCGAAAACCGTGCTAGATAGAGCGTTTTCGACGAAATATTTGACCCACAGGGTATCTCTGCAGATTAGCCATGCAATTTTTCAAAAAAATTTTGACTCGCCAAAAATGGCAGCCATTTTGAATTTTCCAATTTTACGCAAAAATTGCAAAACACAAAAATGCTAATATCTTCACACAGATGGCGAATTATCTCTTAAAAGTATTGCAGATAGCCAATTTTTCTCAAATAATTCATTCACCTACTTTTGGAAGAGCTTTCACATGGTGAAGTTTCAGACCCATAGCTAATTACTCACCTACTCAAAATGAGTAAATGCGAATTATCTCTAAAAGTATTGCAGATACCCAATTTTTCTCAAATAACTCATTCATCTACTTTTGGGAGAGCTTTCACTTGGTGAAGTTTCAGACCCGTAGCTAATTATTCACCTACTCAAAATGAGTAAATGCGAATTATCTCTAGAAGTATTGCAGATAGCCAATTTCTCTCAAATAACTCATTCATCTACTTTTGGGAGAGCTTTCACATGGTGAAGTTTCAGACCCATAGCTAATTACTCACCTACTCAAAATGAGTAAATGCGAATTATCTCTAAAACTATTGCAGATAGCCAATTTTTCTCAAATAACTCATTCATTTACTTTTGGAAGAGCTTTCACATGGTGAAGTTTCAGACCTATAGCTAATTATTCACCTACTCAAAATGAGTAAATGCTAATTATCTGTAAAAGTATTGCCGATACCCAATTTTTATCAAATAACTCATTCATCTACTTTTGGGAGTAAATACGAATTATCTCTTAAAAGTATTGCAGATAGCCAATTTTTCTCAAATAACTCATTCACCTACGTTTGGAGGAGCTTTCACACACGGAAATGAAAAATTGTGAATATCTCGGAAAAGCTATTTCTTCTCCTTTAATGCTCGGCGGGAGATACACACCGTGGCAGTGGTCTTGTTTTCAAATATTTTTGTCTCACCAAATATAGCGGCCATTTTGAATTTTTTGCAAAAATTGCAAAACACAAAAATGCTTATATCTTGAAAACCGTGCTAGATAGAGCAGACTGCGCTGACTTTGGTTGCCACAACAGTATAAGGCTAGAAACGGAACATTTTCTTAATACTTTAGCACTCACCTTTATATCCTTTTCGGGACGCTTTGTTTTTGCTATGCAAAAACATTATCTTTTTTTTTTGCGAGCGATCCTCTAGTTATGTGTACTTTTACATAATTGTGCTATTTCCATTGACATCTATTCTCCAGTTAATAAATTTTACAGTGTCATAATTTCGTTTACTGATTAATGCTGTCATCTTGCTATTGAATTGTCTTGTTTTAATACTTCTTTATATACATTTTCTTTCTCTTAAACATCATTTTTCTCCACTTTAACATTATTTGGACCTTTATATAACTGACACTGCTCTGAAAGTATCCCGATCTTTGTACTGTTTCACTACTTCTATATCTCATCGTGCTGAAAAATATTTCCCCAGGCTGTGGGGTAAATAGCATCTCTGATGCTATTTTTTTCCATTCAGCCTTCATTGTCCCTCGTATCATCCATATATCATTGACGACAAGTACTGTCACAGCTAAAGACTAAACTGAATGGATTTTAACCTATTTTCAAGAAATATATACAGCTATGATTTACAGACTCAAAAGGTATTGAGCATGATCCCAGTTTAAAATGGGACATTTTATTACGCTACAATAGCTTACCATGTGGGACTCATTGCTGTACTCGGATGGCCACAAGGCATCATGGCCAACGTCTAAGAAAAAAAGACATTTGTAGTTAGCCGTAGCCTCTCGTTGTCGTCACATGAGAACTTCTGACCAATCGCCCTACTTTCTCGTTGGCCACGTTGAACTGGTAGCTGTTTGTAAATATACAGACATTTACATTTATTTCTCAGCCTTTACTTATTGTTGGAGGTTCTTTTTTGGATATTTCTTTTATTATATAACACAGATCATTCTGTAAAATTTTTATTTCGACAGGATAAGTATATTTCTTGTTTTCGCGTGTTTTGAGTTTTCCTCGGTTCAGGCCCTTTACATTGTACGTCTTTTATTGCGTTTAAAATGTCTCTCCACCAAACGAATAAAGACAAACCGAGAGCTCAGAAATGCGGCCATTTTTGTTTTAGTTTCGACCTACACAACTATTGCCCTACCTGTAGGGAGGCTGGCAAGGGTGATGACCCCTGTGTCACCTTCGAAACGCCCTGTGATATCTGTGCATCTTTTACAGATGACCAGATGAAGAAAATTCAGCACAGGAAATGCTATCTTAAAAAACAAAAGGCGGAAACTAGTACTAAAGATAATGAACTTGATCTTTTGGGCGAAGGCGATAGGGATTCCTTCACTGGCTCAAATGCAGACCTCGAGAGTGCTGCTGACAATCTTTTTACCTCACCCCCCCGTCCTCAGCCCCTTGCTTTCAGTTCTTTATCTGTTAAAACACCAGCCAAGTCTGTCCCACCCACCCCAGGTACTGCTTTACAACAAAAAATTGAAACAAATCTTGAAAAATCCCTGGGAAATTCTTTAAATATTCATTTACAGCAACAAATGGGTTCCTTTCAGGCATCCATGTTGGAAGCTTTTCAGTCGCTCCGAGAGGAGTTGACTGCTAAAAAGCAAACAGAGGTGGATCAGACCTTGTTTCTTGCTTCCAAACCTGGTACATCCAGTAAAACTGCTGTTAATCTGGACCTACCCCCTCCGAGACCTAGTACTAACATTCAAACCGAGGCTATGGATGTGGACTACGGTCCAGCACTCCCTCCTCGTCTAGTACTTGACCAGCATGAGACCTCGGATCAGTACGTTGCTCCATCAGAACTACCTCCGAAAAAGGTCTCGGACTCACACAAAAAGCAAAGCCACTCTCGTAGTAGGCAGGAAATTGATCAAGGTCTGCCTCGGATCAATCTAATGAAGAATCCGATGAACCTCGGATCCCTTCTACCAAACCTAAAAAGCACTCTGATAAGAGTAAACACAAATCAAGGTCCAGATATGTGTCATCTTCCTCAGGGGAGGATCAGTCCCTGTAGCCAGACATCAGTCTTCTAAGCCCTCTAGGTCTCCGCCCTCAGGGGCTGTTTCTCATCAAGACCTCCCACAACATGATCCAGACCCCCCTTATTATAGGGAAGTAGCTCTGTCTGACATTCCCTCACAGTACGCTGAACAGGTCGACACTTTTAGGCGCATTCTTTCGCTCCCTGACCCCAGGGAGTCTATGCCTAGGTCCTCAACTTCAGTGATGGGTCTGGATGATGAAATAGGCCGTCAAGAGCTCAGACCTAGAGGTCCTTCCTCTATTCTGCCCCTCAGCTCAGTTATCAAGGACGCCTTTGATAAATTTCAACATGACTTTAAGGCTGCTAATTTACCCGAGAGTAAATACGTCAAGCCGCCTCCTTCCACTTCTAAGTGGTACAGGGTGGGACAGCCCTGTTATCAGGACAAATTTCAGGAGTTGAATACAGATTTCGCCAAAATCTGTATTACTCCTAAACCCTCTGGGGCCCCTATGGGCAAGGTCCCCCTTCCAATTCTCAAGGAGTTGGAGCATCAGGCTAGACAAAATATCTCAACCCTCAATTTCACCGCTGCCTTTGCTAAAACTTCTTCTTCTTGCAATGCTTCCCTTGAGAAGTGTCAACATAGCATCAAGTCAACTGTCAAGAAGATTAAGTCTCAGATTCAAAAAGGTGCCAATCCTGAGAAAGCAGCAAAGCGCGGATATGAGGAAGTCACTGAGTACATGGATTTTTGGAATAAGACAGTTCTTATTCAACACAGGGCCCTTACATGCCTCAGCAAATCTCTAGCCCATATTCTCCAGAGGGAGTTATATTCTATGGCTAATACCGGCTTGCTTAGGCGCGAAGCCGAGATGACCCTCTTACAGCCACATTTGGGGGAAACGAGACGCCAAGAACTTAGGAACTCGTCCTTTTGGGACCCGTCCTTGTTCGAGTCTCAACTTGTGAAGGAAGGGGAAGGCTTCCTTCTCAAAAAAGGCACCTCTAAAGACTCTCAGGGTTTCGCACCCTACCAGAATAAGCCCTTTCGTGGTCCCCACAAGAAAAGAGGCTCCTACAGGAAAAGCCCCTATGGGGGCAACTCCTCACAAAGCAGTAACCAATCGTTTTCCTCAGGAAGGGGGAAACCGAACTTCAGAGGCTCCAGGGGTCGTTTTCGACCCCATAATAGGAGAAGGGGGCGTGGAAACCCCTCTTCCCAATGACTCCTCCAAAGCCTCACTCAGTCCACCAGTAGGAGTTCGCCTCCGTTCTTTCAGGAGAGACTGGCAAACAAACAAATGTTCTCCAAACGTGTTAAACATTATCACCAATGGCTACGTACTGCCATTCCTTTCAAAGCCAAATTTGGTCAGATTCCCTCTGATCCTGTTAGAGTACAAGGCCCATCAAAAAGACCAAGCCCTGGCCACTTGTATGCAGTCTCTCCTGTCAAAGAACGCAATCAAAAGGGTGAAAATGTAAATTTAAATCTCTCGGGTTTTTACAGTTGCCTGTTCCTAGTACCCAAGCCTCACCAAAGGTGGAGGCCAGTCATAGACCTAAGCAGGCTCAACACTTTTCTACACGTAGAAAAGTTCAAAATGGAAACTCCAGAGTCCATCAGGATCATAACGAACCTAGCTATTATAGAATTCAATTGGACAAACCGTTTTCGAGTTGGAGACCGGAATCGGAAATTTCGACAGATTTCGAGTTAGAGTCCGGAAATGGAAATGATGACGGACAGACAAACGGACAAACAAACGGACGGAATTACACCAATTTTCGAAAGGAACCTTGCTATGATGGTGATCTATCTCCCCGTCAAGTTTGAATTCGATTGGACAAACCGTTTTCGAGTTAGAGACCGGAATCTGAAATTTTGACAGATTTAGAGCTAGAGTCCGGAAACGGAAATGATGACGGACAGACAAACGGACAAATGAACGGACGGAATTACACCAATTTTCGAAAGGAACCTTGCTATGATGGTGATCTATCTCCCCGTCAAGTTTGAATTCGATTGGACAAACCATTTTCAAGTTAGAGTCCGGAAACGGAAATTTTGGCGGACAGACAAACGGACAAAAAATGGACAAACAAACAGACGGAACTACACCAATTTCGAAAGGAACCTAGCTATAATGGTGATCTATGTCCCTGTCAAGTTTGAATTCGATTGGACAAACTGTTTTTAAGTTAAAGTCCGGAAACGAAAATGTGGACGGACAGACGGACGTTGGACAGATTTAGAGCTAGATACATCAATCCAATAGGCGAGTTGGTTACACGCAACCCGCCTAAAAATTAAAAAAATCAAACACCTCTCATTCAGGCATCTATGGTCCAACTGATGAGAAAATCCTTTCCGACCTGCGAAATTTGGTCTAGAATGTACCTGGTAAATTTTATAGCACTGGTGTGTGTGGTTTTTCCAAAATGCGATGACGGGTGTTTTTGAAAAATGCTTAAGGTCTCCTGAAAGTATCCCAAAAATTTTTCCCGCCCTTATAGTTTTAAAGAAAGATAAGAAGGAAAGAAAAATTTGAAAGCCCAAGAAGTTATTCAAGGGAGACCATAATCCAGCGGTGGCGGAGGTGATCAGTCGAAAATACGTGAAAACAAATAAGCACCCCTGACGGACTGATTAATTAATTTACACTTGGGCAATAAGTTGTAAAATAAAATAAAATCAGCAAGTAATAATATCCAAATTTATTCATATAAAAACAGAGCACCAGGTAGTGTATCACAAGTGAAACGGTTTTTCTTTCTCAAATTCTAAACACAAGTCTTTATAAAATCTTGACTTGCATAACACTTCTGTGAGGTTAACTAATTGCATCAGTCACTAGTATGCACAAGTTGACTCAAGTATGATATAATGCTGTATGTGTTGAAGTTTAAACCAACACACAAAACTAAGTATCCTAATAGACCTTTCCTTGTTTGTAACCGCCTCATTATCAATCTAAATAACAATTATAGGCTAAATTTACAAAAATTAAAGTTCTACTTTTTGTCACATCCAGGCAGGTACTGTACATCCCAAATGATGACTTGAGCTGAATTTAAACACCAGAACATAGGTGAAAGCTGCACGACTAAATGCCAAAAGTAGTGACCAAATGCCAGCTGTGACCACTAAGACCTCTAGGAAACTTTACAAACATAATTAAAAGAATACTTTTACAGCAATAGGCTTTAATGTAAATGATATTACTTTGTCTCTCTATTCATACCAATAGTTTAACTGACTTTACAGTCAGACAAAAATGTTTATAATAATACCTAAATACATGGTTTAAATAAATAAAACATTAATATGGTTGAGCAAACTAATACACTACAGATTACATAAATTGTAAGCACTATAACATTCAACCATACACAACCTAAAACTTCATTCTGTTGATATGTTCTGTTCATGGAGACTGTTGCATTGTGTTATTCACGTTGTAACAGTTACTGTTTTATACACAAAATAGACCACCACAACATAATATGGTATGTAAACACATGATCTTTGAGGACCAAATTCTCTGCAGCATCAACTGCTTATCATTTATAAAAATGTTCTACACAGAAACAGAAAAAAAATATTGTTTCCTTAAATTGGATGGTTCAACAACAAAAGGTTACTGCCTCAAAGCATTATTATTCAGTTAAGATAGCATGTTAAATGAACACTTCTGCCAAGGGCTACCTGCAACGAAGTTATTTTCACCCTATAACAAATACTTTTTGCTGTCTCTGTGAAATGGATTGGGAAAACAGACTGCCTGCTACTCTTCCAAAAATGGGAGTGTTAACATGTGGTCATGTGATACAAAACATAGTTGTCCTTTGGGATAAAGAATAAACAATGTAAAATTTTTCCCAGGATGTTGGGTATAGGAGACACCAATTGAAGAGCCAAGCCCACTAAAAAAGTCACAATAATGATAAACGCAATAAAAATTTCCCATAATGCCAAGTAGTCTATGGGGGCTTTTTCAATAGTGAATTTTACAAACATTGTCAAATTTCACGTTTCTTACTACAGTAATTTATACCTCAAGTCAACCATACAAAGTCAACTATCACACAAATGAACACAATAGATATTGAGCCGTGGATGGTTTTGATTAGAATTCACTTTAGAAGACTGCTGTCGTCGTTGAACAATGTACAATTGCAGATATGTGAATAAAGATACAGGATTAATGTGTGTCAGGGACTGTCATCTCCAACACTTCGCTTGTTCATCCTTTCACATTTCGGGCACTGCTGGTTTCTCCTTAACAAACAATGCCTGAAAGTATAGAGTTGTTCAATATCTTAGAATAGGGAGATATACATGAAGAATTAGAGTAAATCTAGTAATAAATTACATTCTTTTTTTTGGTTCAATTGAATTTACTTTTTCTCACCTGTTACATTGTCATTAAAATTTTGGTGATTTCATGATGTCATTTTGGTACCATTGTGATTTGATTATAATATATGCCAAAAATATCCAGCCTCGGCAGGCAAGAACCCCAGCCCGCAGGTACAGCTAAATGGCAAACAACATTGAGATTTGGGAAAATCTAAGGAACAACTTCTGTTGTAAGAAGTACAGAGAACCCACGAGATGTTGTACAAAAGATTCAAAGGCCATGATTTCTTACAAGTAGTTTTCATATTTTGTAGCCCTAGAAGCAATTATAAGGGAGATATAAGGTTTTTTTGATATGATGACCCTCCTATTTGGTATTAAAGATGTGATATGGCGGTTATTTTGTTTCCAAAACAAGGACACAATTACTCTCAGGCAAGCTGTCATATCCATTTACATTTTGTGCAAATCTGATGAAGCTAGCTTCAATATTTTAGTTACAGAAAATATCAAAGATTTTAGAAGAAACTTTAAGACCCCGAAATTTAAAAAAGTTTTGCCATGGCAACAGTCGCCACTGGATAACCCCAAAACATAATCAGCTCTAGATCCTCTTGGGACAAACATATCCTGAAAATTTGGTGAAAATCCGTGCAGGGGTTTAGGCTGTAGAACACCCACAAACTTTAAGACCCGAAAATCTTAAAAGTGTTGCCATGGCAACAGTTGTTACCGGATACCCCCCAAAACCTAATCGGCTCTAGATCTTCTTGGGGTAACCATATTCTGAAAATTTAGTGACAATCCGTGCAGGGCTTTAGTCTGTGGAACACCCACAAACTTTAAGACCCGAAAAACTTAAAAGTGTTGCCATGGCAACACTTGTTAATGAATACTCCCCAAAACATTATTAACTCTAGATCCTCTTGAGGTATACATCCCCTGAAAATTTGGTGAAAATCCGTGCAGGGGTTTAGTCTGTGGAACACCCACAAACTTTACGACCCGAAAATCTTAAAAGTGTTGCCATGGCAAAAGTTGTTACCGGATACGCCCCAAAACCTAATCAGCTCTAGATCTTCTTGGGGTAAACAAATTCGGAAAATTTGGTAAAAACCATGCAGGGGTTTAGTCTTTGGAATACCTCCAAACTTTCAGACCCGAAAATCTTAAAAGTGTTGCCATGGCAACAGTTGTTACTGGATACCCCCCAAAACCTAATCAGCTCTAGATCCTCTTGGGGCAAACATCCCCTGAAAATTTGGTGAAAATCTGTGCAGGGGTTTAGTCTGTGGAACACCCACAATTTTTAAGACCCGAAAATTTTAAAAGTGTTGCCATGGCAACAGTTGTTACCGGATACCCCCTAAACCTAATCAGCTACAGATCCTCTTCGGGTAAATATTCCCTGAAAATTTGGTAAAAATCCGTGCAGGGGTTTAGGCTGTGGAACATCCACAAGCTTTATGCCTGCCGCCCCCACCCTGATGGCGCAGGGGACGACTATAACCCCAGCCTTTATGGGCTGGGGTTAAGAAAGTGCAAAACAGCTATTTTTTTGTGTATCATCAATCTGAGGATCAGTAAACTCCCAAGTTAAATTAAAATCTATTTTACAGTAGCCAAGTACACCATCTCAGTTTTTAAAATATTGCTGAAGTTCTAATATATGGGCATGGATTGGTATGATGCCTAATCTACATGCTTTTCAAACAAATCAATACTTTGGCCATATTTTCAGATAATACAGTACTCTGATCTCTCACTTCAGGTAGCAGGACTGACCTGTGTAGGACAGTGGAACATTTGGCACACACAATGGCATGATTGTCAAATGGAAACAGAATCTCTTTGTAGTCACACAACTCACACACAAAGCCTTTGCCCTGACAGATCTGAAAGGAAAGGATAGGGTGAAATATAACACAATTCACTCCTGAGGTGGTATTCACAAAGATTCTTTATCTCTTTTAAAACTTTCCTTTGTTTTAAAGAATTTTTCTTTACATTTAAAGAATTTTCTAAATTTTACAGAAGTGTTTTTTTTTCGCCGTGTCTGTACTACCGTCGGCGGAAATATGGATTTTATATTGTGTTACCGTCGGCGGCAACGGAAATGTGTAATTGGGTGACCGCCAAGATTTTTTGTACCTAATATGCTTCAACATACCTTTACTTGGCCATTGTTTGAGGAGATTGAGCATTTGTATCATGTTTGATGAAAAAGTGACTTATCCTCTGCTGACAAAAGAAAGGTTCCCACAACCTGACTTTCACTATGACCATCAATTGCTATAAGAACATATAAAGCCATGTTAGCATTGTTAGTCTTGTATGTGGAGTCACAGAGCAAAACTTCTGGAAATCTTTGGAATGTGGAAAACATCTCAGCATCCTGCATGTAGATACCAGACAGTGTATCTTCTTTCACCACAAATCACAAAAGAGAGAAGGGTGTTCTTCTTTCAGCCAATCATAAAGACCTTGAGCTGCTGAGGCTGCAGGGATGGAGTCTGAGGCCTTCATTCTAGTGGCAATGTTATGAATATCTTTCAATATTATCTTCTTTCCTGTCTTTTCTGCATACGACTGTTGTACAAGTTTTCTGTTGGAATGGAACTGCAAGTGCTGAGTTTTTTCTTTTTCTGTCTGTAGATCCACTTTTCTGACCTTTGGGTGGTATTTGTACTCCAGTTCTGTGACCTGGTGGTTATGGCTCAAGTCTCTACTGACAACTTCTAAAAACTGGCCATCACTAGTTGCCCTGAATCTGATGGTGAATGGGCAGCCAAGTTTTCCTGTTGTCTGGTTTGGTCTCTCACCCCTAGATCTGGATGTCAGTTTCTTCCCACCATGATGACAGCAAAGTTTCAATTCCGCATATACCAACTCTTCTTTAAACTGCCTGCTAGGATATTTTGACCTGGCAGCTTTGATTTTTCTACAGTCACTTTTTGACAGCTTCACAAAATTTTCCTTCTCAAATTGTTCAATTTCAGCCTCAAGAGACTTAAAATCCGTGTATTTGACTCCAACATCAAAAGAAGACATCTTGGTATCACCAGTGAAGTGTACTGAATGACAATGACAAATGATAGATTTGTAGGGCTATTTATACCTAAATAAGCATACTACATGAGTCTATTGCAGCATGCCAGCATAATGCTCACTATGTTTATACTTGTCAACAAAGAATTGCAATCCCAGATCCAATCTAAATATCTGTGGCTGATAAATTCCACTTCAAAATATTCAGTTATGTTGACAGCATAATGCTCACTATGTTTATACTTGTCAACAAAGAATTGCAATCCCAGATCCAATCTAATTATCTGTGGCTGATAAATTCCACTTCAAAATATTCAGTTATGTTGACATTGATTTTGTCACAACATTGTGATTGCAATCGAAAAAAAATGGGGGTGTATTGGACTGAATAAGTGAAAACAGGATAGATTAATGAGTAATGACTTTATTAAAGGTGAGAGTTTTTTTTATTTTAAATAAATTTTTTTATTCAAACAGACATGCAGGTAAGTATTTTCCAGAAAATGTGTGAAGTTTTTCCACAGCAAAAGATAACAAGAGGTAAAATAAAGTCTCATGTCTCATCACCTAACAAATAAAGAATAAATTATTTGAAATAGTGATTCTACAATATCAAACATAAAATAAATGATGCTATAACTGTAACAACATTTTCTAGTCACTTGACATAGTATTTAATGAATACATTTACAAATGCATGATTCTACAATATCAAACATTAAAAAAAATCATACATTGATAGGTTACAATAAAAAGATTAATAATGGTAATTTCATACATCTAACAAGAATAGTTGTGTTCAAAGAAAAGATAAGATTGTCTTTGGATATCTATGGGAAGTATCTTTGGATTATATACATTCTCATATGGTATGGTGTTAATTATGTTCTGTTATATGTTGTTAAAAATGCCTTCCCATGTTTGCCACCTTTTAGCATATATTTCCATTTTTGAAGTAATTTTGGACAGTATTTTTTGCTCCTCGTATCTATCTTGTATTATCTTCTGAAGCCGAAATATATCAAGTTTTTTCCTTTTTTGAGCACAGCTGAAAATGTAATGTCTGGTTATTATAAGAATAAAGTTTATTGGCCAAAAATGTTCATCTTGTTTTTCATAGCCTAAAACTTTTGTAACATTTGTCCATTCTGCATTGTAGGAAATTTTTGAAAGGAGCCAAGTTTTGATATTATTCCACAGAATTATAACATTATTACAATGGAGAAATAGATGCTCTATGGATTCTGAATCTTGATTACAGAGTCTGCACAAGTTGGAACTTGTCAGTTTCAGTTTATAGAGATATTCATTTGTGCCTAAAATTCTGTACATTATTCGATACTGAAACCAAACGTAATTATTATCAGAGATAGATCTGAAACATACCCTATAAATAGTTTCCCAATGATTGTTACATATCATACTTAGATTCCATTTGACCTCATGCCGTTGTTCAGACCTTTTTATATCTGTTAACTTAAGGTAAAATTTCTTACTTCCCTGTTGTGGGTTAAACAGAATTTCTGCATGGAATGGGATAAATGGTCTTATTATTTCAAAGTTGTCTCCTTTTTTATGGATTTCTAGAAATTTATTCACCAATTTCTTAATTGTATAGTAATTAAGTATGTTTATCCTAATATGATATTTAATTTTCAGTGACTCTATATCCATTACCTTCCCTGCCGAATCTACTATATCAGCAACTGTACTAATTGCATTGGCAAACCAATCTGGAAAGAACAATTTATTTACACTTATTTGATTATTAAACCATAAAGAGCTGTGCAGAATGTCTTGGTTGCAAGAAACAGGGTTGCTTGTGCACATAAGTATCCAATTTTGGAATACATCCTTCCAAAAGGGATTAACCTTATCTAGGATATTTTTGCACCAATCTCCTCCAAGTATGATAAATTTATTTATATTTTTTATTGATTCTGTAAGAAGTTGATACCATGCACAACCATTTTGTGAGACAATACGTTTTAGCCAACCCAGTTTCAGAGACTTTTCAAATTTGACTATATCAATCATTTTCAGACCCCCATAGCAGTAGTCCCTGTAAACGGTTTTCCTATTTATTTTTTCAGGCTTCCCTTCCCACAGGTAACTAAACAATAACTTATTGATTTCTTTAAGGAAAATTTCTTGGGTTGGTAAAGATACAAACAGATGGTTGAATTTTGGCAAAATTAATGTTTTAATAACAGCAATTCTTCCAATAGGGGTTAAACTTCTCTGTTTCCAGCATTTTATTAATTTTTGTGCACTTAGTAATGCACTATCAAAATTTAATTTGGGCATCTTATGGAGCTCAGTACAGAATTTTATTCCTAGAAGAGTAAATTCTGTTTCTCCCCAATTTAGGTTCAATGATACATTTAATTTCTCTTTCGAATGCTTCTTGCACCCAATCCATATTATTTTAGTTTTTTCGGAATTAATTTTAAGTCCAGAGATTGATCCAAAGACTTCAAGTAGATTAAGTGCTGCCTGCAGAGAGCCAACAGTACCATTTAGCATAAGAGTAGTGTCATCTGCAAACTGTGTTATTTTGAAGGAGTGTTTGTTAGTTTTGATTCCAATTACATCAGGTGTATTTTCAAACAAGAGACTTAAAATTTCAGCTGATAAAATGAAAAGATAGGGTGAAATGGGATCTCCTTGCCTGCATCCTCTCTTTATTGGGATTGGGTAAGATAAGTTACCACATTGTAAGACAAAAGCCTGTATATCAGTATTAAATAGCTTAATCCATGAGATTAGATTTTCAGTAAAGCCGAAAAATTTCATAACTTTGTAGAGGAAATTCCAAGAAAGTGAATCAAAAGCCTTTGCAAAATCAATTTGTACTAAAAGACCAGGCAATTTGTTTGTTTCAGTGTAGTGCATTATGTCATAGATTAACCTTGTGCTTTCACCAATATATCTTCCCTTCAGAAAACCTGTTTGATTTCTAGAAATAATTTTTTCCAAATGAGGCTTCATTCTTTCAGCAATAACAGCTGAAGCCATTTTATAAATAACACAAAGTAACGATATTGGGCGCCAATTTTTTAAACATTGTCTGTCTTTGTTTCCCTTCGGGAGGCAGGTAATGATACTTTGTCTCAGAGAGTATGATAATTTACCTTTTTTGTAGCAGAAATTGATGCAATTGGTTATAAAATACTTCAGTCTGATCCAAAAAACTTTCAAAAAATCCACGCTTATACCATCAATGCCTGGAGACTTGCCATTTTTCATTTTCTTTAACACATTTGCAAGTTCTTTAACTGTTATAACCTTGCCAAGATCAGGATCATTTATTTTCTTGGACTTCAGGGAATTTAAAAGGTTTGGAATATTTTCATTCTTTAAATCTCTATCACAATTTTGAAATAAGTTACTATAAAATCTTTGTATTTCATTCAGAACTTTCTGTTGCTCAGTTATGATAGTGCCATCTGATTTTTTTATTTTCCTTATAGTTTTCTCTATGTACTGTTTACGTTCTAAATTGCAGAAAAAGCTAGTAGGCTTTTCCCCTTCATTTAGCCATTGGAGTCGGGTTCTTGTAAGTTGTCCTTTAATTTTGTCTCTACGTAGGTCTTCCAGTTCTACCCTTTTGTCATTTAACAAATCTGAATGTCCCATTGATAAATTTTCCATGTTTTCTAAGGTTTCAATATCTTTTAATAATTTATTTTCAACTTGACTTTGCTTTTGTTTTTGAAAAGCGGAGTATCTGATAGTTTCTCCCCTAATACGGAGCAGTAACGTCTCCAGGAATAAATCATCTTCAATTGTGAATTGTATATTATCAGATGATTTTATAAATTCAAGACTATAAACTGGAGGGGCATATTTTGTTTTTTCATCTAATATGATTTCATTGATCAAATTTAAGTAATCTTTCTGATAAAGCAAGTTGTTATTAAACTTCCAAATGCCTTTCCCTCTTTTAAATGGGTTAATCGTAATATGCATTTCCAAAAAAGAATGGTCAGAGCGATACCCTGGTTTAATATCACACTTGTGGATAATATCAATCATACTCGACGAAATTAAAAAATAGTCTAGTCTGGCCTGTTTTACTGGGTTTTTTCTTCTCCAGGTATACCGTATAGTGTCTGTATGCAAGGTTCGGTAGAGATCCAGAAGATCTACTTCATCCATAAGTTCCATTGTGGCCAATCTAGCTTTAGGGTTATTTATCTTTTTATAGTTATGGGAATCTTTCTTGGGGTCAAGCACAAGGTTAAAGTCCCCACATAGAATAACATAATCAAATTCACCTTTAAGTGCAAGGTCTTTTATCTCTTTAAAAAACTCAGGGTTATCATGATTGGGAGCATATATATTGATTAGATTAATTTTCATAGAACTACATTTCAGATACAGTTGGATGTAATTACCATTGTTATCTTTATGACACTCAATCACTTCATATTCAAAATTGTTATTTAATAAAATACCAACTCCACGTGCATTTGTTTTTACACCATGTAGATAGCAATTACTCCAAATCTGTTTCACTGAGGGTATGTGGGCCTCTAATAAATGTGTGTCTTGAAGACAAACGATTGAAGCGTTTGTTTCTTTTAGGTAATTTAAGACATCTTGTCTCTTTTCATTATTGTTCAGGCCTTGACAGTTTGCAGATAACACTTTTATGCTCTCCCCTAATTTAGCCATTTATTGCTTTACAGAAAGGCTCCTGCAGGTTAATACAAGGTATAATTAATATTGTATTTGAAAAAATATATATTTGCATCTCTATGTTGGATGAAGATTTTATGTTTATTTCATTCAGCATTTGTAACCTATACAAAAAGGTCTTTATTTTAGTAACAAAACAAACAAACTTATGAACAGAAACAAAAAAAGCAACATAACATATGTACAGAACTAGCTTATAGCAAAAAAACACAGTGGAGATGTCAGAGACTTACCAATTAACTATTGATTTTCAGTGAAACTTACTACGTAAATAGAGGAATTTACAATGTCAAATACTTTAACCAACGTAAATGTACCAAAAAGTAAAGTCATAAAATAAATCCAGATGAAAGGAAAAAAACAAGAAAAAACATAATTTAAAATATCAAACAATCTAATAATGTATTCTATTCCAGGCTTTTTAGTGCTAGGTCATATCAACATTAACAGTAGTCCGATCTCATTTATCGATGAGCATAGCATAAGTCAAATACTGTAACCAACGTAATTGTACCAAAAAGGAAAGTCATAAAATAAATCCAGATAAAAGGAAACACAAGAAAACATAATCTAGAATAGCAAACAATCTAATAATATATTCTATTCCAGGCTTTTAGTGCTAAATCATATCAATATTAACAGTAGTCCAATCTCATTTATCGATGGGCATAGCGTAAGTCACTACCACTACCATTTCATTGAAAACATTGTTGGTCTTTTATTCCAGCTGTTTTTTCCACAATCTATATATGTGAGTGAAAAAATCATCAATGCTCATGAAAGATTTTAACAGTATAGAGCTGTATTAATTACCCATAGTATAGCTGGAAGGGGCAATAGAGTATACATTAGATATTAATTTTTGATAAATTAGATATAATATGTTAGTTCATAACACAACAGATGTGTACATTAACATTTAGTTTTATGTAATCATTTTACATATATCAGTTATATATATTTCCATTATTGCCTTTCATAACTGTATTTCACGTGTAACAACATTATCTTTACATTTTGGGGAAGAAAGGAAAAAAGAAAAAAAAAAAAAACCTAGTAAAAAGACAATGGTCTGTAATGGTCCATTGTGCTACATTAGAAATGTTATATCAATATTTTAATATCAATCCCATGATATTAACAGTATCAGTAGCCACTTAATTTCAATTCAATGTTGGATAGTTGGGTCTATGGAAATCTATTAACTTGTATAACATTAAACATTCATACAATATTTTATTTTTAACAGAACAACATGAGGAATGAAATATGTATCATATTTATTGATACTGATATGTATTTACAAATACATATCTATTAACTTGTATAACTTTAAACAATCATACAATATTTTATTTCGAACAGAAAGGTGAGAGTTGATGTTGTCTTTTTCCGACACTATTGATCAAGTCCGTCGGCGGATTTGAATATATCGTTTGTTTACCGACGGCGGTAGCACAGCTAACTATATTAGAAACCGACGGCAGTAACCCAGTCACTTCGTTTTTTTTTTATTTCTCAAGCAATTTACAAAGAGCAATTTTCATGTAAGAAAACAAGTTCCCACCTGGTTTGTCATTGTTTGACGTTTGTACTTACCTGGCAATCTGTCTTGATATGCTGTGCAAAGCTGGCATGGATGCGAGTGAGTTCAGGCATCAACAGGTCTGAGGCTGTGTCTAGTAAATCTTGTAATGAGTACATATCTGAGTTCTCCACAAAGTGTTGTCTTTTCACAAGCTAAACAAAAACAACATGACTTGTATCTTTAAGTACTAGTTAAAAGCCGATCACAAAGACTGGTTCAATGCATTGTCTTTTTTCAAAACTGTTAAATATTTAACATTTAGAAACAGTGAACTGGAGAATAAGCCACAGAATAAACAAGTCAAATCTGATTTCCAAGATATTCTTCTTACATATTGCACATGGACACCTACACCTACTTAACCTGTCTGAGACTGGTAACTATTCTGAAAGGTTTGTACCTTTTTAGGGTTACAGGTCCAAAACTCCTTAACTTCAGAAAACTGTTCATTTATTTTTTTTAACTGCTGAAATTGACAAGACTTTTACTTCCACCACCTTTATTCTGTAGATATAAACAACAAGCTTTATAAGACAAAATGTGATAGGCTGACATGAAGCTAACAATTCAATCAGAGATAAATTCTTAAATTAAAATGCTTGAGGCAGATAATACTACAGAACATTAAAAGAACAAGGTAGGCATCCAGTCTTGATTTCTTGACACAAAATTCTTTAAAAAAAAAATGAGTTCAGAATTAGGGCCACCACAACAAACATTCTTTCCATCATAGAAAGTAACATTGAATAATTTATTCTTTAGAACTTGCCACTTGGTCAATTTGGAAATTTAGTATTGATTTCACCTACATTGAAATACAATCTGGTGCCTTTTGCCTTGGACCTGTGACACTTTTGAATTGCGGTGGACCTGGAAAATTTTCTGTTAAACTTTGTGCGCTGATTAAAATATCTACAATTATCATTGTACAACAAAGACTAAATATAACTGAACTGTGTTAAATGGAATAATAAGGAACCAAAAGATTCTTCCACTTAAGGAAAAAAATCTTGACATTTACACAGCAAGTGTCTCATGACAGATCTACATATAGAGATAGAGTACCACTACTTTTAATATAGGGTTTAATACAGCATTCCATTGTCACATAGATGGTATGCAAAATATCTAGGCAGAAAAAGGTAAACTTTTTATTGTGATCCCCCACGTACAGTATACAGCCAATATAGAGGGATATACAGAATGAGATGTATTTTTTTATACAACCGTGCCTCCTTACCATGGATAATTAGTGTCAACAAGTTCTGGTTTTTCACTAATATCTCAGAAACAATGTAATCTAGAAATATATATTATATATCATTAGAGAAGTCTTTCCAGAACTTCTGCTCGTTTTTGTTGCATAAAATTCCATGCAGAAATAGCTAAGAAATCACAAGTTACAGATTAAGGTTTTTATATTTATTGATCCCCTTGTATATATGTCACCCCTTTCACATTTTCTCTTTAAATGTGGATTTATTAAAATCAAGATTAACGATACTGAAAATTAACAATATAATACTCATGCTACACACTTGTAAAGTATTGTTATCTACATTATGTGATGTATATTTTCTGTATATGTCATTCGGGAAGTTTTCCTGTTGTCCTTTAACTAGGCATTCCAGTTAACAAAGAAAAGCCTCAATGAAATGGGACAACTTTCAGATCCCAGATTTACTTCTACTGACAAAACTCCATTTAACAGAGTTCCGTTTAAAGTGCTTTAACTATATATGGTTTGAAACCATATTAATGCACATCAGCAAGCAAGACTATGACCAAACTTACTAACAACATGCATTTTAAAACCAGTATGTTTATAAACAAAACATGTAGCTTACCAGCAGTAAGAGTTTACTCTTCAGAGCCAGCTTGCAGGAAAGGAAGTATTTTTTCATGATTAAAATTTCTTCGCGAAGTTTCTGAAAACAAAATCATGACAGTTGTGATACACTTGTTTTTATTCAACAGATGAAGTCAAATATTTGAAAGGTTCTTTTGAAAACAGAAATCTAAAACTTATATTTAAATATAAATAGAGTGAATATATTTATGTTAAAGACAATATATTCTCTTGTCACGAATGTAACATATTAATACGTAAAATATTATCAAATATTAGGACAACTGTACAAATGTAAATATTAACGACAACTGGAACTGTGACAATATGTTAACTGACCTAATGCAACTCAACCTACATGTACAACAAAAGGAAAAGTGTGTAAACAAGATATATTTTTCAGTGACTGGTTAAAAATTAAACAATTTAATGTAAATAAATAAATTTATATTAGCATTCTATTTGTGCTGTACCTGGGCTCTCTCATTTTATAACTTTTGGTGTTTTTTTATAGTTAACAATTTATAATAAAGCTAAGGTATCAGAAATAAAATCTATTGTATACTGTTAGAAGATTTCATACTGACCTGTAAGCCTAAATGGCTGGGTGTTATTATATTCTGTTTCAGTAAAACTGTTGTATAAACTTTCTGTTTATATATATGTAACTCTAGTTAACACACTGTCAGTAAAATAAAAATATTATCTATCTATCTATCTGTATTTAATCTAATATGAACTTTTAAAGTGCTTAATCTCCATGGTCTGACATCCTGTATTGTGCACCTACACATAGACACATGAAAGACCCTATATTTATCATGAATAGTTAATAAAGTTATTTCAAACTAGCCAGAATCAAAATAAAATACATCTACCAGCCTGATAATTTGCTCCATACCTTAACTTGATTAAGCTCTTCCACAAAACTGAATAACATTGGGTTGATGTCTTGAATTCTGAGCACTGGCTTTTTGCACATCAGTTTTAGGAATTGTTTTGATGCTCTGCAAACCTGAGAATCAGAGAAATTAGCCTGGTCATCTCAAAGTATGTTGTGATTTATTAGATAGGTTTACAAGTTTATGACAATATACCTACCTACTTGTACTATTTATGCTCCTCAATACACCAGGCCAAAGTTAACTATATTAATACCAAATGAAGACTGGTAAAAAGACAATTCATATTAATTTTGTATAAGCTATTCAACTAATTGATAAAGAGCAAAATAATTAATATCAATTAAATTATGCAAGTCAACAATGGATATTCCAGCCAGCACTTAAGGACAAATATCAAGGTAATTAAATGGTTACTAAACAAGTTTTTCATTGCGTCAACAAAATGTAAACTCAGTAAAAAGTATTATAGTACTGTAATTCTATTCAAAACTGTCATGGAAAATAACTTAAATTATTATAGAGTATTTTGTATTAATCAATAATTGCATTTATATACAAACAATACTATGACTTTTTTCAATTACTGGTAATATACTATGTACAAACAATAATTTAATTGTTTATTGGGATAGGTAGAACACTGAAATGTAATCGCATTGATGTTCCTTTCTTCCTCAAGTGGATAAAATTTAAATGGAATACAACAAAAGATCTGGTTTCTCCTAAGCAGTGAAATTCAAGGGTTTTTCTAAGCCAACATTAATCCTGAATTGGAAGTATCAAAGTGACTCATAAGCTTGAACTCAGACCTGAGTAGGGAACTTCAGAGGAATTGATAATCCTCTGCTCAGTCCTGAGTAGAGAATTCACAATGAGAGTAAAGAATGGATTAATAGTGAGTAGATAGTATAAAGAAGTTTATAATCCCCTGCTCAGTCCTGAGTAGGGAATTTACAAAGGGAGCATGGCTTGGGTTAATCCTGAGTAGGAAACTTTAAAGGAGCTCATAATCCCTTGCTCAGTCCTGAGCAGGGATTACTCACACAAAAACAAAGGGAGTTCAAAGGCCTGAGCAGCTCAATCCTGAGTATGTGTGGATTGCTTTGATGACATGTGTATAAATGGTGACTGAGTGGCTGTCAACAGTCATTCTACTGTTGGATTACCAAGCTGACACAGTGAATTCATTCTCTAGATATCTTATTGTTTTAACTGTTGTGACATATCAACAATACATATCATGGCCCCTTGTTCAGAAAATCCTCAGTTCACAGATTCTGGCAGACCTGACAGCCTGCTGACGTCAACATCTTCAGAAGGACCTCTCCACTCCACTGTCATCTCAGACTCTGCTCACTTCAGCTTCCACAGCACCTGTTCAGTCATCTCTGATAACTCAAGGTTTCACAAGACTGAGCATACCTGTGATCACTGTTGTCATGAAGATGAGTCTGTGGACTATCCACTGGGTGAAAGACCAAGCTGTGAAGGCAGAGATCAAGATGAAGTAACCATTTTGTCACCAGAGAAGGCTTCAGATCTGCTGGACACAGACTGGGATAACTCTGCCCTGGATGCCAGCTGTACCACATGTGCTGAGAGGGAATTTTCACTGTACAGCACAGTGGATCCAGAAGAAATTAGTCAAGTGGCCAGACCAATGAAACACCTGCTCTTTATGAAGCACACAGTGACGTGTCCAGACTGTGTCCAGGGTAAGGAGTGTCCCACTGCACAGGCCATGGAACAGGACATGTCCAGCTTCTTTGAGGTGGACCTTGGTGAGGAATACTATGACAACTCAGTGGACCAGACATTCACTCAGCAGACAGCAGCAGAAAAGAAGAGTACAGCCTTCTGGAGTGAGACCAGTTATGCAGTGGAAACCATACAGTTAGAAGTCCCTTCCACCACAGATTACTACAGCTTCAAGTCAGACCCAACCAAGTCTCTTACAGAGGTCAATCTGGACAACATACTAGCACAGACTCAATCCACAGCCTCTGATGACAGTACCTTCAGATCCTTCAGTCAATGTGACAGCACCTTCAGATCCCCGAGTCAATGTGACAGTGCTTTGACTACATCCTCAGACACGAGTGATTATATGGAAAAAGCACAGTGTAAACTTCCAGTGACTGGGAACAGATGTTCATGCAGAAAATCTGTCATTGTAAAGAAAATGAAACAGTTCATCAAATACATGCAACAGAGGAGGCAAAATCAGCATTTCAAAACTCTGATAGTTTTGTAAAATTGTGGAAAATGATAATTAAACAGCAACATGTGATATGAGAATAAAGAGGAGACATGAATACAAGATAGTTTTAAAAGTCTTCCAAGATTATAGTATTCAATGAAAAGCAATCTGTGATATGTATATGTAACTGCCACTTTGCTATTTTATTATTACTGAACAATTAATTGTAAATATTGTATATATAAACCATATTTATAAACTTAATATTTGTCTTGTCATTCTGATGGTAAATAAAATGCAATGTAAAAAGACCCAAAATGTGTTGCTCATTGCCATGACATCATTTTATCTTACAACTCAGCACATTATCATATGATTCATCTCATTAATAATATACCATTAGCTTCTCCATTTTACTTCAATAGTTTTGGCTGTATTTTATGTTTGTTATAAAAATATATTTTAGCAGAGAATATGCTAGAGAGATAGACTTAACAGAGTACTTAATCACAGAATGCTGCACTGCAAACCACATTGGGAATTATTTAGAGTTTTCCTATTATGTTAGACTACCTACAATGTATGCCCAATTAAGCAGATTGTAAAAATTTTATTGTAAAATTTATGTATATGCAAGTGACAATATTAAGAAAAGTGGTTTCTGGAAGTGATTTTCTCTTAAAAATCTCTTGTGGAAGAATACATTTATTTATCAGTAACTGCCTGCCTTAGTATAAATAATGCACAAAGGAGTAAATACTGTATGTATGTAAACAGTCAACTAATCCAAGGATAATATCTTCTCCAAAAAGCTGTGAATTTTCTTTGAGCTTGTTTGTGAACTCATAACATTGGGTCTGCATTGCAATGATGTAAGAACACTAACAAGTGAATAAGGGATATAAGAGTTGTAAAATGTCACACCTGGATTGTATTTTTCAATATTATTTTATATCTGACTTATCTAATTTTATTGTAACTTACAAGATAAACAATTATTAATTAGTAGTGACCACATAATGTTGAAGAAGGGTCAAAGGTTTAAAATAAACCATCCAAAAAATTTATCTTTAAATTCTTCTAATATCAATGAGCATCATTTTTTAACACGAGTACGCCGTGAAGGAAGTGTGTAAAGATTAATCTTGTAGGCTTAACATTTCCAGCCCATGAAGTCATAGAAAACCTTAACCTTAAATCATATTGTCTAACATTAATTTCTTTGACCAATCAGAAGAACAATCCAAACTTCTCCAGTGGATAATTGATTGTTATAACAATGATTTCTATTGGATATTTTTAATACACAGATTGAGTATTATCAAACTGAGCAGATTAGGTCTTGTCATGGATTTATTGACTTCAGAGCATGAAAAAGCCAAATTTATATCATGGGGTAATCCCAATTTTCTAAATAAAATAAATATTTGAAAACAAGGAAATGCATTTATTAAAATTAACTTATTATTAAGTATGTATCATACACAGAGAAACACACATAAATTCAGTCACAACAAATTTACATTTTCTTCCCAGATTTTAAAACAGAAGAGTTTTTAAAATTTTAAAACAAAGAGTATTTTAGCTATATCCTCCAAATGCATATTTTAATTACATGTAACTCCAGAGGGTAGTTATTACAAGACTCTGTGGGCAATGCAATACCACTATTACATTACTCTATTACATTTACTCCATTCACTGAACACCACAATATTTTTTTTAAATAACCAGTTACATAAAATCTACAACTTTCATTTGGTTTCATTTTCTTTATTGAATTATTTTGGACCTTGACCACATACAGTGTCTTGTCAATCAACACCAATAATATAAATCTGTCAAGTACCAAGAACTACTAAGCATAACACTAATGCATTCCATGTTATTCCTTCTAACAGTTACTAAATATATCTATTAAATATAATAATGCATTACAAGTAATTCCTTCTAACAGTTACTGAACACATTACTTTCATTCGGTTTCATTTTCTTTATTGAATTATTTTGGACCTTGACCACATACAGTGTCTTGTCAATCAACACCAATAATATAAATCTGTCAAGTACCAAGAACTACTAAGCATAACACTAATGCATTCCATGTTATTCCTTCTAACAGTTACTAAATATATCTATTAAATATAATAATGCATTACAAGTAATTCCTTCTAACAGTTACTGAACACATTATACATTCTCCATCTATTCATAACACAGCCAGAGTTTTAAATGCCTTGTTCTTTGTCTGTTGATTGAGTGGTCCCTTCCTTAACTGGTTCATATACCTTGCCAGCTTGCGAACCTTCTTGCCTATGTGGTTCTGGATCTGCTTGCCCACTCTACTTCCTGTCACTGGTACTTTACACAGCGGTCTGTTCATGAAATCACTCCTGTCAGAACTACTGGTCATTGCACTTTTACACCTGGGTGACCTGGTCAATACATCATCTACATCTACCTGTTTCAGGGACTTCTTAGGATCCGACACAAAACTTTTGTAGTCCACACACTCCTTGACTTTTGATAGCATCTCCACTGAATACTGCTGGAAGCTCAAATCTTCAAAAGATTCTCCTCTGGACTCGTTTTCTTTGCCACCATACATGCTAAAACTGCTATCCATAGGCCACATTTGTTTGGGCCTTTTAATGCTTGTGTATTTCCTTGCACTGGATGCCCTTTGGAATGAAGACTCTGGATGACTCTGATGATGATCCCCAGAAAGGTCCAGCTCAAAGAAACTGGAAAGGTGTTTTTCCATCTGTTTAGCACATTCACAGAGATCTCCTTTTTCAATGCAAACTTCACAGGACATCACATGTTTCATGAATAGTAGATGGTGCAGAGGTCTGTACAGTGGCTCTGTAAAATCACCAGCAGAATGATCAGAATCTACACCACACGTGCTACAGCTGACGTCCAAAGAAGAATTGTCCCAGTTGGTATCAAGTGATCCCACATTACTGGATGATGTAACACTATTTCCTAAAGATCTGCTGGAGAATGACATAGACTCTGAAATTGCTTCATCAGTGATATCAGCATTCACGCCTTTAGATCCCATCTGTGAGTGTAATTTACTCTCAGTGTATCTGAACAGATCCTGCCCTGGAACTATTTTCTGAGGACTCGGGAAAGAAACTCCAGCACAGATACCTGTAGATGTCACATCTGGAACCTCCCTCATACTCCAACATGGTGAGCCTTCTCTACCTGAACAGTTTGGTCTTCTACCAAGGAAGGGTGAATCATCTCGGTCACATATCCTGATGTGTGATGTCATGGGACTTGTAGCATACTTCTTATTGTTGCTGTGCATAGGAGACTCACAGCATACTGGGGAGGTGGTGAGATGTAAATTGGTACTGTTATTCCCAGAGACATAGCAGCTATCAGTGATGTTACTCTTATTTGACATATATAGACTGTCATAAAACTGGGATGGCCTTTGACTTATCATGTGTCCACCTGAAAACCTATTTGGCGTGGTTGGGTGTGGATTCAGCCTGGCATATGGAGAGGGGTTATATCTCACTTCTGACGGTGGCTTACAGTAGGATGTTCTCTTTCTTGGTATGGTACAGTAGAGAGAATTTCTCTGTGATAAGGTGGTACAATTCTTCATGGAGACACCATCACTTCGTTTCACTGAGGTTCTGTACATAGTCTTGTAGTGACCAGAGGTTCTATAGTTACAGTAGTCAGTCATACTGGTTTGTATGACAAGTGGTGCTAGGCAGTCTCACAGTTTCACCTGTAATCATGGAATGAACTACAATTTAGTCAGATAAATCAGATATACACACAGTAGACTATATATATATATAACTAGAACCTCTCCTATCCATAAGATGAGTTTTCACATACTTGCTGGTAAGTACACTGGTTCTAATTATACAGAGTGTACAGTACACAGACTTTGAGAAAGAAGCAGCTCTTATTCTGATGAAGGCCATATTTAGAGTGTAACAAAGAACAAAAATTGCAATAGGTTAAAAGCAACTCCTTCACAAGCTAAGATATGTATATATGAAATAATTGAAACGATTGTTTTAACATATCCCAGGGACACTTGAAGATTACAAAATAATCAAAATTGCATAAACATGTTCAGACAGATAGACTCAGACACACAAAAAAGCTAAATTACTTGGGTATCAATATAAAAACTACAATTATCAAAGATATTCTTTTAATATCACATTATTACACTTCTGAAGTTTATTCATAATTTCCTGTGTATTTACTTATTCAGAAAACCTGACACTTATTTCAGTAGTTTTTCTATTAGAATCCTCAACAGACTTCTTAACAATTTAATATGCATAAAATAATACATAAAATGCCAGCAGAACTTACCAAAGCAATAAATGTAGTTCTATGCCAACTGAAGCTTCTATTCCAATTGTCCTGTTCAATGTCACCTTTTTACTCCAAGTGTCTTTTCAACAGATACTCCTCCAAGTGATTGCAAAATACTAATTGACTTTTACAACTGCAATTCTCTGTATTTATACCACTGTACACTTTAAATCTTTCCTTTATTCTCCTTTACTCAAACACTTACTCAACCCTTTGATCTAAGTTAAGGTTTTACTAACAGCCTTATTTGATGTTTGCAATCAATTGTAATTGAGTGTCACAGAAGTGCAATGTTTGAGGATTACCACCTAACTTTCCTGTCTCTCACTAATCTACCTCTATTCAATTGCAAAAGTCAGGACTTGAAAGTAAAACTACATTTCTTTGATACATGCTAATCTTATTATGCATATCACAAGTCAACCAAAAGAATGACACAAATAAAGACAATGTCATTAATTGATAAAGGCAATGTTTGGAAAGATACTGTACCTTTCTGTAAGAGATCAAAGAAGTTACATTGCATACAGGGAAAGTAAAATTTAATGAAAGTTGCTAACAAAATTACATCTGCACATCAAGTAAATATACACCACCAACTCTATATTATCAAATATTTGTTACTGGTTGTCGTGTTAAGATGTATGTTAGCTAAAATAATGTATTTAAAGACATATTTGTGACACAAACAAACTACTTAATGTGCTTTGTATTATTTTTTTCTAAATTGTTAGGTAGTTTCCAGGAGAGCTGAATGATATAATGAAGCCTTTTTTATAAAAAAAAAACAAAAAAACTTTGTGCTTTTATATTTGAAGCTATTTTTATTTGGACTCATTAGAGGTTAAGATTATGAATTGGAATTAGGTTTCAGTATCTCAGTGCAGTTAGGATAATGAATAAAATCTGAACAAGATTTTCTCTCTGGAGGACATTTAACATTTGGACTTGGGTCTAGCACATGTGTTGTAGGACAGAAACTACTGCACCTAGAGAAAAGTATTTTGACAAAAAGTATCAGACATAGGACAAAAAGTATGTCTCATATAATTATACACATATTTTATGTATTTTGTCTACATTTTATGTATTTTTATATTTCGATTTTTTTAATTTCATCTATTATGTCTTATAATGACATGTATACAAATAATCCTATGTTATTATCCAAAAATATAATTAAGTTTGCTTTGGTTCCCCATATAAAAGATGATAGGTAATTAAAATTCTTTTAAACTGGGCTCTGCTAAGTTGGAGCAGTAAATGAGCATAGCAAAGTTCAAAAATGTTTTAAATGTTCTGAATAATTAGATAATATATTAATACTAATACATATACTCATATAATATTAAATGTTTAAAATAAAAATATCAAATACTTTTTCTATCTTGGAATGCAATTCTTATTGTCTGAATACTTTTTGTCCTGGTCCTTTTTAGGTCAATACTTTTTGTCCAAATATGTTTTGTCCATACCCCTTGCAGATGTGAGTGTTACCACAAGCAAGATGTGTGGTATTCAGAAAATGTACAAAAGTGACCTCTACATGGGAGTCATGGTAAAAATTTTATCTGTTGTTTCCCAGTTGATATTTTCAATATGATCTTGAAGAATCATTCTCTGTAATTGTCACCCAAGTGGGTATACAGTAGTCAAACAAGAAAGTTTCAATTGCCTTTACTTTTTAAGCATTTATATAGGGATTTATGTTGATAAACTTTTTATAAGAAATAATCTTGTCTATTTCTCAGAATATTAACAGTTTCATCAAATTGTGATTAACATTTCACTTATTAAAGTCCCTATACTACAAACATTGCTTCGCTGAAAACAGTTTATGTTTAAAACAGAGTTGAATCATCTGAAGCTGCCCAAGAGACTAGAGATAAATTAAATCTTGCCAATTCTGCAAATGTGAGGATGTTGAATTACAATTTCATTATTAGACACTAAACTTAACATGGTTTTCCACTTCAATTAACAGTGGAACATTGTCAAATGTATCACTTGAATTTAATATAATTATTATAAAACGATGATATATAAATTGGTCAATTAGTTATGAATTTCAATAACACAAGAAAAAAGATTTTGCTTACAGATAATTAAAAACAATATTGAAAGTGACATATTTATTATGATATAAAATTTAAACATACATTGCTCTATATTAAAAGATCAATACAGTATAATCCATACAATGTTTGATCAACAAAATTCCCAGTAACCCATGAATTTGTACAAATTGAGTTACTGATAACATTATGAGTCTCAAACTCTAAACCAGGCAAACTTAAAGTGGGAACATACTCCATTTGGTGTATGGTAAAAGCCCATCAGGAAAAAAGCCCATCAAGTGAATCCCATCAGGAAAAAAAGCCCTTTTGGAAAACTGCTGATCAGCTAAAGTGATGGGTAGGAAAATTGCCCACTTACACAGGAAAGGTTACCGCAGCATCTGCAACAATCTGGGAAAGTTTTCCTCTTGAGGCACTGGCATGATCTATAAATGTACTTTATCATTACTTTACATCAGACTTTTATAAATAATAGTTTAATTATATGTTGTAAAGAAATTTTAAAAAACTGATGGGCAACTTTCCTACCCATCACTTTAGCTGATGGTCAATTTTCATGGTGGGCTTTTTTCTTGATGAGATTCACTTGATGGGCATTTTTCTTGGACTTTTTTCAGGGATTCACTACATGTACATCAATGATGCACCCCAATGGAAATATATCCTGAACTCCTGAAATTTGGACTTTCCTAAGACATGTAGTTACTGGTAGGTATGAAAAGCCAAGAGTTTCTTCAACAACATACTCCGATCTATCAAAGCAAAGCTCAAAAAATTTGCCGTAGCCTTTGTATATGGTTTGATTACAGGAAAATCCCAGGACTGTATGAAGAAATGATGCAAGGAGTTGTTGCAAGGAGGGAAGAACTGGAGATTTTCACCTGATCCATCTATTACTAAATTATACCATCTACTATTATATCTTGCTATATCTATGCTGCAAACTGCTTGGCAGTTCCAAACTGCTATAGACTGTAAGTTGTTAAAAGACTCATCTAACCATGTTCATCCACTGAAAAAATATTTTTTGTACCCACCAACATGTACTAAAGAAAAGAAAGAAAGGCAACCTACAGGAGTGTGGAAACTGGAGAGGAGTCACATTACTACCTATAGCAAGAAAGGTGTTCAGCAAGATCCTAATCAACAGGATACAAGCAGAAGTGGATTCTTCACTCAGGAAGGAACAAGCTGGTTTTCGAACAGGCAGAGGAACTGTTGATCAGATATTCAGCCTTAGAAACATCTTAGAACAAGTCAACGAATGGAATGCTACTCTGTATATACACTTTGTCGACTTTGAAAAGGCCTTTGATTCCATACATAGAGACAGTCTTTGGATTATCATGTGCCAATATGGAATCCCTACAAAAATGGTCCAAATGGTCAAGGCCCTTTATCAGGATTTTCAGTGCTCAGTCATTGATGAAGGCGTAACAACAGAGTGGTTCTCAGTGATGACCGGAGTGAAACAGGGCTGCTGCATGTCAGGATTCCTCTTCCTCCTTGCGATTGACTGGGTAATGCGGCGGACACCAGTTGGCGAAAGAACTGGAATCAGGTGGGACTTTACAACAATGCTGGAAGACCTTGATTTTGCAGATGATCTGGCTCTCCTTTCGTCTGCCATGAACCATCTACAACAGAAAACATCAAGGCTTGAAGTAAATGCTGCAAAAGTTGGACTGAAGCTGAATGACAAGAAATGCAAAGTTATGAAGGCCAACAGCAGGAGTGACAAGAAAAATGAGAGTGCGGGGAAATGAAATAGAGGAGGTAGAAAACTTCACATATCTGGGGGCCAACGTGACAAAAGATGGAGGAGGCGCAGTGGACGTCAGGAGGAGAATAGCCCTAGCCAGTGCACAGTTTAAACGAATATCCAACATCTGGCAAGCCAGCAACATCAGCAGGAAAATCAAAGTCTCCCTCTTTAAGAGCCTGGTAATGTCAGTCCTGGTTTATGGATGTGAGACCTGGAAGCTGACAAAGGGAGAAGAGGAAAAGCTGGACACTTTTCAGAACAAATGTCTGAGAAAGATACTGAAGGTCAGGTGGCAGCAACACATCTCAAATGCAACGGTCTTAGAGGCAGCAGAGATGGACAGGGTTAGCGAGGAGGTGAGAAGGAAGAGATGGAGCTGGATAGGGCATGTCCTAAGGAAGGATCAGCGAGATGATTGTGCTGTGACCCTTGGATGGACACCAGATGGGAGAAGGAAAAGAGGCATCCCGAAGACAAATTGGCGAAGAATGGTGGAGGTGGAGAGAAACAGTGCTGGCTGGGGCACATGGAACCTGGCATGCCAGGCTGCCGCAGATCAGCAACAATGGAAGAATGTCCGAGCCTTGTGTGCCTCCTGGCACAGAGAGAATTAAGCTTAAGCTTAACATGTACTAACCTTTCTTGGCTCGAAATCCCAGTTGTGTACAATTCTGGCAGGGATGGACATTTGGTCATTCCAGTGACACAAATCACAGTAGAAGTTGCCAGTGTAATCACATTGACGAGGCTCTCCAAACCCTGCTTCTGTAAATATTAATTCTAATTGGATTTTAAAAGCGCTTAATCTGCCCTTTACAAAGAGGACTCAAAGGTGCAATAGAACCAAAAATAGTGAGTGTAGAGTGAGAAATTCTACACTGCATTTCAAATTCACCATCAGGACCATCATTAAGTAACACGAAAAAATGTGTTAAAATTAGACACATGTAAATGTCTTGCCAGTTACATGAAAATAACACCAGTAAAGTTTAAGCTATAGACTTTCTGACCACTTAATTTCTTAATGGTTCTTATGGTTTTACTCTGCAACAAACTGTGCTGTTTTAAATAATTTAGAGCACCTAAAAAATTTATGCCAACCACTGCAACCACTCTAATGCCTGGGTATCGCCAAAGATAACTATTAACCCCAGGCGTTATAGGTTGTGTTAGACAGACTTATAATAGGTTTCATGCAAGTGCATTAGGTTATGCAGTGTTATGACAGAAGTACCTAAGTACAGCAGGTAATACAGATTTGTGATATGTTTAACTGACTTATAGTAAGTTTTACATAAGTTCAGGTTATACGTCTTATGATATATTTTACTAAGAAAAGTATGTTATACAGACGATGGTAGGTTTTACTTACTTACAATATACTTGCAGTAGGTTTTACATACTTACGGTAGGAAATAGGTCTGCGGCACTCTGTACACTTGTAGTTCTGGGTGGAGAGGCCTCTCTCAGGACAAATACTCAGGACATACTGAGCATGTTCCTCCACCTGCACACTGGCACATGTCCTGGTGATCAGGTTCAAACACTTGTCATGTACACAGAATCCACACGCTACAACAACATGTACAATCAAAAGTATGGGACCTCAAAAGTACTTCCACTGTTAAATAACTTTAACATTCATTGGTGGTTTTGGTTGTAGAGATTCTTCTGTAAATATATGGAAAATTATCTAAGACCACCCAAGCATTTATAGATAACACAATATTAACAATGCAGTAGTAACTGTGTTGCCTGAGAACGCACAAAAAAAACTGAAAAAAACCCAGAAAATGATGCATCCTTGGTGCACTTGTTTGAAATTTAAAAAGAGGTTCTCACTGTGCCCATCATCTTGTCTTCTCATCATCTTAAGTGGCCTGCACTTAATGACCCTGCTACAGACTTTCCTTGTCTTTTGTATATAGTCCTCTGAGCTGTCACCTTTTGTGCGCAATAGGTACAAAATATATGAGAAAAATATGGGAAAAAATTCTGGGGACTCGATCTGGATCTAGATCCAAATCATTTTACACAATGTACAGACCCCTACATGTCATTAGTAAGCTGAACAATGGTAAAATCCATCCTCGTGTGGATTCATATTTTATTGAAAATAGACGTTCACAGAAACAGTAAGGAATTCTGGGAAATTCCAGGTCGTAGATACTGCAAGTGTCTGTGAGATAGTTTTTCGACTGAAAAACTCTTGCAAGAAAATGGGTAGGATATGGTGTGTACATTGTTCATCGACATAAGTGATAGTTATTGTTTTGAAACAGGGTTGCCGATACTGATGCCTAAAGATGTATACCAATATCACTATTTTAAATATTTATTTATTTATTTGGGGTTTTACATCGCTTTCAACACTGTACAGGTCATATCACAACCGGTAGTTGTAAGGGCAGAGGAAACCAGTACATACAGTTGGTCAAGGTTCTCTACTGTAAACTGCCGACCAACGGCAAGCAACTACCAGATTTCCCACCTGAGGCCGGGACTCTGCCACCGTGGCCCCTATCACCATTTTAAATAAAACTGTCAACTTACACTGCAAATATTTGAAATAAAGTCTAAATCTGAAGAAACTGAGCACTTTTATCTCGCAATTTTGTAGTTTTCACTGCGTTTATGATGAAAATTTTTCGTGCTTTGGTTTGGTATATTTCACTGTCTGTTGACAGAGATATGGTAGAACAAAAACGTTTTTGATATCCCAGATTCGGTCCATTTGGTAGACAATACTACCCCCCTGATATTGGCCAATATTGAAATATTTTTACATTCAATATCAATATCCACACAGTAGGATGAGTGGTGAAATATACATATCAGTAATAATTCCGGATTCATATATGGAAGAGCAAGAAATTGAAATTCCACACAGTCTATACCCTTCACCACATCAGACACCCTTTAAAAATAAAACAAGATAATCAATCTTGTGTCACTTACATTATAGGTCAGTGGCCACATGTAGTCATAAAACCTATGACCGTAAAAGTATTTCCCACAAGTTTACACAGGGCTTCATGACTGGATAACTATGCATGGAATAATGTTGAATTTTACAGAACATACTCTGTATATTTTTCATTACCCTTACAGTACACCTACCTACGCCCAGTTGTTAGGTTTCATAAAGCTCTACTGCTCAACCAGTTAAAATCACCACTCAGTGAAGTTTATCAGCTTTCCTTAAAAGCCTTAAGGTGGAGCAACACTTATATTTTTGATGACCATTTATTATTTAGATGTTTTAACGTAGCCGCGCTCTGCAACGCCCATGGGCAATGTGACCAAATATTTGAAAAAAGTTGGGGATGGTCGTTTAAAACGAAAACCAACCGGGCGTGTCGAAAAAAATAACCCGAATTTGGGGAAACCGCATTTTAGCACACACCGACTGGAAGTAAAATATGCGGTTGGTAAACAAATCTCAACACAATAAAAGTTGACATAACTGCTAAAATAAGGGAAATTTTGTTAAAAATAGATATAAATTAATCACATTTCATCTATTATTGAGTTTATATGGAGAAACTTTACCTCAAACGACATATTAGTAATTTATGAGTGATAACATAAGATTGTGGATGGGCGCTTTTAAAAGCATGAGCGTTACAGAGCGCGGCTATGGTAATATTTTCAACATACTTTGCTGGGTAACAAAATGCACTGGCTGAGCTGTAGTTAGATTCTCTCAAAGATCTGTCATTGGAAATCAAAATGGCATAGTCAAAGATATATTCATAAACATTAAAAGTTTAACTTTCCTCTTGAAATTTTGTAACTTATTTTTAACATCAGGTGAATCATAGTATAGGCAATGTATCATAGTAAAACTATCACCTATTAAGAAGTTGTTCTTAACATGTTCTGATGATTTCTAAAATGACAATGAAAAATATTTGATAAAAGTCAATCAAGTGATTTTTTAAGTGTATCAGTAATGTTGGTGCATGAGAAAGAGGTATATTCTCCAATTGTGCCATATGTCTTAAATATTCTAAAACAAACAGCATAGTCATTTTCACCAGAGGCTGAACCTTGTCTTCAACAGAGAGTTTAAAATTCCGTTAGATTTAAATATGTATACTTGTAGCATCTATCGGTACAGGTCATGTTCGGGAAAGAATGTGATAAAGACTTGTGCATTCGATTGTAACACAGAGACACAACTTGCATCAAATTTTTTTCTGTATTTTCACTTCCAATATAATGCTGAGTTGCTGGTAAATGATATTTCTTTTGAACTAAACAAATAACTATTTAACAAAGATTAGTAAAATTTCTGGATAATAGTATATAGGTTGTTAACTTTATGCAATTTACTGAGCCAGAAAGAAGATTTGTAGATGTTTATTTGACCATTAAGCTCACCCACAAATTGAAACTTGTAAATACCGTTATATCAGTACTGTACGCCAATGTTGGAAGAATTTAAAAAGTAAAATATCAAGACAATGATGTTCAGGAAATAACAAGCTTCACTGTGTACAGGAATCTTAAACTGAATAGTGTGTATTAATTTGTTACCTGTGCACCTGTACCAGTGCTGCAGTACACCCCATATCATAGTGTTACACTTCTCACAGTAATGCTTTGTGCTAGAGTTCTCTTTCTTCATGAATTTATGTCCCACAACATGCTTCACATCAGGATCAGGTTCCTGCGGACCTTCCTGTGTGTACATATTGACACTCATTAAACAACTGATGAAAGAACTGAATGGACCACAGCACCTGAAACTTAGACTTCCTCCAAGTCTTTGTATTTCTTATTCCACCAAATCTAACATACATGGAATCATTATGAATCCATGCAATACACAGACTTGTCAGCCCCACATTCTAGTAAAAAAATCATTCATTCCTCATATAATACCTAAGACAAAAGGAATTGAGGACAGTCTACCTAAAACTTGGCATTGAGGACATGTATTAAACAAGAGGAAACAGCATTCAGATTCTAGAACACATTGCATAAATGCCAAAATTTGAAACAAAATTATTATATTAAATTATTATTTATATTATTTCATCTTTGTTGTCTAGATATACTTGGCCTCAGAAAGCCCAGCCAAACGCCACATAAACATGAATTTAATGACACTGTTGGAGAGAGCTCACTGATTACTAACCAGAGAGCACATGTACAGCACAGACCCCTAACAGTTCATGTTTTCAAAAGTTTAGGATATTATTGGATCCAGAATATGACCAGGATCATTCCCAAAATATATAGTAAGGAATCTAAAATTCGCCACATATCTGAAATTCGCCACATGTGGCATTACTAATAAAGTAAATGAATTGAGGTGAGATTTGCTGAATGTATAGTAAATTAAGGCTTTTTGAACCAAAAAATACCATGTTTAAGACAAAACATCTTTTTCTTCATAGAATTAACAAAGGTTTTTAGAGGTGGTGAATTTTACATTCATGGCGAATTTTAGATTCCTTACTCTAATCACTTCTTCCTTTAGCCAGGCCCGACCCACACTAAAAAATCATGAAGATCCACTAATTACTTTTGGAGTAATGGCAACTAAAAAGCCAAAGTCACTGAACATATATTAAAAATTGGATCTTTGAAAATTTGTGATTTTTATATATCCAGAATATAATCCATATCTTTCCCAAAATTTAATCACCTCTTTCTTGGTTAAACTGTACACACATAAGAATTTCAGGAAGACCTGTTCATTACTTTTGGAGTTTTCACAAACACAGATAAACAGACAAACACATGCAACCGAAAACATAACATCCTGGTAATAATTGCATGCACTGCTAAAAACCTAGTATCTTCTCAAAGCTTGTTCCTACAAATTGTATATAAAGTGACAGAATGTTAAAATCTAGTTTGCTTCAAGAAGGAAGACTCTATACCAATAACCATTCAGTGAGTGTGTCTTACTTTCTACCATGTGATTTACAAAATATGGTTGAATGAAAACATTATCACTTATTAGGGTGAATAGTTCAGACTAGGCATTACTTGGCATGATCATAGAAATATTAAAACATCATAGGTAAACAACATATGAATATAACACCTTTTCACTTTCGTGTATATGTTTAATTATGTTACAGTAAATATATGAAATAAGTAATTACCGGTAAACATATTTACTGAAATTTTAGTAAATATGCATATTTACTGATTTGGTCAGTAAATACATGTATTCCAACATATACATATTTTAATATCAGTAGTTTTACCAATTTATCAGAAACTTAAAATGATATTTCTGGTATGTCTGATTGTAAGTTTAGACTATCTTTTGTCTCACCCTACACTACTTTTTTCTTATCATTAGATCATGACTTATGACTGTGAACAAATCAAACCAGACATCACTTGACAAGATCATGGGAATATTATAATCTTATTTACCTTGGCCTCTATGAGCTTGAGCCTGAGTTGGATGAGTTTGTTGACCATCTCTTTCTGCTTATCTGACTGGCCCACACATTGGAGTACCACCTCCTTACAGCTGGCTATGGCTTGTTCTAGCTCACTTACACTGCTCATCGACATATACGCCTGAAAATGTCAAAAGTTTCCAGTTGCTGATATGTACACCTGAAACTGTCACAAGCTTTCCAATTATTGATATGCATACACCTTTGAAAATGTTGCAAGCTTACCATTATTTAGTGACATGCAACCCCTGAAAATGTTGCTTACTTCCCATTTTCGATGACATGCACCTGTGACAATGTCACACATGTCCCATTGTTCACCGACATATACCCCTACACATGAAAGTCTGGTGTTGATTATATCAGCATACCAATAAGAGATATTCAAGTGAAAGCACCATTTCTGATTGAATTTAGCATGTTTGGAGTATTATAATCCTAGAAGCTTGCATTTTATCTACACTGTGAAATGTGCTTACAATTTTTCTTTTGTTTTCCAATAGATGCAGAACAATGCCTAATGTGTAAGTGAGGTGTGAATGAGTGAAAACTGATTTATTATAGATATTTAACAACAACCCATGTATTTCAATGCGAATTGGGCAAAAGCCACCCCCACAAAAGCCTCCCTTGACACAACCCCACCCTCTTTGTTGAATGTAGGACATAGGCCCCCTCCCTTTTTCAGAGTTATAGGGCAAAGGCCCACCTACATTTAGGAACTATAAGCTCCCCCCTTCACTTTTTAAAAATGTATTAAATTACTCAATTTTTTCTTCAAATGTATTCTTAACCTTTTAAAATAGCATCAGAGATGCCCGTACCCCACAGCCTGGGGAAATAGTTTTCAACAGCAGGAGATATAGAAGTAGTGAAACAGTACACAGATTGGGATACTTTCAGAGCACTTCATGTAAAGATTAAGTATTAAAACAAGACAACTCAGTAAACTAAATGTTATGCAGCTGTAAAATTTCTTAACTGGAGAATAGCTGTCAATGAAAATATCACAATTATGTGTGGTCGAATTATGGTTTGAATGCTTTGAATATTACCCATAAATACAGATGTGGCAATACATGCTTATATGTGGAGTTGGGGCAAAACTTGTGACTCACTTGATGCAATACCATCTGTTACAATGGGGAGTTGCAAAAGTAAAACCCTTAATGAATTCTAATATGACTTTAACAGTGCTTAATCTACATCAAATGACACCCAAAGGTGCAACAACCAAGATTCAAGTAAAAAGATATGAGAGATAAAACAGTATCACATATCCCTGTAGAGAGATGAAATAGCATCAGATATGCAAGAGCAAAGGTCAAATCCAGGTCACACCATGACGTTGCACACCTATAACCCTTGACCAATGTCCCTAGCAAATATCAACTTCCTACACCATATGGTTTCTGAAATATAGCCTGGACAGGGCATTATAGTCAAGGTCACTATGGCAAGGTTAAAGGTCAAATCAAGGTCACACCATGATGTTTTACATCTACACAACCTAGCCAATGTCCCTACCATGTATCAACTTCCTACACCTTGTGGTTTCCGAGATACAGCCCGGACCAGATTTTATAGGTCAAGGTCACTACGGCAAGGTCAAATCAAGGTCACAGCATGATGTTGCACACCTACAACCCCTAACCAATGTCCCTACCAAGTATCATCTTCCTACACCTTACGGTTTCCGAGATATAGCCCGGACAAGATTTTATAGGTCAAGGTCACTACGGCAAGGTCAAAGGTCAAATCAAAGTCACGCCATGACGTTGCACACCTACAACCCCTAACCAACGCCCTACCAAGCATCAACTTCCTAAACCTTACGGTTTCCAAGATATAGCCAAGACAAGATTTTATAGCTCAAGGTCACTATGGCAAGGTCAAAGGTCAAATCAAAGTCCGACCATGACGTTGCACACCTACACCCCCTAACCAATGTCTCTACCAAGTATCAACCTCCTACACCTTACGGTTTCTGAGGTACAGGCTGGACAAACTATTTCCCGCCGCCCGCCCACCACCCATCCGGACACCATGGGTGAAAACAATACCCTGACAGCTTTAAGGGCTGTGGGGTAAAAAATGAACTCAATTATTTTTTCCACAATGTATATGAAACTTGCTCCCTTATTCTGATATAAAAAAATGCCCTATCTTATTTTTTTTCTAATTTATATAAAATTTAGACCACTTGTAAAGTAAAATTCCATCAAACACCCTTATATTTATTTTTAAATTGGTTATGCTACAGCATCTGACAGCATTTGATCAAAATGTAATTCATGGTACCTCTAATTAACAGCAAACAGGCATCAGTACATTCACAACCTGCGATAATGTGATTTAAGAATTCTTAAGTAATACAGTAGAACCTCAATTATCCGGCCCTCTATAATCCGAATCTCTAGATTAACCGAACCAAAATCTTATCTCCCTACTGGCAGTACATATAATGCATGGTCTAGCGTGAGCGATATTAAAGGATTTTACACATTCTCGGACACTATTAATTCTAGTGCTTTATAAAACATACCATCCACAAAAATGCCTAACTTCTTTGATCTTTATTGCATTGTCTCAATAGAGGAGGTGTTAATTCATTTACACGACCCCACTACACAACTTCTTTGATAATGCGCCTATCACTGATTGCGTGTTCGATTGCGTTTTGCATTTTATAATCTCCCGGAGTAGGTCCATTCATAGACTGATGTGTATTAAAAGAAAAATGTCAACAATGCATTACCAACCGAACATACCCATTGAAGACATGTTTTATTAGATCCTTGTAAAAAATAATCTCCCGGAGTTTTTCACTTGACAAAATGCATGACGAGATTCATCTAAAAATGAAACATCAACACTGCATGCACAAAGCGAACACACCCAGCTGAAGTCTGCGTAATATTTTAAATAATAATGCATGAAAAAATCCATAGATATAGAGCAAATAAGTCAAAATTGGAAGGTTAGTTATATTATATTACACATGTTTATTAGTCTACTTCACCCATGACCACCCACGTCTATATTTAGTGCATAAAAGCAATTTTTCTTCAATTATCGCCCACTTGGTAACCCATAGATCGTGAATTTCGGTTTCCTTCATCTATCCGAACCCCTCGATTATCCGATCTGATTGTATGTCTCCCATTGGGTTCAGATAATTGAGGTTCTACTGTACTTATTTTGTTTCAGTGCTATTGTATAACTGCAACTGTTTCCTAATTACAACTATTTCCTAGTATCAATTTATTCACCTTTCTTGACAAAAACTAATATGTTTCTTTGATACTTTTTATTAAACTGAAGTTTACAGGGTATCAGTATGTAACTTAATAGTTTAGTTACAATTTTGAACAAATTACCAGTGCTTTAAGTATAATTTTGATTTTGTATTTCTTTTATATGTACGGGAGCTGCGGTCCTACCTGGGAGGAGATTTAATCCTACAGAGAGAGAGCTTTGGTCAGTGGTAGGGGCTTATGTCCAACACTCATATTTCAATCTATGATGAAGGAAAGGCTACAACAGTTTACAATGTTGTAGCAGTAGCTTTCATGATGAAATCATCTGAACTGAATTGTGACAAATTAAAGATAGTAAATCCTAACCTCGGGAAGAGAAAAGTGATCTTCTGACATATCCAGGACTTCCAGTTTCTCTGCACCTTTGTCACGTAAAACATCTCTCCCTGTGATTTGATTTTCCCACCACTCATCTTCATCTAAGTAGTATATTACACATCCAAAGAGGTTTGTATAGCAAAAGACAAAAGAAAAAAATATAAATATCTGCATAAAATTATTTTACATCTCTTGCTACTTTTTTGATGCTGTTTTGTGATTTTTCTTCTTAAGACAGATGGATAAGTACCTGATAAAATAAACTGACTTGTTACTAGTTTGACAATGGTTTATTGAATAAGGTTAGCAACATTGTTTTGAATAAATAATGATACAGCATTTATATCTAAAGTGAACCAGTTCTAACCAGACTATAAAATATTAAAATATGCTTTTTTTCAAAACATGGAAAGGGTGTTAACCATATTTGAATACCCTACTCAACTGAAAAACATATTTTATATTTGTGTCTTCTGAGTTTGAAATATTTTTTCCAAGATTTTATCCTACACAGTATTCTCTTGATCCTTTAGAAACACGCATTACCAATGATGTGTATTTCTGAATCAAACTGTGGAAATACTGGCTCACCTTTTACATCAGCATCTGTATCGAATGGGTTAAATCTATTTGCTGTGAACAAATTCCTCTTATCAATTCTTTCATGAATATCTGGCACTAACTCAGCATCTGTAGGCGTTTCCTTTCCATGAAAAGTTCTTCCTTTCTCAAGGTCACATTTTTCATCTGTGTTCTCATCAAAAGGCTTTAATTCACCTGAACCAACAGGTTCTTCAATGTCAAATGGATTTTTGGATTGTGTTTCCATAGATTCACTTTTGTGAAATGGATTTGTAGTTTCATTAAACTCCATACCTGCATTATCACAATCAAATGGATTACCAGAAGAGATACTTTGCAAAGTTTTTCCATTTGTCTTTACATTAGACATTTGTTCAGTGTTATTCTTCTGAAATGACATAAAACACAGTAACTCAAACAAATTGCACACACAGACTTATGTACATCAATTACATCCTGTATTATGTATGTTCAAAACCATCACAGCGATCTATCTTGAAATTTACGAATGCACTTCAACTATTTTTGTACAAATTTTGAAACAGGTGTGAACTTAGATGTCAACACTCAAGTGTCATCTTAGCTGGTAGAGTTTATATCTGGCATTGACAACAGAATCTAATTCATTAAACTTTTGAACTGAATTAATTTTCAATTTAATATCAATGCTTACGTCACATATTTCCTTATGGTCATGTCTGTATATTTTTGATTTCCCACTGACAACCTTGTCTTTATATGACCCTGAAAAGCGACCTCATATCTTGGTAGTACACGAGCACCCAGTAATAACCACATAGCCTCCTTGCCCTCCCCCCTCAACCATTTTACTTTTTTTAAAATAACATTTTAAAACAAATAATCAGTGCCAATGAAAGGGCTCTGTGTCAGCTGACTGTGTTTTCAGTTTCAGAGTAGAAGTAAAAGCAGCAAAGGACATGAAAAAGGTGTCGGGCAAGTGGTATTTAGAAGTAAAGTACAAAGTTATCTGTTGAGATGTAAAAAGTAGGTGAAAAAATATTTAAACAAATTACTGTAAATGCAAGTGTTTTCAAGTTACAACTGATTTACTCAAGTGAGAATCTCAAAGTAGCCTTTGCTCAGTTGTGCCATGAGCTACAGGTCTGCTATTTACCTAAGTTTTTGCTGACCCGTAAGTAGGTGAACAACATATTTAAACAAAGCTCTCTAAGTGCAATAGTTTTCAAGATACAAGTGAACTGACTTTCTCAACATTGAAAACCTGAAAGTAGCTATTATTCATCTATGCAATGTTACTATGTTATAGCTGACCCAAACATAGATGAATAATGTATTTAAAGAAAATACTGTAAATGCAATAATTTTCAAGTTTAAACTGATTTACTCAACAGTGAGAACCTTAAAGTAGCTATTGCTCAGCTATTTCATGAGTTACCGGTCCACAATTTCACTATGTTATAGCTGACCCATAAGTAGGGGAATAACATATTTAAACTAAATTCGCTAAATGCAATAATTTCCAAGTTATAACTGATTTACACAACAGTGAAAACTGAATGTAGCTATTGCTTATAGCTGATCCATTTCCACAAAAATTCAAGATCGCTGTCAGAATGTAATTTTTTTTCTAGAGGAAATAGTCCTAACTACCCAGGGTATACAAAATCTATTTGAGTACATGTATTACATATTACTCCTAAGTATTCATCAATCTTTAGAGCTAAAATTTTTAAAATTTAGATGTCTAACTGAAATGGGAAAAAGTGAAAAAAATATACATTTGACAGAACAGCATACACAGCTAGGCTTGGTAAAGCTCAGTGAAAGTGAAGTTTCCACTTTACTTTCATTTTGTTATATTAACTAGACCTATGCATCAAAGAACCGTTGCAAATTTGTATCCACCGGAAAGACAACTCACCAAAGCCAGTGAACCATCATCTGACCCTCAAGGAGGGGCCCAAGGTCAAATCCATCCCAAACATCTAGGACCAATAATAAGCGAGTTATAAGCACTTTTAGTTTGGCTATCCTCATTTGACCTTGAAGGGGCGGCCCCAGGTCAAATCCGACCACACCACAAGATTCCCAGTCCATGATTTCCCATAGGTTTGTTTACCATCCCAAACCTCTAGGACCAATAATAAGCAAGTTATAAGCACTTTTAAGTTTGGCTATCCTTGTTGACCTTGAACGAGAGAACCACACCACAAGATTCCACACCCATGATTTCCTATGTGTTGGTTTACCATCCCAGATCTCTAGGACCAATAATAACCAAGTTATAAGCACTTTTAAGTTTGGCTATCCTCGTTTGACCTTCAAGGAGGGGGTCCAAGGTCAAATCTGACCACATCAGAAGATTCACAGCACATGATTATTTCCTATAGGTTGGTTTCACATTGCAAACCTCTAGGACCAACAATAAGGGAGATATAGGCACTTTTAAAATCCTCTATGTAGGTTACTTTGGCACTCCGTGGATGACCTTGAATGAAGAACTTCAAGGTCAAATATCTGCAACATTGTAGAGGACATATATATCTGTCATACATATCACCTATGAAGAGATTCAACCTTCTACCTATGAGAAACAGCCAGTAGAAAAATGCAGATAATTTTCAAAGAAATAGTCCCTGTGGTGGCCATCTTGTTTTTCAGAATGAGACTAATTTCAGTCCCAGAGAAGCTTACCCTCCCAATGAAGATATCCTGCAAATTTGGTGAACCTAGCTGGTGTACTTTTCCTCTGAGAGTGTTAACGCCGAAAATCTCTCTACGCGCGGCGGCGGCGTAGCGAAAGTTAAACCAAAGTATCCTACAGATGCCTCCGGTGGATACAATTACCCAACACAAATGCAAGACTGAAGAGATACACATGTAACGCATATATACCCACACACAACCTCTCACCCCTTCCCAACCCCCCACACACTGATAATTCTTTTTTCACCTGCATATTATATACAGTGTAGGAGAGTGTATGTGTGGGAGGGTCTGTCCATACAGATTAACACAAAAATTCATTGTTTTTGCAGTATGAAAACTTTGTACAGGACTTACTTAGTTATGCAATGGGCTACAAGTCTGAAATTTACTATGTTCTAGCTGACACAAAAGTAGGTGAAAAACATATTTAATAAAATACTCTAAATGCAATACTTTTCAAATTATAAGCGATTTAGTGTGCATGATTTCATAGATTTTAATGCATTAAAAATAGCATCAGAGATGCCCGTACCCCACAGCCTGGGGAAATAGTTTTCAACACGATGAGAAATAGAAGTAGTGAAACAGTACAAAGATCAGGATACATTCAGAGCAGTGTCAGTTATACAAAGGTCCAAATAATGTTTAAGTAGAGAAAAGAACATCTTAGAGAGAGAACGTGTACGTAAAGAGAAAGTAGTAAAACAAGACAATTCAATAGCAAGATGGCAGCATTAATCAGTAAACTAAAAATTATGATGCACACCTACAACGCCCCCTAAACAATGTCCCTACTATCAACTTCCCAAATTTTACGGTTTTAAGATATTGCCTGGACAAAATTTTAAAGGTCAAGGTTACTACGGTAAGATCAAAGGTCAAATCAAGGTCACACTATGACACTGCACACCTATAAACCCAACCAATGTCCCTACCAAGTATCAACTTCCTACACCTTATGGTTTCTGAGATATAGCCCGGACAAGATTTTATAGGTCAAGGCCACTACAGCAAGGTTAAAGGTCAAATCAAGGTCACACCATGATGTTGCACACCTACACCCCCTAACCAATGTCCATACCAAGCATCATCTTCCCACACCTTACGGTTTCCAAGATATAGCCCGGACAAGAATGTACAGGTCAAGGTCACTACTGCAAGGTCAAAGGTCAAATCAAAGTCACACCATGAGTCCATGACACTGCATACCTACACCCCCTAACCAATGTCCATACCAAGTATCAACTACCTACGCCCTACAGTTTCAGAGATCTAGCCCAGACAAATCTTTAAAGGTGGAGATCACTGCGGCAAGATCAAAGGTCAAATCAAGGACACACCATGACGTTGCACACCTACACCCCCTAACCAATGTCCTTACGGTTTCTGAGATACAGCCCGGACAAACTTTTTCCCGCCACTCACCCAACCGCCCATCCGGACACCATGAGTTAAAACAATACCCTGACAGCCCTAAAGGGCTGTGGGGTAAAAATTATTTCAAAAAAGATCCAGGCATGATACTTACAAAATTGAAAATTTTAATTACTTAAATGTAACTTTTATAAGCTACAAGCTTACCATGTGGAACTGAATGCTGATCTAGGATGGCCGCAGGCATCCGGCCAACGTCTAAGAAAAATAGACATTTATAGTTGGCCATAGCCTCAGGTTGTACTCTCGCGGAACTCTTCACAACTCTTCCTCCTTTGAACCATACCCCTCAGCTGTAATACAGCGGGGAGGCAGGGTGGGACTCTCTTCAGTTCCACATGATAAGCTTGTAGCTTATAAAAGCTATATTTAAGTAATTAAAATTTTCAATTTTATTGCGCTTCAAAAGCTTACCATGTGGAACTGAATGCTGAATCCAACCATCCGGTGGAGGGATTACAGCTGAGACTAGAAGAAGTAGTCAATTTTTTTTAGATTTGAATTAATAGCTAGAATGAATGTTTTTGAAATGCCAGTCTGAGTCCCATTTACAGAGCCCAGTCATGGGGGCTGGGTCTGCAATAAGCCAAAAACCAAAGATAATAAATGACAGTGCTAAAACTGTCTGGATGTTTTGATTGGAGGAGAGAAGTGCAGCCCATGCTCACTTGAAGAGTAAAGCCCCTAGAGCTAAGCCACGATGAAAACAAGCCCTAGGCTTGGGAATCTCATATTTTTTGCCACCCTGAAATGAGATTAATGACAACCTTAATAAGTCTTTAATACATAATACAATATATACTGAAAAAATAAAAAGACCTTACCCAAACATCCTGATGAGGTAAACTTATACCTAGACCCTGGGATTTAGACTCCTGAAGACTTGGTTGTAGCAGATGCGCCCCCCCCCCCCCCCCTTTCTTTTCTTTCCGAGGATAACTGGTCTGAGGGGAAGGGTCTAGGACTTGTTGTGCTGCTACTACTGGTCCCAGATACATATTGTTGTCATTCTCTGACCAAGTAAGGTCTTTTAGGTAAGAATTTGTAAATGTGTTGTGAGATTTCCAGTGACAGGCTTGCATGATTTGGTCCACCGATACCCCAGCGTAAAAGGCCTTAGAGGCTGCGAAGTCCAAGGCTTGTTGGTCTGCTTGTTTATAACAAAGTAGGATGGTTTGTTTTAACCAAGAAGAGAGAGTAGCGGGTCTGAGGTATGTCCTTTCTTGGAAGGAAATGAAAACTAGGGATCAAGACCCTCTCAGGTCTTTGGTTGGATCCAAGTAATACCTCAGGGCCCGTACTGGACACAAGGTCCTGTCTTGTTTGAATTGTCTATCTACAATGGTAGTCAAAGAAGGAATAGTCACCGGAGACACCCTTTGAGAACCTTCTTTTGCTAGTTGGTTTTTGGCTATGAAATCAGAAGAAGAGAACAAGGCAACCTTTTTTTATTGGCCTAGATTAGATACTTTGTTTGCAGCCCAGGCATGAATTTCGCTGCGGCGCTTGCCGGAGGCCAAAGCTAGCAAGAAAGCAGTTTTGAGAGTAAGATGTTTGAGGTCTGTCTTTCATAGGCTCAAAGGGTGCTTTAGTGACCTCATTAAGTACAACAGAAAGGTTCCATTTTGGAAGATTCCTGGAACTTTTGGGATGATCCCTGTGAAAACTGGAGAGTAATCTGTTGAGGTCTGAGCTTTGGGAGATATGGTGCCCAGCTGGGCCCAGGGTGTCAACAATAGCAGTCCTAAAACCACCAACAGTCAAAGGGCGCCTGTTTAGGTCTTGGTACAGGTACATGAAAAAGTCTGAGACTTGTTTCACAGAGGGAGTGGAGAAAACCACTGAATTTTCTCTGCACCATTTTTCAAATAGGGCCCACTTTGATTTATAGATGGTTCTTGTTGATGACCTCTGAGGGGCAGCAATTCTCTCTGCCACCTCCACAGAGAAGCCTTGTTCTTCGAGCTGTCCACTCCTAGACACCAGGCGTGGAGGTTGAGATGTTGTGGATTGCTGTGAAACACATAGTTGTGGGACTGTTTGAGCAGAGTTGTTGACACTGGAAGCTAAAGTGGGATCTCTGTTGAGAGCTGCACTAGGTCCCAAAACCAGGGCATCCCTGGCCAGCCTGGGGCTATTACAATGATCAGGCAATTGCATTGCCTGATCTTTTGGATCACCCTGTGAAGGAGAGCCGTTGGAGGGTAAGCATAAGCTGTGAGACTCAACCAGTTTATGTTTAGAGCATCTATGTCCCAAGCATTCTTGTCTGGGACTGGAGACATGTACAGTGGCAGTTTGTGGTTCAGACGAGTGGCAAATAGATCTACATGAGGGTGAACCACTTGTGACAGATCTGTTTGAACAGCTGCGGATGTAGTGACCATTCTGTTGACTGTACTTGGTTTGACCTGGACAGTAGGTCGGCCATCACATTCAGACACCCTGGAATGTATCTGGCTTTTAAGGTTATGTTGTAATGATGGCACCAGGAGAACACACATCTCCGCCGAGTGGGTTCCTCCTTGCTTGCTTATGTAGGCTATGTCTGTATGGTTTTGACACTGGTTCTTGAACTTTTGAAGGGCCTGAGAAACCGCCTTCAGCTCTAGAACATTTATGTATAGCCTTTTTCCCTGTCTGATCACAGACCCTTTGTGGAGGTTTGCTCTAAGTGAGCACCCCAGCCTTCGCTTGAGGTGTCTGTAAAGAGTTGGATACTGTGGTCTTTGGGATGAAGGTCTGCGCCTTTTCATCACGTTTGTGGGATTTTGCCACCAGTCTAGGTGTGCTGAAATGGTTTCTGTCCAAGGAAGGAGGTTGTCCAGCGACTGAGAATATCTCCAGTGGTCCTTGAGGTGAAACTGAAAGGGCCTCATGTGAAGGCATCCCTCCGGGACCATTTTCTCCGTTGAGGCGAGCAACCCAATTAGTGACATCAAACATCTTGCAGTCAAAACATGTTTTGACTTGAGACGTAGGATCAAATCCTGATTTATTATCCACCCTAAGGACTGAGTCAGGTCTACCACTGTCGGAGTGTTCACTTGGGCTTCTTCCTGAGACTGGGCCCTGATCAGCCAGTTCTTCAGGTACTGGTGAAGCCTGATACCCCTTGTGAGGGCCATCAACTTCACTTCCTTTACAAGGGTTGTAAAGACCTGTGGGGCTGTGGCCAGTCCGAACGGAAGGGAGGTGAACTGGAACACCTGTGACCTGTGGCAAAACCATAGGTACTTCCTTGAGTTTGGGTGGATGGGGATATGAAGGTAAGCGTCTGATAAATCTGTCGATGACACCCATTCCCCTGGAATCAGAGAGGCCCTGATGGACTCTGATGTTTCCATTTTGAACCTTCCTACAAGTAGGAAGACATTGAGCCTGCTTAGGTCTATCACTGGCCTCCACCTTTGGTGAGGCTTGGGGACTAGAAACAGGCAACTGTAAAACCCGAGAGATTTTACATTTTCCACTCTTTCTATTGCGTTCTTTGACAGAAGAGACTGGATGCAGGAGGTCAGAGCTTGTTCTTTGTGAACGGCCTTGTAGCCTGAATGAATCAGGGGAGCTCTGACCAATTTTGGTTTTGAGATGAATGGTAGAATGTAGCCATTGGTGATAATGTTTAATACGCTGTCTGAACATTTGTTTATTTGCAAGTCTCTTCTGAAAGAATTGAGGCGACCTCCTACTGGTGGACTGAGGGAGGCTATTGAGGAGTCATTGGGGGAGGGGTTTCCATGCCCTCGCTCCCTGGGATGAGGTCGAAAACGACCTCTGGAGCCTCTGTTGTTCTGTTTCCCCCTGACTGAGGAAAACAATTGATTACTGCTTTAGGAGGAGTTGCACCCATTGGGGCATTTCCTGTAGGAGCCTCTTTTCTTGTTGTGGGGACCGCGAAAGGGCTTGTTTTAATAGGGTGGGAACCCTGAGAGTCTTTAGAGGTGCCTTTTTGAGGAGGAAGTCTTCTCCCTCCTTAACTAGCTGAGACTTGAACAATGAGGAAGGCCAAAAAGGCGAATTCCTCAGTTCCTGCCATCTCGTATCCCCTAAGTGTGGTTGTAAGAGGGTCATTTCGGCCTTGCGCCTGAGCAGACCAGTGTTGCCCAAAGAGTAGAGTTCCCTCTGGAGTATATGGGCCAGAGATTTACTTAGGCAGGCAAGAGCTCTTTGTAGAATAAGAATGGTCTTATTCTGCACTTCAAAATAATCACAGGCAGTGTCATAACCACACCTGGCTGCTTTCTCAGGATTGGCACCTTTTTGAATCTGACTTTTGACCTTTTTAAAGGTCGACTTCAAACTGTGTTGACACTTCTCAATGGTAGTGTTTCAAGAACAAAAAGTTTTGGTAACAGCAGCTGTGAAGTTGATAGTAGAGAGATTCTGCCTAGCCTGATGTTCCAGTTCCTTAAGAACTGGTGGGGGAACTCTGCCCATAGGGGCTCCAGAGGGTTTGGGAGAAATACAGATTTTAAAAAAATCTGTGTTTAATTCTTGCATTTCGTCTTCAAAGCAAGGCTGTCCCACCTTGTACCACTTTGCAGTGGAGGGAAGGGGTTTAATGTACTTTCCCTCAGGTAAATTAGAGGTCAGGAAATCTTGCTCAAATTTATCAAAAGCATCTTTGATATGAGAGCTGAAAGGCAGCATAGCTGAAGGGCCTCTTGGCCTAAGCTCCTGTTAGCCTTTTTGGTCATCCAGGCCCAGAACCGAAGTGAAAGACCTAGGCATAGTTTCCCTGGGGTCAGGGAGATCTAATATATGCCTGAAGGTCTCCACTTCTTATACATATATATGTTGTATTGAATGTAGATAACCATTGAATGTATAGATTCAATGGGTTAGTTATTGAATGTGTACATTCAACGGCTTGGCCATTGAATCTACACATTCAATAGCAAGCAGCCATTGAATGTGTACATTCAATAGTTTAACTGTGGGATGTGTACATTCCACAACCAAAGTCATTGAATGTGTATATGAACTTCAGAAATTTAAATAAGTAACTGATATTGTGTGAAATGGAACTTATTATTGTCATTTTCTTAATTAATCACATGTGTTGATATTAACTTTAAATAAATTTTTGCATTAGTTGATTATCTGTGGTCAGTTACATAGTTATGCATTATAACAAAAACTGTTTTGTTTTCTAATAATGTTTCTCTTAATCTGTTTTCTAATTATATTATCCCACTGGACCTCTCTAATAATACAAGGGTGCAACCATGGGGCTAATTACAATTAAATACCCAGATTTCACACTTAATTAGATGAATTACTTGCTATCACATATTAGAATCATACACTGGAAGACCATAAAGTAACTACTCAGGCTTGAACTATTTTTCTTTCATCCTTTCAGTGGGAGTCCAAATATTTCAATATTTGTAGATTAAAGTAAAGCTTATAATAGAGTTTTTGTAATAACTTTGATCAGAAAGGCTTGATGCATCATGAATAATCCAATTAAATATATGACATTTATGTCATTACATATATGTTTATTCATTTTAATGTTCTAGATTGATCCTTCTTTATGTTACTTCCTGAAATGTAACACTTTTATTCCTATTAATTTAATCACTTATTATTATGCTAAAAATATCCAATATAGGTTATAAACTAAGTCTTTTCAATCAGTATCAGCTTTTCATATTTAATTATTTATACACTCCATGGCTTGGGTCATTGAATGTACACATTCCACAGCTCAGCCATGGAATGTATACATTCAATGATTTGCCCATTGAATGTACACATTCAATAGTTTGTGCCATTGAATGTATACATTCAATGGTTATCCACATTCAATACAACATATACATTTATATAGCGCTAATTTCAGAGAACCTGTTCATTAGCGCTTTGGCAGTGATTTTAACAGAACTGATTTTTATCTATGTACAAAGAATGTGATAAAGTTCCTAGTTGACAGATTGTATTGAGTAAGCTTGTTTGAAGAGATAAGTCTTTAGTTGTTTCTTGAATGAGCTGACTGATGAACTGGTACGGATATAAATTGGTAGGTGATTCCAGAGTTCAGATGCTGCCTTTTCGAATGCTTTATCACCGTAGTTTTTTAGTCGCGTCCTTGGAACACGCAGCAAGAAGCTGTCAGCTGATCTGAGAGCACGTGTTGAGGTATAAGGAGTGAGCAGTTCAGAGAGGTATTCTGGACCTTGTCCATTTATGCATTTGAAGGTAATCAGTAGAATTTTGAATTCTATCCTTTGTTGGATTGGGAGCCAATGAAGCTTTTTTAAGAGTTGTGTGACAGAGTCGAATTTCCTTTTGTGAAAGATGAGCTTGGCAGCGCAGTTGAGAACTCTTTGGAGCTTATTTTTGAGACCCGAGGGACAATTGTAGAGCAGGCAGTTATAAAGGTCAAGGCGAGAGGTGACAAAGGCATGTACCAAAGTGACACATGCACTTTTGGTGAGAAATTTCCTGATCTTGAACAAGTTTCTGAGATGAAACCAGGCTGTTGATGTTATTTGATTGACATGCTGTTTCATTGTCAGTTCTGAGTCGATGTATACACCAATGTTTTTGACACAGTCTTTTACTTCAATATTTGTGTTGCCAACAAGTATGGTATGGATGTTCGATTTATGTAACTGTGATTTGGTTCCAACCATTAAAACTTCTGTCTTGTCATCATTTAATTTTAAATAGTTGGTGGTCATCCATGATTTGATTTCTTTGCAGCAGTCTTCAATTTTATGAATAGCAGATTGAACTGAGTTTTGGTCCTTTGGATTGCAATGGACATACAATTGTGAATCATCTGCATAAAAATGAGGAGATACTGATTTTGACCTAATCACTCGACCCACTGGCTCGGTGAAATCGGAGTATTCACTTCTTCAGCATATTGAGAGGGTAAGTCAGCCATGGCTACTTCCCTATAAACAAGAATTCAGAAGAATTGTACTGTGTCACCAGCTTTGGTTAAAGACTGAAGCGGATGAAATTCAAAAGGACAAAAATTGTGCTGGACATAAATAGTTGGCTGACTGGCAGTATTTTTGCGGATCCAGACAATCCTTGAGAAGTACCGAGCCATGGTGAGGCTCCAACTTGTTCAAAAATATAACCTAGATCCAATGTACAGGATATGACAAATGGACACAGGCAGACAGAGAGGCAAACACATGAAGTTATCACTTACCAAGTTTTTACTAGATGTCAGCACTAAGCAGGAAATTCAGGAAAAAGATAAAGTGTTGCCATGGGGTTTGGAATGCAAAGAACCCACAAAGAGATTTTTAAACCCAAGAAACATGAGAAAATGCATCTTTGCATGGGTTTTATTTATAAAAATCCCAACAATTTAAAAGTGAAAAACAACAGGAAAAGTGTTGCCAAATGTTGCCTAAAACCAAATCACAAGTTCCTCTTGTAATGAACATATTTTGAAAGTTTTGAATAGTGTTAAATGCCCACAAAATAAAAGACCAAGAAACAGAAAAAGTGTTGCCATGAAAACACTTGTTGCAGAAATTGCCAAGAACATACAAGTTCTCCTGCCAGTAAACCTGCACAGTTATATATACATGCAAAATAAATTTTAATGAAATTGCTCAAGTTATCTTGAGTATACTCTATACTATACTACATACTAAATAAAAAACTGAAACTCAACATAATTCTTTTATACATTGGAGTTTAAGGTCATCTTAAAACAGGACACACCTTGAATACCAGTTACAACCACATGCCAAATTTGAATTGAATCCATCAACCCATTTTTGAGATACTGTCTGGAAACAGAAAAACTTAAAGTCAATATAAGTTTGTTACTAGTGGGAGTTTAACCCTTTCGCTACCATCTATGTCGACTAGCAGTCGACACTAATGTGTATTATATTTTCATAAATTTCAACATTTTCACCTATTTTAACTGGTTTTTGTAGATATTGCTGTATTTATCACATAAAGCTGCATATTGTTTACTCGTGGTTATATTTATTTGGGGAATTTCCCCATGCGACTTTCATCAATTCCTAATGAAATATGCTGCAAAATACCGCAAATGAAGTGTATAAGGTAGAGAGTTAATATTAAACTTTATTGGCTTTTCTGACGTGATACGACGTCATATGACTACAGTCCCCCAGAATAATGATCCTTCAGTAGCGAAAGGGTTAAGTTCATCTTAAAATAGGGCATACCTTGAGGACCAGTTACATCCACATAACAAATTTGAATTTAATCCATCATGCCATTTTTGAGATACTGTGTGGAACGGAAGTGTGAAGACACTGACAATGTGTTATTACTGGGAGTTCAAGGTCACCTTAATATATGGCACTTACCTATGGCCAGTTACATATACAATGAAATTTCTCAAGATATCTTCAGTATACTCTATGGAAAAATTAAAAACCTAATCTCAACATAAAACATTTATAAATGGAACTTTAAGGTCACCCTAAAATAGGACACGCCTTGAATACCAGTAACAACAACAGGCCAAATTTGAATAAATCTGTCAACCCATTTTCGAGATACTGTGTGGAAACAAAAAAACTTAAAATCAATATAAGTATGTTACTAGTGGGAGTTTAAGGTCACCTTAAAACAGGGCACACCTTGAGTATGAGTTACATCCACATGCCAAATATGAATTTAATCCATCATGCCATTTTTGAGATACTGTCTGGAAAGGAAGTGTGACAACGACACTCACAATGTGTTATTACTGGAAGCTTAAGGTCACCTTAATGTGTGGTACTTATCTATGGCCAGTTACATATACATGCAAAATTTGAATGAAATTTCTTACGTTATCTTCAGTATACTCTACAGTAAAATAAAAAGCTTAAACTCAACATAATTTTTTTATACATAGAAATTTAAGGTCACCTTAAAATAATACACACTGTGAATACCAGATACACCTACATGCCAAATTTGAATTTAATCCATCATGTCATTTTTGAGATACTGCCTGGAAAGGAAATGTGACGACGACACTGACAATGTGCTATTACTGGGAGTTTAAGGTCATGTTAATGTATGGCACTTATCTATGGCCAGTTACATATACATGCAAAATTTGAATGAAATTTCTCAAGTTATCTTCAGCATACTCTATTAAAAAATAAAAACAAGAGGGTCACAGATGCCCCAAAAGGCGGGTTGCGCAGGCAGCAATAAGGTTAGCGACTGCTGTAATTACATTTAGAAACAAGGGAAGAAATGTTAGGTCACCCAGTTAAGGTAAATGTGTTAGACGTGCTAAGAAACATAAAACTTGTAATCTAGGTTACATAATTATATCTATGCTATAAACGGACAAATGAAAGGACGAAATTACACCAATTTCAAAAGCAACTTAGCTATGATGATGTATCTCCCTGTCAAGTTTGAATTCGATTGGACAAAGCGCTTTCGAGTTAGAGTCCAGAAACAGAAATGTTGACAAACAAAGGGACAGAATTACACCAATTTCGAAAGGAAGGTTGCTATGATGGTGATGTATCTCCCTGTCAAGTTTGAATTTGATTGGACAGAGAGTTTTCGAGTTAGAGTCCGGAAACAGAAATGTTGACAAACACACAAATGGACAAAAAAAAGACAAACGAATGGACAGAATTACACCAATTTCGAAAGGAACCTAGCTATGATGGTGATCTATCTCCCTGTCAAGTTTGAATTCAATTGGACAAAGCGTTTTCGAGTCCGAAAACGGAAATGTTGATAAACGGACAAACAAGACAAATGAACGGACGGATTTACACCAATTTCGAAAGGAACCTAGCTATGATGGTGATGTATGTCCCTGTGAAGTTTGAATTAGATTGGAGTAACCGTTTTCGAGTTAGAGTCCGGAAACAAAAATGTGGACGGACAGATGGATGGACAGAAAAACGGACAAAAACGAAGAAACGGACGGAAAAACGGACAAACAAACAGACGGAATTTCACCAATTTCGAAAGGAACCTAGCTATGATGGTGATCTATCTCCCTGTGAAGTTTGAATTTGATTGGTCAAACCGTTTTAAAGTTAGAGTCCGGAAACGAAAATGTGGACAAACAGATGGATGGACAGACAAACGGACGAAAAACGGACAAACGAACACACGGAATTTCACCAATTTCGAAAGGAACCTAGCTATGATGGTGATCTATCTCCCTGTGAAGTTTGAATTTGATTGGTCAAACCGTTTTAAAGTTAGAGTCCGGAAACGAAAATGTGGACAAACAGATGGATGGACAGACAAACGGACGAAAAACGGACAAACGAACACACGGAATTTCACCAATTTCGAAAGGAACCTAGCTATGATGGTGATCTATCTCCCTGTGAAGTTTGAATTTGATTGGTCAAACCGTTTTAAAGTTAGAGTCCGGAAACGAAAAATGTGGACAGACAGACGGACAGACGGACAGACAGACAGACAGACGGACAGACGGACGTCGGACACATCAATCTAATAGGCGGGTTGGTTACACGCAACCCGCCTAAAAACTTAATCTCAACATAATTCTTTTATACATGGGAGTTTATGGTCACCTTAGAATAGGACACCCTTTAAATACCAGTTACAACCACATGCTAAATTTGAATTGAATCCATCAACCCACTTTTGAGATACTGTGTGGAAACGGAAAAACCTAAAATCAATAGGGGTGGGATGAGTACAAATAATTCGGGTCGATTACTCGCAGATAAAAACTCAACTCAACATCGAGCCCTCGCGACATTTAGTATCCACCATAACAGGAAATGACATCCAATATGCCGGCTCTCGTAAACGAAAAAAAATACAAAGATAAAAGCTTTGAATCGCTTGAATTAGCTATTGTCAGCACATAATATCAATAACATTATGTTACAAATGGTGGATTATGCGATTTGATGAAAGTAAGGTATGTTATTTATGTTTTATTAACTAAAAAACGTAACCGGTTCTATAGGTTGTTATATATACACAAGCACTCGTTCTTGGGGTCGAATTTTCATGAAATTCGCCTCGCTCGGCGAGTGTCGACTGCTCGGTCGCACCCCTAAAAATCAATATAAGTATGTTACTAGTGGGAGTTTAAGATCATCTTAAAACAGGGCACACCTTGAGTACGAGTTACATCCACATGCCAAATATGAATTTAATCCATCATGCCATTTTTGAGATACTGTCTGGAAAGAAAGTGTGACGACAACACTCAAAATGTGTTATTACTCGGAGTTTAAGGTCACCTTAAAATAGGGCATACCTTAAGGATCAGTTACATCCACATGCCAAATTCGAATTTAATCCCTCATGCCATTTTTGAGATACTGTGTGGAAAGGAAGTGTGACGACGACACTGACAATGTGTTATTACTGGGAGTTTAAGGTCACCTTAATGTATGGCACTTATCTATGGCCAGATACATATACATGCAAAATTTGAATGAAATTTCTCAAGTTATCTTCAGTATACTCTATTAAAAAATTAAAAAAACTTAAACTCAACATAATTATTTTATACATGGGAGTTTATGTTCACCTTACAAATAGGACACACCTTGAATACCAGTTACAACGACATGCTAAATTTGAATTGAATCCATCAACCCACTTTTGAGACACTGTCTGGAAACGGAAAAACTTAAAATCAATATAAGTATGTTACTAGTGGGAGTTTAAGGTCACCTTAAAACAGGGCACAACTTGAGTACCAGTCACATCCACATGCCAAATCTGAATTTCATCCACCATGCCATTTTTGAGATACTGTCTGGGAAGGAAGTGTGACAACAACACTGACCATACTTGTCCTCCAACATAGCTGCTAGTGACACAAAAATAATGCAACCTTAAACTCATAAGTTTATGAAATATCAGGAATTTACTATAACCTTACTTTTTTGGTGTAGACAGATGTACATGATGAATATCAAAGAATAAAGTCTGAATTAGCACATCAAATATCTTTTAAATACCAAAAAATTGTCCCAACCTTAAACTCAAAGTTAGTTTGCAGCTGTGAGGGAGTTTAAGGGAATCTTTTCCTGTAGGTTTTGTTCACGGTTTGTTACATTCACAACCTGAAAGATGCTTAGAATTGCAGTGTTTGAAATACTGAAAAATTGCCACACTTAAAGTGAATATAATTCTGTTATTACTGGGAGTTTAAGGTCACCTTAATGTGAGGCACTTATCTATGGCCATTTACATATACATGCAAAATTTCAAGTTATCTTTAGTATACTTTACGGAAAAGTAAAAAACTTAAACTCAACATTACTTTTTAATACATGAGAGGTCACCTTAAAATAGGGCACACCTTGAAAACCAGTTACAACCACATGCCAAATTTGAATTGAATCTGTCAACCCATTTTTGAGATACTGTCCGGAAACAAAAAACCTTTAACACAATATAAGTATCTTACTAGTGTGAGTTTAAGGTCACTTTAAATAGGGCACACATTGAGGAACAGTTACATCAACATGCCAAATTGGAATTTAATTCATCGAGTCATTTTTGAGATACTGTCTGGAAAGTAAGTGTGACGACGACACTGACCATGTATGTTTTCCATCATAGCTTCTATTGACACAAACTAATGCAACCTTAAACTCATAAGTTTATAAAATATCAGCAATTTACTATAACCCTACAAAAGAGACCATTTTTTGTGGAGATATATGTACATGATGAATATCAATGTAAAAAGTCCTAATTAACATATAAAATAAAAATAAACGCCAAAAATATTGTCCCAACCTTAAACTCAAAGTTTGTTTGCACTGCTGTATATTGTAGCGAGTTTAAGGTAATCTTTTCCTGAAGGTTCTGTTCAAGGTTTGTTACATCCACAACTAAAATATGCCTAGAATTGCACAATATTTGAAATACTGTTCAAAAATTACCAAACTTAAAGTGAACATAATTCTATTATTACTGGGAGTTTAAGGTCACCTTATTGTATGACACTTACCTATGGTCAATTACATATACATGCAAAAGTTGAATGAAATTTCTGAAGTTATTTTCAGTATACTCCATGGAGAAAGAAAAAAACGTAAACTGGACATAAGTTTTTTATACGTGGGAGTTTAAGGTCACCTTAAAATAGGGCACACCTTCAAAACTAGTTACAACCACATGCCAAATTTGAATTGAATCCATCAAGCCATTTTTGAGATACTGTCCGGAAACGAAAAAACTTAAAATGAGTTTAAGTATCTTACTAGTGGGAGTTTAAGGTCACAAAACTATACAGCACACCCTCAGGACCAGTTACATCCACATGCCACATTTGAATTAAATCCGACAAGCCATTTTTCAGATACTGTCCAGAATACAAAGTGTGAAGACGACAGATGACAACGCCGACGACAGACGATGCCACAAAATTGGATGTTCAGAAGGGGCCCTATTGGGCTGAGAAGACCTTTTATTGTGAGCAGAGGACTGATCCTCCTCTAAGGATGACGACTGAGAAAAATATTTAGCCCGAACCTTGTGTTTGTCCAAATGTTTTTTGGATCTGGACGAACACACCTGTTTGGGTGTCCGAGATATAAGCCGGACAATATTTTATAGGTCAAGGTTACTAGGGCAAGGTCAAATCCTGGTCAGACCATGACATTGCACACCTACACCCCTAACCAATGTCCCTACCAAGTATCAACTTCCTACACCTTACGGTTTCCGAGATATAGCCCGGACAAGATTTTATAGATCAAGATCACTACAGCAAGGTCAAAGGTCAAATCAAGGTCACACCATGACGTTGCACACCTACACCCCCTAACCAATGTCCCTACCAAATATCAACTTCCTACACCTTACGGTTTCCGAGATATAGCCCGGACAAGATTTTATAGGTCAAGGTCACTACGGCAAAGTCAAAGGTCAAATTAAGGTCACACCATGATGTTGCACACCTACACCCCATAACCAATGTCCCCAGTAAGTATCAACTTCCTACACCTCACGGCTTCCGAGATATAGGCCTGACAATATTTTATAGGTCAAGGTTACTAGGGCAAGGTCAAATCCTGGTCAGACCATGACATTGCACACCTACAGCCCCTAAACAATGTCCCTACCAAATATCAACTTCCTACACCTTATGGTTTCCGAGATATAGCCCGGACAAGATTTTCAATCTCAAGGTCACTACGGCAAGGTCACAGGTCAAATCAAGGTCAGACCATGACGTTGCACACCTACACATCCTAACCAATGTCCCTACCAAGTATCAACTTTTCTACACTTCACTTTACGCCCAGACAAACTTTTTCCCGCCGCCCGCCCGCCCGCCCGCCCGCCCATCCGGACACCATGGGTGAAAACAATACCCCGACAGCCCTTAAGGGCTGTGGGGTAAAAAGTACTGATAAACACGAATCATGTTCTGAAGTGTGTCCAACATGTCCTAAGCAAATGCAAATCCTGCTAAATTGGCCAAATGTGTGTTTGTTTATTTTTGTTTGTTTGGGTTTTAACATCGCTTTCAACACTGTATAGGTCATGTCACAGCAGATAGTTTTATGGGCAGAGGAAACCAGTACATACAGTTGGTCAAGGTTCTGTACTGTAAACTGCCGACCATCAGAAAGAAACTACCATCTTTCCTAATGTCTGAATGTGTCCTACACTCACAAGCAGATCATATTGTAATGATTCACAACCAAAACATCATGGGGCCAATTCATTTGAGGTTCATGACCCCAGCATATAAAGGTGTGATCTAGGTAAAACAGATGAAAACAGTAAGACTACGTACCAACTGTGTTGTAACTTCAAATCCTTCTGAAGACTCATCACTTGAGCTTCCTTCTTCAGCACCACCAGAAAATTTAATAGTTGCAATTTCACTGGTCATGTCTTATGCTTCAATATTTTAGTTTATTCCTGAAAGATAACATAGTCAAGAGTAACTTGTTTAACAATGAATAAATTTTTAATGAATAAAAAAACACAAATTTCAAAACACAAAGTATGAATAGCAATGTGAAAATGCAAAGATTTTCATATAGAAGATTTTTAGCCAGAACAGATGTGTAAGAAACAGGTTTAAAATTATGCTTATTATAGGATATCCACTGAAACTAGAAACTTTTTTCGGTACCAAAATGAAGCGTGTCAAAAGCTTTAGTGTAATGTCACTGAAGAAGCATAAAATGCACAAAATAGCACCAGAGATGCCAGTACCCCACAGCCTGGGGAAATAGTTTTCAACACCATAAGATATAGAGGTAGTAAAACAGTACACAGATTGGGATACTTTCAAAGCAGTGTCAGTATCCAAATAATGTTTAAGTAGAGAAAATAACATTTAAGACAAAGAAACTGCATGTAAAGATAAAGTATTAAAACAAGACAATTCAGTAAACTAAAAATTAAGAAGCTTTAAGACTTCTCCCATTTTGATATTCATTTGTATGGTCAAATTATGGTTTGAATGTTTTGAATATTATCCATGCATACAAATGTGGCAATACATGCTTTTATGTGGAGTTGGGGCAAAACTTGTGGCTCACTTGATGCAATACCATCTGTTACAATGGGAAGTTGCAAAGCAAAATAGTTAATGAATTCTAATATGACTTTAACAGTGTTTAATTTACATCAAAAGACACCCAAAGGTGTAACAATCAAGATTCAAGTAAAAAGATATAACAGATATACGAGAGATAAAATAGTATCAGATACCCCACAGAGAGATAAAATAGCATCAGATATGCAAGATCGAAGGTCAATTCCAGGTCACACCATGACATTGCACACCTATAACCCCCGTCTAATGTCCCTACCAAATATCAACTTCCTACACCTTATGGTTTCTGAAATATATCCCAAACAAGGCATTATAGGTCAACGTCAATACAGCAAGGTCAAAGGTCAAATCAAGATCACACCATGATGTTTTACATCTACACACCCTAGCCAATGTCCCTACCAAGTATCAACTTCCTACACCTTATGGTTTCTGAGATATACCTCGGACAAGATTTTATAGGTCAAGGTCAATATGGCAAGGTCAAAGGTCAAATCAAGGTCACACCATGACGTTGCACACCTAACCAATGTCCATTCCAAGTATCAACTTCCTACACCTTATGGTTGCCGAGATATAGCCCAGACAAGATTTTATAGGTCAAGGTCACTACGGCAAGGTCAAAGGTCAAATCAAGGTCACACCATGTCGTTGCACACCTACAACCCCTAACCGATGTCCCTACCATATATCAATTTCCTACACCTTATGGTTGCCCAGATATAGCCCACATAAGCTTTTATAGGTTAAGGTCACTACAGCAAGGTCAAAGGTCAAATCAAGATCAAGCCATGACGTTGCACACCTACAACCCCTAACTAAGGTCCCTGCCAAGTACAAACTTTCTACACCGTACGGTTTCCGAGATATAGCCCGGACAAGATTTTATAGGTCAAGGTCACTACAGTAAGGTCAAAGGTCAAATCAAGGTCATCCCATGACGTTGCACACCTACACCCCCTAACCAATGTCCCTACCACGTATCAACTTCCTACACCTTATGGTTTCCGAGATATAGCCCGGACAAAATTTTATAGGTCAAGGTCACTGCGAAAAGGTCAAAGGTCAAATCAAGGTAACACCATGACGTTGCACAGCTACGTCCCCTAACCAATGATAGCTTACCAAAAAGTAGATGGACAACATATTTGAAAAGATTTCCCTAAGTTTAATACTTTTGAAGATATTTGACATTTACTTCTTTTGTTATTTAGCTACAAATGAGAAAATAGCTATTACTCACTTATGGCATGCAATAGAACCCCAAACTATGTACCATCTTATAGCTAAGGACAAAGTAGCCGAACAACATATTTCAAGAAAAAACTCTAACTGCAATACTTTTTGAGTTATGAGTCCTGTACTCAAAGTAGCTAAAATTGCTATTACTCACTTATCTTTAGGCCTAAGTCCACAAAACCAAAAAAATTTTCAAGGGCATGAAAATTCATTAGGAAAATTAATTTACAAAAAATCTGTAGCTGTAGCAGTTTTGGAGAAATCTGCGTGACACACTAACACACACACCCCCGCACGCACACACGCACGAACAGGATGCATTTTATAATCTCCCTCCCAGGCTAAAGCCCAGCGGGAGATAATACCATGGACTTAGGGTTAATTACTCTTGAGTATTAAATCCCCTTTCACTTAAAAGGTGGGGAGATATCTGAATAGACATATTTGCATTCATTGTAACATTGCCTGAGTCATCATTCCTTTGTACTTTCTTAGATAATTACTCAGACTTACCTACTTAGGTAACTTGTTCTTTAAAGGGCGTCAAGTTCAAAGAGGTTACCTTACATTTACAAAACTAATTAATCAGATATAATAAGCTAGTTATAATCTATTAAAATTTCATTAAATAATTATCAAACATTTTGTTGCCTTTGTAGTTTCTTAGATTACTGCTGAGGCTTTTTTTCTGTTATTTTACTGTTGTGTTCACGAAATATCACCTATGAAACAAGTATATCTTATACAAGTCCAATTGTTCATACATTTTTTTAAAAAATAAACATCACCTATGACACAAGTTTTATTGTCCCAGTTTATCTCAAAATGGCTTATATATAACCTATGAAGTAAGTGTAATTATTCATAAATTTTTTTTAAATGATGGCGAAATCACTCACCACTGGTGGCGAAATATAGGCTAGCTGTGAAAGTGGGGGCGAAATCTATGGTGGCGAGATCAACGTACACCTCCTTAATTGTCATGTAGTTAAAACTGCATATTGAATTACATACAACAAGAAATAATCATATTATATCAGAAAGATACTTGAAAAAAGATGATTACACAGATTGCCTGAAATCTCAAAATGCATGTTGAGGCAATCTATGTAACAGTGAACCTTATATTTCAGTCATTACATGAAATGCCTAGGTTATGCAGATTGCCTGTAACATATACACAAAATTCTCTAAATACAATAGTTTTTGAGTTACAACTGACTTAGTCAACAGTGAAAACCTGAAAGTAGCTATTGCTCAGCTATGCAATGAGCTACTGGTTTGCAATTTTAATATGTTATAGCTGACCCAAACAAAGCTGAATAACACATTTAAAGAAACTACCCTAAACGCAATAGTTTTCAAGTTACAACTAGAGGAATGCTTTTGCTAACAAAAGCGAAGCGTCCCTTAAAATTTAAAATGCTTTGTGGTTGTAATAAGCATGCTGTAAAGCTAAGAATGCACAAAGCTGCACCGTATGCTTTCCCAATACCTCTTAATACATTCTGAAGCTATAAAAGCAACAATAAAGGAGATATAAGGCAAAAACTCCAAAGCAGCTATTTATGACCCCAGTTTGGCCCATAAGGGAGGGTCGGGGGGTAAAACTGACCGGCTATTTAGACTCTCCACATATGCTTTCCCAATACCTCTTAATACATTCTGAAGGTCTAAAAGCAACAATAAAGGAGATATAAGGCAAAACTCCAAAGCAACTATTTTATGACCCCAGTTTGACCCATAAAGGGGGGTCGGGGGATAAAACTGACCGGCTATTTAGATTCTCCACATATGCTTTCCCAATAACTCTTAATACATTCTGAAGCTATAAAAGCAACGATAAAGGAGATATAAGGCAAAAACTCCAAAGCAGCTATTTATGACCCCAGTTTGGCCCATAAGGGGGAGGGGGGGGGGGGTCAGGGGGTAAAACTGACCGGCTATTTAGACTCTCCACATACTCTTTCTCAATACCTCTTAATACATTCTGAAGCTATAAAAGCAACAATAAAGGAGATATAAGGCAAAAAACTCAAAAGCAGCTATTTATGACCCCAGTTTGGCCCATAAGGGGGGGTCGGGGGTAAAACTGACCGGCTATTTAGACTCTCCACATATGCTTTCCCAATACCTCTTAATATATTCTGAAGCTATAAAAGCAACAATAAAGGAGATAAAGGCAAAAACTCAAAATCGGCTATTTTATGACCCCAGTTTGACCCATAAGGGGGGGTCGGGGGGTAAAACTGACTGGCTATTTAAACTCTCCATATACGCTTTCCCAATATCTCTTAATACATTCTGAAGCTATAAAAACAACAATAAAGGAGATATAAGGCAAAAACTCAAAATCAGCTATTTTATGACCCCAGTTTGACCCATAAGGGGGGCCAGGGGGTAAAACTGACCGGCTATTTAGACTCTCCACATATGCTTTCCCAATACCTCTTAATATATTCTGAAGCTATAAAAGCAACAATAAAGGAGATATAAGGCAAAAATTCAAAATCAGCTATTTTATGACCCCAGTTTGACCCATAAGGGGGAGCCGTGGGGTAAAACTGACCGGCTATTTAGACTCTCCACATATGGTTTCCTATTACCTCCCAGTACATTTTATAGCTCTAAATGCAATACTTAAGAAGATAATAGGGGGGTTGGCAAAATTTAAGGCTTTCAGATTGGAAGGTGTCAGAAAATCACTCATAAATGAGACATTTTTCAAGGGATTGCTCCCAAAATCTAATCAGCTCGCGTTTTCAATAGTATGAACAGGTGTGTCAAATTACAAAGCTGTGTAGCAAGTAGTTTTTCCTGAACTGTGATGACGAGGGGGGTGTACTTCAAAAAATAGTTTTTGATCATGTGACCTTCATGAAGGTCAAAGGTCAAATTTAAGCATACAGAAAAATTTTCCCACGCCTAAGGTATATAACTGCCAAATATGGTTTGAAACCTTCTAATAATAAGGGAGATATTCAAGGGAGACCATAATGTGGTGGTGGCGGCGGCGGCGAGGAAACTGAGGCGAAAACAAACAAGCGCCCTTTCAGGGACGCTTAATTAAGTGATATAATCATTGTGGGAGTTTTTTGAAGATTCAGAAAGTATCTATTACTCATGTAGCTATTGGGACAGGCTCCCAAGCTATTCATTATGTTGTAGCCATGGAAAAAGTAGCTGAATTACATTTTAACAAAATGCTCTAAATGCAATACTTTTCAAGTTATAAGTGATTTAGTGCATGATTTCATGAATTATAATGCCTTAAAATTATTTGAAAAATTCATAAAAAATAACTAGACCTACGCATCGGAGAACCGATGCAAATTTGTATCCACTGGAAAGACAACTCACCAAAGCCAGTGAACCATCGTTTGACCTTGAAGGAGGGGCCAAAGGTCAAATCTGACATCAGCAGATTCCCAGCCCACAATATCATGCAAGTTGGTTTCACATTGCAAACCTCTAGGATCAATAATAAACGAGTTATAAACCCCTTTAAGTTTGGCTGTCCTTGTTTGACCTTGAAGGAGGGGCCCAAGGTCAAATCTGACATCAGAAGATTCCCAGCCCATGATTTCCTATAAGGTGGTTTCACATTGCAAACCTCTAGGACCAATAATAAGCAAGTTATAAGCACTTTTAAGTTTGGCTATCCTCGTATGACCTTGAAGGAGGGTTCCAAGGTCAAATCTGACCGTATCAAAAGATTCCCAGCCCATGATTTCCTATAAGTTGGTTTACCATCCCAAACCTCTAGGGCCAATAATAAGCCAGTTATAAGTACTTTTAAGTTTGGCTATCCTCGTTTGACCTTGAAGAAGGGGCCCAAGGTCAAATCCAAGCACACCAGAAGATTCCCAGCCCATTTTTTCCTACATGTTGGTTTACCATCCCAAACCTCTAGGACCAATAATAAGCGAGTTATAAGCACTTTTAAGTTTGGCTATCCTCATTTGACCTTGAAGGAGGGGTCCCAGGCCAAATCTGACCACATCAAAAGATTCGCAGCACATGATTTCCTATAGGTTGGTTTCACATTGCAAACCTCTAGGACCAATAATAAGGGAGATATAAGCACTTTTAAAGTCCGCTATGTGGGTTACTTTGGCACTCCGTGGATGACCTTGAATTAAGAGCTTCAAGGTCAAATGTCTGCAAGGTTGTAGAGGACATATATATCTGTTATACATATCACCTATGAAGACATTCAACCTTCTACCTATGAGAAACAGCCAATAGAAAAATGTAGATAATTTTCAAAGAAATGCCCACGGCGGCCATCTTGTTTTTCAGAATGAGGCTAATTTCCTTCCCAGAGAGGCTTACCCCCCAATGAAGATATCCTGCAAAATTTGGTGAACCTAGCTGATGTAGTTTTCCTCTTAGAATAACACCGAAAATCTCTCTACGCGCGGCGGCGGAGGCGGCGTAGCGAACGCTAAACCAAAGTATCCACCAGATGCCTCGGGTGGATACAATTAAGAATGATCAAGGCCTGATACTCACACAAGGGAATCTACTTGTGGCCCAGTACATATATGAAAGATAAGAGAGAAATCCCTGCAATAGCCAATGAGCAAATTGTGATTAAGTGTTGAAATTTTCACACTTTTAGTGGGGGGTACACACTTGCAATGGCTCTGGAGTACAGACAAACAAACAGATCTGCATGCCTTGAACAATTTTTCATCCTCGATACATAAGGTATCTTTTACAACAGCATGTCTCTGCATGGGCCTTGTACTTTTGGGGAAGTTGTTTACGCCGACGCATATGCAGACACTGTAGTGATGCTGTTACTTACCGTTTTAAAACCTTTGGCCGTTTCGAAATGGCCATGGCCGTTTCGATACCTTTGCAAGGTTCAGAAATGGCTTGGCCATTTCAAAATGGCCATATGATAGATTTGGCCGTTTCGAAACGGCCAACTATTCCTCTTGGCCGTTTTGATACCTCACCAGATTGACATTGGTGGACAGGTTTGTTCTGGTGCTTTTAAGTGTAACAGTTGTAATACAATAAAAACTTATATGTTTATCAGAACTGCATTTGGTTTATTGTAAAACATACATTGAACAGTAAATATATTTGTGAAAGCTATAGTTATTAATATATATCAATACAGTAGAACCTCAATTATCCGGCCCTCTATGATCCGAATCTCCGAATTAACCGATCCGAAACCTTGTCTCCCTACATTCAGTTTAAAAGCACAGTCTACCATGAGCGATAATACAGCATTCTACACATTCTCGGAAACCATTAATTCTAGTGCTTTATAAAATGCATTGTCCACAGAAACGCCTAACTTCTTTGATCTTTAATACCAGTGTTTCAATAGGGGAGGGATTAATTCAATTACACGACCCCGCTACACTTCCTTGATAATGCGCCAATCAATGAAAGCATGTTCGATTGGGTTTTGCAATTTATAATCTCTCGGAGTAGATCCATTCACAGACTGACAATGTGTATCAAAAGAAAAGACGAAGACGAAAAGACAATGCATTACCAACCAAACACCCCTACAACTGAAGGCGTGTTCGCTTTGAGTTTTACAACAAATAATCTCCCGGAGTTTTCCAATTGAAAAAATGTGTGACGATGTTTAGTTAAAATTAAAACGTCCACAATACATGTACCAACTGAACACACCCAGTTAAAATTCGCATAATATTTTAAATAAAAATGGCAATATTCATAGATATGGAACAAATAAGCGACAATTAGAGGGTCAGTTACATTATATTGCACAAATATATTAAACTGTATCATCAATGAATACTGACGTCTATATAAAGTGCATAAAAACATTGTGTTTTTTTCCATTATCGCCCACTCGGTAACCCATAGACCGCAAATTTTGGTTTCCTTCTTCTAATCGAACCCCTCATTTATCCGACCGGATTGTATGTCTCCCATTGGGTTCGGATAATTGAGGTTCGACTGTATTAAGAAGAAAAAAGAAGGAAACTTAAAATGAAATAGGATTAAACAATATTTTATCACTAATCCCATTTATGCACCCCACCCATATGCAAATGAAATAAATCAACATCAAGAGATATCTTCTAAAGTAATAATAATAGCAAATCATTACAATTGTGTTTAAGTATTAACTGAGTAAGATTAAGTAAAGAAGGTGCCACAAAGAAGGAAATCAGATAGCACTAAAAAAAGAAATTATATTAAGCAAATTTAGTCTAGCTTATCTACTATAATTCTTTGAAAAGTCAAACAATAAATCCCTCCTCAATTGATCTTCCTGTGATGTGAATTTGTTTTACCTTTAATACTAGTCCCTTTCAAACAGCCCACTAATATTTAAGTAAAACAAATCAACACCAAAAGAGAGCTGATACAATAGGAATAAATCCAATTAAGCACTTCTGACAATCAATGGAAAACAAATCAACATCACAGAGTTAATATTTATCATGGCTTCCTTATGGCTTATTAATTAATCTGGCAAGTCAAACAAACAGATTTAAATATACAGCAGCTTCATGCAGATAGATTGATGAGACAGATAATTTTTATGATACAGACTTTGTGTTATACAACAAAATACAATTCACATAACATAATTTTTCTATCACCCAGCCATATAGGCTTACAAATCAATTCAATTCAAACATTAAATATCAAGTATGTACTATATGAAAACAGGAAATACAAAAGCTACATTAATCATTAGTATATATAACATAGACCGAATTGGCGCTAAGTATTTTGCAAAGTGGCGAATATGTTAACTATTTAATTTCATTAGAATAATATTTTATCAGCTGCATCATTATTAGCAAAATATAACATATTAACATCAAAAGAAAAAGTGTACCTTTTTGGATAGCCGGATCTTACATATAAAAATACATGCTATAAAAAATTTAGAAATCAGGGGAGGTTTCAAAATGGCCAGGTTATTGATTTGGCCTTTTTGAAACCAGATTTTGAACTGGCCAGGCCGTTTCAAAACCAAGGAAGACTTCAAAACAGCCAAGAAAATAATTTTGCAAATTTAATAAGTAAATTAAATTTTTATAAGTTAATACCCTATCCAATGGACAATTGCTAATCCGGTCGGCGCAGACCGGCCCGCCAAACGCCAGAAAAAGACGTCCTGTGTTTCCACCGGCTGGCCGGTCCCAGTACTGTGCATTCGCTAGGTGGCGCATGGTATTTACTTCCTGTCTAGACAGCATGACGTCGTAGCATCTTTTTCGTTGTCTAAACCTATTAGACCCCTAGTAAGCTGATAGCGGGGTCGGTGGGAGGGTCTTGTGTGTCCATTGGATAGGGTATTAACTTATAAAAATTTAATTTACTTATTAAATTTGCAATTTTATTGTGTTAATACTTCCTATCCAATGGACAATTGCTGAATAACTACCGCTTGGTCAGCGGGTAAGTTACTAGGGACTTATGTGAACTCACAAGTAATAGCAAATTTTAACCTATGGTCTAGGCTGACTTCGTCAGGAGACCTATAGGCCCAGGCCTGGGTTGACGTCAAGGTCAGGAAAACCTGTAAGGCCATGGTCGGTTGCCAGCAGCCGGTTACCCGGGGCTATACCGCCGTCGCTCCCCCCCCCTTTTTGCAGACCTGCTCTGAGGTAGGGGAAGAGAGGGATGAGTTCAGTCCCAGAATGCAAATAAACCTCCCGAAGGAAGCACGCCACACTTAATTTTTATGTACATGAAGAACTGTTTATACATATATACAAATCTCCTCAATATAAGGGCCACTTGTGGATCTGCTGAGCAGCCACTACCGAGCCCAATTGGTAAAGCTCTGAATCAGCCCAAGCCCCGCCCTTCAGATAGAACTGTGTGAAGGTATTATGTGACTTCAGTGGCAGGCTGACAAGACTGTATCTAAGGAAACTTCCGACCGGAAGACCTTAGAAGCATCAAAGGCCCTGACATCATGGGCTTTAACCTGATGTAAAGTGTGGGCCTCCTCGTCAGAGAGCTCATAACATAGGATCACAGTCTGCTTGATCCAAGAGGAGATAGTGGCAGGTGAGATGTCTTTGTCAAAACCTTTCTTAAAGGAGACAAAAACCACCTCCTTATTCTGCCTGAGGTCCCGTCCAAATAGTAGCGCAATGCTCTGACTGGACAGAGGGACCTGTCAGACTTGAGGGATCTATCCAGGGTTGGGGGCCAGGGCTGTTATACCCCTGGGGCCACACTGTCTGGACCCTCTTTGACCAGCTGATTCTTGGAGAGAAAGCTGGGTGACGGGTACAGGGACCCCTTGCCCAGTCGGATTGGTGTCTAATATTTCTGTTTTGCCAAGCATGTATCTCACTTCTACGCTTGCCCGATCCCAGGGCAAAGAGGAAAACTGTCTTGAAGGTCAAATGCTTCAAGGAGGCCTCTTTAATTGGTTCAAAATGACCCTTGTCAGCTGGTGCAAAAACCAGGGAGAGGTTCCAGGAGGGGATTCCCTTCCGGCCTTTGGGTCTGTCTCGGTGGAAACTATCCAGGAGACGAGTGAGATTTTCATCCTTACTGATCTTGATGGGCGAATTTCCCAGTCTATCAGCAATGGCTGACCTGTAACCATCAATGGATGGCCCGAAGTCCACCTGAGGAGTGATACATCACTTGTAAAAAGGCCAACTTGCCTCATAGACTGATCTGATTGATCCCCTTTGAGGAGCCTCAGTTCTTGCTGTCACTGCCTCAGACAAGCCCTGCTCCTCGATTGCAGAGGCTCTAGGAGCCATGCATGAAGATTAAGATTTGTCAGATTTCTGTGAGGGATCTGATTGAATGGCTGTCAACAGGTTGGGCAGATTGGGCAGGCTCAGTGGGATTTGACTGGACATGGCCACTAGATCCCAAAACCAAGGCATGTTGGGCCACCCCGGAGCAATCAGAATGATTCTCTTGCATGGGGAGTCCTGCAACTCCTCCACCACTTTGCCCAATATGGCTGATGGTGGGAAGGTGTATGCTTCCAGACCCTACCATGGCCGACAGCGCATCCACTTCTGTGGCCAGGGGATCCGGTACCGGTGACACAAACAGAGGCAACTTGTTGTTGAACCTCATGGCAAACAAGTCTATTTGAGCCGGTGCCACCTGCTGCAGATTGAGTGGAAGACCTCTGGAAGGAGAAACCACTCTGTTTGGATGGTCTGGCCTAGCCTGGATAGCTTGTCCGCTACCACATTCAGCCGGCCTGGAATGTGTCGGGCTTAGAGTCACTTGTTTCCTGGTACACCAGGTCAAGATTCTCCATAGTAGGGCACAAAGTGGGCCCGACCTCATGCCTCCTTCCTTGTCTATGTATGACACTACTGTGGTGTTGTCGGTTGCTACAAGTACTATCTTGTTTGAGCAAAGGTCTTGGAACTCTTTTAAAGCCAGAAAGACTGCTTTAAGTTCTAGATAGTTTTGTGCAGCTTGCTTCCCGGAAGGGACCCAGTTCCTCCTGCAGTGTGCTCGTTTAAGTGAGCGCCCCACCCTTCTATTGAAGTGTCTGTAAATATTTGCAGAGCATGCTTTATTGGGTGTAATGGTTGGCCTGTAAGTACATCGTCTTCCTTCAGCCACCATTGTAAAAGGGGGTGCAGGGACCTGGGGACTTGGATCACCTTTTCTAGTGATTCTGGTACCCTCCAGTTGTTTTTGAGATGCCACTGTATGGGTCTCATATGAAGTCGGCCTAGATGAACTTGCTTTTCTGTAGCTGTTAGTAACCTATCAAGGACATGAATTCCCGGACCGGGCAAGCCGGTAGGGATAGCAGTTTAAACATAGTCTATTGAAGGTTCTGCCACCGGTCCAGAGTCGGTCGGAACTGATCAGACCTGAAGTCGAACTGGTAGCCTACAAAATTGAAGTCTTGTTTGGGCTCCAGCTCTGATTTCTCTAAGTTCATCAGTCAACCCAGTTGCTGACACTTTATTTACTAGTTCCTATGTATGTTGGAGACAAGCCTGGTGGGATCTGGCTCTCACCAACCAGTTGTTTAGGTACTGGAGGATTTTTAAAAACCTTGTGTATGGCCATCAGTTTCACCTCCTTTGGGATCACGGTGAACTCCAAGGGTGCTGTGGACAAACCGAATGGCAGGGCCTTGAACTGGTATGCCCGACCTTGGATGTGAAATCTCAGGTATTTCCTGGATTGTTCCTGTGTAGGTATATGGAAGTAGGCGTCCTTAAAATCTACTGAGGTAACCCACTCCCCTTGTTGGAGGGAGGTCCTGATGGTCTCCGAAAGGCTTGGTTTGACCAGACCTAGAATAGGTCTCCAACGGCTGTGTAGTTTTGGAACCAAGAAAGGTCAGCTGAAGAAGCCCAGAGATTTTGAACTGGCTCGACTGTATCTTGTCCATAAGCTGATGTATTTTTGGTGACCTTGTCAAGTTGGTCTTGGGTACAGCCCCCAAGGCTTCCAAGGTTCCCTAAAGGGATTTAGTCTAGATCCTACAGGCAGATTGTGTTCCACATTTGGGACATTTGGAAGTCTGACAAACATTTCCGGTCCTCTGGACACTAGTCCGGTCTGGTGACAATTTTTTTTTTTTTTTTTACACTCTTTGCCCCAGACCAGCTGCCTGCAAGGTGCAGCATTCACACAGTAATTGTTATTTGAAAAAAGGGCTGACCTTGGGCAACTCTGTCAGGTACCAGGTCTCTGTACCCGGTAATTTCCTGTAACCAGTAAATCTCTGTAACTGGCAAAACTGGTAGGCTGGAGTCACCCATGAATTTAGACAGCTACTGGTCTATATTTAGCCAGCTTTTTTATGTAACCAGTTGGGTGAAGCACTGTACAGTAAGGACTGTGTAGCCAGCACCCTGTTAGTAGACTTTGTAACCAGTAGGTTGAAGCAAGTGTACAAGGCTGTGTAGCCAGTACCAGCCAGTACACTCTGTAACCAGTTGTTGAAGCAAGTGTACAAGGCTGTGTAGCCAGTACCGGTCGGTACACTCTGTAACCAGTTGTTGAAGAAAGTGTACAAGGCTGTGTAGCCCAGTACCAGTCGGTACACTCTGTAAACAGTTGTTGAAGCAAGTGTACAAGGCTGTGTAGCTAGTACCAGCCGGTACACTCTGTAACCAGTTGTTGAAGCAAGTGTACAAGGCTGTGTAGCCAGTACCAGCCGGTACACTCAGTAACCAGTTGTTGAAGCAAGTGTACAAGGCTGTGTAGCCGGTATACTGGTCGGTACACTCTGTAACCAATTGCTAAAGCAATTTTACAACTATCTTTTGTGTTGAATTCAGCTTGCTGTAGGTTTCCTCCATTAATTAAAGTATTTCTTTAATCGCACGTCTTCTTTGTAGATTTGACAGTTGCTGGGAAAGCCCTTGTGAGCTATATTTAGAAACACTTGGTGTTCGGTGTGTCACGTGACCAGCTTGCTGGTCGGAAAGACACGTGATTGGCTGATTGGAGCTCGTCAGTTGTGGCGTTCTTTTGTGATACTTAAACATGCAAATGCGCAGTATTCTGCTCATCGACAAACCCCACTACCGACAATGAAGCCGGGTCTGCAAGGCAGGGACTGGAATCACAGTAGGCGTGAGTTCTGAAGAACGCACTTCCGACCTTCCTGGTCGGTGAAAACACGTGACCTGCTTCGTGATTGGTCGGAAAGACACGCGATTGGCTGACTGGAGATGACGTCAGTATTCGCGTTCTTTGTGTGATGCTTTACCGGCAACTTTACAGTCCACAAAACCCCACTACCGACAACCAGGCCGGGTCTGCAAAGCAGGGACTGTAGTCACAGTAGACGTGAGTTCTGAAGAACGCACTTTCGACCTTCCTGGTCGGTGAAAACACAGACCTGCTTCATGATTGGTCGGAAGGACACGCGATTGGCTGACTGGATATGACGTCAGAGGTCGCGTTCTTTGAACTGGCCGGTCGGCTAATGCTATAAAAGCAGAGAAGCCTGGACCAGTGCGTTCTGTAGATGTGTAGATGAAATTCATTCTTTCTTTTGTGATAAAACCAGCGAACTGGCCATCCACAACCCCCACTACCGACAACAAAGCCGGGTCTGCAAGGGAGGGACTGATATCACCTTCTATTGTGAAGTCGGTTGAACTGGAGCTTGCCGGTCGACTAATGTCAGTTCTTCTCAGCCGGCTGTGCACTCAAACCAGTGTCCTGGCCATCCACTACCATTACTACCGACACACGTGCCGGGTCCACAAGGGTGGGACTAAGAGCGAAATTCCTTCTATGTCGTAGATATGAAGTTCTGATGAAAACACTAAATACTCGAGCTAGGCTGGTGTGACTGATGCTTTACAGCAGAGAAGTCGGTACCAGTGCGCTCTGACGAATCTGAAGAATGCATCTCTTGCTTGGGGAATTCCTTCTATTTACAGTGTTCAAAACTACGTAGACTGAAGTTCCCCGTGATTTCTATTTGTAGTACTAGAAGAGACGTTTCTATGGTGATTGTAGCTGAAGGTACATTCAAACCAAAAGACACAGATAAAAATACCTTGTTAAGTAGTATATCCATTATTTTCTTTAATATTGTCGATCTGCCCCTAACAACACAATGGTTGAATGGGAGGAAACCAGTAAAATGGCTGCCTTTCTATTTCGCGTCGTAACTGCCCTATCATCAACACTAAATTGAGTCAGCTAGGGAGCGTTTCCAGCAGATTTAATAATGTATATCCATGCTTCAGATGTAGATAACACTTCTAAACTAAAATATTTGCAATTCAGGTGAAAAATCCATCATAATGCACACTTTTCCTTAAAATATCTGGAGATTGTTGAAAACACGTCTGCATAGTACACGCGCCAAACGAAAAAGATGCTACAACGTCATGCTGTCTAGACAGGAAGTAAATACCATGCGCCACCTAGCGAATGCACAGTACTGGGACCGGCCAGCCGGTGGAAACACAGGACGTCTTTTTCTGGCGTTTGGCGGGCCGGTCTGCGCCGACCGGATTAGCAATTGTCCATTGGATAGGAAGTATTAACACAATAAAATGGCTGTTTCGAAAAACGGCCAGGGTTTCTAAAGGGCTGGGAACAATGTCATAATGAAAAACATAAAATGGGTTTAAGACCCCAGTTTGACTTACAAAGCTGGCTGGGGGTAAATCTGACCAGTATTCTAGACTCCCACAGTCCAAATATCAAAAGCCCCCACCCCCCACGGGAGACTCCCACAATCCAAATATCAAAAAGCCCCCATGGCAGTGAAGAGCTTAACACACACCCAAAAAAAAAGCTTTGAGCGAAATACACAAAACTATGACAGAAAATGTATTTCTTTATTACCACTGGGGCATTTCTGTACAGTTTATATTCATCAAAGTATGTGACAGGGAAAGCTGCGTTCATTTATTATCATTTACTGAAACTTTTCTCTTTCGTCGACCCTTTTGTTTTGATATGGATGAAAAGATTATTGTTTACAGCCGATTTATGTATTCTTATATACTGCCGGGGGTGTGTGGTAAGCCATAATTATTTTTGCAAAGATTCTCTATCATTATTGTCCAAAAGCTTCTGAAAGTTAATAAAATACAATAAGGTTTCTTACTCTGCCATTTAATATTGTTCAATAAAAAAAAAAAATTCTGGTGATGACAATGTGATTGATCTAAACAAACCTTGATCAGTCTGCAGCCCATTTGCTAATTTCTCAGATAAATATCTATTGTCTTGTTGAGTCTGATTATAAGCACTTATGAAAAGACTTTGCTGGGCACTGGATACAGTGTGATGCCTTTCCAATATTGGAATTACTTAGGTCCTCTTTTTTGGTAATTTGATTATAATGCATTTTGGCCCACAGTCTTCTTTATTATTTTTTAGAACTTCGGCTGTGCTCTATCAACATCTTTCAACACCTGCTTGGGGATGTTCTTTTTTTTTACTTTTGAGTTTTTTATAGCAATTGTTAAATCATTGTAGCAGAAATTTCTTTATGGCTGATGTTCATTTCCTTTGTACTTGATGTACCATAAATTGGGATCTTCCTAACTAAGAGTTTATGCTACAAATGTTTTATCCATCCATCTATGGGTTGTCTTTCAGTTGTTAGCTTTCCCTTGATATCCATTCAATCGGTCTTTCATGTTTTATCTTTATTCTTATTGATTCTTTTGTTATCCTGTTAAGTGTGCCCTTTTCTCTATTATTTGCAGCCTCTTCAGAATGTTCAGTTTATAACTTCTCATTTCATTTACGATATGAACAAATGTTGGACATTTGTTCATGATTCTTTCATTCCAATTTCCAAGCTCTTAATTTGTGTCACGATAGACCATTTTTGTTGCTGAAAGCTCTTTCTGCTTATACTATAGTGCATTCATTCTATTGTTGTCAATTGTCCTCCATTGAAACTTTTGTTTGTTTACTTAGTTTTTCACGGTTTCTGAGTCATGAATTTTTGACATGTTGGGAAAGCTGCCCCCATGCAAAACCTACCTTTGTCTCATCCAGGGGCCATATTTTACAACAATACTTAGATAAGGTGACCTTATATCTAAATAAGGGAAGGTTTTCACCTCAGGTTTTCTTGCACTTTATATTAACGAAACAAAGTTAAGAATGTTCAGTTTCATCATTTCTTACTTGAAATCTAAGAAATATTTGAAATCTTAGTTACAAATGATCTAAATTTTGTTGTAGAATATGGCCCTTCGAGTTGGAAGAGGCAATGGTGGTACTTACCAGGTTACAACCAGTAAAAACAAGTTCTACAAAGATATAAGCAGCAGGAAATGCACTTGGTTAGAGTATTTTACCTCCAAAAGCCTTCCAATTTGTGTCCTGGACCCTATAATAAAAAAAAAATATTGATAACAGTGATTCTGAAAGGTCAAATATTTAAGTTTTTCTAATGTTTTTTTGAAAATTCCTGAAAAGTCAACCCTCTGCAAGAATCAATCTACTTAATCCTGTTAATCCTTGTACAGGTGAAATATATTTGTTTCATACTGAGTACAGCAAATTAATGCAGTTATTTTCATTTTCTCATCAATGTTTTTGCTGTTGGCTTACGCACATACAAATAGTGAATACCAGAAAATAAAGCATGCTTTCCATTGGCAGACAAAAGCTAATGTGTGCTAAATGTCAGCTAAAAAGAATGCAGCATATATCCAGCCTATTTGAACGGCTGTTTTCAGTGTGTGCGGTACGGTTTTCACTTTACACAGAGGTCGTAAAGAAAAAACACATCAGAATGACTTTCTGGCGAGCAGTCGGGATGAAGTGAGCATTTTGTTGTACACATACTTTATTGTTGGTAGTTATGTTTATGATGCTCTGTGAATTACACTTCATTTTTCGTTTTCATGAGGAAAGCTGCAATTTTCTGGGCGATAATATGTATTTTTGAGATTAGTCCCCCCCCCCCCCCCATCTCTGCAGTGCAAAAGACACAGTCGACAATTGACTACGAGAGAGATGGGAAGGATTGCAGAATTCCCTTCCCGGAAGTAGATAGGTGTATGAATATCAGTGAATGTAATTTTTTACAATAATACTGCCTTGCTACCAATTATCGCCGGCTACCAATTATCGCCACTAGAAAATAAAACATTCATATTTCAGTAATGGTCACATATTTTGAAAGCTTTTTCTTGTGTATTTCTTCCATTCACTTGGGAAATAGTTTTACCTTATTTGCAAGACTTGGGATGCTACTTTTGGTGAAGTTATATCTATTTGAATTCTGTCTGGCGATAATTGGTACCCGGCGATAATTGGTAGCAAGGCAGTACCGTATAGTTCCTGGTTAAAGGGAGTTGATGTAGCTTCTGTAATTTCTCATTAAAGCAGTAGACTGAGTTTCTGTCCAATTGCTATTGATATACTGATGGACACAGTGGCGAGGGACAGAGCTCACATGTACTTGTTTTCAGTGTAAATTTGAACTGTTGGAAATTATTGCATTAACCTTAGAAATTCTTTGATACGTTTACATAGCTGTATCTAGGTTATAATACATATGTTCTTGTACTAAACTGCTTTTACAAGCTAGGAATTTCTTATTTGCAGATAGCAGTGCACTGTTAAAGGTTTGTGTACATTTTAAAAATAGGTTGAACTATACACATATCAGTAGGATAGGCATTAAATATTAGTGAACGGCACATATACATAGTTCAAACAATGTAAATAACACTTTATACTTGAGAAATTATGTGTACAAATATGCTGTTCAAAATTTACACAGAAAACAAGTACATGTGAGCTCTGTCCCTCGCCATTGTGTCCATCAGTATATCAATAACAATTGGCGACGGGACAGAAACTTGGTCTATAAAGCAGGAACACAATTTTCTGTGTTTATAGTAATATAGACACTTTTTCTGCACTTTCTGTTTGTATAAGTAATGATGAAATTTGCAAGAGAAATAAATTTTGGTACACAGGTGGTCATAATTGTGTCCGGTTCATAATTGTGCCCTTTAAGTTTTTGTTGAACGTGAATGTACTCAGTTTGAGTGTTTAGTTCAATTTTTTAAAATTTTCATGAGATAATATCAATCTCAACGGGAATAATATTCAAAGTTCTGGTTATAACATTTAAAAATAAAAATTGGACATTATTATGAACCGGACACAATTATGACCACCCGTGTAGATATATCCATTAACTATGCAAAAAGTTCATTTCTTTTAATGTGGGGCACATCCTTGATACTCAAGGTGGTAGCCTAGTACATGTTTAATATCAGGATGTGTGCCATTTGTTGCCCTTCAGGACGTTTATGTTTTTTGCATACTTATGCAATCTGTCTCTCGTCAATACATCCATCTTTTAAATATTGGCTGAGAGACAGATTAATCGGTCTAAGTGCCGACTTGCCCACCAGGTCATCTGCCAACCTGTCTAGCTATTTTTTTTTTTTTAATTTTAAATATATATAGCTATGTATATCTATGTGTTTATAGTAATATAGACACTTTTTCTGCACTTCCTGTTTGTATAAGTAATGATGAAATTTGCAAGAGAAATAAATTTTGGTACACAGGTGGTCATAATTGTGTCCGGTTCATAATTGTGCCCTTTAAGTTTTTGTTGAACGTGAATGTACTCAGTTTGAGTGTTTAGTTCAATTTTTAAAAATTTTCATGAGATAATATCAATCTCAACGGGAATAATATTCAAAGTTCTGGTTATAACATTTAAAAATAAAAATTGGACATTATTATGAACCGGACACAATTATGACCACCCGTGTAGATATATCCATTAACTATGCAAAAAGTTCGTTTCTTTTAATGTGGGGCACATCCTTGATACTCAAGGTGGTAGCCTAGTACATGTTTAATATCAGGATGTGTGCCATTTGTTGCCCTTCAGGACGTTTATGTTTTTTGCATACTTATGCAATCTGTCTCTCGTCAATACATCCATCTTTTAAATATTGGCTGAGAGACAGATTAATCGGTCTAAGTGCCGACTTGCCCACCAGGTCATCTGCCAACCTGTCTAGAAATTTTTTTTTTTTTTTAAATTTTAAATATATATAGCTATGTATATCTATATATAATCCTCTAATGCTGGGACGACGTTCACAAACTTTGGTATTATCGCTCGCTGGCACATTGTCGATCAATGATCGGTAAAATTTAAATACAACCGATAGTTGCTAAACTTATTTCTTTGTAGGCATTTTGATATAATAAAATCATATTTTGTCATAATGTTGTACATTCACCTGTTAAAATTACAAAATTAGCCATATATCCAAAATAAATAAAGTAAACGGAAACACCTTTGGGGATTTCCCACTGTTGTCCAGATGATCATAAAAATAGCTAATTGCAAGTGGTGATACATAAAACATGATATGGAGTGAGGGAGATGTTTGTGAAAGGCTTTTAGGTTATGTTTTGATCATATTTGTGGTGACCTATGTCCATTTCCTTATTTTATTTCATATTTAATTTTTTTTTGGTCTGGTTTGCACTTTTGATTCCATGATCGGCAATGATCGATCTTTGTTCAAATTTTCCCGATATGAACATTGACAGGTAAAATAGGGGCGATCTCCCAGCACTATAATCATCCCTCTTGACGGTACTACTTTCATCTATTTCCCGGAGGGGAATTCTGCAATTTAGCATATCAAAATGCATTTGTGTATCAAAATGCTGTGAACACCTGCACAATGCGTGATTGTAGTCTTGTTTTTAAGAGTTGCAGTACATATTTTGTCAGCACATTTGACTTTTTGAAGTTAAAAACACTGATTTTTTTCAATTAAAATTGATAATAATTGCTAACTTGGCAAAAAGTTAGTCCATTTGAGAGAAAAAAAACAGTCCAATTACCTTTTGTTACGTTAGCATTAACTGTTAGGCCTGCGAATGGTTACTGGAGCCTCAGTAGATGAGTCGGTCTTTGTTGAGACTTGAGTCCATTTGAGTACTTGAGTATTCACTGTGTATTGTATTATTGTCTGCAAAATGAAATGTTTGTGTAAAACATTCTGCATTTCCTCCACATAATATCAATTAAAGTTGTGAATTTGGCTTAAAAGCATATAATTTACTCTATAATCTATAATACCTGGTTAAATAGAAGACATTTTTATAGAAGACTTCGAATGGTAGATAATAAATGTCACAATTACGCAAAATCGGGTCAAATGAGGATAGCCAAACTTAAATGCTTACATTTTGCTTATTATTGTTTCTAGGGGTTTGCAATATGAAACCAACCTATTGGTAATCATGGGTCGGGAATTTGTGATGTGGTCAGATTTAACCTTGAGTCGCTCCTTTAAGGTCAAATGAGGGTTAGCCAAACTTAAAAGTGCTTATCACTTGCTTATTATTTCTCCTAGAGGTTTGGGATGTGAAACCAAACTGTATCAAATCATTGACTGGGAATCTTCTGATGTACTGCTCACTGGCTTTGGTGAGTTGTCTTTCTCAGTGGACACAATTTGCATGGGTTTTCCCATGCACAAGGTGTAGTTCTTCTTAATTCCCATCAAATGTTATTCACTGAAACCCAACATAATTACTCAGAAGCAAATCTGAAACAAGACTTCTGATTTGTTAAGGCTTCAGTCAGCTCCCAGCATTTGATGACACTTCCTCTCAAACCAACAACTACAGAATATACACATGTAATACAATCAGATGTCTTCAGATAAATAACATGCAAGCAATTCACGACAGCAGAACAAGTAACTAGCAGTATATAATGCATATGCTAGCTTACACTTTTTTTTTCACAGCACATAAATATTAGTTACCCGAATCCTGTTGTATAAACACACTTAAGCAAATATCATTAACCCATGATATGCTTTATTGTATTATCGAAATATAGAAATTGCTGGGAAATATGAGGTCAAGGAATTTGCTTTGGTTTCCCAACAATGTTTTAAAACAAAGTATTCACATAAGAAAAATTAGAAAATATGAGGTCACAGAATTCTGTTGGGTTTCATGGCAATATTTTAAAATGTAATATGCAAATGACAATCGAGTTGGGGCGCAATGTTGTTTGAAAATAATTTTGCAAATATATCCAATTGCAAATATATAATTTGGGTCAAAAATAGGGGTCAAAGCCTCTTTGGAAAAATTGGTCAAAACTCTGGATACCTGTAATCAATGTGTTCTGAGTTGATGAGGGACTGAGTAATTTCCTGTAATATTATCTAAAATGGCAGATCTTGTGCGGGTAAAGTAAAATTGCTCCCTTCCTTGCTACCTATTATTGCCAAGGCAACCCACACTAGTTTTCATATCCTACATGTAAACAAAAGTAACTGTGAAAATATGAACCACAATGGTTAAATATTAGGATGTCCCAACAACTTATATATTATTGGTTAGTTATCAGGAAATTGGCCAGTGATAAAAGTTTGGAAAGTGTAGCAGGTCAGGATATCAGGAAGAACTAATATCTATTCTCCAGTAACATACACCAGTATATTTCACTAATACTAAAGATCGCAAAAGAATTATCCAGTAAATGATACTACACTTTGTTATACAAGGCAACTGATGACTTTGTGAATAAAGTCATGGGCTTTCCTTGCAGACAGAACCATCATTGAATTGCACTCCAAGAAAGTCCAGCATTAATCTAGATTCCGAAATGTGTCATACTCTTGACACACAATTACAAATAAGATTAATAAGTAATAAGCATCTGAGTGATGCATAATCACCAAGTGTGAGTGCATTTGAGATTGTTAGGAACAATTTTCCAATACAGTAGTGTGAGGCCATCTATAAAAATCAAAATAGGTTACAAGGGCTTTTGAAAAAGCAAGATTGGGTGCTTCATACACTTGTTACTGACATGGTAAAATTAAAATACAAGCGTTTATGAGCCACAATTAAGAACTGGAAATGGCTGTCATGATACATTTTGAAGTGGATAAAAGTCATTTTTACCCAGTATAAAGTGAAAATGTAAGACATTTGCCTTGGCATAGAATAAACGCTATTATAGAATAGAGCAGAATTTCACCAAAATTTTAGGGTTTTTATTGTTTTAATGGAGTAACAGCCATTAAAATGCCAAAAAATAATGATGCTTTTAATAACTGGTTCCCAAATATTCTTTGATGACACAATAAAAGAGAAAAAAAATCTAAATTTTGGTTTACCATTCCCACCACTGCAATACAGTCTAAACAATGGTGATCAGGGCTGAAAAGGTCAATCAAGTGAATGTATTTATGCTTTTTTACCCCACAGCTCTTAAGGGCAGTCGGGCTATTGTTTTCACCCATGGTGTCTGGATGGGCGGGTGGATGGTGGGAAAAAGTTTGTCCGGGCTGTATCACAGAAGCTGTAACGTGTAGGAAGCTGATACTTGGTAGGGACATTGGTTAGGGGGGGAGTCGGTGTGAAAAGTCATGGTGTGACCTTGATTTGACCTTGCCGCAGTGATCTTGAGTTTGAAAATCTTGTCTGGGCTATATCTCGGCAACTGTAAGGTGTAGGAAGTTGATACTTGGTAGAGACATTAGTTAGGTGGCGTAGGTGTGCAATGTCATAGTGTGACCTTGATTTGACTTTTGGCCTTGCCACAGTGACCTTGACCTATAAAATCTTGTCTGGGACATATCTCGAAAACTGTAAGGTGTAGGAAGTTGATACTTGGTAGGGACATTGGTTGTAGGTGTGCAACGTCATGGTGTGACCTTTGACCTTATCATAGTGACCATGGGTTTTAAAATCTTGTCTGGGCTATTTTGTGGATTCCATAAGGTGTAGAAGGTTGACAGTTGGTAGGGACATTGGTTAGGGGGTGTAGGTGTGCATTATGGTGTGAACTTTAACTTTGGCTCTGCCAAAGTGTGTTCACCTACCATATTTGACACATCTTTCTCTTATGACAAAGATATGTGGATTGCTGCAACTGATTATTATATGCACTTTTACATAATTGTGCTTTTTTCATTGACAGCTATTCTCCAATTAATAAATTTTACAGCTTCATAATTTTTAGTTTACTGATTAATGCTGTCATCTTGCTATTGAATTGTCTTGTTTTAAATTTTAATACTTTATCTTTACATACATTTTCTTTCTCTTAGATGTTATTTTCTCTACTTAAACATTATTTGGAGCTTTATATAACTGACACTGCTCTGAAAGTATCGAGATCTTTGTACTGTTTCACTACTTCTGTATCTCATGGTGTTGAAAACTATTTCCCCAGGCTGTGGGGTATGGGCATCTCTGATGCTATTTTCTTTATGTGAAACAGCTAATGTGAAATAATCTCTTTTCCTTTCCCAGGATCTAACTGATAAAGCTAAATGCCAGGACTTCCCGACATATAACTCATTGAATATAATATGTCCGGCGTCCGATGTCCGGCGTCACGCATGGTTTCCGCTCATTTAAAGGAAAAGTATTAGAGCTATTGTCACCAAATTTGGTATGCAGGCTTATTGGGTCAGTAGCTTGCTTGGGATTGCTTTTGGCTGTTGTACCTCTTTTGCTTACTGAGTAATACTTAAGTATAGCTATTTTCAGTACCCATTGGTTTCCGTGCATTTAAGCCAAAATAATTAAAGATATTTTACTACAATTTTGAATACAAGATTGTTATGTCCATAGCTCGCTTGGTATTGCATTTGGGACTGATAGCTTTGTCAGTACATGAGTAATAGCCATTTAGGTACTTCATTGTGTATTTTCAGTACTACTTTTGAGTAATTTGCTAATATCTCAGAAACCGTAAGAGATAGAGCGATTTCGACAGAATTTTTGACCCACAGGGTATCTAAGGAATGTAATCTATGCAATTTTCCAAAAATTTTCCCCTCCCCAAAAATGGCGGCCATTTTGAATTTTCGAATTTTTGCCAAAAATGGCAAAACACAAATTTGCTTCTATCTCCTTAACCGTGCGAGATAGAGCGATTTCGTCGAAATTTTCGACCCTCAGGGTATCTAAGGAGTGCAATCTTTGCAATTTTCCAAAAATTTTCCCCTCCCCAAAAATGGCGGCCATTTTGAATTTTCGAATTTTTGCCAAAAATGGCAAAACACAAATTTGCTTCTATCTCCTTAACCGTGCGAGATAGAGCGATTTCGTCGAAATTTTCGACCCACAGGGTGTCTAAAGAGTGCAATCCTTGCAATTTTCCAAAAATTTTCCCCTCCCCAAAAATGGCGGCCATTTTGAATTTTAGAATTTTTGCCAAAAATGGCAAAACACTAATTTGCTTCTATCTCCTTAACCGTGCGAGATAGAGCGATTTCGTCGAAATTTTCGACCCACAGGGTATCTCAGCTTTGTACTCTTGGTAATTTTCCAAAAATTTTCCCCTCCCCAAAAATGGCGGCCATTTTGAATTTTTGCCAAAAATGGCAAAACACAAATTTGCTTCTATCTCCTTAACCGTGCGAGATAGAGCGATTTCGTCGAAATTTTCGACCCACAGGGTATCTGAGCTTTGTACTCTTGGTAATTTTCCAAAAATTTTCCCCTCCCCAAAAATGGCGGCCATTTTGAATTTTTGCCAAAAATGGCAAAACACAAATTTGCTTCTATCTCCTTAACCGTGCGAGATAGAGCAATTTCGTCGAAATTTTCGACCCACAGGGTATCTAAGGAGTGCAATCTGCGCAATTTTCCAAAAATTTTCCCCTCCCCAAAAATGGCGGCCATTTTGAATTTTAGAATTTTTGCCAAAAATGGCAAAACACAAATTTGCTTCTATCTCCTTAACCGTGCGAGATAGAGCGATTTCGGCAAAATTTTCGACCCACAGGGTATCTAACGAGTGTACTCTTTGCAATTTTCCAAAAGTTTTCCCCTCCCCAAAAATGGCGGCCATTTTGAATTTTCGAATTTTTGCCAAAAATGGCAAAACACAAATTTGCTTCTATCTCCTTAACCGTGCGAGAGAGAGCGATTTCGGCAAAATTTTCGACCCACAGGGTATCTAAGGAATGCAATCTATGCAATTTTCAAAAAATTTTCCCCTCCCCAAAAATGGCGGCCATTTTGGATTTTCAAATTTTTGCCAAAAATGCAAAACACAAATTTGCTTCTATCTCCTTAACCGTGCGAGATAGAGCAATTTCGTCGAAATTTTCGACCCACAGGTTATCTAAGGAATGCAATCTTTGCAATTTTCCAAAAATTTTCCCCTCCCCAAAAATGGCGGCAATTTTGAATTTTAAAATTTTTGCCAAAAATGGCAAAACACAAATTTGCTTCTATCTCCTTAACCGTGCGAGATAGAGCGATTTCATCGAAATTTTCGACCCACACGGTATCTAACGAGTGCAATCTTTGCAATTTTCCCAAAATTTTCCCCTCCCCAAAAATGGCGGCCATTTTGAATTTTCGAATTTTTGCCAAAAATGGCAAAACACAAATTTGCTTCTATTCTAATTGGACTAATTCTAATTCTATTCTATCTCCTTAACCGTGCGAGATAGAGCGATTTCGTAGAAATTTTCGACCCACAGGGTATCTCAGCTTTGTACTCTTGGTAATTTTCTAAAAATTTTCCCCTCCCCAAAAATGGCGGCCATTTTGAATTTTTGCCAAAAATGGCAAAACACTAATTTGCTTCTATCTCCTTAACCGTGCGAGATAGAGCGATTTCGTCGAAATTTTCGACCCACAGTGTATCTAAGCAGTGTACTCTTTGCAATTTTCCAAAAATTTTCCCCTCCCCAAAAATGGCGGCCATTTTGAATTTTAGAATTTTTGCCAAAAATGGCAAAACACTAATTTGCTTCTATCTCCTTAACCGTGCGAGATAGAGCGATTTCGTCGAAATTTTCGACCCACAGGGTGTCTAAAGAGTGCAATCCTTGCAATTTTCCAAAAATTTTCCCCTCCCCAAAAATGGCGGCCATTTTGAATTTTAGAATTTTTGCCAAAAATGGCAAAACACTAATTTGCTTCTATCTCCTTAACCGTGCGAGATAGAGCGATTTCGTCGAAATTTTCGACCCACAGGGTATCTCAGCTTTGTACTCTTGGTAATTTTCCAAAAATTTTCCCCTCCCCAAAAATGGCGGCCATTTTGAATTTTTGCCAAAAATGGCAAAACACAAATTTGCTTCTATCTCCTTAACCGTGCGAGATAGAGCGATTTCGTCGAAATTTTCGACCCACAGGGTATCTGAGCTTTGTACTCTTGGTAATTTTCCAAAAATTTTCCCCTCCCCAAAAATGGCGGCCATTTTGAATTTTAGAATTTTTGCCAAAAATGGCAAAACACAAATTTCCTTTGATCTCCTTAACCGTGCGAGATAGAGCGATTTCGTCGAAATTTTCGACCCACACGGTATCTAAAGAGTGCAATCTTTGCAATTTTCCAAAAATTTTCCCCTCCCCAAAAATGGCATCCATTTTGAATTTTCGAATTTTTGCCAAAAATGGCAAAACACAAATTTGCTTCTATCTCCTTAACCGTGCGAGATAGAGCGATTTCGTCGAAATTTTCGACCCACAGGTTATCTAAGGAATGCAATCTTTGCAATTTTCCAAAAATTTTCCCCTCCCCAAAAATGGCGGCAATTTTGAATTTTAAAATTTTTGCCAAAAATGGCAAAACACAAATTTGCTTCTATCTCCTTAACCGTGCGAGATAGAGCGATTTCATCGAAATTTTCGACCCACACGGTATCTAACGAGTGCAATCTTTGCAATTTTCCCAAAATTTTCCCCTCCCCAAAAATGGCGGCCATTTTGAATTTTCGAATTTTTGCCAAAAATGGCAAAACACAAATTTGCTTCTATTCTAATTGGACTAATTCTAATTCTATTCTATCTCCTTAACCGTGCGAGATAGAGCGATTTCGTAGAAATTTTCGACCCACAGGGTATCTCAGCTTTGTACTCTTGGTAATTTTCTAAAAATTTTCCCCTCCCCAAAAATGGCGGCCATTTTGAATTTTTGAATTTTTGCCAAAAATGGCAAAACACTAATTTGCTTCTATCTCCTTAACCGTGCGAGATAGAGCGATTTCGTCGAAATTTTCGACCCACAGTGTATCTAAGCAGTGTACTCTTTGCAATTTTCCAAAAATTTTCCCCTCCCCAAAAATGGCGGCCATTTTGAATTTTAGAATTTTTGCCAAAAATGGCAAAACACTAATTTGCTTCTATCTCCTTAACCGTGCGAGATAGAGCGATTTCGTCGAAATTTTCGACCCACAGGGTGTCTAAAGAGTGCAATCCTTGCAATTTTCCAAAAATTTTCCCCTCCCCAAAAATGGCGGCCATTTTGAATTTTAGAATTTTTGCCAAAAATGGCAAAACACTAATTTGCTTCTATCTCCTTAACCGTGCGAGATAGAGCGATTTCGTCGAAATTTTCGACCCACAGGGTATCTCAGCTTTGTACTCTTGGTAATTTTCCAAAAATTTTCCCCTCCCCAAAAATGGCGGCCATTTTGAATTTTTGCCAAAAATGGCAAAACACAAATTTGCTTCTATCTCCTTAACCGTGCGAGATAGAGCGATTTCGTCGAAATTTTCGACCCACAGGGTATCTGAGCTTTGTACTCTTGGTAATTTTCCAAAAATTTTCCCCTCCCCAAAAATGGCGGCCATTTTGAATTTTAGAATTTTTGCCAAAAATGGCAAAACACAAATTTCCTTTGATCTCCTTAACCGTGCGAGATAGAGCGATTTCGTCGAAATTTTCGACCCACACGGTATCTAAAGAGTGCAATCTTTGCAATTTTCCAAAAATTTTCCCCTCCCCAAAAATGGCATCCATTTTGAATTTTCGAATTTTTGCCAAAAATGGCAAAACACAAATTTGCTTCTATCTCCTTAACCGTGCGAGATAGAGCGATTTCGTCGAAATTTTCGACCCACAGGGTATCTAAAGACTGCAATCCTTGCAATTTTCCAAAAATTTTCCCCTCCCCAAAAATGGCCGCCATTTTGAATTTTAGAATTTTTGCCAAAAATGGCAAAACACTAATTTGCTTCTATCTCCTTAACGGTGCGAGATAGAGCGATTTCGTAGAAATTTTCGACCCACAGGGTATCTCAGCTTTGTACTCTTGGTAATTTTCCAAAAATTTTCCCCTCCCCAAAAATGGCGGCCATTTTGAATTTTTGCCAAAAATGGCAAAACACAAATTTGCTTCTATCTCCTTAACCGTGCGAGATAGAGCGATTTCGTCGAAATTTTCGACCCACAGGGTATCTAAGCAGTGTACTCTTTGCAATTTTCCAAAAATTTTCCCCTCCCCAAAAATGGCAAAAAATGCAAAAAGGCATGAAGCTGAAATAATTTACATCCAAACTAATAAATATTTAAGCATCATTGATATATTTTACAAATGAAACAGGGTCTTGTAAGACTACTGTACAATTTGGGCAAGGTTCATGGGTGGACATTACACATGATAATGTGTGTTCTTCTATGCTATCCTGTTTCTATTCGCATCTACTATCAACAGGGCGTCCTATTTCTAGTTTATCAAATACATTAATTCAATTGTGTATTCTTCGTGAGATAAAGCAACTTAGGGTTTTAAAAACCAGTGAAAGTTACTATCTGATGTTTATCATCAGATTCTGGTAAAGTGAACTCTTAAGAAGAAAAACCACTAATATCACCCACCAACCTCTAATATCTCTCACCCACCACACATAACCGACAGGTGCTTGAAGGTCTAAGTACAGGGGAAGAATAGTTAAACAGTGGTTATATATACCCTTAAGCTGTTTTTGTAACAAGCTGAATTTCCGTAATAAAATGAACAGAAATGAATCCTGTGATAACAGCGCATACTCTGTGATAGGCCTTGCTCAATTAAATAGGTGAAAAAAAAAAAGAATCTCTAGAATGCAAGAGTGGAAAAGGGAGATTTAATAACAGAAATAAAACAGAATCTCTCCAAAGCCTTACAATTGATTGTACAATTAAGCATCCAACAAGGGGTGCTTGTTTGTATGCAGGAGAAATTCATGCGGAAGGGGCCGCTGGCTCTACTGGCTCCTGCATTTTATATTGCTTATAGCTCAGAAACCACTGGGCTAGTCTAAAACAGATAACGATACTAACCAAATATTAGGTTATCGAAGCACTAGTTGGCATGTGGTACCAATATTGTTGATCTGGTTAACTCTTCACATGAGATTTTATATGATCATTAAAATTCTTATTATTCAGAGTCACAACCTAAAAAGTTACCAATTTAAAGCATTTTATGCATATATTAAAATGAATGAAAACAGTATAATGTTTATTTTCCAATTTAAAGCATTTTATGCATATATTAAAATGAATGAAAACAGTATAATGTTTATTTTCAAATTATGTGACAAGATTCATGAATTCTCCACATTTCTACCAGGAAAATGGCTAGACAGCTAAGGAAAAGAAGGGTAATTGCAAGTACATGGACTGTAAAAACAAGTTTTTCTAAAAGCTGTGGCAGTCCAGGGATCTACATAATTACCTATTTAGAGGCTGAATTTTGAATAAAACATGTTCTAGGTCTTAACAACGTTTAATGAATGATGGATGATTAAAGTAAATTAGAACATGTTAACAACTTAACAGCTGCAAATTTTTCCATGTCAAGATCACAAATGATCTTTTTAAATGTCTCTAAGTGTGCATACATATGTATGCGGCTTATGAAATCCAAGGGCTGGTGTCCCACTCTGATTTGCTACAGCTGATGCCTGATTTGCGATGGCGATTTTTCCACTCTGGGAGGGAAAAAATCAGATGACAAGTTCATTTAGATGTATATTTACAAATTATTGAGAAGTTCTGGAAAAATTTTTTAAAAAAATATCAGCTGAGACTGAAATATGTTTGTGTTTGTGAAACTGTCTTTTTAAATGTCCTGTGTATTATGTATATATTGTTTTGTATATTTTATGTCAAAATAAAAAGATTAAAAAAAAAAAGTTCTGGAAAAAAATTGTTGTTGCAAATTGACCATTGAATGTCGGTAGCTGCATACATGCACGTACATTTAGTCATTGAAGCATCGTGGGTCTACTACCTTAATGCAAACAAAGGTGGTTTTATATGTTTTCAGCTATGTGCAGTTTTCAAATATTTGTGCACGGGCTGTAAGGCAGTCATTGAAAGCAAATCTCCAAAATGAGGCAGCCAAAAGAGAAGGATTTAATATCCGTGCTACTCGATGGAAGGATGGAAAACCTGAAGGAAGTATGTATTTTTGTAAAACTATTTTGTGATGAAGCACAGTGGATTGTTTTTGGTTTTATAGACCCAGTGAAACAGTTTTGTAATTATGTACATGTACTTCAAAACTGAGACATCCATGTTTCAGCTAGTCTGAACTTTATGTTTACCCCTCAATCTTTCGTCATATTAAGTGAATTTTGTGATGTTTCATTTGCCATTCAGATTTAGATATTAGTGTTAATTCAGAGGAATTGTGTGTTTAATGGTTTTGTTTTTCAATATCTTTGAATAAAGTTATGTAATTGGCAAGATATGACAGTTTACTGTGAAGGGAATATCTTGCAACTATTAATTCTGTTCATCTTTTAGAAAAAACTTCCCATGGGAGAACAAAAGCCACAACTTGTGACAAAATTCTTAAACTGGAGTAAAAACTTTATGCCAGGAATATTATACTAGTTGTAGAAACATTCTTTTTAAAATCCCTCAAACTTTTAATGGCAAGAACTTTTACCTGAAACAAAGAAAAATAGTGCCATGACATAGTGGGCACAAGAACATGTTCTGTAATACCTATAGGGGCTTGTAACAACTTATTTTGTATCAACAACTTATTTTGTATTACCTGACTTATTTTGTATCAATTTTTGACTTATTTCGTATTACCGACTTATTTTGTAGTAAAATTGCCTTATTTTGTATTACTTGGCCAACTTATTTCGTACCAACAGCTGACTTAATATGTTACAAAACGGTGCGCAGAATTTTGGCAAGATTTCAGGGTGATACAAAATAAGTCGATAATACAAAATAAGCTGCTCTATAGACAACTTGTTTTGTATCACTGACTTATTTTGTAGTAATTTCAATTTACCTTTTATAGTGGCTTGTCTCAATCTAAGGATGGACTCAAAGGAATTTAATCCTTACTGGATTCAATCTTGTAGTCCATTTACCATTCGCCTGATAGTAATTCTTATTTTCAGCACTAACTTTCAACAGAGATATAGTTAATTAGACTAGTCAGTAGTATATTGAAAATTATATCTGCATCTGTAAATGAACTTGAGTTTGGTGTTAAATCTTGGACTGGAATATATTTGTGGAAGTATAAATCCCCTTGTTGAGTCAGATAAAGTTTACATAGAGTTCAGATTTGGTTTATCGGTAGTAACACTAGAATAAAAAGGTTAAAATGCTGCAACTGGTTGCAACAAACATGTTGTTTCCCAATAAAAAATAGCATCAGAGATGGCCAGATCTCACAACCTTGGGGAAATCAATGAACTCAATGAGATTAGATGTTAAAATATACACTTCGTACACTCAAGAAACATCTGCCTAAATATTATATTCATGTTCAACATTACAGAGTAAAAGTTATAGGGAGCATTGATGTAAGACTATGAAACTGAACAATATACCTGTCCCCCGGCCAATGTTCATGTGAAGTATCAACCTTTTAAACACTATGAAGGTCAGCAGTGCTATGACAAGCTCAAAGGTCAACATGTTACACTGCACATTGCTAACCTATACTTCCTAACCAACCAAGTATCAACATCCTACACCTTACAGGTTGAAAGATTTGGGCGGTATAAGATTTTAAAGATCAAAGTCACTACGGCAAGGTCAAATCAAGGTCATACTATGATGCTGCACACCTACACCCCTTAACCAATGTCTCTCAATGTCTCTATCAAGGTTCAACATCCTACCCGTTATGGTTTATGAGATACAGCAGGGATGAGTTATTACTAAAGCCAGCCTGTCCCCTTGGCCGAGAGACTGCCCAGCCTGACACCAATACCTGCACAGCGTAATAGCTACATATGTCCCAAATACTGTTTTGCAAAATGTCCAATTCTATAGACAACAGGCAAATGGTAATCACATGTCAGCTCAGCATTATTCAATAGAATATAGAGAAGGTGGCAAATGTGTTTATCCATTGGTAGCATTAAGCATTTTTTATGTATCAGAAAGAAAACAAGAATGACTGTGTATCATTTTAACAACCAAAATCTTTGCAATACTAAAATTTCAGGGATAAATACAATTTTTCCAATTCTTATGTCCTAATTACCATTGTAAGAAGTCCTTGTTCTACAAAATTATCATGAAAATTACATGAAAAGGATGAAAAAATAATGTCAAGTTTGGCACATTGATCATCATTCCAAAAGATTGCTATGTCTTTTTTAACATATTGCACCTATTGTAGTTTTTGAGATGTCCAAGGATCTTCAATTTGCAATAGGAATGGCTACACATCCAAGGAAAATTGCATGTCCTTTCATGGAATGGCTAATAAGAGGCAAATATTTGAAAATTATAACACATTGGATGTATTTTCTAACTTATGATCTATGTTTTAGTGTAATCTATGCCAAAGTGTTAATGTAACATTAAAATTATAAATAAACAAAGAGTTCCACAGTTTTAAAAACAAAATTCCTTACACAGTTTGGAGTTTTATAACGTGATAATACAAAATAAGTCAGTGATACAAAATAAGTTGTCTATATTGCAGCTTATTTTGTATTATCAACTTATTTTGTATCAATGTCAGTGCTGAAAATAAGAATTACTATCAGGCGAATGGTAAATGGACTACAAGATTGAATCCAGTAAGGATTAAATTCCTTTGAGTCCATCCTTTGATGGAGACAAGCCACTATAAAAGGTGAATTGAAATTACTACAAAATAAGTCAGTGATACAAAACAAGTTGTCTATAGAGCAGCTTATTTTGTATTATCGACTTATTTTGTATCACCCTGAAATCTTGCCAAAATTCTGCGCACCGTTTTGTAACATATTAAGTCAGCTGTTGGTACGAAATAAGTTGGCCAAGTAATACAAAATAAGGCAATTTTACTACAAAATAAGTCGGTAATACGAAATAAGTCAAAAATTGATACAAAATAAGTCAGGTAATGCAAAATAAGTCGTTGATACAAAATAAGTTGTTACAGGGCTTTATAATTTGGCTTTCTGATGCAGATTTAAAGCCTTAATGGAATCTTTACACACATGTAGAGGAACTGTGTATCAAGGGAAAATCGGTATCTGATTTTAAATGTTTTTCATCACACTCACAGACTTAGTATTTGTGTTTATTTTATTTGTTCGTTTGGCTGTGCCTTTCAGATGAAATTCTAAGTCTGTAAGTAGGGAACTTCACTGTGTTGTGCTTGCACACAGTACTTTTTGAAATGTAAATGTTTACTAATTTGTTTTAATTTTTCTGTTGTTTTTAGAGTAGAATGATTGATTCATCAGCTTGTTTAAAGGTTTGAAATTTTTATAATTTTCTGAAGTGTTTTCTCTGAACACAGTAATTTACAAATGCATGCTTTAGGTATTTGTTGAAATTATTAAGTAGCATGAATTGTTAGCTGAAAAATAACCAGGTATTTAAAAAAAAGTTCAGTTAAATGCAATGTACCTTCAGTGTATAACTTTTTAAATGATCTGATCGTTGCAGTTTTGAAACATCATACTTCCATAACACTGTTATATATTTATCCCCCAAAGAGTAAGTTGCAATCCTTTACCATATTAAATTATTTCAAATAAAAATGTGGATTACTTGAATCATTTGGAGTTGTAGTGGAGAATGGACAGTTTTGCATGATTGCATGTTTTAAGTGTTGAATTACTAATACTATTTAGTGTTAAAATGGATAATCAATATGGATAGATTATTATTCTCTGTGAACATGTCATTTTGTTATTTTCAGATTTTGAGTAACAGATGTGCTATGTGGATGTCAAAGATGTTGTGAACAATGGAATACTTCTACAACAATGCTGTGTATAAAATAGGACATTATTGAATGTAATGCAATGTTGTTTTCATTTTGTATTAAGAACTGGCAGTTTATATAATACTGAACATCAAATTGAACAGTTTAACAATAATCACATGCTTCATTCACACGATACAATAACCAGGCTGTTTTGTTTTTGTTGAAAATTTATAATTCTGCTAAACAAAATGTGCTGGGAAAATAGAATCATATTTCTTGTGAAGTTGAACTAAATAAAGACCGTGGCAAATCCTTTTCAGAATTTTGAATTAATTAAGTTTTTCATGAGTTCTTGTTCAACTAATAAACTAAATTCTGTTTTTGAGTTTGGATAATGTTGATTGCCCAAATATATATTAAATTGGCCATTCAACATTGATGACTTTTTTTTTTATTTGTTGAATATAAAAAGTCAATTACTGTTTCACACCAAGTCGAATCCTTTAAAGTAAAATTCCAATTTAAGTAAATAACTATTGGGCCCTCTGAAAACCTTTTACTTTGTGAATAACTGTTATTTGGTTTTTCTGGTTAAGTAAAAGTATTTTTCTGGTTTCATGAGAATAGAATTAACACAGTTTGACTGTGTTTTTACAAGTAGTCCATTTATGGACTTTCAGACTTGCTTCTTAGCATAATGGGTGTCCTCAAATTACAGTAAATTCTGGCAGAATTCACATATATTTATTTCCATTTCACAAAGAACGACTTTAAGTGTTATACTATGTACTACCAAACTCAGAAAATAGGAAAACGTCCCAAATGACATATACAGAAGAAATATATCACGGATGAAGATAAGAATCTATTACAAGTGCGCGGCACATGTTAAATTTAGCAGTGCTTTTCATGTTTGCTGATTATTAATTCATAAGGGCATTGCTGAAATATATGGAATCATATTCATAAAGGCAAATTATACTCTTTATTATCATTCATCGTTTTGCTTCATCTGTTGGGTCTAACCTTTGAGACTGGCCAAGAATCCCTTTTGCTGTTGAGAACATCTTTTAACACTGCTTAAACAATTTTTCGGGGGCAGAAAAAATCTCCATGGACATGAATTTGGCATTTTATTGCTTTAATACACCCTATCCAATGGACAATTGCTAATCCGGTCGGCACAGACCGGTCCGCCAAATGTCAGAAAAAGACGTCCTGTGTTTCCACCAGCCAGGCCAGTCCAGTACTGTGCACTCGCCAGGTGGCGCATCGTACTTCCTTCCTGTCCAGACGTCATGGCATCTTTTTCGTTTGGCGCATGATCTGTGCACACAGATTTTCTGTTGTCATGGAAATTGTTGAAATTCTGGAATACTGTGATTTTGATTTAGTCTTACATCTTGTCATATATTAGAAGTGTTATAGACGATCATGTTTCTCCTGGCCAAAAAGGGGAGCTTGCGGCCAGCTTTGATAGTCATACATTCTGTGCACGCTGGAGGGAGAAGGGCAAAGGGAAGGACCCTTGCGTTGAACAGCCAGAATCTAAAGGCTGTAAGTTCTGCGAATTGTTGACTCCTGATCAGCATTTACAACTGTCAACCCCCTCTTACAAACTCAAAAAAGAAAAAAGGAGGTAAAAAAGATTGATTCTACATCATCTAAAAACTGATACTTTAGTTGACCCAGCGTCTGTTTCTGTGCTTGGGGCTGTTGATGACCAGGGTACCATTAAATCCCCCTCTGTTGACCCACCAGAGAAAAATCTTAAGAAAGACGAGCCTTCCTCTTCAAAGACTTCTAAATCTGCCAGAAAGAAATCAGACAAAAACAGTAAAATAGCAGAACTGGATCAAAAATGGTCGGATAGGTTCAACCGTTTTGGAGGCACTTCATTTGGCCAGGTCCATTGAACCGACCTTTTCTTCAAATGTCAAAGTCACACCTTCCCATTCACCACCAGATGGCATTGTACAAGGAACTGAACCCTTCATTAGACCGACCCAGCCGGCTTCTACCTCAACACAGTTTCCTGGCTCTGACTTCTTTGCTTCACAGCATCAGCCGACCAGTCAAACTCAGACCAGAATACCGACCTCAGCTACACAACTTCCTGGAACTGGCTCCTCTGCTTCACAGCATCAGCTGACCAGTAAAGTTCAATCAAACTGACCAACCTCTTCAGTGCCTTCTGGCCCAGACTCCTCCCCTCCCAAGCAACAGTCTGCCAGTAAACCCAAACCTCATACCGACCAACCAAAAACAACCGACCACCATCGCATTAGCACCGACTCTTCTGCTTCCAAGCTAAGCCTGCTAGTAAACCTAAGACCGACCAACTGTTATCTTCAGATGTTACCGACACTGGCTCTCCTATGCTGCATAGGTCAAGGAAGGACAGTTTTTCAAGCATGTGATCTGAGTCCAGTAGTGAAGCTTCTGATCAAAGCCCATTGGACTTATATGTGGAGGAGGGAGAACTATCAGATGATCAGGACATTACTGTCACCGAACAAGAGCAACACTTGTCAGAGGAACAAACCTATAGGGAAACGATGAGAGGTATCTGGTCATTCATGGACTGATGCCATATCACTGACATAGACCGTTCGGCCAAGATAATCCATTTGCCGGTCCCAAGACTCCAGTGCCCGGCAAGGTTTCAGTGCAAATGCCCACAGAAGACTGGCTCTAGAAAGTTAGCAAAATTGAACCTTACTCTGGTTGATGGCTATACCTCCTGTGGTTCTGAGGCCAGTGGCCTGGCGAAGGAGGTGTTCCTAAGACCTGCAAAGTCAGAGTCCAAGTGGTGCGGTCTGTTTTTCGACCACAAAGTTGACCCTTCAGCCAGCTCAACTGGGAGCACAAATGTATTGAAGCTCAACAACAGCTATAGCCGGATTGCCAGACATTCTGGTTTGTCATCTACCCCACCAGCATCGCGACGTATTTCACAGGAAACATTACGAAGATGGGAAAGATCTGCCAGAGAAGCAACGGTTTTATGCAACCTGGCAGCAAGCTAACAGATGCATGTCCAGAGTACAGCAGAATATGCAGGGCCAGTTAAAGACTCTGAGGTCGGAGAGTAAAGGTAAAGGCTCCAGCAAAGTGTCCTCAGCAGCTGATGAACTACAATTTTTGATGGAGCCAAGTCGATGGAACACTTGTCTGAATTGGTTTTCATCACAATGGGAAACCTTACCTTGGCCTGCAGATATGCCTACCTTAGCCATCTTAGAACTGGTATTAAGCTGGACACTTTAAATGCTCTGAGGACAGCCCCTCTGCACATGCCTACACTTTTTCCTGATGCTGCCATCAAGAAAGCAGAGGAAGACATTGCCCATTTTGAAGCCAAGAGCAAGAACCCTAGTTCTTCCAGCAACAAAGGTCGGTACCACCCTTATGAACATAGTGATCACAGGGCAGAGACAAGGCCGGACAAGCCAGCATGGAAGACAATGGGCAAGCGATAGTTCGAAGAGGAAAAGGTCGAGCTTCAAATTTTTCATCCCAACCAGCCAAGGGCCAGCAGTCATATAAATTACAATTACTGTTTAGACAGGGTACACACATGACTGCTGGCCGGGAGCAAACCCCCAAGAAAGACATTAACTGTTCAGTTATTAGAGACACATGTAAACTTTCCTGTTGTAACACTTGCTCATTCTGCACCCGGGCTTTCACAAAGGAAAGGAGTAAGTCCTGGGATGGCAGGTGTGTATCAGAAAGATTATCAATTAAAATATGTCAAAGGTGTTTCTTGTGTCACTCACTCAATTGTCTTGTGTAAAACCTGTAACAAATGTCAAACTTGCTGCCTCAAATCTTCCTGTAGGGGCCAGACTTCAAAACTTTTGGTAAACATGGCTGAATCTATTTGCCGGTCCGAAAGTAATTCAAGTCCTGAGAGAGGGCTACACCCTCCCCTTTCGGGTCCGGCCAAACTTGACAAGTTCTCCAAGCATTATAGCTGCAATGCCAATCCCCAAAGGAACCTCTACCTGTTTGAGGCATTGCATCAGCTTATAGACAAAAACGCAGTAGAGCTGGTACACAATCAAATATCTCTAGGGTTTTTCAACCGACTATTCTTAGTACCGAAACCAAACAACAAGTAGAGCCCCATACTAGATCTGAGCAATTTAAACCAATTCCTCAAAGCTCAAAAATTCAAAATGGAGACACCGGAAACTATCAGAACCTCCTTCCAACAAGGGGAGTGGGTGACCTCAATAGACTTCAAGGACGCCTGCTTCCACATACCAATACAGGAACAGTCAAGGAAATATCTGAGATTTCACATCTAGGGCCAGACATACCAGTTCAAGGCACTGCCATTCGGTTTGTCCATAGCACCCATGGAGTTCACTCTAGTAGAAAAGGAGGTGAAACTGATGGTCATACACAAGGGTATAAGAATCCACCAGTACCTTGACGGCTGGTTGGTGAGAGCCAAATCCCACCAGGCTTGTCTCCAGCATACTCCGGATCTAGTGAAAATATGCCAAGAACTAGGTTGGCTGGTGAATTTGGAAAAATCAGAACTGGAGCCCAAGCAAATCTTTGATTTTGTAGGCTACCAGTTCGACCTCAGGGCTGTTTGGGTCCGACCAACATCAGACCGGTTGCAGAACCTTCAAGAGAAAATTCTGAAACTGCTATCCCTACCGGCCTGTCCGGTCCGGCAATTCATGTCCTTGATAGGTTTGCTAACAGCCACGGAAAAGCAAGTTCACCTAGGCCGACTTCATATGAGACCCATTCATTGGCATCTCAAGAACAACTGGAGGGTACCGGAATCACAAGAGAAAGTGATCCCAATGTGCAGGTCATTGCACCCCCACTTACAATGGAGGAAGACAATGTACTCACAGGTCAACCATTACACCCAATAAAACATGCTCTGCAAGTCTTTACAGACACATCAAAAGAAGGGTGGGGTGCTAGTAGTATAAAGGCGTGCATTATAGCAATCCAAGGTTAACCTGAGGAGCCGTTTTGAGCTCCTAAATTTGGATTTCCCAATTAAAATTAATGGGGAGGTTAACCTGAGGAGCCGGAGGCTCCTGAGGTTAACCAAAATTGCGCATGCGCGTGTAAAAGATTAGCATAGTGCGCATGCGTTTTGTAAATGTTAGGGAGATGAGGTTTTGCGCGTGCGCGTGTAAAAGATGAGCGTAGTGCGCATGCGTTTTGTAAAGTTTAGTGAAATGAGGGTTTTAAAAGATGGGATGTTTGTGTTTGGAAAGAAGTACATTTTGAGAGATTATATAAAAGTGAATTATGAATCAATCCAAGGTTAAGCTGAGGAGGCGTTTTGAGCTCCTAAATTTGGATTTCCCAATTAAAATTAATGGGGAGGTTAACCGGAAGTGCGCATGCGCGTGTAAAAGATTAGCGGAGTGCGCATGCGTTTTGTAAATGTTAGGGAGATGAGGGTTTGCGCCTGCGCGTGTAAAAGATTAGCGGAGTGCGCATGCGTTTTGTAAAGTTTAGTGAAATGAGGGTTTAAAAGATGGGATGTTTGCGCATGCGTTTGGAAAGAAGTACATTTGGGAGATTATATAAAAGTGAATTATGAATATAGAAGTGGAATTTTTTAAGCAAGGGGCAAAGAAATTGGTTGTGTTAAGAAAGATTCAGGGAGAGGAGAGAGTGGTTGATTTTGATGCATCGATAATATATGAAGACGAATACGACTCTGTGTTTAAAGATTTAAATAAAATAGATTGTCAAATAGAAAAGAATTACAAAGAGTATTTAGGGGGTAAAAGACATTTGAAGGTTGAATTGGATAGTTTGGTGTACGTGGGAAATTTTAGTTTGACATTTTCGGAGTGGAAGGAATTTTCTAGACTATGGAAATTATTTGAATCATCGGGTGTATTGTATGAAAGATATATGTTGGACAAGCCGAAATCGAGAAGAGAATTGAGGAATGGGTTTTACTTTTGATTTGTCAAAGAATAAAGTAGTATTACAGAAAAGTCACAAGAAAGTAAACTTTGAAAAAGAAGATTATAGGTGTTTATTTCAGCGCTTGAGTAAAATAAGCAGACGTTTAAAAAAGAAAGATTTATTTGGGGAAACTTGGAGTGGTTTTACAATTGAATTGAAACGGGTGGTAAACATTGGGGGTATAATTTTATCAGCTGTTCAGTGCGAGCAATTGATTGCTGTTTGGCGAAGTTTAGAAAAAGGTGTTTATTATTTTTCATGAATGAGGTAAAGCGACTGGCTAAAGACTCATTAGATTTAGATGTTGTGGAAGTGATTCGTGAGGTTGAGATAACGAATATTTACGAATAATTTTAAAATTTGTCAGAAGGGAGAAGCCTTTCATCGTTTTGAAAGATTGAAACTTTATCTGCAAGACAAAGAATATCTGGCATTGAAATTGATTAAAAAGAAGTTATCATTATTGAAAATTTATTTGAAAGAGGGGCATCTTCCTTCTGAAGCAGTTTATGATTTTAAAACTTTTCAAGTATCTGAAGTAGATATTTCAAGTTTAGAACACAAAGGTTACTTGGAAATTGAACATAGAGGTATTTTTGAGACGACATCTTATTTGAATCTAAAAGAAAGTCTTTTGGAGCTGCATAAGTTTTTAGAAGTCAACGGTGTGGAACTTTCGACACTTCAACGAATTATTCACGAATGTGGACAGTCTTCTCACTCCAAAGCCATTGAAATTTGCGGATGTTCACGACTCATGCAAAATTACTATTTTAAAAGCTTAAAGCAAAGCTTTCAAACTCAAGTGATTGATGAAAATTTTATATCTACATGCAAAGGACTGGGTCAATCAGAATTTATTTGGGTAAATGGATCGTTTGAAAGAAATGAAATGCTGATGCCTTTTTATATGGGAGACTTTAGTGAAGACTTTGCTAAAAGCAGCAGATTATTCGTCAAAGCCCATCAAGTGATTTTTATATTTGTAGACAAAGCTTCAGGGTATTTTCCAAGTGTGAATTTATTTAAAGAAATGAATTATTTACCTTTAACTGCTTTGCATCCTTTGACTTGGAAAAAAGTGTTTTGCTCTCAGGATCCAAACAATAGCTTACACGGAATAGAGGATCCTCTACCCGAATCGTCCCTTCAAGAAATATTACCTCCACCGCCCCTTACCATGAATGAAGTGTTTTTGGAATGTCGCGAAACGCAAAGTCTTTTTGAACAGTTGGATGACTTATTGCCAGATGAACCGAATGAAGAAAACATGAAATATTTCGAGGACCTCATGCAGACTACCAGTCAAGATCCTTTTATTTTCAACATAGATGATATATGTTTGACATGTTTTCAAACCAGGGATCAAGGATGCCATTGTCACGAACCCTCCTGCGAGTTCTGCTTCAGTTTGTGACGTCACAAACCCTGATCAGCATCGCTTGACGTTGCGAAAAAGGTATGACGTTTTTCGTCACGTCGTCTTTAGAGATGCATTATTTTTTAAATGTACGTTAAATTTAAAACGGAGAAATGTTTTTGTTGTAAAGTGATATCGGTGAACTTTAAAAACAATATAAACTAATAAGTGACGCTTTAAAAATGTTTTTAGCTTAAAGAAAAGCAATATTTTAATTTTTTTATTTTGTTATGAAACTAGGGTTTTTGTTTTGGTTAGTCGTCTTGACGACGTAACTTACATCATACTGAAATATTCTTTCTGTGTCATTTGATTTCTAGAAGTCCAAGAGAGGGGACGTGCTGTAAGACATCGTCAATATGTCGAGTTTAAAATGTGGAAAATGCCAAAAATATCTTCATCCCATCAAAAAGAATTTACCCGCATTCCAGCCTTTCTGCCTGTGGTGTATGAACTTTTTAAATAAAGAAGATGTTGAGGGTCTGATACTTCATGTATTTTTCTGTGCAAGTCATCCTTTAAAAAGCTCCCAGAAGAAAATGAGTGCTTTGGATTGGGGACGTCTAAGATGTCACTGTGCTGTGTACGAAAAGTTGCAAGACCATCTCGATGGTAAAAATCCTTATCCCTTTCTGGGATGTGATGCCGCAGTTCAAACAGAAGAATGTTTTGCTCCAAACCCAATAGTGATTCAGCCAATTGAGTCGCGCGAAGAACGTGAAGAACTTTCCTCCTTAAGCATGAAACTTGAAGACGCAGATTTTCAAGTAAAAGTTGGAAAAACTGGCAAGTGCACCGCATGCTTTAGCGGATTTGAGTGCGAATTGTATTAGACTTTCCAAAGGACTTTTCAAGCGACTTTCCAAGCGGCTTTCCAAGCGGCTTTCCAAGCGACTTTCCAAGCGACTTTCCAAGGGACTTTCCAAGACAGTTTTCAAGAGACTTGTCAAGAGACTTATCAAGAGACTTGTCAAGAGACTTTTTGAAAGCAACACCAATCCAGATGTGTTGAAAGAGTGAAAGACTTTTCCTGCTTGGAAAATAAAAGGGTATGAAAATTGTTTCTTTTTAAGTCACTTTGTCATTTAACGTGATCTTTGATTTTAAAAGAATCTTTTCAGCAGGTAAAAACGTTAAAACGCTTCAAATTTCAAAATCCATGCCGTTTATGTAAATTACGGTTACAAAAGTTTGAATATGAAAACTTTTTTAAAGGGATTATTATTCGAACCTCGCAGAAAGACTAAATATTGTCTGTCTGAAAGTCGTGCTAAAATTATTTAAAGTTATTTGCGCGCGTAAATTATGGTTTTGTAAGTTTGAATAAAAAAAAGTTTTTTTAAAGACTTTTTGTTCGAATTTATTGACTAGAAGATATGTTTGTGAGACGTTAATGACATTCTGAAAATGACGTGATTAACGTAAACATTAGCCGTTTTTTTTTACCTGCTGGATTATTTGTATTTTATTAAAAGTGTTATCAAATATGTTATAGGTAAAGCCTTAAGCTTTTCTAATAACGTAAAGTCTTTTCACATCCAAAGATGTGACTTTTGAAAAAATATTGAAGGTGACATAAGGTTAGCACTTCTAGAAATAAAGTTTCATTTTCTCCAAGCTATGTCATTTCTTATAGAGTCAATTCAAACGTTTTCACGACAGCTGAATATGTGTTACAGCACGTCCCCTGATTCTAGGAAAATATTAATTTCTTGGGATAGGCTCATGTTTAAGTAAAAAAATATTTATTCTAATAATGTTAGATTTTATTTAAATTTTATCTTTACGAAATGAATGTAATTCTTTAATGATGATTTTACGCCAAGAGAGATTTTAGTGCTTCAAGAAATGTATGTTTTGATTTCCCGTGATTTTAATGTCTCAAGCGATAAATGTAACTCTCCAATTTTCTGTGATTTTAGTGCTTCAAGAAATGTATGTTTTGATTTCCCGTGATTTTAATGCGTCAAGAGACGAATGTAACTCTCCAATTTTCTGTGATTTTAGTGGGTCAAGAAATGTATGTTTTGATTTCCCGTGATTTTAATGTCTCAAGCAATAAATGTAACTCTCTAATTTTCTGTGATTTTAGTGGGTCAAGAAATGTATGTTTTGATTTCCCGTGATTTTAATGCGTCAAGAGACGAATGTAACTCTTTAATTTTCTGTGATTTTAGAACGTCAAGAGACGAATGTAACTCTTTAATTTTCTGTGATTTTAGTACGTCAAGAAATGTATTTTTTTAAATTTTCTGTGATTTTAGTGTTTCAAGAGACGAATGTAACTCTTTAATTTTCTGTGATTTTATTACCTCAAGAAACGAATTTTAATTTTCCGTGGTTTTAAAATGTAAGAAAGTTTTAGTTCGAATTATGTCCACCCCCTGGGGGGTGGATATATTATTTTTGCTTTTTTCGCTGTCCGATGTCCGGCGTCCGGCGTCCGATGTCCGGCGTCACGCATGGTTTCCGCTCATTTAAAGGAAAAGTATTAGAGCTATTGTCACCAAATTTGGTATGCAGGCTTATTGGGTCAGTAGCTTGCTTGGGATTGCTTTTGGCTGTTGTACCTCTTTTGCTTACTGAGTAATACTTAAGTACAGCTATTTTCAGTACCCATTGGTTTCCGTGCATTTAAGCCAAAATAATTAAAGATATTTTACTACAATTTTGAATACAAGATTGTTATGTCCATAGCTCGCTTGGTATTGCATTTGGGACTGATAGCTTTGTCAGTACATGAGTAATAGCCATTTAGGTACTTCATTGTGTATTTTCAGTACTACTTTTGAGTAATTTGCTTCTATCTCCTTAACCGTGCGAGATAGAGCGATTTCGGCAAAATTTTCGACCCACAGGGTATCTGAGCAGTGTACTCTTTGCAATTTTCAAAAAATTTCCCCTCCCCAAAAATGGCGGCCATTTTGAATTTTCGAATTTTTGCCAAAAATGGCAAAACACAAATTTGCTTCTATCTCCTTAACCGTGCGAGATAGAGCGATTTCGTCGAAATTTTCGATCCACAGGGTATCTAAGGAATGTAATATTTGCAATTTTCAAAAAATTTTCCCCTCCCCAAAAATGGCGGCCATTTTAAATTTTCGAATTTTTGCCAAAAATGGCAAAACACAAATTTGCTTCTATCTCCTTAACCGTGCGAGATAGAGCGATTTCGGCGAAATTTTCGACCCACAGGGTATCTAAGGAGTGTACTCTTTGCAATTTTCAAAAAATTTTCCCCTCCCCAAAAATGGCGGCCATTTTAAATTTTCGAATTTTTGCCAAAAATGGCAAAACACAAATTTCCTTCTATCTCCTTAACCGTGCGAGATAGAGCGATTTCGTCAAAATTTTCGACCCGCAGGGTATCTGAGCATTGTTCTCTTGGTAATTAAAAAAAAAATTTCCCCTCCCCAAAAATGGCGGCCATTTTGAATTTTCGAATTTTTGCCAAAAATGGCAAAACACTAATTTGCTTCTATCTCCTTAACCGTGCGAGATAGAGCGATTTCGTCAAAATTTTCGACGCACAGGGTATCTAAGCAATGCAATCTTTGCAATTTTCAAAAAATTTTCCCCTCCCCAAAAATGGCGGCCATTTTGAATTTTCGAAGTTTTGCCAAAAATGGCAAAACACAAATTTCCTTCTATCTCCTTAACCATGCGAGATAGAGCGATTTCGTCAAAATTTTTGACCCACAGGTATTTGAGCATTGTATTCTTGGGAATTTAAAAAAAAAATTTCCCCTCCCCTAAAATGGCGGCCATTTTGAATTTTCAAATTTTTGCCAAAAATGGCAAAACACAAATTTGCTTCTATCTCCTTAACCATGCGAGATAGAGCGATTTCGTCGAAATTTTTCAACCCACAGGGTATCTAAGGAATGTAATATTTGCAATTTTCAAAAAATTTTCCCCTCCCCAAAAATGGCAGCCATTTTGAATTTTCGAATTTTTGCCCAAAATGGAAAAACACAAACTGGCCTTAACCGTGCAAAATAGAGTTATTTTGTTGAAATTTTCGACCCATAGGGTATCTAAGAAATGTACTCTTGGCAATTTTCAAAAAAATTTCCTTTTCCCAAAAATGGCGGCCATTTTGAATTTTCAAATTTTTGCCAAAAATAGAAAAACAGGAATTTGCTTCTATCTTCTTAACCGTGCAAGATAGAGTGATTTCGTCAAAATTTTCAACCCAACCAATGCAAAAAGGGATGAAGCTGAAATAATTTACATCTACACTAACAAATATTTAAGCATCATTGATATATTTTACAAATGAAACAGGGTCTTGTAAGACTACTGTACAATTTGGGCAAAAGGTTCATGGGTGGACATTACACATGATAATGTGTGTTCTTCTATGCTATCCTGTTTCTATTCGCATCTACTATCAACAGGGCGGCCTATTTCTAGTTTTAAATTTAGATTTGTTAACATTAAAAATGCTAGTCAGTTTATGCGTTAAACTTAAAAAATTGTATTTAATTAAAATCTATAGATTTTTTGGTGTTGAATTGTTTTAAATTTTATTGTTGCGTATTTAAATGTCCAGTTCATTGTCTTTAAAAATGTTATTCTGTGGTATTAAATAAAAGTTGTAAAATGAATTTTTAATTTTTTTTTATGGTGGGGAATGAAAATTCCCCTTGGTTAATCCCTTAAAAGTAATTAGATGTCGAACTACCCTCCAAATGTGGATACGGGATTGCCATCTGATTCGTTTTCAAAGTCACTCTTGCAAGGTGCTCTAAAGAAAGAACCTGGTTATACACGGCCCTTTTCAGCTTAAACCTTGTTAGTGTGCTGCCCGCCCAGTCATACAAATAATTTTGATGGTAAAAATCCAACAGGTCTTCTATGCTTGGAAAACAAGTCAGATTGAGCTCCAACCTGTATTGATTTGGGAGATTTTCTTTCACTATTTGCCTGGTAAATAATTTGTCAGGACTTATTTTCACCACCAAACTTATTTCTTGATTCACCGAATCGAGCAGCACAATAAAAGAAAGTGGCTCTGATAAAAAGTCAAAGCAGGCTTTTAAATCTTTGGAATGAACTACGTAGCTCGACATCTTGGAAAAAAAAGATGCTGGATAAACGCCTAAACGTCAACATGATGCAAGAAGAGCCGTGACGTAAAATGTGAATGTCGTCACAAAACTTGAAGTTAGGGATGATGTCATAAAGTGATGAAAACAAACAGTTTTGTTCACATATTTTATTTTTTATAAACAACTTATTTATAGCTTAACCAAAACAATTATGAAAACATTAGAAGGAAAAACATACACTTACTGGGAAGGTTTATATTTATTATAAAATGCGGCTACTTTTAAATCATTAAATTTTAGACGGGACGAATAAAACTTGTCCATAATCTTCTTCATACTGTAACCTCTGGCCCGATAATAGGCATAAAACAAACAGTATTCTCCACATCTAACAGAAAAAGGGGGTTGTACTTGACGGGTATTTGTGTAAAAGGAAGATTTCTTTAAAAATAAACTTTCTCGCATTTGAGCTGAAGGAAAGTGACCCAAAGGATCAAAATATTCGGGTATGTCATGGTACCAGATTAAAATCCAGTGCTGCCCCTTTTTGTGAGAAGGATCCATGTTCACAATGTACACACTTTTCTTGGGAACTTTAGGTATTTCATCTAAAGCGATAACTCCTCCGTAATATCTTCTTATAAACGGATCTTTCAGCATAAATTCTTGTATTTCAAAACCAAACATATTTAGTGTTTACGGGCTAAGCGTCTGTATTTATACCAAAGTGACATTTCTGGTTTTATCCACTTTAAACATCGAGGGAAAGAGAGAATAGGCAATCAGACTAACGCTTTCAGACAAAGCGGTGGCAAAAGACAATTCCAATCGACACTGTCCGTATTTTTGTTCTACCATGACATCTTTAGAGCTCTGTCCATCCAAATTGAAACAAAAGAAGGCGTATCCATTCTGAAAATCTTCAAGAGTAATAAAATTTCCTCCTTCTTCGGGATATTTATCGAAAAACATTCTGTAGTAAGCATCCGTATAATCAGCCCTACTAAAATCGGGTTGAAAAGCCTTTTCGGGAACACTGTTTCCATCTACTGTAAACTGGATAAAGTTTACCGCGTAATGACGAAAATTAAAAGGATTTCTTTCAGAATTACCCGTGTAAGCTGTATTTCCCACCATGGCGATAATAAGGCGACTGGGTTTCATTCCGTTGTACAAATCGTCGATGCTGTAGCTACTCACACCCGATGGAATAGAAAAAGCTTTCACGTTACTTTTCCAATAGGGATACAGGGCTTCTCCGTGGTTCAGAGCCTCATTGTGAGCCAGAATAATTTTGGGATTCATTTTTGCATGACGTACTTTTAGACTCGCTTCGGTAATGACCATTTTGTAAGGTGTGCCCGAGGGACTCATGGTAACAAAACTACTGTTGGAAGGAAACATTTTAATAATGACAGGAACACCGTTAAGTAATAGACGGGATTGTTGAGACAAGTCAATTTTAAGAGGACCTGTCGAACCTCTGTTCCCGTAGCGAAATATGCTGCTCTAGACATCAACCCGCTGTTATTCCCGGGAGGCACCGCATCCATTTCTGCAGTATCTTTAAAATACATTTCCGATTGCAATTCACTTTCTTTCACCCCCATTCCAAAAAACAAAATAATATCCATGATGGCTTTGTAAGGATAATTAATACCGACTTCAGAAGTAATATTTTTTCCACCTACCAAAACATCAACTTGACGAAATAAAGATTGCAAGGTTAAATTAACGGGAGCTCCAGTATTGGGATTAGGTGGTGCACTGCCATCTGCTTGAAGCATTCTGACTTTTAGAACTAAACGGGTGGTACTCCAATCCGTGTACAAAGCTCCCGAACCCGGAATGTGAAATTCAAAAGAAGATCCTTCAGTCAAAGTGGAAGAGGGCCTATACTCCACAAATTGATAGGATTCTATGCCCTCTTCCACCAAAGGTTTTTGAAATAAAGCAACGTCTGAAGAATATCCTTCCATGTTGACACTCGAATGACTAAACAAAGATAAGGTAAAAAAATGCGGGGTGACTTCTATTTATAGCTTTTTAAAATGCAAACCAAGGTGAGTCAGGGAGTCTGCGGGAGCCGGACTGGGCGGAGTCAAATTGGTTGATTTTAAAATGGAAATTTTTATTCGCTTTACAGCAAAATCTTTGACTTTCACGTAGTGCAGGTTTGGGAAATCGGCAAAATAAACGTCTTGTTCCGATAATTGACGGAGCACCGGTTTATATGTATCTTGTATAAAACTGTAATCCAGTATGTCGCAGAAAATAGTTACATCTTCAGAGGTGGGTTGAGCAAAGCTGATAAGGGCACAGTGCCAATTTCCTTCCAGAGTAAGAATTTCTGGTAATTCAACTGTAAATTCATAAGGGTCATTTTCCGGATAAAATTGTGGAGAATCGGTGGAACTTAAATATACAAACATGGTTTAGTCGAAGGCTTTCAAAGGTTTTGATTTTTTAGCTCTCTTTGCAGGTCTATTTATAGTCTCGTCTTTTCTGATTTGTGCTTTGGCTTGAGCCACCTGAACTTGTGTCGGTTCTACTAATTGCACGTCACCGGGTTTTCCTTTTTTGGGTAGAGTGTAAAATTTATTGGGTGGAACATCTCCTTTGGCCATTTTTATAAAATCTTGATTTAAGGACTCTTGAAAAAACATGCTTACGTTTGAAACGACCTGAAACAAATAAATTTTTTTCGCATTGCAAGCTCTTTTATACTTTTCCCGACGGCTGATAGTCTTTCACTTGACTTTGTAAAATCCAAGAGTTAAATTTGGAAGGCCAGCCTAGCCACTTCACCAAAACTTCTGTGCGTCCTCGTCTTTTTCTAGTTTTTAAAATATTTTCAATTTTATAAACGGTATCTTCATTTACAAAAGCTTTTTGCATTTCACCTTCGTAAAAATAACCCAAAATGGGTTCGTTGTTATAATCTTTTAAAGTGTATACTGGAATACCCTGCTTCATCCTTCTTTCCGTGATGTGAAACACTTCCCCCGTAAAGGTCTGATCGTACGCTCTTTCAAAAGGTCTTTTTAAAAAGCTTAATTTGACTTGGTCCCCAATTTTAAATTTGTAGGGAGTTGAACGGGAAGGTTTCTTTTTCAAACGCGTTCCTTTTTCTTCCAAATATTGTTTCACCCATAAATCTTCATCCGACATGGTCATTGCTTTGGCGGGAGACATCCCAATACTTCGATGATACGTTTCATTGTAGCTGGACGTAATGTCTGTCAAAGCTTTAGCCCACTCCCTTGTTTGCTCGTTGTACATGTACTTACTCAATTTCATTTTAATGGTTTTAATAGCCCTTTCTGCGTAATTAGCTTTGGTTTCGTTAAGCGTCACCGCGTGTTTTATATTTTGATTTTTTTAAAAGTGATTTCACCCATTTATTGTTAAATTCTGATCCTCCATCGGTTCTGAAAATTTCCGGTTGAACTTCTTCGAATAAATCTTTTAAAACTTTTTCCATTTCTTTTCCCTGCAAAGTTTTGAGAGGTCTAGTCCACACATAACGGGTAAAAATATCGATGCAAAGTAAAAAATAACCCACCCCTTCGTTTTCTTTTATCCATTTGGCATAATTTCCCGTATCCGCATCCCATTGCTTATTTTTCCCGTAGACAAAAACTCGGGGTCGTTTCAATTTCTGTTTTAAACCTCTTAGAGACGTATAAGTATCTTGTTTAGCTAACCAATCTTTCAACTGTTTTCTACTAATTTTTTCCCGTCTTTTCTAATTTGTTTCATAAGTTTTTGAATGCCACTAAACGACCCCGGTTTTTCGGGGTCGTAATACAGAGATTCTAAATACTCAGTGTCTGCCATTTCATTTTAAAATTGACTTTTTTAGGTGATTTATTTGGAATTCCCGGAGGAATTACAATGGGTTGAATGGGGGAACTATTTTGTGGTGAATTTTGTGTTTGAGAAGTTTTTTGAATAGGCGCTTGAACGGGTTCTTGAACGTCTTCTTGAACAGGTTCTTGAACAGCTTGTTGAGAAGGTTCTCGAGAAGGTTCTTGAGAAGGTTCTTGAGAAGAATGATCTTTCAAATTTGTTTCAGCCCGTACTTTTTGATCTCCAGAACCTTTTTGAATGTTTGCTTTTTCCAAATTTCTGCCTTTTATAACATAAGGTCGTCTTTGGGCATGTACTAACGTCAAGGGAACTGAATCAGACAGTTTTTCGTACCATGTTTCTAAATGTTCAACAGGTTTTCCGGGTTGCAAGGTATCTTTTAAAAAATCAGTGATGTGTGAAAAATTTAAAATGTTTCCGTCTATGATGACCCTTCCTTTCTCATCCCAATCTATGGAAGGTACATTTTTTTAAAAATGTAGAAATTGTTTACCTTTCTCTCTAAGTTTTTCGGGAAGTAAAGATAAAATATCTTCATCACTTAACTTTTTGTCGACTTTTTCACAAGTTTCCATGGGCTGCTCTTCATCGGAACATGAAAATAATCGACAATATTTTTCATACGGTATTAATATGAGTTTCTTCATTGAGATGCTCTAAAATAAAAGCTGAGTGGTCTTGCAAAAATTTCCACAATTGCTCCCAGTATGTTTTTAAAAAATGAATGCTTAAAGGTTTATTAACCTTTTTAGCAAGTCTTTTATAACGATTGGGATATCGTCGTGAAACGTTGTAAATAATTTCTCTAACGGCTAAATTTTGAGCCGGAGTTAAAGTGTGCAAAAGAGCTTGAGCTTGCTTTTTGGTTTTTACATCCACCAAAAATTTAACAAAATGTTCCAATTTTTTCGAGTGAGACATGTTGCTCCATGCTTTCCTAAAAAAATACTAAATCCAATTTTCAAAAATGTCACCTTTTATACATTTCGGGATTAACAAGCTTGATACACAAGAGTATCTTCATCGGGAAAAATACAAGTTCTAAAGCGATAAGTCTCGTCGCTATGAGGATTTAAATCCACCACCAAATACCCGTAAGGTTTTGAAGTGGCGTCTGCGTAAGCTTCTTTTAACAATTCCGTCTGACCTAGTTGTCTACCAAAAGACGTCATTTGTCCTATGTCTCTGGGATTTCTAAAGCAAACCACATAATGCGCGTTTAAAGTAATATTGCGCGCATTTTTACCTTGACGAAACAGATTTTGTGTTAAGTAAAAGACAGACAAATTTTTATGATGACTTCCTTGAGTAAACAGTTTTTCCACAAATTCACTGTTTACAGCTTGCTGCTGTAAATCATCCAAAATAACCATACAGTGTTGTCCATCTAAATTTACAATGTCTTGAGTTGGAAGACCTTGAAAAAATTCAACTCCTTCCTTTTCCATTTGCCCAAACATAGGCTGCCAAATGCCGTAAAAATATAAGATTTTGGTAGGGGGAGAATCAAACATTTCATTTTTATGCCTGATTAAAATGCGCAGCCAGGTGGTCTTTCCAGAACCGCTCGCACCCGATAAAATAAAGGTGGAAGGAACGTGAAATAAAATCATGTTGCTCTGTGAAACACAAATTAAAAATAACTCAATTTTTTAAAAAAGCCCTTTATTTATACAGAAAGTAATTCACTTAAAAGTTCTCCCCATTGATTGGCTCCAGGCATGTGCTTTAACTCGGTGACCTTAAATAAAACTTTGCTTAATCCACACCCCCAAAATAAATCTTCGTCCACCCACACAAAAGTTTGATTTTTTTGTCGTTTTAAACAGTCTTTAAAATTTTCATCTGCTACCCATCTTTTTTTTAAAATTAACTTAACTAAATAAAGCTGATCAAAAACAGATAAACGTTTTAAAGTTTGACAATAAAGATAAATATTTGGAAAATTTTGAGTTCCCACTCTGAAATGAAAAGGATAAACAGGAGATAAAATATCGTCTGTAATTTCTGTGCACTGCTGTTCTTCCCAGGGACATAAAACTATATCTAAAGGCTTGGTGTGAATATCATCCACCAATTCTCTTTTGCAATAAAAATTCCCAATACCGGCTCGCATTTGCTCATAAGTAAATACAGTGTTGTCTCTCACGCGAAAACCTTTATTTATTCCCACATCAGTTTTTCCCGTATATAAAACTTCTTTGCACTTTTTCAAAGGATTTCCAATGTCACCCTTATTTAACCCTTTCAAAGCAGTTTTACAAAATCCATCTTTGTCTTCTAAGACGTAAGTTTTAGAACAAAGAGCTACCATTTCTTGTCCGTGGTCCTTTTCAATTTTAAATAAACCGGCTTGTCGCTTATCGTAAGCTTTATGTTTTTCACAACATTCCCTGGGAAACCAGTAAGGATTAGGAATGACTTCTTTTAAATGACAAGATTTAAATATCTTTTGCAAAAACTCCTCTTTTAAATGCGGTTTTACAATGTCAACCAGTGCTTTTTCAGACATGGCAAAATACGCACTGTCCGTATCCATTTCAATATACTCAAAATCACTTCTTTCCACGTAATAATCTAAACAGTCGTAATACCATTCCAACATTTTCAGTTTTGCATACTGCAAAATACTGTAACCGATTTGAATGGGTAAGTTCAAAATCTGCTTCGATTTGCTCATTTCCACTTCACAAAAGTCTTCTGAAAATTCTGTCAGTTTCTTAAAATGTGGATCATTGACTTTCATCTGAATGTCTTTATCTCCTTTCACATAAATGACTTTTTGATGTTTTTCCTGATCCATAATCATAGATCCAAATCCACTGTTTCCAATTAATTTCATGGTATCCGCTATAATACTCTGATCCTCGTGAATATCACCAGCTCTTCGAGCATCGCTCACTTTATCGTGAAATTGCTTAAAACAAGAAACCGGTGAAAATTCAATGACCTGATAGACGTGGGTAACTTGCAAACCATGGTCTAAATACCATTTCAATAAAGGGGTTAATAACAAAAGCCTTTTGGCTTTCATACCACCCACCAATAATTTGCGGGGATGTTTTCCTAAATTTGATTCCTCAATTTGCTTCTGAGTATATCTTCCCATGACATCAAAAGGAATCAAACAGGTGCAAAATAAAGGTGACATTTCACTAAAATAATCATATAAATCATCGGGTACTCTCACATCCACTTCCACCATGCCAAACAAAGATCCTTCCTGAACATCTTTCAATATTGTTTCAACACTCAGTGACCCTTTGTGCTTTCGATAGTAAGAAGGTAAATATCTGTCATAATTTAAATAAGGTCTTAAATGCTTTACATATTCGCATTCCCTTATTTTTTCCACTCTATAACCGCTTATTTTTAAATATTGTTCTTTTTCTCTTGTTTTTTTTTCTCGTTTTTGCATTAACTTAGGTTTCGATTTCCAAGCGTTTTCATTCAAATAACACCTGTGTCCGTGAAAAAAACAGCCGTCCATTTCATACACTACATTGTTTTCACTATCAAAACCATCACAAAAATATTTACCTATTCTCTTTTCTCTCCCCGTATTTAATTTGTGTTCAATCTTAACTTTTCCCACATCGGCTAAATGATCCAACCAGACGTACATATCCAAATATTTATGGGATACTTCCGGTTTAAAATCAGGAAAATGTCTTCTCACAAAACAACCGGTTGGCATAGGTTGTGATAAGGCCCACAAATACAGGGCGTTGCAGTCATAACCAATAATATTTTTACACACCTTTTTTCCACGAATGAGAGTTTCGTTCACTTTATGATGTCGACAAAATATAATGGATGCTCCACCAATGATGTTTTTTTTCACCGTTTTGTACAAATCTTGATCTTTTTGTCCACAGAGCAAAAATAAAACATCTTTAGAGTGCTGAAACATCATTTTTCTAGCAATGCCGGGTACAGAAATAGTTTCTTTTAAATAATCAATACCATTATCTCTATAAAACCCGTGCATTTTTTCAACAGCTTTGACAAAGGGTCCCACATCCAAATTGTTGTAATATATTAAAAAATCTTGAAAAGTATGCATATTTTCTTCTTCCCAGACTTTCTGAATAAAAGCGTAATTTTTTTCAATGTCCCCTTTCGTTTTACCCAAAGTATTTTCAACTTTTAAACTAGAGTAAAAAGCTTCGGGTGCAGGTAAATGCGTCCAATTCAGTTTGGCTTTATCATCAAACCATTCATAAGGAAAATAAAATTTACTTTCTCGTATTTGAAAAGCTTTCAGAAACTTAGAGTAGCTACAACCCGGAGCTAAAAAGTTTGAAATGTCTAAAAAGCGAAAATTTTTATCACTCAAACACATATAACTGTTGTTTTTCTTTATCACAAAATAATGACTTTTCTTTTCGAGTTCTAAAAGTTGTACAATTTCTGTTTTCATTAAGTTCATGTCATATTTCCCCGAATTAAAACCCAAAACGGGAATTTCCTGCAAATAAGTTTCAAATTTTTCCCTGATGGACACTTCCTTAATTTGCTCCAAAATGTGACCCCATTTAAAATGAGCTAAATGACAGATTTCTTGACCTATCTCCGTCATATAGTTTAACATGTCTTTCAACAACTCTTTCAAATCATCTCCTACAAAACACCTAGGTTCCCTAAAACCTTCCACATTGCTACAAACACTGACACTGATGGGAACATGACGGGCTTCCCATTTTAATTTATCTGATACTCGACAAACTTCTTTTTGTAAAATGACTTCAAAATCGTAAACAATAAACCAAGGGAAAAAGGTATCTTCCACGGGAATTCCAACACTTTTTATTTGGTCAAACATAGTTTCTGAAGGCGCATAAAATGTACCCGGATATTCCCACTTAGTTAACCCTTTGCATTGTTTCATGTGTCTTTTCCACTGAAAAGCCTTATGAAACATCTTTTGACAGGCCACACAAGTGAATTTTCTAGCATAACTATGAAAGTCTTTTATATAACTTAAATGATTTTTGTAACGGTTTAAATACATGTCATTTTCAAAAGGAAATTGAGAAATGAATAAAGGAATTACCGTTTCATCCGGCTGCAATTCGTACACGTGTAAATTCAAACGAAAACACTTTTCCAAGTCTGGCATATCTGCTAATTCTACAGACTTTTTCCCGGAAAATTCTTCCCACATTTGTAATAAACTTTCTTTCTCCTGAACTCGATTTCGATGATAAGCCAAACAGCGAAAAAAACAATGATCATCTTTATACAACCTGTTGTGTGAATCCATTTCCATACTCACAATGCTTCGCTTTTGCTTAATATAATCGGGTAAGACACCTTTTCCCAAAGGAAAATTCGTCGGAGTGACGTCAAATCTCACATTTGTAATCATAAAAGGCCTCCATTTACTATTGGGTCTTAAATTATTCATGTATTCCAAAGGATCCAAACGTCGAATTTTATTTTGAAATATTCTCAAATATTTTCTACTCCCAATTAGAAAAGGAGAGGGAAACAAAGAATCGTTTACGTGAGGAGCAAAATATCGGTATTCTCCAGTTTCCATATTCCTCAAAATAAGTCCTAAAGAAAGATTGATTTTAAAAGCACCGTTTTGATCTGTAAAAATCTCATCCAATTTCCACCAAATTTCATCTACACCATCCCTAAAATTATTCGTCGGTAAATTGTAAATCACTTTTCTTCCTTTATCAATTTTTGCGTCCGCTAATATGACGTTTTGATTTCCTTCATAAATTTGCCTTAAAGGCTCGTCTCTCACTGGTTCACCCCAAGGAGGTTCGTCTAAGTGAGCCTCCTGACGCCATGGTCTGTCTTGAAGAGCTCCGCCATGCTGCATATTTTTATGAACATGTAACTCGCATCGCCCGTCAAATAATTGATCACACTCGCCACATTGTCTCTTTTTAGGTAAAATTTCTTCTTCAGATCTTTTACGTTTTTTTCTCTCACATGCTTCATTTAATTCTTTTGGTTTAACCGCGGAACGACCTTTTTCCCCCTCACTTGCTTTACTCGATCCTTTTGCCGGGTCTTTTTTCATCATCTCCACATATGCTTCAATCGATACTTTTGGTTTAGTCACAAAACATACTTTTTCATGACGTTTTTTATTAAAAACAGACGAAAATGCCTTTAAACATTTTTTACATTCTAAATCCACCTTACAAATATGCTGCTCACTTTTTTGCTTTGAAACAAAAGTTTGATTGCATTTCTTACATTGAAATTTTTTTACATCTTGCACAACATACGCCCCTACATTGACACAAGTCAGCTCATGTTTTACCCTCTTTTGCACATTCACAAAAGCTTTACCACAAATATAACAATGCAACCTACTCTTACCCTGCAATTTTAAACATAATTTTTCATGCCTTTTTTCATTAAAAGATTTCAAAAACGTTTTCGAGCAATAAGGACATTGTTTGTTCATTTCTGCAAAGATTTTCGTTCCAATTTGGGATTAGGCAGCAAATAACCCATACTGGAAGAAAGAATACTAATCCACAAATCTTTCTCCCCTACTCCTCTCGATAAATTACAAAGAGCCGTCGCAATTAAAAGAAATAACACCAAAACTTGAACTATAAATAAAATTAAAGATTTAAGCGTGAAATGATCCGACGGATTCATTCTTCAATTATGCTTTCGCCTTTCAAATAACGTCTTTTTATATTAAAGTTTTTGTTGCGCATGCGCAGTCCCTCTCTTTCTAAATTTTACGACGCGCATGCGCGCTCTAAATTTTACGTCCTTTTATATACTTTTCAAACTCCAAAATACCTATCGTAACCTAACGTTTTCGCATACTTTTCCATTAAACGCACTAAATTCTCCCAATCCACTTTAGTCAACATTACACCCTCATCCGTATTTCTAAAATAAATTTGACTCTCTCCTTTATACTTCACTACTTCCACACAAACATTCTCATTTAACCACTTATTTTCCCAACAACCCTTCTCTATCCATTCATTAATTTCACCAATACTCTCATATAATCTATCATAAAGTTTGTGACGACATTCTATCATACTCCAAATTATTTTACCATTTTCATAACGATATCTTCTTATACTTAATACATGCTCTCCAAAACCTTTATAAGCTATATCTATTTCCACTTTCGTATCCATCTTTTACCAAAATACTTACCTTCCGCCAAATTTATCTCATTTTATCTAATCTTTACAAAACGCATGCGCACTCAACCAATCTTTTACACGCGCAATACCTCATCTCCCTAACATTTACAAAACGCATGCGCACTACGCTCATCTTTTACACGCGCAAACCCTCATCTCCCTAACATTTACAAAACGCATGCGCACTACGCTCATCTTTTACACGCGCAAAACCTCATCTCCCTAACATTTACAAAACGCATGCGCACTACGCTCATCTTTTACACGCGCATGCGCAAAACCTCATCTGCCTAACATTTACAAAACGCATGCGCACTACGCTAATCTTTTACACGCGCATGCGCAATTTTGGTTAACCTCAGGAGCCTCCGGCTCCTCAGGTTAACCTCCCCATTAATTTTAATTGGGAAATCCAAATTTAGGAGCTCAAAACGGCTCCTCAGGTTAACCTTGGATTGCTATAATGCACGCCTTTATACTACTGGCGCTCACTTAACCGAGCACACTGCAAGAGGAACCTGGTCCCTTCCGGAAAGCAAGCTGCATATAAATTATCTAGAACTCAAAGCAGTCAGCTGACATTATGTCATCACTGCGGCGTGGGTGTACGCGTCCGCGTGAACAACTTCTTCTCCAAAACTACAAGGCCTAGAGACATGCTGTTTTTTTTTAAAAGATACCTTATCTATCGAGGATGAAAAATTGTTCAAGGCATGCAAATCTGTCTGTTCGTCTGTTTGCTAGAGACATTACAAGGGGGGTACCCCCACCAAAAGTGTGAAAATTTCAACTTTTTGTCACAATTTTCTCAGTGACTATTGCAGGGATTTCTCTCATATCTTGCATATATGTACTAGGCCAGAGGTAGATTCTCTTGTGTGAGTATGAGACCTGGATCTGTCTTACTTTTTTTTTAATAAATTTTTTTAATAATTTTTAATGCATTAAAATTCATGAAATCATGCACTAAATCACTTATAACTTCAAAAGTGTCACATTTACAGCATTTTGTGAAAATATGTTGTTCAGCTACTTGTTTCATAGCTACAATATGGTGAGTAAGTTGGGTGTCTGTCTCAATAGCTAAGTGAGTAATAGCTACTTTTGGGCTTTTCAGTAACTTCCATTATGAGTAAAATCACTTGTAACTTAAAAACTATTGCATTTAGAGAATTTCGTATAAATATGTTATTCAGCTACTTTTGGGCCAGCTATAACATAGTGAAATTTCAGACCTGTAGCTCATGGCATAGCTGAGTAATAGCTACTTTTAGGTTATCACTGTTGAGTAAATCGCTTATAACTTGAAAACTATTGCATTTAGAGAATTTCGTATAAATATGTTATTCAGCTACTTTTGGGTCAGCTATAACATAGTGAAGTTTCAGACCTGTGGCTCATTTCATAGCTGAGTAATAGCTACTTTGAAGTTCTCACTGTTGAGTAAATCAGTTATAATTGGAAAACTATTGCATTTACAGAAATTTGTGCAAATATGTTATTCAGCTACTTTTGGGTCAGCTATAACATAGTGAAATTATAGACCTATAGCTCATGGCACAACTGAGCAATAGCTATTCTCAGGTACTGACTGTTGAGTAAATCAGCTATAACTTGAAAAATATTGCATTTGGAGTATTTTGTTAAAATATATTGTTCACCTACTTTTGGGTCAGCTATAACATAGTGAAATTACAGACCTATAGCTTATGGCATAGCGGAGCAATAGCTATTTTCAGGTTCTCACTATTGAGTAAATCAGTTGTAGCTTGAAAACTATTGCATTTACAGTAGTTTGCTTAAATATGTTGTTCACCTACTTTTGGGTTAGCTATAACATAGTAAAATTTCAGACATGTAGCTCATTGCATAGCTGAGTAATAGTTGTAACTTGAAAACTATTACATTTAGAGTAATTTGTTAAATATGTTATTCACAGAATTTTTGGTCAGCTATAACATAGTGAAATTGCAGACCTCTATGTCATGGCATAGCTGAGCAATAGCTTTCAGGTTCTCACTGTTGAGTAAATCATTGTATCCACTGGATAGCCGCAGTGTGTAGAGAGAGATTTCACCATTACTGCTCTGATGAAAAAAATATTATAGCTAGCTTTCTTAAGTTTGCAGTATATATTAATAACCATAAAATGTTGTCTGGGAATATTTTTGGCCTCATTTTGAGAAACAAGATGGCCGCCACAGGTATTTTTTGTCAATCATGAAAAGTGCTTATATCTCCCTTATTATTGATCCTAGAGGCTTGGGATGATAAACCAACCTGTAGGAAATCGTGGGGTGGGAATCTTTTGGTGTGGTCAGATTTGACCTTCAATGACCCCTCCTTCAAGGTCAAATGAGGACAGCCAAGCTTAAAAGTGCTTATAACTCATTTATAATTGGTCCTAGAGGTTTGGAATGGTAAACCATAGGAAATCATGGGCTGGGAATGTATTTTTGTGGTTAGATTTGACCTTGGACCCCTTCTTCAAGGTCGAACGAGGATATTGCATTTGTAGTATTTCTTTAAATATGTTTTAACCTATTTTTTACACTTAAACAATTACCTTGTTATTTTCCTTCATAATACCATTTACAGGGCACAACTTTTTTATCCTTTTCTTCTGTCAGCTTCGGAATTTCTTTCGAACTTGCTGTTCAGTTACCATTTACTGTATTTCTGTACAGCCCTTTTCCTGATAATTATTCTGTCCTCTAATCACCTTCACAAATCAAAAACACTCAGTCAGCTGACACAGTGCCCGTTCACGGGCACTCTCCTCTTGTTCTAGTCTTAATTTCAGGACCTCAGTGCAGGCAGGATAGTTTCTGTAGCAACTGACAACACCACAGTGGTGTCATACATAAACAAGGAAGGAGACATGAGGTCAGTCCCACTTTGTGCCCTACTTTGGAAAATCTTAAACCTGGTGTACCAGAAAACAAGTAACTCTCAAAGCCCAACACATTTCAGGCCGGCTGAACGTGGTAGCAGACAAGCTATCCAGGTTAGGCCAGACCATTGAAACAGAGTGGTCTCTCCTTCTAGAGGTCTTCCAAACAATATGCAGCTAATGGCACCGGCCCCAAATAGACCTATTTGCCACGAGGTTCAACAACAAGTTGCCTCTGTGTAACCAGTACCGGATCCCCTGGCCATGGCAGTGGATGTGTTCATGGCCGTTTCACAACCTTGGCCATTTCGAAATGGCCAAATTATTTATTTTACTTGGCCGTTTCAAAACCTAATTGATCAGAGTTACTTAACTTTGATCTTCAACATTTCTTTGACTTGAAAGGATTTCATATGCAGGCAGTTGGGGACTTCAGCAGCTATAGTAAGCTATAAAGTTTCAATTGTGTCTGTTGTTTTTATGTGCTGATTAGTTTGTGATTGGTCTATGGCCTGACAATAACAGAAATTAAGTGCAATTAACCTTTACACCTAAAAACAATCCACATGAAAAAAATGGCTTCCTCCCGGACCCTGTGTTAGTTATTCCTTTGATGGTGATTTGTTATTCACTCTTTAAATAATCACTTGATTGGATTTCCCCTGTTATTAAGAAATCAAAGAAAATTCCTTTAATTATAACAAAGTACAAACTGGATAGGATTAAGATTGCATCTAGGCATCAAAATTGCATTATAAAGATTCATAAAAAGTATACTGGTAATAATATATTAGTACCATTACATATTTGTAATAATTGACATATATTTTAAAATAGTTGTTGAAATACTTGCTGGTCAACACCCCATTGAGGTGGTTTCAAAACGGATTTTGAAACCTCTCCTAGGTTTTGAAATGGCCATCAGATTTATTTGGCCGTTTCGAAACGGTTTGGCCAATGGTTTCAAAACGGCAAGTAACGGATGCACTCAGTCTGCCATGGGAGGATCTGGATGCATATGCCTTCCCACCAGCAGCCATATTGGGCAAAGTGGTCGAGAAGTTGCAGGACTCCCCATGCAAGAGAATCATTCTGATTGCTCTGGCGTGACCCAACATGCCTTGGTTCTGGGATCTAGTGGCCATGTCCAGCCAAATCCCACCGAGTCTGCCCAATCTGCCAAACCTTTTGACACAGCCCTTCAATCAGATCCCTCAGAAATTTGACAAATCTAAATCTTCATGCATGGCTCCTAGAACCTCGGCAATCAAGGAGCAGGGCTTCTCTCAGGCAGTGGCAGCAAGAATTGAGGCTCCTCAAAGAGCATCAACCAGATCGGTCTATGAGGCAAAGTGGGCCATTTTTACAAAGTGGTACGTCACTAATCAGGTGGACTTCAGGGCACCCCCTGTAAAGTCAGTTGCTGACTTCCTTATGTACCGTTTTCAGGACAGGAAGTTGCAGCCCAGCACCATTGATGGTTATAGGTCAGCCATTGCTGACAAACTGGGTAATTAACCCTTTAATATCAGCAAGGACAAAATGTCGCCCGTCTTGTGGATAGTATCCACAGAGACAGACCCAAAGGCTGGAGGGGAATCACCTCCTGGAACATCTCCCTGGTCTTGCACCATCAGCGTAGAAGTGAGATACATACTTGGCATAACAGAAATATTAGACACCAGTCTGACTGGTCAAATGTGTCCCTGTACCAATCACCCAGCTTTCTCTCCCAAGAATCAGCTGGCCAAGGAGGGTCCAGACAGTGTGGCCCCAGTGGTTATACCAGCCCTGGCCCCAACTCTATGTAGATCCCTCAAGTCTGACAGGTCCCTCTGTCCGGTCAGAGCATTATGCTACTATTTGGACAGGACCTCGGACAGAATAAGGAGTTAGTCTTTGTCTCCTTCAAGAAAGGTTTCAACAAAGACATCTCACCTGCCACCATCTCATGGATCAAACAGACTGTGATCTTAAGTTTTGAGATTTCTGACCAGGAGGCCCTTACATCAGGTTAAAGCCCATGATGTCGGGGCCTTCGCTACTTCTGAGGCCTTCCAGTCGGGAATCTCCTCAGAGCAAATTTTGTCAGCCTGCCACTGGAAGTCACATAATACCTTCACACAATTCTACTTGAAGGATGTGGCCTGGGCTGAGTTATTCAGCAATTGCATGTCCATTGGATAGGATGAATTTACGCTATAAAATTGCAAATTTAATAAGTGAATTAATTTTTTATAAGTTAATACCCTCTCCAATTAATACCCGCTTCCTACCTCTGAGGCTGACAGTTCGAACCAGACCTTATGAGGAAAAGTTGGTAGTTGTGTACCAATGCCCAAATAGTATGTACTGGTTTTCTCTGCCCTTAAAACTACTCTTGGTGATATAACGTATAAAATGTGTTGAAAATGTTAAATCCGAATAAATCAAAGTTCCAAACTTGGCTTTTATGTCCCAACAGCCATTTTCATATTGCCACTTGTGGGAGTGAAACCCAGAGCCTGTGATTAAATGCCAAATTTTCTAACCGCTGGGCGGCTGGGGGCCTGCCAAATACACATATGAGGATATTCATGCATTGGGCCCATGGATACATGAAGCTATAAGATTTAAGTAAAGTAGCAGCAGTGATGCAAAATTGTTCTAATTCCTTATTTTATTGCGTTAATACATCCTATCCAATGGATGGCTAATCTGGTTGGCGCAGACCGGCCCGCCAAACGTCAGAAAAAGACGTCCTTAGTAGCCACCGGCCGGCCAGTCCCCCTGTGCATTCGCCAGGTGGCGCATACTTCCTGTCTAGACAGCGTGACGTCATAGCATCTTTTTCGTTTGGCGTGCATCCTGTGCAGACGGAAATTGGTGAAAGTTTAAAAATTGAAGCATTCACGTGTAATATTTCATAGAACGAACTTTATTTTACTACAAGGTGCGTCTAAGAGTTCATAGCCTATCATATCTTCTCCTGGTCAACGAAGAGTCGTGTGTGTCCACGTTATGGCTGGGTTTGATAAGCATGCATATTGCGCAAGATGCAGACAAGTTGAAGGGGGACGACCGTTGCACGAGTAAGAAACCCTGCTCTTTTTGTGACGTTCTAATGCCTGAACAGAAGTTGTAAATATCAACCCCGTCTTACCAAAAGCAAAAGAAGAAGGAAAAGCGAGAGCAGAAGTCTGCCACTGTTGATAAGAGTTCTGAGAATGTGGTCGAGACTTTGTTGGATTCAAGTCTAGTTACTTTGGTAGGGTTACTTCTACTGATAAGGCTGTGGAATCTCCAGAAACTGCTGGAAGAAACAGAAGAAGCACTCTGCTCCTGTTAAGAAATCTACAAATGATGCAAAACTTGAGGCTTTGGATCAGAAATGGTCCGAATGTTTAAGTCGTCAGTTGCCAGGTCCGCCTGGTGCACACACCACGCAGGATAGAGAAATGGATCTGGATTCAGATTCTGATGCTGAACCAGTTTACCAGCCTGCCAGTGGGATTGATGAAGAGGGAGAGTTTTCTGACCCGGATCCTGACCTCACTGCTACAGATACTGACCAGGCTTTTTCAGAAGAGCAGACATCGGGAAACTGTAAGGGGATCAGGTCCTTCAGATGAGTGGTTATGCCGGAAAATGGACAGGCTTAATATCACTCTGGTAGAAGGCTACCCATCAAGAGCATCATAGGCGGGTGAATTACAGAAATCCACAGATTACAGAGATCACAAGCAAAATATGGGATACACCCAAGCACAGATAAACCAGTTGACACAGTGTCCTGGGGAAGTGAATCTTTCAATCTCAATTCTAGTTCAGGTCTAGCCACTCCAGCACCAGAATCACGTTCACTTAGCCAAGACACACTGAGGAGATGGGAGAAGTCGGCATGTGACTATTCTTACATTTGTAACCAGGCAGCTGCCTTCAGCCATTACCCTCATTAGATTAGATTAGATTAGAACTCAGAAAGATACAAAGTGAACAGTCTAAAGGAAAGTCTTCCGAAAAGACCAGCAGTGCCACGGATGAGTTACAGTATCTTCTGAACTTCAACTCAAGCATTACCCAGTGCATGGCTAAGACCATGGAACATTTGTCTGAGTTTGTGTTCATCAATGTGGCTAACATGACTTTGGCTAGGAGGCACACTTATCTAGCTCATGTTAAAGCCGGAATAAAACTGGACACCTTATCTGCCCTCAGACAAGCACCTATTCACCTGGATAAACTCTTCCCAGATCAGATTTTAAAGAGGGCTGAGGAGAACATTGCCCAGCATGAAAATAAAGGTCGCTCAGCACAAACTTCATCAAACTACAGGAAAGGACGTTTCCACCATTACCAAAGATCTGACAAGGGTGACAAGGATCAGAGGTCTGGCAAACTAGCCATGGAAAAATATTGGTGCTTACAATCAGAAAAAGAAGGCCAAAGCCTCACAGTTCTCAGTACATCCTGCCAAGTGTCAGTCCTCTTACAAATGACAATGTGTAAAGTTTCTGCTCTCAAGAGGACTGACCGGCAGCAAACAGACTTTAAGTTGTGTTCAGTACCACCAGACCGGACCAGAGTCCAGACATACTGTAAACTATTGTCAGCCAGTTGTGAATTGTGCAAACTTAAATGTTGTTTCTAATGCACATTTTGTTCACAGGCAGCCACAAAAGAAAGGCATAAGCCCAGCTACTGTAAAACAAAAGCAGCAATTAAAATCTGTGAACAATGTTTTTTGTAGATCAATTGTGTTCTGTCAAACTTGCACCAAATGTCCCCAGTGTTATACAAAATCTGCCTGTAGGGGCAAGACTGAATCCATTTTGGGAAACTTGGGAAACCTTGGGGGCCGGACCCAAAGTAGTACAAATGTTGAAAGAAGGGTACACCCTACCTTTCCGAAACAGACCAAACTTGACCAGGTCAGCCACAATCATCAGCTGCTATGTAAATCCCCACAGGAACCTCAACCTGTTGGAGGCATTGCATCAGCTGACAAACAAAAATGCAATGGAGTTGGTCACAAACTAAGAATATCTGGGTTTTTACAATCGGCTATTTTTGGTCCCAAAACCACAAAACAAATAGAGACCTATACTAGATCTGAGCAATCTCAACAAATTCCTCGAGGTAGAAAAATTCAAAATGGAGACACCAGAAATGATCCGGACCTCCATACAGACAGGGGAGTGGATCACGTCCATAGACTTCAAAGACACCTACTTCCATGTACCAATACAAAACCAATCAAGAAAATATCTGAGGCTTCATGTACAGGGCCAAACATACCAATGCAAAGCACTACCCTTTGGTCTGTCCACAGCTCCATTGGAGTTCACTGTTGTGGCCAAAGAGGTCAAATTGATGGCTCTACAAAAGTGTATGAGAATCACCAGTACCTAGACGACTGGTTGGTCTGGGCCTGATCCCACCAAACTTGTCTCCAGGAGACACAAACACTAGTAGCTCTGTCAGGACCTAGGTTGGCTAGTAAACTTGAAAAAATCAGAACTGGATCGCAAGCAGGTCTTCGGTTTTGTAGGTTTCCAGTTCGACCTGGAAGAGGGCAAGGTCAGACCCACCCTAGACCGGTGGCAGACATTAAGAACAAAAATCAGATTTACTAACCGGACTGACCTGTCTGGTCTGGCAACTGATGTCCCTCATAGGGTTATTAACAGCAACAGAAAAGCATGTCCACCTAGGCCAACTCCATATGAGGCCCATATAATGGCACCTCAAACAAAACTGGAGGTTCCCAGAATCACTAGAAAAGGTGATACCAGTCCCCAAGTCGCTCCACCCCTATTTAAGATGGTGGCTGGAGGAAAGCAATGTGCTCCAAGGTCAACCATTACACCCTCTAAAACATGCTCTGCAATTGTTTAGACGCACCAAAAGAAGGTTGGGGCACTTACTTAAACGATCACACTGCAAGGGGAAAGCAAGCTACACATAAACTACCTGAAACTGAAGGCGGTCTTCTTGGCCCTAAAAGAGTTCCAAGACCTCTGTAAAAGCAACATTGTCCTGATAGGCACAGACAATACCACAGCTGCTGCTTACATAAACAAAGAGGGGGGGGGGGATGAAATCGGGCCCTCTGTGTGTCCTGTGAAGTATCCTGACCTGGTGTACCAGCGAACAGGTTATTCTCAGAGCCCAACACATCCCAGGTCAGCTGAACGTGGTAGCAGACAAGCTATCCAGACTAGGCCAGACAATTCAAACAGAGTGGTCTCCTTCCAGAAGTCTTCCAGGTAATTTGCAACAGGTGGCACTGACCCCAAATAGACCTTTTTGCAACAAGGTTCAACAAGCTAGCCCAGTTTGTGTCACCAGTACCGGACACCCTGGCCTGGGCAGTCAATGCACTCAGCCTGTCATGGGAGGATCTGGACCCATATGCATTCCCACCTGCAGCCACTTTGGACAAAGTCAGAGTCATTCTTATTGCCCCCGGGTGGCCCAATATGCCCTGGTTCTGGGATCTAGTGACCATATCCAGCCAAATCCCACTGAGCCTTCCTAACCTGCTAAATCTGCTCACACAACCATTCAATCAGACTCCACACAGGAATCTGTCAAACCTAAATCTACATGCATGGCTGCTAGAGCCTCAGAAATCAGAGCAGGGCTTCTCTCAGGCAGTTGTAGCACGAATTGAGGCTCCTCAGAGAGGATCAACCAGACCAGTCTATGAGGCAAAGTGGGCCATTTTTTACAAAGTGGTGCCTCAATAATCAGGTGGACTTCAGGGCACCCCCTATAAACTCAGTGGCCGACTTCCCAATGTACCTGTTCCAGGACAGGAAGTTACAGCCCAGTACCATTGATGGTTACAGGTCAGCCATTGCTGATAAACTGGGAAATTCACCCATTAATGTCAGAAAAGATGAAAATCTCACTCGTCTCCTGGATAGTTTCCACAGAGACAGACCCAAAGGACGGAGGTATCCCCTCCTGGAACCTCTCCCGGGTGTTGCACCAGCTGACAAAGGCTCCTTTTGAACCAACTAAAGAGGTCTCTTTGAAGTATTTGACCTTCAAGACTGTTTTCCTCTTAGCCCTAGACATCAGACACCAATCAGACTGGTCCAAGGTGTCCCTATACCCATCTCCCAGCTTTCTGTCAAAGAATCAGTTGGCCAAAGAGAGTCCAGACAGTGTGGCCCCAGTAGTTATACCAGCCCTGGTCCCAACTCTGGATAAGTCCCTCAAGTCTGACAGGTCCCTCTGTCCAGTCAGAGCATTGCAATACTTGGACAGGACCTCGGACATCAGGCAGAACAAGGAGTTAGTGTTTGTCTCCTTTAAGAAACGTTTTGACAAAGACATCTCACCTGCCACTATCTCCTCATGGATCAAGCAGATTGTGATCCTATGCTATGAGCTCTCGGATCAGGAGGCCCTCACCTTACATCAGGTTAAAGCCCATGATGTCAGGGCCTTTGCTGCTTCTAAGGCCTTTCAGTCGGGAGTCTCCTTGGAACAGATCCTATCAGCCTGCCATTGGAAGTCACATAACGCTTTCACACAATTTAATTGGATGGCTGTAGCTTGGGCTGATTCAGAGCTTTTCCCCTTGGGCCCAGTAGTGACATTGAAGAGATTTGTATATATGTACATATTAGTTAAGTCATTAGTGTACATAGAACGAAAATAAAACTGTGACGTGCTTTCTATCCCTCTCTTCCCTTTCCTCAAAGCAGGCCTGTTAAAAGAAGGGGGGGGGGGGGCAACATCAGTTTAGCCTGGGTATCCAGCCGCTGTAACCAACCATGGCTTTATAGGGTTCCCTGATCTTAAGGTAGACCCAGGCCAAGTGAATTTTTTTGTTAGTTCTGTTTGTGAGTTCACTTAAGTCCATAGTTACTTACCCGCCGACCAAGCAGTAGTTATTCAACAATTGTCCATTGTATAGGATGTATTTACGCAATGAAATTGCAAATTTAATAAGTAAATTAAATTCTTATCATACTCCCACTATGCAGGAGTGTACATTGCAAAAGCACACTTTTGGGGGTCAAAATATTGGTATATCCTGCTGATTAACTCCGTGAACTGTCAAGGGATGCAAAGCCTTAACCAAATATTATTTTTGTTAATTTGATAATATTATGTATGGATGTAAACGGGTGATTCCTTTGATCACTGTTTTGAGGCTGAATTGCATTTTCATACAACCTATTATTTTTACTTTTGCCCCATCATGCTGGGGATGTGTCAGCATCTATAAATGTACCCAGTGCAATTTATTAATCAAGTCAATATTTTATACCTAACAGGCAAGTGCCTTACTGTGAAACAAGTTGACCCCACCTAATGCCAAAGAAATGGGTTCTGAGCTTGCTCTGATTGGACTCAAGGTTCTAAAGTTGCTCGCTCTGTGGTAAACTGACCATGTGACTTTATCTTATTGTTTGACACAACAGATATAGCAGAAATTGTTTTTGTGTCACTTTTAGTGTTTTAGGTGTATTACACACTGTTTTTATGTCAGTTGACAGTATGGCATCACTGCGGTGTCTGGGTACACATCCATGTGAACAACTTCTCCTCCAAAATGTCCAGAGACATACTATTTGTCTTAAAAGATACCAATCCATGGAGAATGAAAAATTTGTTCAAGGCATGCAGATCTGTCTGTTCATCTGTACCTCGGAGAATGAAAAATTTGTTCAAGGCATGCAGATCTGTCTGTTCATCTGTACCTCAGAGCTATTCGAAGCAGGGTAGTGTGAAAGTGTGAAAATTTTAACACTTCTGACAATTTTCTCATTGACTGTTGAAGGGAATGCTGTCTAATGTTGCATATATGTACTAGACCACAAGTACATTCCCTTCTGTGAGTATCAAACTTGGATCTTTTCTAAATCATTTTTAATGAATTTTTAACATAATTTTTAATGCATTAAAATTCATGAATCTTGCATTAAATCACTTATAACTTAAAAAGTATTGCATTTAGAGCATTTTGTTAAAATATGTTGTTTAGATACTTTTTTCATAGCTACAACATGGTGAGTGACTTGGGAGTCTGTCCCAGTAGCTAAGTAATAGCTACTTTTGCACTTATTAGCAGTTACCTAATGAGTAAATGGCTTGTATCTTCAAAGTGTTGCAGCTATGCAATTTCCTTTGTAGGTGTTGTTCATTTAGTTTTTCTAGAAATGTAACATATTGACATTTCAAACTTGCTGCTCAGTATATAAGTGAGTAATGGCTACTTTATCATGTCATATTTAATTACATTGAAAAGTAATAGATTTATAGCATTTTTATGAAATAGATTGTCCAGAGCTAAAAGTTGGTCATTGTTTGTAATGGCTCTCAGAATAGCTAAGTAAGTAACGGCCACTTTCTCATTTTTCAACACTTAGCATAATGGGAAAATAGCTGATATCTTCAAAAGGTGTTGTCTACCTTTTTAACCCCAGCCCATGAAGGCTGGGGTTATAGTCGTCCCCTGCGCCATCCGGGCGGCGGCAGGCATAAAGCTTGTGGGTGTTCCACAGCCTAACCCCTGCACGGATTTTCACCAAATTTTCAGGGGATGTTTACCCCAAGAGGATCTAGAGCTGTTTAGGTTTTGGGGGGTATCCGGTGACAACTGTTGCCATGGCAACACTTTTAAGATTTTCAGGTCTTAAAGTTTGTGGGTGTTCCACAGCCTAAACCCCTGCATGGATTTTCACCAAACTTTCAGGATATGTTAAACCCCAAAAGGATCTAGAGTTGATTAGGTTTTGGTGGGTATCCGCCTACTTTTAAAATTTTCAGGTCTTAAAGTTTGTGGGTGTTTCACAGCCTAAACCTCTGCATGGATTTTCACCAAGTTTTCAGGATATGTTTACCCCAAGTGGATCTAGAGCTGATTAGGTTTCGAAGGGTATTCAGCTACCACTGTTGCCATGGCAACACTTTTAAGATTTTCAGGTCTTTTGGGGTGTGCCACAGCCTAAACCCACGCATGGATTTTCACCAAATATTCAGGATATGTTTACCCCAAGAGGATATACTGCTGATTAGGTTTTTGGAGGTATCCAGTGGCAACTGTTGCCATGGCAACACTTTTAAAATTTACCGGTCTTAAAGTTTATTCTAAAACATCTTTAATGTTTTCTGTAAACTAAAATATTGCAGCTAGCTTCATCAGATTTGCACAAAATGCAAATGGATAGGAAAGCTTGCCTGAGAGTATAATTGTGTCCTTGTTTTGGAAAGAAAATGGCAGCCATATCACATCTTTAATGCCAAATAGGAGAGTCATCATATCAAAAAGGCCTTACATCTCCCTTATAATTGTTTCTTTGGCTTCAAAATATGAAAACTGCTTGTAAGAAATCATGGCCTGTGAATATTTTGTAGAACGTCTTGTGGGTTCTATATAATTCTTACAACAGAAGTTGTTCCTAAGATTTTCCCAAATCTCAATGTTGTTTGCCATTTAGCTGTACCTGTGGGCTGGGGTTCTTGCTTGCCGAAGCTGGCTATTTTTGTGAACTATAACATAGTTAAGTTTGGAAGTTGTTGCTCAATGTATGAGTGAGTAACGGCTAATTTCTCACTTTTCCGCAATTACCCTAATGAGTAAATGCTCCTGCAAAAGTATTACAGGTACAAAAGTTCACAAAAGTTGTTCACTTACTTTTTATTGCACAAAAACGTACTTACATAATCCCAACAGATGCTGTTGTCATTTTTTTGTTATTGAAAGTGCACACGTAAACCACAGCAGGGACCTGCTGGAGGTTATAGATCCTCTGTAAGTTGTCATTCTTACTTTGACCGCCGTCAAGTGCACACACATTCTTTTTGGTGCTTCAAAGTATATTTCATCATGGCTGACAAAGGAAATGATTTCGGGGGTCATATCTCACTCTAAAAGTTCACAGTCAGAAAGAAACAAGTCTTTTCATGACAAACGAACGCAGCCAAACACCTCTTATGCAAATTTCTCTGCACGTGCATCGTGAGGTGGCAGGGGAGGAAAGAAGAAATCAAGCTGATCCCAGAGTAGAAAGTTTACTACAACAAGGCTATCGTCTAGATTTCAAAGTTCTTCCAAAATTGTCAAAAATTCCTCTCATTTTGAGCGAATATCACAACAAAAACAAAGATGGCACCCTACACGAGGTAGTTCAGGCCATGCTTACAAGAAGGCGATAGCTCATGTAAAAAACCCACAACTCTGGCCTCTGGGATACTACAGCAGGCTATTTCTAGTACCCAAACCCTTGAAAAGGTGGAGCCCAGTAATAGATTTGAGTATTTTAAACAGTCATTTGCGTGTACCAACTTTCAAAATGGAAACAGCCAAATCTATCAGGAAGTGGGTTCGACAGGGGGAGTGGGTCACCTCAATAGACCTCACAGACGCTTATTTTTATGTTCCAGTTCACCCTCAATCTCAAAAGTATCTGAGATTTCAAACCAAAAAAGGGGTTTTCCAATTTTGGGCATTTCCTTTTGGTGTAGCAACGGCTTCGAAATATCCCTAGAGTTTACTCGGATTGTGAAAGAGGTAAAACTCATAGTTCTAGCCAGGAACCTCAGAATTCATCAGTATCTGGACAACTGGCTTCTTCGGTCACCCACAAAACAACAATGTCTCATAGATTCCCAAAACTTGGTAAAGTTGGTGCATGAACTGGGCTGGCTTATCAATTTTCAAAAGTCGGAATTGGTACCCATGTAAAAACTGGATTTTCTGGGCTATCACTTCGATCCTCAGAGGGGTCTAGTCTTTCCAACCCGAACAAAGCTGGATCGGTTAAAAAATCCGACTGTTTCCATCAGAATGTCTTTAGTCTTGACTCCAAGAAAGCTCATGTCGCTCATAGGGCCATCAGCTTCCTTAGAAAAAAACAGTACTACTAGGACGGTTACACATGAGACCTTTCCAGTGGTACCTGAAGTCACACTGGAAATTTCCCCAGTCGCTGGACAAAAGTATCCCAGTAACAGGGAATTTTCTGAAACACCTCAAATGGTGGGAGGATCTACAGAACCTTATGGCAGGTGCTCCTATCCATCCTCATGTTCACAATAGTCTGGTATTCACGGATGCCTCCCAAAAGGGCTGGGGTGCTCACTTAAACTATGTAGTGTTCAGTGGTCTCTGGTCAAACAAGGAATCTCAGCTTCAAATCAATGTACTGGAGCTAAATAGTCTTCAAGAGCACTTACAGGGTCAAACAGTGCTCATCTGTTCAGACAATAGCACAGTAGTATCTTATCTGAACAAAGAAGGAGGCCCACATTCCATAGAAATGTGTGCTCTTATCTGGAGAATTCTGGCATTCACAAATTCCAGAAGGATCCAGATAAGAGCAGAGTTTGACACACACCAATGGTAGACCTGATTGCAACTTATCTAAATCACAAACTTAAAATTTATGTATCTCCTGTCCCAGACAAAAAGGCTTGGAAAGTAGATGCATTGAATATCTGTTGGGAAGGACTAGATGCCTATGTCTTCTGTGTGGCACAGTATGGTTTACAGTCTTAAATCTGCCTTAACTGAGAAAATATCAGCCTATCATGATACAGCCACCTGAGGCTGTATTTTCGCCTTCCTGGACCCCATTTCACACATATGACACTACTGGTAGGGTGTTCAGAATGGCAATATTGTGATATACCTGACATCCCCCCATGAGGGGAGGACAGGGGCCCCCACACCCGGAAATGAAATTCCTAATATGGCCCTAGAGTGAACCAGACCAATACAAATTCATTCTTTGATATAAACTGAGTTTTCTGTGAAAATTTCAGCAAGATTGATGAAATTTAAGAGGTGGTTTGGACTGATCTGGCATTTTATTATATCCTCGCCACCTACACTCCCTGAACCTGTACTTTGGGCTAGATATGCATTTCTGAAAGAACACACAACTAAAATTCATTCAAGTGTAGACTCCTGTGTGGCACAGTATGGTTTACAGCTTTAAATCTGCCTTAGTTGAGAAAATATCAGCCTATCCTGATACAGCCACCTGAGGCTGTATTTTCGCCTTCCTGGACCCCATTTCTCACATATGACACCACTGGTACACCAGATGTAATCCTAAAACCTGTGCAATCAGATTTAGTGAGTGACAGGTGATTTTTGGGCCAAGTTTCATGGTTATAGAGCAATATTTAGTACTGGTTTGGGCTGATTTACATCTACTTTGGACCATTTTAACAGCATTATTTGGGTTAAATATTTTCTGTTCAGACATGTAATGATCCAAATGTGCCCAAAATATCCCCCTTTATTGTTAAAACAAGCATGAAATTAAATAGGGTCATCAGACTGGCAATATTGTGATATACTTGACATCCCCCCATCAGGTGAGGCCAGGGGGCCCCCATCCTGGAAATGAAATTCCTAATATTGCTCTCGTGTGGACCAGCCCAATGCAAATTCATTCTCTGATATAAACTGAGTTTTCTGCGAAAATTTCAGCAAGATTGATCAACTTTAAGAGGTGGTTTGGACTGATCTGGCATTTTATGATATCCTCGCCACCCACACTCCCTGAACCTGTACTTTGGGCTAGATATGCATTTCTGAAGGAACACACAACTAAAATTAATTCAAGTGGCGACTCCTGTGTGGCACAGTATGGTTTACAGCCTTCAGTCCCCCCCCCCCCCCCTGGATAAAGTGAAGACAACATGCGGAGAATTAGTTTATTCATGATAACATATATGTAGTCAGAATGTTATATATATCACTAAACTACTAATATTTACAGATCATAACTGATATGCACTAATCTTGATTATACAGGATAAGGTGTAAACTTCATCATTATCAACAGTCATTCAAAGTCATAACAGTATTACATTGTTATATTCACAAATTACAGTTAATTACATGTACCAATCATTACAGTTAATATAAACACTATTATGCTACAATTACAACTATACAAGATTATGTAAATAACAGATTACTGTGAATACTGACATAGTTATACCATTGTGACCTTTGCTACAAAAGGTCACCAGCTTGACCCCAGTCAAGGTCATCTGACCTTGAGGTGACCCCACCAGGGGAAAGCTGTACCTGGCCCAGGCATGAAGCCCAGGGGACAATGAAACATGCAATATTATGCAATACACAATGCCTCAAAGACCCAAACAGTAGGATTTAACCATTTATTAGCTTAGCAAATGAAGAGGCAATATCAGAACTTAATTCATTATTTTGTTGAATGTATGTCCACACACAATCCGACATCCATGAGCCATGACTCTTAATACTCTGTATGGGTACATGAGAATTGTAAGCCAGGGTGGCCCCTGAACACCGGAAAGTGTGGAAGGTGAAATGGCCCTTGGGGAGGCCCAGTTTTACTACCAATTTTGATAAAACTTTCCTTAAACGACTCTCAGTGATGGGTTTGAAGCCCTCATAAGTTCTCACCTGGAATAACGGATCATTGGGGCCTGGTGAGTACTGAGACATAGCTGAGATAAGAGCTGTGACTGAGCATAGAAGAGAGGGATGAAGTTTTGGGAGGGTGATGGTGTGTGTTCAATCCCTGGTCTGCATAGTTTTTGACTACTTGATTACCAACTTCATAGATTTCTTGGAAATTTTTACATCTGAGGGAGTCAGGTGTCTGGAGGGGTCAAACTGGAAGAGAGACTGGGGGGCAAGATTTGAGATGCGTAGAAAGCCAAAAAAATGCAATCAAAATATGGCTTTAAAGGACTGGCCTGAGGTGAGGGATGAGCATAGATGAACCAGAATTGAAAGGGTGGCCAGTGACATGATATTTCTAGGGGTGACGGTGAGAGGTCTGTTAATTTTTAGAGATTTTGTGAAGTAAGCAATGCGAGGGTGGTGTAGAAGGTCATGAGGAAGGCCATACATGACAAATTTGGCCCTGATGGCCGAGATATTATTTGACACCATGTTTACACTAACACCATTCTCTACTAGGTATTCCATATAAGCCATGATTTCATCAATCGAAATAGAAATAATGTTAATCTTGTTACATACACAAAAACCAATGAAATTGCAAAATAATAGATCATAACATCTAGAGGTTTTTGGCCTCAGTGCTTGCTGTACTCTTGTGGTGGCTCTCTGCATTAAGGTTGCCAGGGGACGCTCTCGACCTAAAACAAAGTATAGCATTTGTAGATATCATTGGTGAAAAATGACTTCAAATCTCAGCATCCATGTCTAGTAATTTTTGTGTAACCTTACACCATATGGGATTTTGTATGTGTTTTCGTAACTGGGTATGGTTTGCATATGTGTGCTGCCACCTTGAAAGGAGGTCAGCTACACAGTTTAACTTGCCTTTAATGTGTACATAACCCAAATCTATGTCATTTGTTGATGCGATCAGCCAAATATTTCTTGCACATGCACCCAAAAATGGGTCTTTGGTTCTACCACTTGATAAGACTTGGACTACAGCCATGTTGTCACATTTGACGCATATTTTTTTCTTTTGCCACTCCTTGGCAAACAGTTTTACAGCTACCAATATATTAACCATCTCCAGCTGTGTAATAGCGAGATTTTTTAATTGATTTGCCACAGGGAGGTGATATACCTTGTTACCTCACCTGCTACCAAGGCCTGTCAAGCAAGCATCCAATTCTAATATTTCATCAGCTTTTGCATGGTGAAAGTAAGAAACACCATTGTATGTGGCCAAAAATTTGTGGAACCAACATAAATCCCTTTTGAAATCGTGAGTGAGGGTGATGGAATTTTTGTCATAGTTTTGCCTGAGGAGTTCCAGCATCCTATTCAAAAATATTCTGGATGGTTTCACACATTTTTGAATGTAAAGGAGGTTACCCAACAAGGACTGGAGCTGACGTCTAGAACAAAATTTTGCCTGACGCGATTCCTCAACCATGTCAGAAATCTGACGCAACTTGTCTTGTGGGATTGCTACTGTACATTGTTCTGAGTCAATTTCTATGCCTAAGCATGTTGCTTTGGTACTCGGAGGTACTAATTTTTTGCTACTGACTTCTAGACCTAATTTTTGAAGCAATTCTATGAGGGCGTCATATGAATGATGTGCGACGGACGGCGTACCGACCCCTACAAAATCATCTACGTAGTTGATGACGTCAAACCCCAGATGACGCATCATGTGATGTATGGCGTCACTTAAACGCTGAAAGATCTGCGTGCTGTGCCTGCTCCTTAACGGGAGACAGGTGTCAAAATAAGTCAAATCATTCCATTTTAGGCCCAGGACGTCATAATCTGACGGGTCTAACTTGACGTGATGGAAAGCATGACTGACGTCAACCTTAAAGAGGTGTGCGCCCCTACCTATAGTTTTTAGCTCACTAGTGATGTGATCCACAGTTGGAAGATTAAGCACAAAATCAGTAAACCCGCCTATTGCTAGCATTGCTCTTCTCCCTGGTCATAAATGGAGAAAAATGACTTTCAGCTATTGGGTGAACTGAATAGGGGCCCATGATGGCTCCATGTTGTATTTCTTCATGCAAGTATGTATCTACATCCATGGGGTAGTCTAGGGCCGACTTGTGATTCTTATCTTCCCATTTCAGGGGGGACTTCCTGTTGAAGTCCAGGGGAAAGCCATAAGTTATTAAATCTATGAGCTGGGTATCCCAATAACCACTGAGTTGACACGACCATTCATCAACATTCAGCTGAGTTTGTATCGGGATTCTACACCCCCAAAAATTGTAGACACCACTTTGTTTGACCAGGTTGTGAATTTATATTGGACAGTGGACGGGGTCAGCTTGTTTATTATGCTCTGGCAATATGAACGTGGACAGAGGGATAAAACCAAAGTCGAAACAACTTTGTTGATGCCACAAATTAAAATAAGGGCCATATTCATGGTCTGCCTTGAAAACCTGTTGTTTTCCAAACATATTTTCAACAATATTTGTGAATTTATCACCATCAAGTCCATTGACATCAAAAATAAAAGCCAAGTCCTGTTCTTGGCCCCCATTTACATGTTCATTGTGTTTGCTACAGAGGGGGTAATATCTGAACTCTGCATAGCCTCACATTTGTGTGTGACCTCTGATGTCAAGCCACATTCTTTGTTATTATTATTTCTTGGTATAAAACAATATTTGGTTACCAATATTTGTGTTCACCGAGGTGCCAATCATTGCATTGTCTACCCCAGAAGGTGTGACTTTCGCTTGACCACTGGTCAAGATCTCATTCACACCCTCCACTTGATTACTCTCGACACCAGGTGATTAAAACAATCCCCCACCCTTCATTGTCTGGGGTGTGTATTTATAATTACACCTATTGTGGTCACTCAGAGGTGCGACATTTTGCTGACCACTAGCTATTGTGTTTTTCACACCTTGTGACTGGCCATGTATCACCTTTTCTTCACTAATATATTGACTGTTTTTACTCTTTTCAAGGTTCATACATGCTACACTTTGGGGGGTGTCACACTTGCCCTGAGTACTGACGGTATTGACACGTTGTTGCCTACACTCAGTATTTCTGTTGACCATTTTTGAGATTTTTCCAGTCATATACCTGTTTTACTGCCTTTTGCCAAAAATGACTGGACATCTTGTTTCTTGATCTTAGAATTATAATAAACTCTAGAAAAAACTCTATTCTGGTGGTCAGTATGCAGGACATTCACTGGACTATCAGATATACTTGAGTTAAAATCACATTTGTCAATAACACTACATTCACTGTTACTTGTAAAAGCACTATCTACCTACTGTGTGACTGTGACTGTATTAGTATTTTTGCTGCCCAACTTAGCTACTGCTGAGCAGCTCCTTGGTCGTTTTTTGGGCCATTTCTTTTTGCAAAATGACAGTCTTTTTCGGAATGTGTCAGTTGAAGCCCCTAAGATAAGCAGAAGGCACATATGTGCCTATGTAGCCGGCCTGACACTTCATGGTCCTTGAAAAAACTACAAGTACCACTCTGGTACTGCTTGCAAAACCAAGGTCTCTTATTATCTTGATTTTTGGCCCAATTTGGCTTGGATGTGTTATGCTTTTGGGCATAGCCCTGCGGATGCGTTCTATGCGAGATGTGTCAACCCATGTAAGCGCCCCCCTTTCCATCTTGCATAGCAAGACTGCGTGTGCTGCTTTTGCATTGGCCCACGAAAAATCAGTGGCGTCCTCCATAAGGTCCCCCAAGTAATGTAACATTTTTTCTTTGGATTTTTGACAGGGTTCATCCAAAACATTCTTTACAAACCCTTGTATAAATTGGGTAAGGGATAAGTTATCATAAGTCACCCTTTGTCTGGTGGGACCCCCTAAAATGTGTTCAAGGCCAGGGGACCTTATGGCGGACAACCACATCAACCGGACCCCCACGTTGGGACTTAATTTTTTCAGCCTGTTCATTACCTTCTTTTTGACACTTTCCTAGCTGGGCAATTTTTGGATCAATTTGTTTTGGGATTTTCTTTGATACTCTTAAATCTGATAAACTTGGAATTTCATCCTCATCAGAAGATGAGTCACTTGATTCACTTGACACAGTTTTGTTTTACTTTTTTTTGTTTTCTTTTACTTAACTTAGAGTCCTAGTTTCCATGCTTGCTGCTCCCAGATGCTCCAGCCACTTGACTTTCTACCATGTCCAGTTGTGCATTCATCTTCTGCAGCTCAGCCAGGATCCTGGTCTGTACACTCCCTGCCACCTCACCAGTCGAATTCCCACCCTCATCAGAGTCACTCTGGTCGGAATGACCTGGGTTTGAGACCCTCTTAACGTGTGAGTCCATCTCATGAGCGACTGAGGGGGTCCTGTTGAGTGTAGAAACACTAGCAAATACTTTATTCAACTGAGAGTCCCGACTACCTCCGCTCCTGGTCTTTGAAACTTTCTTGGTCCCTGCTATCTGGTCTTCATTACTGTTCAAGTGTTCCAAATTTTGGCATTTTTTCCCTGTGGGCAGAAAATGTCTGTCCTGGCAAGCCCAACAATAAGCTTTGTGCTTTCCCATATTTAATTTTTTGTCACAAACACTGTAAAATATAAAGGCACAATGCCCTGAGGATCTGTACTCGACAATATCAGGTTGAATTTGGCTAATGCACTGCACAAGACTGTAAATAACTTAGGGTTGACCGTCCCTTTGTGCTCAGCCAGATAAAGCCTGAGGTTGTCTCCTTTCCAGATCACAGATGACGGCGTCAACTGTCTGACATGTTCACTTCAGGTAGAAACAAAGTTAATACAGTTTGTGCATCATGTAAAGACTAAATGACCATTCTTGAAGACATTCACAAGTAAAAACACACAATAAAAATATAAAATCTAATTCTCCATTTTAAAACTAAATTTTTGACTGTCTCAGTGCTCTGCACTTTTCAAACTGATGCTTGGTCACAGACCCAAACCCCACTATTTATGACCTAGCCAATCAGATGGGATGACCCCAAGTCATTGCCTTAGCAACTACTTCCTTCCAGTGGTAGTGGCCATAATTAAAGGTCACATCTTAGGGTGCCACTACACTTACCCAAATAACCTGCTTTGGAAAAACCCCTTAAGGGGGTAGGACACTTCCCCCAGGGTGGGGGACTGACACCCGTGATGTCCAGACACCACTTATGAAAATCTGCCTTAACTGAGAAAATATCAGCCTATCAGCCTTCCTGGACCCCATTTCACACATATGACACCACTGGTACACCAGATGTAATCCTAAAACCTGTGCATTCAGATTTAGTGAGTGGCAGGTGATTTTTGGGCCAAGTTTCATGGTTATAGAGCAATATTTAGTACTGGTTTGGGCTGATTTACATCAATTTTGGACCATTTTAACAGCATTATTTGGGTTAGATATTTTCTGTTCAGACATGTAATGATCCAAATGTGCCTAAAATATCCCCCTTTATTGTTAAAACAAGCATGAAATTAAATAGGGTCATCAGACTGGCAATATTGTGATATACTTGACATCCCCCCATGAGGGGAGGCCAGGGGGCCCCCCACACCCTGGAAATGAAATTCCTAATATGGCCCTTGAGTGGACCAGAACAATACAAATTCATTCTCTGATATAAACTGAGTTTTCTGCGAAAATTTCAGCAAGATTGATCAACTTTAAGAGGTGGTTTGGACTGATCTGGCATTTTATGATATCCTCGCCACTTATACTCCCTGAACCTGTACTTTGGGCTAAATATGCATTTCTCAAGGAACACACAACTAAAATTAATTCAAGTGGCGACTCCTGTGTGGCACAGTATGGTTTACAGCCTTAAATCTGCCTTAACTGAGAAAATATCAGCCTATCCTGATACAGCCACCTGAGGCTGTATTTTCGCCTTCCTGGGCCCCATTTCACACATATGACACCACTGGTACACCAGATGTAACCCTAAAACCTGTGTAATCAGATTTAGTGAGTGGCAGGTGATTTTTGGGCCAAGTTTCATGGTTATAGAGCAATATTTAGTACTGGTTTGGGCTGATTTACATCTACTTTGGACCATTTTAAGAGCATTATTTGGGTTAAATATTTTCTGTTCAGACATTTAAAGTTTCAAATGTGCCCAAAATATCCCCCTTTATTGTTAAAACAAGCATGAAATTAAATAGGGTCTTCAGACTGGCAATATTGTGATATACTTGACATCCCCCCAGGAGGGGAGGCCAGGGGCCCCCCCACCCCGGAAATGAAATTCCTCAGTGTCCTGGACTGCATTACTGTCAGGTAATCGACACAGTGGGGTTAAATAGTTTATTTACAATATAATTACTAGATGTATTTACATACAGTAACACTAACAATATATTAAAACTTGACACACAATAAGGTGGCCTTAAATTATGGAAGCAACTTGCTCCTAACCAAACAACTGGCCACCTAGGGTTAAGCCCTGTACACCACAATATAAGGCGACCTTAAGGTGGTGATTACTATGCCATACTGTTACACTTTACAGATAAAGGCAAACTGATGGAAGCACTGAAATCCTGATTGATTCAGTGGAGAGGAAATTGACATTAAGGTAACCTTAAAGGTGTGTTATACTTTAGGATATATTTAAGTACTACATGAAGTTGAAGTTATGAGTTTACACTAAGATTTTACTAGATGAAGAGGTCAGACTAGGACAAAACCTTACAGACTTAGTAATGAGTCTGGAGTTGTTAAGAATGACTAGGTAATTTACTGTTAAGGTGGAGTAGGGATTGACCCCAAACCCCAAGTAGTGGACTATTGGAGTAGTCGCTGTTGGAAGGCCAAAGCCACCTTGTCTGATGCATCATGATTTTGGGTGATGTAGGACCAGACACAATCCGACGTCCAGGTGCCATGGCTCTGGATGTCCTGAATTGGGACCTTAGAGTTAAAAGCCATAGTGGCACCTGAACGCCGGAAAGAGTGAAAGGTCAGAGAAGACTGGCCAAGGTTAAGGGCAGTGATAATGTTTTTAAAGTGTTTACGTAGTCTAGTATCAGACAGAGGGACCCAATTTGACCTAAGTTTGACCTGGAAGAGAGGCTTGTTACGACCTGCAGAGGTAATAAGAAGGAAATTTTTGAGAGCTTGAACTGGGCACAAGGGGGAACTGCCCAGGTGGGGGATTTTCAGTACCCTAGCTTGATTTTTGGCCTGAAGGGTTTTAGACCAGGTGATTAAAATGTGGGCACCTGGGTGGGCAAAAAAGACATCAGCCCTAGATAAATGCTTCACGGGGTCAAAAGAAAAGAAAGAAAGAAGGTAGGCTGCCTTGAAGACCTGGCCCATGTAAGTGTTGTCACATTGGGAGATTATTCTGGATAAGAGAGGAATGTCAATTACCGGCTTAAGAGAAACCTTAAGTGAAGAAGTAAGAGTGATGGACTTAGTGAAGTATTTGATGCGAGGGTCATGGAAGGGAGATGTATTCAAGCCCAACATGGCAAATTTTGTCCTGACAGCTGACATGTGATTGGCAATGGCTGAGCTAGTAAAGTCATTGTAAGCCAAGAATTCTAGGAATGACATTAAGTCAAGGACAGATATGGAGAAAATGTTAATGGAAACAAACACACAAAATGATAAGAATGTACGAAACATTTTAGAATAGGCCTTGGAGGTAGAGGAAGCCAAAGAGTGATGAAGCCTTCGGTGAGCCCTGGAAGCCAATACAGCAGCCATGGAGGTACCTGAAATTAAATGGACCAATTCAATTCAATAATACTAGTAGGAAGATTCAGCCAGACCGGATCTGCCACATGACTGTAAATACTTTTCATGTATCTGACATCTAATGATAGTCTGGAGAGGGCATCAGCCACTATATTACTCTTGCCAGCTATGTGAACAGTGTTGAGCTCAATATCAAATCTGGCACATTCCATGAGGATATTCCTGTGAATGGCAGCTAGTGTTAGATCCCTGGTCTTGCTGGAAGCCATAATGGCGACCACAGCCTGATTATCACAATGAATCAAGATCTTATGATTTGCCCAACGGGCAGCCCAGGCCCTGATGGCCACCAGAATATTTATCATTTCCAGGTGAACCATATCATAATTACAGAAGCCAGGGGTTAAGGGTATGGAATAGACCTCATTACCACAAATTGCACCTAAGCCATTAAGGCAAGCATCCAAATGGACTTGGAGGTCAAATTTCTTGTGACAAAAGAAAGTGGTGCCATTGACAGTGGGGAGGAAGGATCTAAACCAGTTCAAGTCCTGTTTAAATGGAACTGTAAGTTAAATAAGGTCCTGCTTATCAGATGACCTGAGGAGGTCTAGCATACGATTCAGGAAGGCCCTAGAGGCCCTGACACAATTGGAAATGTACAGTAACTGGCCCAGTAGGGATTGAAGGTCCCTTTTGGAACAGGTGTCTTTGGTAGCCCACAGATCACAGATACTAGTAATTTCAGTAAGCTTTTCTTGGGGAATAGCCAGTGTAAAATTGGCTGTGTCCACTTCAATGCCTAAGCACACCGCACGAGTAGTAGGGGAGATTAATTTCTTGCTACTGATCTGGAGTCCAAGTTCCTGGAGAAGGGAGGTCAGAGTATTGAAGGATTTATGTGCCTGGCTGGGCAAGGCATGTCCAATAAGATCATCAATATAATTTGTGATAGTGTGACCTTTGGAGGTCATAATAAACCTGATAGCATCGCTTAATCTCTGAAAGATTGAAGAACCATGCCTAAATCCAAAAGGCAGGCAAGTGTCCAGATAGTAGTGGTCAAGCTTCAATCCTAACAAATAATAGTCTTTTGGATCAATCTTAACATGGTGAAATGCCCTAGAGATGTCCACTTTATAGATAAGAGATCCCTTTCCTAACTTTTTGATCTCATCAGTGATGTTATCTAAACTTGGGAGGGTAAGGGCAAATTGTGTGCCTAAATACTGATCTTTGTGAACCCCAGCATTAACTGAATGGTTTTGAGGGTAACTAAGGTCGATTATGACCCTTCTATTTTGGCTCCCGGTTTATCCCTGGTCATAAAGGGTGATATGTGTAAATCTGGGTATGGTGCTTCCCTGAAAGGGCCTAGGACAGCTTTATACTTCACTTCCTCATCCAAATATGCTTTAACATCTGGTACATGATGTTTGGCTGAGGGATGATTGACTTCCGTATGATTTAAATCAACACCTGTGTCAAAATCCAGAGGAAATCCATAACGGATAAGATAAGGGAGCTGTTTATCCCAGTAGTCAATTAAGTAGTCCTGCCAGACATCCGGATTCAACTGTGAAGGTATTTGGATCTGAGCCCCCATGAAATTGTAATTGCCTTCTTTAGCGACATCATACCTGGCCTGAAGCAAACTACCTTGCAAAGGGATTCGCTTGTTATCATTGGGGATGACAAGATCACTGAGGGGAATAAACCCGAATTTTTGGTGATTTTGGCTATCCCACAGTCGAAAAATATCAGTATTTTTTGCATTATTAATGCGAGTCCTGTTATGGGGATGAGAAATCAAGGTGAAGTCAAATTTGTTATCTGCTGAAACATTTACAGTGCCAGCTTCCTTCTTTCTAGTGGCAGTAATGGTTTTATGACGACTGATTAGCAGTGGACTAACGACGGCGTCAGCAACAGAGTTGTCTTTACTGAAGTTTGAGTGAACACTCACCTTTGCAACTGGAGTATTACACGTTGGACTTGTAACTGCATTACTGTGGCAATAACCGTCAATATGAATAACATTAGTGTCATTACAACCACTCAGTTTTTCATTTTCCAACAAAGAAAATTTATTTTCTGTGAAAAATTTGCTGCACACCATGCCATCCACGTGTGAATCATATTGGTTTTCATTATTACTAATATGATAATGAAGTTTACTGACCTGATTATTCACCCTAACAACAGGGTCATGTTTTGGTTGATATTTGATAGTTGTGACATTGATGCCTACTTTGTTGTCATTGGAAGTGCAAGGTGTTGTATTAACAGCATGTTTTTCATGAGAAACACGACCTACTTTTGTGGTACTATTATGTACCAATATTTGCCGTTTATTCACACCATTTTTCAATACTTGTGCATATGACATACCAACAAACCTATAATAGTCGCCCTTCCAGTTTTTACTGCCTTGATCAGAGGTACTATTAACAACCACTCTAGTGCTGTAATCAGTAATTTTTGGCACTGCAGTACTGCAGTGCCCTACTCGTTTTTTTTGGCTTCTTACAATCCTTGGAAGGGTGACTGTATGACTTGCCATTTTTGAAACACACAGAACACACATGTAAGTAGGACTGACCCCCATTCTCGTGATCTTGGGACTGGCCACAAGTTCCTTTCTGATAAAATTGACATGGAAGTGGAGTTCTAGACTTTACAGTTTTCTTGTTGACAACTCCTGACACTTGACCAGACTGAACTTTCTGGGCATGAGCCCTTCTGATTCTATCTATTTCATTTGTGTCCCCCCAAGCCACTTTACCTTCCTCCATCTTAACCAAGAGGACTGCATGGCAGCCTTTAGCCGCCTGCCAGCCAAAATCATGAGAATCCTCCATGAGGTCAGACATGTAGTCCAGCATTTGGTTTTTGACAGTAAGGTCAGTTTGCTCTCTAATAATTTGAGAAAAACCCGCCACCCACTGAGACATAGAGAGATTGTCATAACTGGCTCTAGACTTAGTACTACCAGTAAGTATATAATTATGGGGCCAGGGGACTTCTAATTTACAGGATACAGTATCAGAACCGCCCCTTTGGGACTTGAACTTGCCTTGCTCATTTAAGGTCCTGAGTTCCTGCAGTCTGGCGTCCACCTCCCTCTGTACCTCGACAGATCTCCCCAGCGTGGCGGTGGTGGGCAGAATAAGTTCATCTGCTGGCGGCTTAGATGCAGCTTGAGGCAGTATCCCAACGTGTGGTGACGATCCCTTGCTGGCATCTTGCTGTTCCACCTTTTTCTCGACTTCCTGAATTCTACCACTAAGGTGTTTGAGTTCTGTTAGAATCTGTATGCTGATATCCTGGCTGATAGAATTACTGTTAGATTGAATGTTGCTGTCCATGGAACTAACAGAATCATCAGCTAACACATTTTGTCTTTGACACTTTGCATTTACTGGTCTCTCATGCTTTTCCATACACTTATTGCACTGGAAAAATTTCTGAGGCATCTTGAACTGGAAAATAGGAGAAAAATATTCTGATACGTGCTTGCAAAGCTATGGTCAAGATTTGAAGTTAAAGCACCAGAGGTGAAAATGAAATGAAAACAGCCCTTTATCAGCGCTCCAGATCCAGAGCTATACAAGCATGTCTCAAAATATTTGAGTTTCAGCAGGTCAACTAGAGCAGCGCATGTGGTAACTCCATGATCTTCTGTGCACTGCTATTCAGACCTGCAACACAAGGAAACTTGGAAGTTTCATCACTCTGAAGCTCACAAGTTTCAAAAAGTTAAAAATCTAAATATAAAATCGAATAAAAAAAATTGATGCTGTTTGTTCAAAGTTAAAATTTATAATGAATATGGTGGATTCAGGCGGGAGAATTAAAATGGCTAGGTCACAGTGGACCAGTAAGAAACTAGGTCAATTGAAACAAGACTAGTTTTTAAAATACAATAATAAGGATGTGCATTAGCCACTGAAGTCAAGGACACCTACTGTGTCCTGACCCCAAATATGGTCCTCGAGTGGACCAGACCAATACAAATTCATTCTCTGATATAAACTGAGTTTTCTGCGAAAATTTCAGCAAGATTGATCAACTTTAAGAGCTGATTTGGACTGATCTGGCATTTTATGATATCCTCGCCACCTACACTCCCTGAACCTGTACTTTGGGCTAGATATCCATTTCTGAAGGAACACACAACTAAAATCCATTCAAGTGGCGACTCCTGTGTGGCACAGTATGGTTTACAGCCTTAAATCTGCCTTAACTGAGAAAATATCAGCCTATCCTGATACAGCCACCTGAGGCTGTATTTTCGCCTTCCTGGACCCCATTTCTCACATATGACACCACTGGTACATCAGATTTAATCCTAAAACCTGTGCAATCAGATTTAGTGAGTGGCAGGTGATTTTTGGGCCAAGTTTCATGGTTATAGAGCAATATTTAGTACTGGTTTGGGCTGATTTACATCTACTTTGGACCATTTTAACAGTATTATTTGGGTTAAATATTTTATGTTCAGACATGTAATGATCCAAATGTGCATAAAATACCCCCCTTTATTGTTAAAACAAGCATGAAATTAAATGGGGTCTTCAGACTGGCAATATTGTGATATACTTGACATCCCCCATGGGGGGAGGCCAGGGGGCCCCCCACCCTAGAAATGAAATTCCTAATATGGTCCTCGAGTGGACCAGAACAATACAAATTCATTCTCTGATATAAACTGAGTTTGCTGCGAAAATTTCATCAAGATTGATCAACTTTAAGAGCTGGTTTGGATTGATCGGGCATTTTTTTATATCCTCGCCACCTACACTCCCTGAACCTGTACTTTGGGCTAGATATGCATTTCTGAAGGAACACACAACTAAAATTCATTCAAGTGGCGACTCCTGTGTGGCACAGTATGGTTTATAGTCTTAAATCTGCCTTAACTGAGAAAATATCAGCCTATCCTGATACAGCCACCTGAGGCTGTATTTTCGCCTTCCTGGGCCCCATTTCACACATATGACACCACTGGTACACCAGATTTAATCCTAAAACCTGTGCAATCAGATTTAGTGAGTGGCAGGTGATTTTTGGGCCAAGTTTCATGGTTATAGAGCAATATTTAGTACTGGTTTGGGCTGATTTACATCTACTTTGGACCATTTTAACAGTATTATTTGGGTTAAATATTTTATGTTCAGACATGTAATGATCCAAATGTGCCTAAAATATCCCCCTTTATTGTTAAAACAAGCATGAAATTAAATAGGGTCTTCAGACTGGCAATATTGTGATATACTTGACATCCCCCATGAGGGGAGGCCAGGGGGCCCCCACCCCGAAAATGAAATTCCTAATATGGCCCTCGAGTGAACAAGAACAATACAAATTCATTCTCTGATATAAACTGAGTTTTCTGCCAAAATTTCAGCAAGATTGATCAACTTTAAGAGCTGGTTTGGACTGATCTGGCATTTTTTGATATCCTCGCCACCTACACTCCCTGAACCTGTACTTTGGGCTAGATATCCATTTATGAAGGAACACACAACTAAAATTCATTCAAGTGGCGACTCCTGTGTGGCACAGTATGGTTTATAGTCTTATATCTGCCTTAACTGACAAAATATCAGCCTATCCTGATACAGCCAACAGAGGCTGTATTTTCGCCTTCCTGGACCCCATTTCACACATATGACACCACTGGTACACCAGATGTAACCCTAAAACCTGTGCAATCAGATTTAGTGAGTGGCAGGTGATTTTTGGGCCAAGTTTCATGGTTATAGAGCAATATTTAGTACTGGTTTGGGCTGATTTACATCTACTTTGGACCATTTTAAGAGCATTATTTGGGTTAAATATTTTCTGTTCAGACATGTAATGATACAAATGTGCCCAAAATATCCCCCTTTATTGTTAAAACAAGCATGAAATTAAATAGGGTCTTCAGACTGGCAATATTGTGATATACTTGACATCCCCCATGAGGGGAGGCCAGGGGCCCCCCACCCCGGAAATGAAATTCCTAATATGGTCCTCGAGTGGACCAGACCAATAGTAGTGTGGCCTGAGGATTATGTGAGCACATTCGGCACGCCAATTGGGAGGGGGAATGGGGGCTTGAGTAAACAGTCCTTAAGTGGGTTATTGTTTAATATAAAGAGATATAAGTGGGAGGGGGCAGGTGTTTATTGTGTGGGGTGGGGGCTTGAGTAAACAGTCGTTAAGTGAGTTATTGTTTAATATAAAGAGATATAAGTGGGGTGGTGACACGTGTTGAATGTACTGGATGGATCATCTCCTAGAAAAGGACTTCATTAATTAGAAGCAGGGGCAGTTGAGTCAACAAGAATGTTTGGAATTGAGGGTCCAGTGTGTTTACATATATTGCCACAAAAGAGATCAGTAAGGGTGGGGGGCAGATGTACATTCAAGCTTGCATGTACAATAGTTTAGTGAGAACTATTGTACACTTACTGGTTTAATAACAGGATTAATTAAAAGCAGGGGCAGTTGAGTCAACAAGAATGTTTGGAATTGAGTGGTCGGGTGTGTTTACATATATTGCCACAAAGAGATCAATAAGGGTGGGGGGCAGGTGTATATTCAAAGCTTTTATGTACCTTAGTTTGGGGGAGAACTAGTTTACACATAATGAACTTACAGATTAGAGTCGGGAGGGGAGGGGAAAAAAGGGACAAAAAGTTTCAAAATGACCAAAAAAGCATCTTGTTAATCACTAATATATATATATATAGATATACATATATAAAATAAGTAATTACCCTCAAAAAACACACAGACATACATATAGAATACATATATCTTCATAGTTGGCTGCTCCTGTCCCATGAATTGGTTCATTTTAAGGGTCTATTTACCATCACTGACACTCTGTATGCAGTGCCCGGTGTTAATATAAAATCCACCATGGCACTCATTCAGACACAAGTACTGACTTAAAAGAAGAGGACACTGGTCCTTGTGAGGGTGGGGGGCATCTGTCCGACATGTGGCTCTATTTACAATTTTTCTAAAATTACTTACGAGTAGCAACACAAATGATTAACTCAATTCCAAAGACATTAGCTCTTACAGCAACCACTTCAAGTGGTTGAGATGTTGACATACACACATATGAATTTATGTATGCTTACCCGATCAAAGTAGAAATTAAAGGTTGGCTGCTCACCACTCCAAAATGGGCACGTGGCTTTATTTGTATGGGTTCTATTATGGAGTTGTCAATTGGTATGCTCTACAGATGAAAGATAGATATAATGTCGATAGGTTAAACAGTAAGGTGAGCGGTGTACGTGTCAGAGAATTGGAATCAATTAAATAATAAATCAGACATCTGCCCCCCACACACTCACACAATGGAATACAGATAACTTGTGTACACAGCATATATGTATAATAGTTACGTATATGACAGCTTTAATGCTATGTAATAGTGTGCGTCTTATTTACTTTCCTGTACCATGAGGTGTTAAACCGAATGTTAAGTGTGTACAATCGATAAGGTAAATTTTCAGTTACTCTATTACATTTTGAATTTCCTTTTCAAGTTTATACTCAAGTACATTTTCTTTAAATGTGTATAGATAGATAGATAAATGTAACTTACATTCTTTCAGATCCGTTCAGCATTTGGTTTGGGGGTGGAGGTGACTGGTGTCTCACTGGTGGTGGTGGTGGTGGTTGTTCCAGATCGGACGGGGTTTCAAGGTCATAGGAGGAGAACATTATGCTGCTATTATTTCTTGAACATCTGGTTGTTTGCTGCCCAGCTGTCAGTGAGGGAAAGTTCTCCGATGCTTGTGATGTAAGAGCTGTCAAATCGAACCTCGGCCTCAGAGGTACCTACCTATTGAAGTTCATATCATTATTTCATTTTATTTCTGTGTATGCTATAACTGTGATTTATTATTAATTATGAAACTTATTTCTCATGAAAAATTATAATAATAGTATTAGTATAAAAATTTACCTTGCTGTTTTATCTTGCAATGTGTGCACTAATGTACAATAAAAGCTATATGTCTTACAATATTTTTTCCTTATCCATACTAATTTTTGTTATCCTCTGGCTTCCTTTGTTTCTTTTAATTCAACTTTTTACAGAAGTTGGAGTCAGCAGTTAAATCACAGATTCCAGCTGGGATCTCATGGCCCACCAGCCAGTTGAACATCAATGGGTACCTGGGATTATTTGATTTTGTGAAAGTATGATATTGCAAGCTTATTAATAGCTTCAATAATTTGTTTGATAAAAATTACTTTCCACAAATTCATTGCTTCTCAAAAGTATCCACATTATCAAAAGAATATGGCTGAACTTTGTCTCACCAAATATATCCATTATATTTTGCAAGTATTGTCATTGAAAATAAAGACTTCAATATGGTGTTCTGTTTAAAATGTCTTTTCTTCCAAGTTTGCTACTTATTTTAGTGTTTAATTTGTCTTTGACTCCTGTGAAAAAATGCGACATGTATCTTGGGATTGCTTTAATTTTTGATTGCTCGTAGGCATTTCTAGGAAAACTATTTTTCAAAATTTCACTAAATACAAGGAGTCACTCAGAATCATTAAGTAGATCATATGACTTGTATCAAACTGGGTAGTGTATTCCAGGGAAAGCTGCAAAACATTGCGTAGGTCATATTAGTTGCAGCATTTTGGGTTGGGTGTTGTGGGAAAGCACTCCAAAGCAGTGTACAGGTCATACCAAAGGAGGTAGATAGCAGTGGAATACTTTGAACAGGTCATATCACAACAAAATGAAGCCAAGGTACATCATGAACAGTTTAACCAGCATACATTCATTGTATACATGAAAAATTAATACAAACATAAAATGCATGCAGAAAAAAAATTTCGCTTTAAATTGCATTCAGAACCTCTGAAAAATGTTATATGCTTAGAAATTAGTAAAGTTAAAGATTCTAGTGTCTATCATGTATATCAAAAGTGTCATTAATGGATGACAGAACATAAATTTTCTAAGAGCAACAAAGTAGATATATTAGCCTTTGTAGAGAAGGCTGAAGTCTCACAGCTACAAAAATCTACAAATGAAATTTCTTCAAGATCTTCAATTTGCCTATGACACTTCTTAATAATTGTATAACATATATGAAACTACATTTAGTAATCATAAATAAAGTTTTTAAATAGATGTTCATATAATTGGAAATAATTGTGATTCTAAAAATCACTAAGCACATAGTGTCAAAAATATCAGAATTGCACACAAACTTCGATTAGGGACTGTGAATTGTGTGCAGGCTGGGGTTGGGCATCAACTATTCTCAAATATTAGTGTGTGGATTGAGAGAGTCAACTGCAAGGAGTCAATAACATGGTGATTTTAGTAGATCCTGATGGAGTTCTTTGGGGGAAGGGATCAAGAGGTTTTAGTACATAGTGTGAATGAGTATTGAGAGACACACACAGAACTTGAGTGGGGGGATCAATGATGAATGTCTTGAGGATTGTTTTACCAGATGATATTTTAATAATTATTTATCTAAAGTGAATTTTAACACAAAATAAAAGCAAATTTTGACATGTTCAAAGGTCAACATGTATCTCTATTCGCTTCATTTTTATTTATTTGCAGTTCACTTTATTATTTTCTTATTTGCTTATTCGTGGATGATATAATTGACACATAACTGAACTTGTGGGTTCTTAACCTTATCCAATATCTTTGCCAATGCCCAAGAAACTATGTTCAAGTAAAACGTTTCACAAGCTACTAATGAAATGGTATAAAACATTAATAGCAAATACATAAATGTATCATAATTGTGACATCTGTAACAAGATGTCACTTATACAATGTCTCTTTCAAAATTTATTAGTTCTAATGCATATGATTTGTATGATGTTCTTGATGTTTTTGATTCCATCACAAATCAGTCGAATAAAATGACTTGAATTGTAAATGCTTAGTCAGTGTCTGATTATTTGTCACCAGACACTTGAAAGATGATGATTTATATCTCAATCAGCCAACATTTGAAAAAGCTAGAAAAACAATTTTACTTTTGGCTTTAGCAGTAAAAATAACTAAAATAATATGCACATATTTCTCACCTTTACAGACAATTGATTCAATTGGACTGGTTTCCAAATAAATATACCACAAAATTTAGTAAATAGAAATCACTGGGAGGGCACAGTGACACAGTGGGTAACACTCCCCTCCCACCTCTGAGGTCTGCGGTTCAAACCCTGGACCCAATGTGGGAAAATTGGCAGTTGCTTTCTGATGGTCTGCAGTTTACAGTACAGAACCTTGACCGACTGTATGTACTGGTTTCCTCTGCCCATAAAACTACCCATTGTGATATGATATAGTGTTGAAAGTGATGATAAAATCCAAATAATTAATTAAATAAATCATTGAGTTTCATCTACCACCAGTGGTCCCAAAGTGGAATTAAATCCATTCAATTCTTTAGACTTGTGTCTTGGTTGTTGAACCTTAGAGTCTGTCTTTTGATGGAGATTAAGCACTATAAAAGTCATATTAGAAATTAGGAATTCATAGAAAGACCCAACAAGCACATAATTTATTTCTGGTAGTTTTGTCAATCAGTATTGTATAAAACTAATGATGGAGTAAATTAAGCATGAAGAGTTATAAATATTTTGATTTTAAAATAAAATGTATCTCCATATAATATTACAATGGACAAACACATGGTATGGGTTTACTACTGCCTCATATATACCGCAGCTATCCTAACTGCCCACTTATTTTAATCTATGAAATAATAAATGATCATCCAACCACTGGGGAATCCTCCCCAAGTTGCCCATTGTTACAATATTTGTTGTTAGATTGCCGTTCGGTTCCACTATCCCATTTACTGATATGAACCACTGAGTAGGTACTTGTGTTAATCCATACTTAAGTGCACAAACAATTTAGCTAATCAATCTTAAGTATTATATATATTTAATTAAAATATGTATCTCCATTTTAGAACACAAAGGTTTAATAACATGTTGAGTTTAATACAGATGTGACGGAAAAATCAATAAAACGTTCGGATCGACTGTTACCAGAGGCCGTATTCATAAAGAGATCTTAAGTCTGAGACAAAAAATAGTCTCAGCTTTGAGATTTGTTCTCAGCTGAGACCAAGTCTCAACTTTGTATTCACAAATAGATTCTCAGCTGAGACCAAGCTGAGACCAGTCTCAAGTCTTCCCAATGTAAACAAATCATTAGCTTGCAAATATATCCAACATTTTTTAGAGATCAATAGTTGTTGTGTGTTTTAGTTCTTAACAAAAATTATACTGTCTATTAAAATAAAAAATAAATAGAAAATTGTGTCAATTGTTTTTTATTTTGCATGTCACATGATCCACTTCTTTCCCAGCAGGCACACGCCTTGAAATGTCGTTGATTTAGAGTTGAAAACAGGTCCTGACGTTGAAATGAACATTACCAACTACTAAATCTAAGTTAGTTTTCTGACATGAAAAAGTAGTGATATTTTGACCAGAAATCATGGTGATTTTTGGTTGAAAAACTGACACTAACTCAATTTCAACACTATTTCAAAGCTAGATTTCTGACTGGAAAAAGTAGTGGTACTTCGTAAAAAAATCACCACTAAATCAAGTTAAGTTTTTCGACATGAAATCTTAGTCATGTTATTGAACAGAAAACAGGTTGAATGTTGGGAAATGAATGACTGGTAATCGTTGATTGAAAATTCTTTTTCTAGAGGGTAATTTAGTGATTAAGTCTAACTTTTTGAAAGAACTATTATTGCAATTGTTTTTGAATTTGTAGATACAGTATTTGTAAAGCAAAGATTAATTTTTAAAGATTATAAAGATGATAGAGTTTATGTGTGCATGTACTTGTACATTTTTTCTCCATTCTCCTTGTTAATTAACTGATGCATCCAAATATAATTTTTATAATTTATAATTATATTTTGATCAATGCAATTCCCGATATTTAAAAAAAACGTTTTGAAGTCAAACTTATCTTAAATAAAAAAGATGAATTCAAACTTATTCATCAAAAGTTAGTAATTAGAATTTGTTTCTCAAATTCTCCCATACATAAAGAACATAGTTTTCAGTTTACAAGTTTACACAGAAAACTTCCCTACACAGAGAACCTAAGCTATAACATTTTATCACACAACAGTGAGGTTGGGGGGGTTCCTGGTTTTTCTTATCTGTACCCTACTACACAGGACATTGGACCTGTGACTAAAGTAATTAGATAACACAGCAGGGGTGGAGGTGGGGGTTTACCCTTGCTCAGTTGCACACATGGTGTTTACTTCTTTAAGTCTGTTTTTTTTTTGTGGTCAGCAGTGACAACTAATTAAGTTGGGGAATAATGGGTGGAGTTCTTCAAATGTGGCTTTTCTTGTGTTTTTTTTCAGTTTATATGACAAAGTTGTATGAGACACACGCATCTGAACTGAGCATTGTGGTTTTGCTACATGATTATAGCTTCTTTATAATTACAATATAATTATAGCCAACTTAATAAAACATTTAAAAGAAACTGATTGGATAAAATACTGAAGATATAAATAATGTCACAATTTTTGGTTATTTACAAAGAAAAAAAAATATTTTAAAATTTCACAAAAAGAATTGCAATTGAAGGCAATGAATAATACCGATCCTATTGATAACATAAAAATAGATATCTAGTTGGAAAATATGGATTTACATATCTTGAGCATATTTGAAAGCTGATTAAAAATTATGTGTTATTACAACATTATCAGAAATAGAATATTGAATATACAATGATTCATGAAAACATGTGATCTTGGAAAGAATTAATTACTTTGAAGCTATATCCAAATTGTAAAATATGCATATGGATAGTCATTATGTCAGCTGACTTGTCAGTCAGCTGACATTATGTCGTCACTCTGCGGCGTGGGCGTACGCACACGCGTCCGCGTCCGCGTGAACAACTTCTCCTCCAAAACTACAAGGCCTAGAGACGTGCTGTTTTTTTTAAAAGATACCTTATCTATCGAGGATGAAAAATTGTTCAAGGCATGCAAATCTGTCTGTTCGTCTGTTTGCTAGAGACATTACAAGGGGGGTACCCCCACCAAAAGTGTGAAAATTTCAACACTTAATCACAATTTTCTCAGTGACTATTACAGGGATTTCTCTCATATCTTGCATATATGTACTAGGCCAGAGGTAGATTCTCTTGTGTGAGTATGAGACCTGGATCTGTCTTACTTTTTTTTTAATAAATTTTTTTAATAATTTTTAATGCATTAAAATTCATGAAATCATGCACAAAATCATTTATAACTTGAAAACTGTTGCATCTAGAGCATTTTGTTAAAATATGTTATTCAGCTACTTTTTTCATAGCTACAATATGGTGAGTAAGTTGGGTGCCTGTCTCAATAGCTAAGTGAGTAATAGCTACTTTTGGGCTTTTCAGTAACTTCCATCATGAGTAGAATCACTTGTAACTTAAAAACTATTGCATTTAGAGAATTTCGTATAAATATGTTATTCAGCTACTTTTGGGTCAGCTATAACATAGTAAAATTTTAGACCTGTAGCTCATGGCATAGCTGAGTAATAGCTACTTTTAGGTTATCACTGTTGAGTAAATCGCTTATAACTTGAAAACTATTGCATTTAGAGAATTTCGTATAAATATGTTATTCAGCTACTTTTGGGTCAGCTATAACATAGTAAAATTTCAGACCTGTAGCTCATGGCATAGCTGAGTAATAGCTACTTTTAGGTTATCACTGTTGAGTAAATCGCTTATAACTTGGAAACTATTGCATTTAGAGTATTTTGTTTCAATATGTTATTCACCTATTTTGGGATCTGCTATAACATAGTGAAGTTTCAGATCTGTGGCTCATTGCATAGCTGAGTAATAGCTACTTTGAAGTTCTCACTATTGAGTAAATCAGTTATAATTGGAAAACTATTGCATTTAGAGAATTTCGTATAAATATGTTATTCAGCTACTTTTGGGTCAGCTATAACATAGTAAAATTTCAGACCTGTAGCTCATGGCATAGCTGAGTAATAGCTACTTTTATGTCATCACTATTGAGTAAATCAGTTGTAACTTGAAAACTATTGCATTTACAGTATTTTGCTTAAATATGTTGTTCACCTACTTTTGGGTCAGCTATAACATAGTAAAATTTCAGACCTGTAGCTCATTGCATAGCTGAGTAATAACTACTTTGAGGTTCTCACTATTGAGTAAATCAGTTGTAATTGTAAAACTATTGCATTTAGAGAATTTAGTATAAATATGTTATTCAGCTACTTTTGGGTCAGCTATAACATAGTAAAATTTCAGACCTGTAGCTCATGGCATAGCTGAGTAATAGCTACTTTTAGGTCATCACTATTGAGTAAATCAGTTGTAACTTGAAAACTATTGCTTAAATATGTTGTTCACCTATTTTTGGGTCAGCTATAACATAGTAAAATTTCAGACCTGTAGCTCATGGCATAGCTGAGTAATAGCTACTTTTAGGTTATCACTGTTGAGTAAATCGCTTATAACTTGGAAATTATTGCATTTAGAGTATTTTGTTTCAATATGTTATTCACCTATTTTGGGGTCAGCTATAACATAGTGAAGTTCCAGACCTGTGACTCATTGCATAGCTGAGTAATAGCTACTTTGAAGTTCTCAATGTTGAGTAAATCACTTGTAATTTGAAAACTATTGCATTTAGAGAATTTAGTATAAATATGTTATTCAGCTACTTTTGGGTCAGCTATAACATAGTAAAATTTCAGACCTGTAGCTCATGGCATAGCTGAGTAATAGCTACTTTTAGGTTATCACTGTTGAGTAAATCACTTATAACTTAAAAACTATTGCATTTAGAGTATTTTGTTGCAATATGTTATTCACCTATTTTGGGGTCAGCTATAACATAGTGAAGTTCCAGACCTGTGGCTCATTGCATAGCTGAGTAATAGCTACTTTGAAGTTCTCACTGTTGAGTAAAGCAGTTGTAATTGGAAAACTATTGCCTTTACAGAAATTTGTGCAAATATGTTATTCAGCTACTTTTGGGTCTGCTATAACATAGTGAAATTACAGACCTGTAGCTCATGGCACAACTGAGCAATAGCTATTCTCAGGCACTGACTGTTGAGTAAATCAGCTATAACTTGAAAAATATTGCATTTGGAGTATTTTGTTAAAATATATTGTTCACCTACTTTTGGGTTAGCTATAACATAGTGAAATTACAGACCTATAGCTCATGGCATAGCGGAACAATAGCTATTTTCAGGTTCTCACTATTGAGTAAATCAGTTGTAACTTAAAAACTATTGCAGTTACAGTATTTTGCTTAAATATGTTGTTCACCTACTTTTAGGTCAGCTATAACAGAGCAAAAATTCAGACATGTAGCTCATTGCATAGCTGAGTAATAGTTACTTTGAGGTTCTCACTCTTGAGTAAATCAGTTGTAACTTGAAAATTATTACATTTAGAGTATTTTGTTAAATATGTTATTCACAGACGTTTTGGTCAGCTATAACATAGTGAAATTGCAGACCCCTATGTCATGGCATAGCTGAGCAATAGCTTCTTTCAGGTTCTCACTGTTGAGTAAATCATTGTATCCAACCTGTAGGAAATCATGGACTGGGAATCTGTTAATATGGTCCGATTTGACCTTGGAACCCTCCTTCAAGGTCAAATGAGGATAGCCAAACATAAAAGTGCTTATAACTCGCTTATTATTGGTCCTAGAGGTTGGAATGAAAACCAACCTATAGAAAATCATGAGCTGGGAATTTTTTGGTGTGGTCGGATTTCACCTTGGACCCCTCCTTCAAGGTCAAATGAGGATAGCCAAACTTAAAAGTGCTTATAACTCACTTATTATTGGTCCTAGAGGTTTCAAATGGAAAACCAACCTATAGAAAATCATGGGCTGGGAATTTTTTGGTGTGGTCGGATTTGACCTTAGACCCCTCCTTCCAGGTCAAACGAAGATAGCCAAACTTAAAGTGCTTATAACTTGCGTATTATTGGTCTTGGAGGTTTGGGATGGTAAACCAACATATAGGAAATCATGGGCTGGGATTCTTTTGGTGTGGTCAGATTTGACCTGGGACCCCTCCTTCAAGGTCAATTGAGGATAGCCAAACTTACAATTGCTTAGAACTTGCTTATTATTGGTCCTACAAGTTTGGGATGGTAAACAAGCTACAGGAAATCATGGGCTGGAAATTTTTTTGTGTGGTCGGATTTGACCTTGGACCCCCTCCTTCAAGGTCAAACAAGGATAGCCAAACTTAAAAAGTGCCTATGACTCACTTATTATTGGTCCGAGAGGTTTGGGATGGTAAACCATCCTAAATTCTTTGGCTGGGAATCTTTTGGTTTGGTCAGATTTGACCTTTGGTCCCCTTCTTCATGGTCGAATGAGGATATTGCATTTATAGTATTTCTTTAAATATTTTTAACCTACTTTTTACACTTAAAGAATTACCTTGTTACTTTATTTCATAATACCATTTGCAGGGCACAACTTTTTTGTCCTTTTCTTCTGTCAGCTTCGGAATATCTTTCGAACATGCTGTTCAGTTACCATTTACTGTATTTCTGTACAGCCCTTTCCCTGATAATTATGCTTTCCTCTCATTATCACCATCACAAATCAAAAACATTCAGTCAGCTGACACAGAATTTCACCGATTGAATTCAACCTGATTTCACCGGTTGGATCCAACCAAAAAACGGTTTGCAAAATCTACACATATTTCAACCAGATTTCACCCATTGAATTCAACCAGATTTCAACAGTTGGTTTCAACATGATTTCACCGGTTGGGTCCAACTAAAAACGGTTTGCAAAATCTTCACGTATTTCAACCAGATTTCACCGTTGGAATCAACCAGATTTCAAAGTCGCGTGCCTGCTGGGTTGTTGCATATTTTTTTTTTATATATATATAAACGAAAGCACACCTATCCTCCATCTTTGTTGTCATTAGAGGTGAAGGTCACAAATTGGAAAGTTTCCGAAGGCGCCCAGCTCACCAGTCGTAAATACCACCTGTGACACTGTTCTTTACAGGCTGTGAGGTCGTGTTTACGGCCGGTAAGAACGCTGCATAAAACCAATATGGCTGCGCCCATGATGTAAAGAAAACGTGTTTTGTGCACACAGTAGTTTTATAAACAGTGTATCTAGTCTATCCAGAAAAAATATGACGTCTGGGGCAGACAATATTGTTCACCACTGTAAACTAACTACCCACCAATTTTCAGGAAAAGTGTCTGATAATATTGTGCATTTCTACGTTTTGAAGTTGAAAGACAGTTTCTTTCTGTGGATTGGGAAGGCACAGAAATTTGAAAATCTTTCCATGGCAATGATAACAAAATATGTACGTTATTACAGTAGACAGAAAAAGTCTCATATCAGGACTTGTTAAAATAATTCTATTGCACTCTATCTGGAAATATGGGCATTGATTATTTTAGTGGCTTCCTACCAGTAATTAATTAAACACCCATGCTATGCTTATACAGTAATAGTTTGAATTTAAATTAGATTGACAGCTATATATTTCATTCTTCTACCACCAGATTGTCAAATGATATACACTACAATTAATAATTGAGATACATTTTGTTACATTTGTTTCAAAGCTTTATAATTTTCGGATAGACCGAGTTTCTGTCTCATTGCCAATTGCTATTGATATTCTGATGGACAGTGTACGTTGAAAATCCCCAGATGGAAAAACCCCGGAAATCTGCAGACCCATAGAAAATCCCCAGATCAAAAATCCCTAGATAAAAAAATCTCTAAAAGTAGGAGTAAAAGATAAGGTACACTTTATATGGAGTTACTGAACTTTACATACATTCAGGTTTGGTATATTGCTGCACTGAATATTAAGATTTTAACATGATTTAAAAACACATCTTTTTAAAAATTGCTGTTAACATTTCCTTTGATAGAATTAGTTTCTGAGTAGGTTTTAAAGCTCCTTTAAGATGCCTGTAATTATCAACCCTTAAAGATTTAAAAGGTGTTTGAATGGGTTCCATAGCATACATGAAAGTGCTTATATGTTGAGTTAGTCTTTCAACATCCTTCCTGACCAATTATCAAAGAAAGAATCAGCCTTTCTATCTATAGACAATGGGACAAATAAAAGCCACTTTCCCTGATAGTAATTAACAGATAGGGCCACACTTCATACAGGTAGATTAAATAACACAGTTAAAAATAGTTCTTTAATACATCAATCCATAGAGGGCTACAAATCTAATCCGATTAATTGAAAGCCACATGCATTCCCTGGAAGAGGTAGATTAAAGACTACAGTTAAAAGTGGTTTATTTAATCAATGAATAATAATAATAATAATAATAATGAGTACCACACAATTGGTTTGAAGAGGACAGGAATTGGAAGCCATATCATAGACAAAGACAACATAACAATGCATTTGCAATGTAAAGACCACAGTTAAAACTGGTTTATTTAATCAATGAACAACAAAAAGGAAAAGGAAGGGCCAAAATTATTTTGAAGATGACAGTAATTGGAAGCCACACCATACACAAAGACAATATAACAATACATTTGTCAATGGTATTGTATTGGGGATTTTTGATCTGGGGATTTTCTAAGCCCTATCTGGGGATTTTCTATGGGTCTGTAGATTTCCGGGGATTTTCAATCTGGGGATTTTCATATACAATCAGTGATGGACGCAATGGCGAAGGACAGAGTTCACATGTACCTGTTCTCTGTGTAAATCTCGAACTGTGGGGAATTATTGTATTGACTTTCAAAACTCCTTGTTATGTCTATTATAGCTGTATCCAGTTTACAATACATATGTTATTAAATTAAACTGCTTTTAGAAGGCAAGAATTTTAATGTTAAAGTTTTGTTTACATTTTGAAAATTGGTTGAATTATATACATGCCAGTTTGATTGGCATAAAATATTAGTGAACGGCACATATACATACCTTAAAGAAACCAAATAACACCTTATACTTGTGGTAATATGTGTACAAATATGCCGTTCAAAATTTACACAGAAAACAAGTACATGTGAGCTCTGTCCCTCGCCATTGCGTACCATCAGAAATATCAACAGCAATGCGTAACAGGACAGAAACTCAGTCTAAATTTTCGGAGTGGTTATTTACCCAACGGCTGTGTACCCTAGCTATGATATTGGTCTGGCGTACCCAATGGCTGTGTATGCAAGATCTATATCATCGCTAGCGTACCCAATGGCTATGTATACAAGATCATTGCTAGTGTACCCAAATTTTAATCAATTTTCCCTTAGCTCATTTCTGACATCTCCTTCAGAATGTAACAATAACCAAGTTATTCTGCTGTCTCACAGTGCAAACCCATGCTAAGGTAAATCATTTTAATTCAGAGAGTGATCCTTGGCCCATTTCTGATAACATGGAAAATTTCCTAAAAACTAATTGCTTCACAATGCCTTGGATACAGACCTGTTGAGTATGCTGTAATAGGTACTGATATCGAGTGCACAACCATTGAGTGCATGCTACCTTGGGTAATGAGAAATTGGGTAGGCTGTAAAAAATTTGGAGTTGTTGGCTACAGTAGCAGTGATCTAGATCTTGTGTGCACAACCACTGGGTACACTAGTCCAATATCACTGCCCGTGTACACAACTGCTGGATACGCTAGTAGTGAAATGGATCATGTGTACACCGCCACTAGATATGCCAGCAGTGATATTGATCTTGGGTGCACAACCATTGGGAACATTGAGTTTACTGCCTTAGGTACAGGGTAGTTGGATATGCCAGTACCTTACACAGCTTTTGGGAACACTAAGAAAAAAAAACAATGACATAAATCTAGGGTAAATAACCATTGGGAAAATAGAACTTAGTGCTTTAATTGGATACAGGATAGCTGGGTATGCCAGTAGTGTACATACACAGCCGTTGGCCATGGTAGCAGTGATATAGATCTTGTGAAGATAACCATTGGGTACGCTAGACCGATATCACTGCTAGTGTACACAACCGTTGGGTACGCTAGAAGTGAAATACATCTTGCGTACACAACCGTTGGGTACACCAACAATGCTATTGATCTAGGGTACACAGTCTTTGGGTACGCTAGCAGTGATATGGGTCTTGCGTACACAGCCGTTGCAGGGTGCGCTAGACCGATATCACTACTAGCATACACAACTGTTGAGTAGACTAGCAGTGAAATAGATCTTGCGGACACAACCATTGGTTACATTAAGAATTAATGCTATTGATCTAGGGTGCACAACCATTGGGAATATAGGGTTCACTGCCTTGAGTGCAGGTTAGTTGGGTATGCCAGAAGTGTACATACATAGCCATTGGGTATGCTAGCAGCAATATAGACCTTGCATACACAACCGTTGGGTACACTAGACTGGTATTACTGCTAGTGTACACAACCGTTGGGTATGCTAGCAGTGAAACTAATCTAGTGTACACAGCCGTTGGGTAAATATCCTCTACCATTTTACCATTTTATCTATATTATCAGCCGTTTTTACCGCAGGCCGGAAATACCCAAATAGCATTCTGAAGTTGGGCCAACGTCGGCACATCCGTCGGTCTGACATTGGCTGCCAACGTTGGCCCAACGGCTTTTTGGCCAGCGGTCCAACGTTGGCCCACCGTCTGCAAGCCACCGGTAAAAAAAAATTTACTCGGTGTATAGCATCACCCAATCAGATTGCAGCATGGTGTTATGTGGCCATTGTTTAACAGAAGGCAAGTGATAGACAGATTGTGGAAGGATCCTAGTTAAGGGAATCCCTGATAAGTCATATGACCAAACATTAACAATGGTGGAACAGTCCATAATACAGTGATAAAATTATAATGTTCACAAACAACTTTTTCAGTGTGAATTTATAATGTGAATATTATTAAGCGTCCCGCAAAGGACGCTTGTTTGTGTATGGGAGACCTTCAGGCTCCGGCGGCTCCGGCGGCTCCGCATTTTGTTTTCCTTATAACTCTGTAACTGTTAGGCGGATTCTTTTCAAATTTGGCAGGTTTATGCAGTAGCCTTGGGGAATTTTTTTGAATATGCTGCAGTGACATTTCAACCAATCAGACATGTCACATGACCAAAAATGTCTTTTTTCGATGGGGAAGCTTGTCTGGATGATAACTTGAAAGGGATTTTATAAATTCACCTGAAACTTGGCAAATACATTCATTCTATTAAAATCTGGAAATCATTAGATTTTGGCATTGATTGGTTAAGAAATGGCTGAGTAATTAATGATTAATTAATCATTATGAATTTTCCAAATAAGGAAAACACAAAAATGCTTATAACTCGAAAACCGTGCTAGATAGAGCGATTTCGACAAAAGTTTTGACCTCCAGGGTATCTCTGCAGAGTAGCCATGCCAATTTTCAAAAAAATTTTGACTCACCAAAAATGGCGGCCATTTTGAATTTTCGAATTTTACACAAAAATTGCAAAACACAAAAATGCTAATATCTCGAAAACTGTGCTAGATGGCGAATTATCTCTTAAAAGTATTGCAGATAGCCAATTTATCTCAAATAATTCATTCACCTACTTTTGGAAGAGCTTTCACATGGTGAAGTTTCAGACACATAGCTAATTACTCACCTACTCAAAATGAGTAAATGCGAATTATCTCTAAAAGTATTGCAGATACCCAATTTTTCTCAAATAACTCATTCATCTACTTTTGGGAGAGCTTTCACTTGGTGAAGTTCCAGACCCATAGGTAATTACTCACCTACTCAAAATGAGTAAATGCGAATTATCTCTAGAAGTATTGCAGATAGCCAATTTCTCTCAAATAACTCATTCATCTACTTTTGGGAGAGCTTTCACTTGGTGAAGTTCCAGACCCGTAGGTAATTACTCACCTACTCAAAATGAGTACATGCGAATTATCTCATAAAAGTATTCCAGATAGCCAATTTTTATCAAATAACTCATTCACCTACTTTTGCAAGAGCTTTCACATGGTGAAGTTTCAGACCCAGAGCTAATTAGTCACCTACTCAAAATGAGTAAATGCGAATTATCTCTAAAAGTATTGCAGATAGCCAATTTTTCTCAAATAACTTATTCATCTACTTTTGGGAGAGCTTTCACATGGTGAAGTTCCAGACCCGTAAGTAATTATTCACCTACTCAAAATGAGTAAATGCTAATTATCTCTAGAAGTATTGTAGATAGCCAATTTCTCTCAAATAACTCATTCATCTACTTGTGGGAGAGCTTTCACATGGTGAAGTTTCAGACCCATAGCTAATTACTCACCTACTCAAAATGAGTAAATGCGAATTATCTCTAAAAGTATTGCAGATACCCAATTTTTGTCAAATAACTCATTCACCTGCTTTTGGGAGAGCTTTCACATGGTGAAGTTCCAGACCCGTAGGTAATTACTCACCTACTCAAAATGAGTAAATGCGAATTATCTCTAGAAGTATTGCAGATAGCCAATTTCTCTCAAATAACTCATTCATCTAATTTTGGGAGAGCTTTCACATGGTGAAGTTTCAGACCCATAGATATTTACTCACCTACTCAAAATGAGTAAATGCTAATTACCTCTAAAAGTATTGCAGATAGCCAATTTTTATCAAATAAATGATTCACCTACTTTTGCAAGAGCTTTCACATGGTGAAGTTTTAGACCCATAGCTAATTACTCACCTACTCAAAATGAGTAAATGTGAATTACCTCTAAAAGTATAGCAGATAGCCAATTTTTCTCAAATAACTGATTCACCTACTTTTGGGAGAGCTTTCACTCGGTGAAGTTTCAGACCCGTAGCTAATTATTCACCTACTCAAAATGAATAAATGCTAATTATCTCAAAAACTATTGCGGATACCCAATTTTTATCAAATAACTCATTCATGTACTTTTGGGAGAGCTTTCACATGGTGAAGTTTCAGACCCGTAGATGATTACTCACCTACTCAAAATGAGTAAATGCTAATTATCTCTTAAAAGTATTGCACATAGCCAATTTTTCTCAAATTACTCATTCACCTACTTTTGGAAGAGCTTTCACATGGTGAAGTTTCAGACCCATAGCTAATTACTCACCTACTCAAAATGAGTAAATGCTAATTATCTCTAAAAGTATTGCAGATAGCCAATTTTTCTCAAATAACTCATTCACCTACTTTTGGGAGAGCTTTCACTCGGTGAAGTTTCAGACCTGTAGCTAATTACTCACCTACTCAAAATGAGTAAATGCTAATTATCTGTAAAAGTATTGCAGATACCCAATTTTTATCAAATAACTCATTCATCTACTTGTGGGAGAGCTTTCACATGGTGAAGTTTCAGACCCGTAGATAATTACTCACCTACTCAAAATGAGTAAATGCTAATTATCTCTAAAAGTATTGCAGATAGCCAATTTTTCTGAAATAACTCATTCACCTACTTTTGGAAGAGCTTTCACATGGTGAAGTTTCAGACCCATGGCCAATTACTCACCTACTCAAAATGAGTAAATGCGAATTATCTCTAAAAGTATTGCAGATAGCCAATTTTTCTCAAATAACTGATTCACCTACTTTTGGGAGAGCTTTCACTTGGTGAAGTTTCAGACCCATAGCTAATTATTCACCTACTCAAAATGAGTAAATGCTAATTATCTCTAAAAGTATTGCGGATACCCAATTTTTATCAAATAACTCATTCATCTACTTTTGGGAGTAAATGCGAATTATCTCTTAAAAGTATTGCAGATAGCCAATTTTTCTCAAAAACTCATTCACCTACGTTTGGAAGAGCTTTCACACACGAAAATGAAAAATTGTGAATATCTCGGAAAAGCTATTTCTTCTTCTTTAATGCTCGGCGGGAGATACACACCGCGGCAGTGGTCTTGTTTTCAAAAATTTTTGTCTCACCAAAAATGGTGGCGATTTTGAATTTTCGAAGTTGCAAAATACAAAAATGCTTATATCTCGAAAACTGTGCTAGATCGAGCGAATTCAACAAAATTTTTGACCTGCTGGATATCTCTGCAGAGTACCCATGCCAATTTTCAAAATATTGTGTCTCGCCAAATATAGCGGCCATTTTGAATTTTTTGCAAAAATTGCAAAACACAAAAATGCTTATATCTTGAAAACCGTGCTAGATAGAGCAGACTGCGCTGACTTTGGTTGCCACAACAGTATAAGGCTAGAAACGGAACATTTTCTTAATACTTTAGCACTCACCTTTATATCCTTTTCGGGACGCTTTGTTTTTGCTATGCAAAAACATTATCTTTTTTTTTGCGAGCGATCCTCTAGTTTTTTTTTTTTTTATGTCTAAAATTGCTAAATAGTTAGTTAAAATTTGTGGGCTCACCGAAATATGATTTTTAGACATACCATAATAAATAATTTTTTACTAAGTTTCATAAAATCTCCCATTATTGCTCGCCGCCATCTTGAATAAAAATCTTGTTATATATTTGAAGCTTTAAAGTATAGATTTAAAGTATAGATTTCAACAAACATATCAAGATGAACAATATTTGGCAATAATAAACAACAGAAAGAAAAAATTTAATGATGTTTGGTTCAAATGGATACCTGTTTTCTTAGGAAATGTCTAACCACTAGCCCTTGAAAACGTGTATTTTTAAAATTTTGGTTAATTTGTCTTTTTAGTTCTCTATGATTTACTTTAAATACAATAATGTAGACATGTAATGTACAACATATAATGTGCAAAAAAAAAAAAAAAAAAAAAAAAAAAAATCTTGAATAAAAATCCAGTGTTGGCCCAACGTCAGCAAAATATAGAGATATCTAACCTGAGTTGTGGTTGGCAAGCCACCATTGGGCCAATGTTGGCAAAATCTGCTGACGATGCGACCAACAGCCAACATCAGTCTGACAGCGGAATGTTATCTGGGTACCAGTGTATGCCCATTTTGTAGATACATAGTATAGTATTTGTCCTTGACCTCTAACAAAGAAATATCAGACTGCCGTTCACTGGTAGGGGGGCGTTCCCTGGTAGAAAGCCACTATGAATCAAAATTTTTAGTGCACTAACCGACTGATGCAGTTATATACCCACAGGCATTTAATTGCCATAATTGGGCTTGTAGGTCTTCTAATGGGGAAAAGTAGAAAAAAATCACCAGCACAACCTTTACTGTGTACACCTAAATATTTTTGACACCCACCCCCCCCCCCCCCCCCCCCCCCCCCCCACCCCCCCACCCCCACCCCGTACCAAAATGTGATCTTCTGCTATCTCACTTTTTACCTTCAACAGTTTCGAAAAAAAAAACTTTTGCTAATCACTTTGCAAATCTGAGTGCAAGGGTGATTAAATTTTTTTTGGTAAATCCAACCTGCTATATATCTGCTGCATTCATTACAACACAATTTCTTTCAGCACTTTTTTAAATGTCCTCAAAGGGTGTATCCAGTCATGGAAAACCTGGAAAAAGTCATGGAATTCATTTTTTTCCAGGCCTGGAAAAGTCATGGAAATTGACTCCAGGTTTTGGAGAATTCATAAAACGTCATAGAAAGTAAAAGACATTCTCTTGCGAAACAGTGTTGTTCCTTTCTTTCATCCAGCATTTCAATACAAGGAGTTGGTTGTATTATGACATATTAAAGTCATTTTGATTTAATCTTTTTTATCGTATTATATTCCAGTCGACACGAATTCATACAGATATGGCCTGTCACATCTTCCCTCGTGGCCTCAGAGCATGTCTCTTTCATGCCACGAAGCATGTAAAAGGTCCTTGAATTTAAAGCTTTGGTCATGGAGAAGTCATGGAAAAAATATTAAAATTTAGTGAATACACCTTGTCCTCAGTGAAAAATAGTTACATCTAGGCCAATATAAGTTGATCTAGTGGCTTTCTACCAGTGAACACCCATTCTGAAGTTAACAGTTTGAATATCACTTATATTGACAGATTAATGTTGTAGTGAAGGCAGGAGTTCACTGGTAGGCAGGCGTTTAGTAATTGAAAGCCACTAGCTCAATTTGGCTGGGGAAGCCCGTTGGAAGAGGGTTCCAAGCAAGTGTGCAGTTACCAGATCAATTTCTTGAAAACTAACTGTTGGTATGTCTTTATTGAATGAATAACTTAGCTAGTTGATGTGGGGTTTACACTCATATAACTCAGAACTATATAGCCATAGTGGAAATAGTCACTAAATTGTGAGAATATGACCTAAGTTGTGCAGTGCTAATTTCTTTTATAGTGAGCAGTGAAGGTTTCATGCTATTAAAAATTTCTGCCTTCTGTAAACACTCTTACAAACCAATTTTCAATGTGAAATATTCTTAAAGAATAGAAATTTGTAAATGCATGCACACATATTTATACAAAAAATTTAAAGCCACATGCAAACACAGAGTAAATGAGAGACGTGATAAATCATTGATACAAAATTACAGATGACCATACCCATGGTCCAAGATTAATATTGTTAGTAACAAACAGTTTCTATGTTAAAGCTGTAATAATTAAGGAGCTTTACCAAAAAGAAACTCATTATTATTTCAGAAGTTCCAAATATTTTCAAAATATATTTTCAGAGAACTAAGGTTTTGATTTGACCTTGGACCTTGCTGTAGTGAGTCTAGTGACTCTGACCTTTAAAATCTTGTTCAAGCTATATCTCAGAAACTTTAAGGTGCAGATTGTTGATCCTAGGTAGGGATATTGATTGGTAAAGCTGTGCAATGTCATGGCGTGACCTTGATTTAATGTTTGACCTTGCTGTTGTGACCCAGACCATAAAAGTTTTGTCTGGGCTATATCTCGGAAACCGTAAGGTTAGGATGTTGATACTGGCAGCGATATTGGTTGGGCTTGACCTTTGACTGCTGACCTTGCTGTAGAGACCTTGACGATTAAAATCTCATCTGGGCCATATATCAGAAACTATAAAGTGTATGAAACTGTTACTTGCTG